>OY728130.1:809393630-810643630 GCA_963277665.1 Viscum album
CAAATTTTGGTAGTTTGGGTATGAAAAATAATTTATATTAATGTAATAATTTATGAGATTTCCTAAATTCCCATATCCTCAATTATAAATGGAATACTCTCCTTTCACAAATTCACACCACATTGAGCAATCTAACTCTACCAAAACCTGTAGATCCCTCTTATTAACATACTTATCCATGTTTTAGTGGTTCCTTCCCTTACAAATAACAATTACTACGTCCCCTAATTAGAGATCTAATGGAAGCCTACCGAAAGAGTGGTAATCATTTTTACCACCTCTATCATGTTTTCTTCTTCTTATAATTCTTATTATTGCGTTGTAACCATAAAAAAATAAAGTCACTAAATTACATGAAAATGTCAGAAAGGGGGATGAAATCCTAGAGGAAGAGATTGCATGTGATTCCACTGATTGGAAATAAAAGAAGAAGTCCATCTAATCAGTCCTTTAGTGATATGGTCTCTGGGAAGAAGCAAGATGTTAGAGTTTTAGAGGATATTACCCCAACCCATTTCCAACATAAGGGTTCCACCTCAAATTCATTTTTAGAAATTAAGATTGATATTATATCTTTAGATATCATATTTTCCATGGTGGGTATGTTCTATATACATCAACCCTTTCTTAAATTTATTAGAAAGACTCTAGAGATCATTGGTTTCATTCAATTTGAATTAGGGTTTCTTATCTCCCTTCATGTCCTAATCCATTTTCTCACCAAATATTATTTATATAGGTTTTGGTCAAGAGTTTATTTATTTTTTTCTCTATGTTCTATAAAATATATTAAATGGTAAACAATATGTAGTTATGATATTGAAAAACCACTTACTCCAATTTTGTTGTGTCTTGAAGGGATTATGGTTTACCTTTTCAAACCTACTACCTTATTTCCTATTTATATTCTCATTACTAATACAACTAAAATGGACTATGAAACCTTGAAACTATACATGTGTCACGACCCCCTCCCACCAAAGATTCCCCTCCTGAGCTGGAAAAGGTGAAAGGTAGATAATGACCCCCGAGTCCCGCCTCCAGTAGGCCCTGGGGTGGCGACTAGCACCAAGGGTATGAGTTTTCACAAATATGGGGGGCATTACCCTTTTTATTTATTTAGTATCGGGAAATAGGAAAAGTCAACCACCAAAAGGAACAGAACAAGTGTATATAAATAAACCAAAACCAAGACCACATGCATGTCTAAAAAATTTTATAACAAGGTTCAAGTACAGGAAAGCTCAAAGTATAATACCAAAAGAAAACAAGAGTACAACAACAACAACAACTCCCACTGTCTGACTAGTAGGGTCCCGCACGACCTTGGTAGTCCTCATGGAAACCTAAATGTAAATTTAGGGTGAGAATATGAGTATACTCAGTAGGGAAACCTAATGCTCTCATGCACAAGTGGGGAGAAGTCCTAATGTCCCGTGAAAACAACATAAGAAACATAGAAAGGGATTCTATCCACCCATCCTCACCAGCAATAGTCACCAAAAAAACACAATCACAATAGGTAGTAGTGAGTATTGGGTACCCCGCACCATTTCCCTTAAGTTAGCTTCTCTTCCTAATGGTGAACGTCATGACACTGCCACACTCTCCCAGCCCGCACACACCTAGGCCTCACAACCACGTATCCCACCCGCACACACCTGGGCCTCACAACGACGTATCCCGCCCGCACACACCTGGGCCTCACAACGACGTATCCCGCCCGCACACACCTGGGCCTCACAACCACGTATGCCGCCCGCACACACCTGGGCCTCACCACCATGTATCCCACCCGCAGACACCTACGCCTCATCCCGAAGATTCTTGGGAAACATTAGAACCTGCCCGAACAGTCTTGGGAAAAAGCCACCCCAATTGAAACCTACACGAAGAGTCTTAGGTGTTAGGTCGCCTAAAGCCATCACAGCCTTGGGGAGAAGGAGCAGGAAGGAGCTAGTAACTAAGGTAAAAACACCCTCTCCCATGAAATGGGAGTGTTCATCACTAAGTGCCTATCATGGGTGGGGTGCAATAAAACACAAAAGATAGATAGATATATATATGAATAAAAAACATACAACCCAACCTATGGATTCTAAACAGAGAAACTGAGCATGTGCCTCGACACTGCTACTACGAAGCATGCATACAACAAATAACCCCTACCCCATTTAGGTTTTCACGTTTTAGCAGAATTAGTTTATTTAGTTCCTTAACTACTGGGAAAATATCCACAACCAACCACATCAATCGTTCATAAAACATATCCCTACTATCCACAAATCATGTTAGGAAAACACAAGCAACACAACCAAGTCCCTTCTTATCATCCAACCAACCCATTGATTATTAATCCCGTTCCATTACCATGACCCACCATTCATTAACTCATTAACTTTTAATTTATCATTCAAAACCCATAGTCCATTACATTCAACCCATCCCCACAGCCTTGCAACCATCCACCATAACCACAACCGCGCCGTACATCATTATCCCACTAATACCATTTATCGCAGCCCCGCTACCCATTACCAACACAACATTCACACTAACCCACAACCAAGCCAACCACAACCCCGCTGCTCACCCGATCAACAACAACCCACAAAACACCACCATCACATGCCACATATCCAAGAAAACACTCACATGTTCATTATTCTATTTTTGTTTAACTGGGGTGATCACACAAGGGTTCCAGATTTTAAATAGCCAAGTTTACGTGATTAACCAATTTCCACATTCCACAAAGTTACATCCACAAAAACTGTCTAGAAAGATAGGGAAACAGTTAATTGCGAAAGCAAAGTTCCCCAACGAACGTGATTTTCAGTAGGTAGAAGCTCATTCAATTCACAACATAATATCACAGGATATAAAGTAACAACAATCACAAACTTCCCAACCCTGTTCTTTAACTAGTTATTAGCTTCATTTAATGGTTCAAATGTTTCTCATAAAAAACAAGAGGATACCCACCCCACATGATGCAAAAATTAGAGAGGTGAAGGTAAGATCCCTACCTCAACAGGTTCTGATCGCAATGCTCCCCCAGATCAAATTTAGAAGACATCCGTCAGCATCCATCACTTCTGACGGGTCCCAGAAAAACCTCCTCGGGTGGAAGTCGGAATGGAAAGGCCAAAGGAAAGACAACAGACCCAGTCTCAGAAGTTCTGCCCTGTCGTTACAATCCCGTGGCTGCTGACAGATCGTAAATCGAAGCTCAGACGAAGAAGTTATTGAAGAAAAGGATCCTTTGAGTCTCTTGGGAGAGCTCTGCTCAGAGGAAAGGGGAGGAGAGGATTGAATTAAAAAGGACGAGGTGACCCCTCCTTTTATAGGATAGAAAAGGAAAATTACACGGCGTGTACTTTATGGTACACGACGTGTACTCGGTTATTTTACATGGTCTCCACGTGGCTTCCAACACGGCTCTACGGCCGTTGACTGGTCAAAACATGGGTTGGGGGTAACACATACACGGGGAAGGACTACACGGAGTGTATTTTAGACACACGGAGTGTACTCATTTATTGCACACGACAAGGACATTACTCCAACATGGTACACGGTCGTTGACTGGTAACGCGTACGCGGGGAAGGACTACACGGTGTGTAGAACTGGACACACGACATGCACCCATTATTTCACACAGCAAGGACACGACCTTCAACACGGGGTATACCCGGCAAGGTGGTACACGGCGTGTAGTTACACTACACGACGTGTACTCATTTACTTCACACGGCGAGGACATGGCCTACAACACGGGGTATACCCGGAAAGGGGGTACACGGCGTGTACTCAAACTACATGGCGTGTAGTTTCAAAATCCTGGAAGGTGTGGGAAAAGTCCATTTTACCCTTCAGAACACTTCTTGACCTTCTTTTTGACAAAGGAATGGGCCGGAGAGATCCATGACATTACATCATATACCTCAAAAAAAATTCTCATCCCCGAGAATTCAAAACCATCCTAGAGGGAACACAACAAGATACCTCTTAGGGTTATCATTATAACAGGAACCCAACCAACAACCCTAATAATATGTGTTATGAATTCCTTATCCTATGTCGAGAGATTATCACCTTTAGGCGGCACTGACTCGCCTGCACGGGTTCAATCACATCCACATTAATGTGTCTCGATTAAGTATTGGGTCTTCCCACTTAGATACATTAGGATTTTTTTTTCAACTTGTACTACCCCCAACAACACACAACCAACACACTACCCGAACATGTGCTTTTGGGGAATTCCTTCTCCTATGTCGAGATATTATCCACTTTAGGCGGCACTGACTCACCCGCACGGGCTCAATCACATCCTTATTAACGCGTCTCGATTAAGGGTCAGGTTTTTCCCTTTCCCCACACATCCGGACATGTTACACATTACCAGGGAACAAGGAAACAAAAGGTCTCACAACCGACAAGCCAAGAATTCCATATATCAAAGGTAAAAAGTATAACATCAACGCAAAGCTCAGAATAACAAGGGAAAACACAAGTCAAAACATCTCCGGGTACTGAGCGTGCATCTGGGTCTCCTACTCCCAAGTGCTCTCCTCGAGGCCGCCCTGCCTCCACAACACACGAACCAACGAAATGGTTCATCCATGGAGCACCTTCTCTTTACGATCCTCGATCTTGACTGGTCGTTCCTCAAATGTCGCCCCGTCGCCCATATCTAACTCTCCCCATTTGATAACCTGGGAGTCGTCATGTAAGTACCGAAGAAGCTGGGAGACGTGGAAGTCATCATGAACCTTCTCCAACTGAGGTGGCAGGGCCAGCTGATATGCCACCTCGCTGACTCTCCTCAGCACCTCAAAAGGTTCGATGAACCTTGGTGAGAGCTTTCTCCCTTTCCCAAACCTATGATGCCCCCGTTGAGGGTAAACCTTCAAGAACACATGATCTCCCCCCTCGAACTCCAAGGGCCTCCTCCGACGATCAGCTTAAGACTTATGTCGGTCCTGAGCTGCTTTCATCCTCTCACGAACAAGCTGGACTTTCTTTATGGTGCTCTGAACTACCTCTTGCCCAAGATCACCTGTCTCACCAACCTCTGCCCAGCAAATGGGTGAACAACATGGTCTTCCATAAAAAGCCTCATATGGTGCCATGCCAATAGTATAGTGGAAGCTCTTTTTGTAGGAAAACTCTACTAAAGGAAAGTGTCATACCCATGATCCTCTGAAATCCAGAATTCATACTCGCAGCATGTCCTCCATCGCCTGGATAGTCCGCTCCGTTTTCCCATCTGTTTGGGGGTGGAAAGTAGTGCTAAGGCGTATCTGGGCGCCAAAAGCATGTTGTAACCCCCTCTAGACACATGAGGTAAACCGAGTATCCCGATCTAAGATGATAGTCTTTGGAACTCCATGGAAACGTACAACCTCGTCTACGTACCTCTATGTTAAGGTACCCACCGGGCCTGACTCCTTAATTGCTAAGAAATGAGCTGATTTTGTCAGTCGATCCACCACCACCCATATATCATCATAACCACCCTGAGCTCTGGGTAGTCCTGTGACGAAGTCCATTGATATGTCATCCCACTTCTACTCAGGGACATCTAAAGGATGAAACAACCCACTGGGAACACAGTGTTCAGCCTTCACTTGATGACACACTAGGCATTTAGCCACAAACTCCGCCATTGCTCGTTTCACCCCGGGCCACCAAAACTGTTCCCTCAGGCCTCAGTACATTTTTGAAACTCCTGGATGTACTGCCAAGGTTGAGCTATGGAACTCACAGAGAACTCCCTCATGCATTACCTTCGAAACAAAAAACCTTCCATGGAAAATCATCTGATGTCAGCTGCCCTCTGAGCATCCCTCTGGAGCGTTCCCTTGATCGACATGATCCAGCATCACTTCTGCCTCGGAGTCCCCCCACTGGGACTCTGCCACCTGCTGCAACAAGGAGGACTGCACCATCATCTGAAACAAACAACCTCTAACACCATCTGCCCTAGCATCCAAGTGCAAGGCAGCCAAGTCTCCCATTACCTTCCAAGCATCAGCGGGTTCCCGAACTACTTCTTGATGTCAGTTCTTGCTCAGGGAATCAGCCACAACGTTGCCCTTACCTTCAGTGTAAGAGATCTCAAAGTCATAGTCTTGGAGAAACTTGACCCATCTCAAATGCCGTAAGTTCAGGTCCCGCTGGGAGAAGATATAACACAGGATCCTGTGATCTGAGAAGACCACAAAGCGCTCCCCAAAGAGGTAATGTCGCCAAAACATCCGTGAAAACACTACTGCAGCAAGCTCTAGGTCATGGGTTGCATATTTACACTCGTGAGGGAATAACTGCCTAGACCCATAACGGATCACTCCCTTATTCTCCATCAATACGCACCCCAGACCAAGGCGAGAAGCATCACAAAACACCTCATACAACAACCCTTCCTCTGGAAACCTGAGTACAAGAGCACTGTCTAACTTCTCCTTGAGGTAGTTAAAAGAATTCTGGCACTGCTCGCTCCATAGGAAGACCTGGTTCTTCCCCGTCAAAGCTGTCAATAGAGCATCAACTCAAGAGAAGTCTGAAATGAACCTCCGATAGTAACCTGCTAACTGCAGGAAACTACAAACATCTGCCATGCTCTTGGGTGCTGCCCAAGAAACAACTGCCTCCACCTTCGACGGGTCCACTAACAGTCCATGCTGTGACACCACGTTCCCAAGGAAGTGTACTTCTTGTGTCAAGAACTTACACTTCGACAATTTACCGTAAATCTGGTGGTGTCGAAGGACTCCCAAGACTGCCCTTAGATGCTCAACGTGCTCCTCCTCTGACCTTGAGTAGATCAGGATGTCATCGATAATCACAATGATGAACCGGTCCAGAAACTCTTGGAAGGCAAAGTTCATAAGTCCCATGAACATAGCCGGTACATTCATAACTCTAAACGGAATCACCACAAACTCGAAGTGCCCATACCTACACCTGAAAGACGTCTTCGAGATGTCACTGTCTTTTACCCTCACCTGATGATTTCCAGATCGTAGATCAATCTTGGAAAACCAACATTCCCCCCTTAGTTGGTCGAAGAGATCATCTATCCTTGGGAGGGGTTATCGGTTCTTGACCGTTACCTGGTTCAACCTTCGATAGTCTATGCATAGCCTGAGACCACCATCTACCTTCTTCACGAACAAAACTGGAGCACCCCATGTCGATAAGTTGGGTCGAACAAAACCCTTCTCCATCAGATCGTTAATCTGAATCCGCAACTCCCGCAACTCCGAAGGTGCCATCCGATAAGGGGACATCGAAATCGGATGGGCATCAGGCTGTACGTCTATCCCGAACTCAACGTCACGTTGGGGGGGGGGGGTAGAGTCACAACCTCCTCAGGAAAAACACCGAGGAACTCCCCAACAACCTCCGGGACATCCATCATCTATGCATCAGCTAGAACCACTGATATCCCACCTAACAAAGAAAGGAGAGGCTCCACACGCTAGCTTCCCACCCGATAGCTCCTCTCGCCAACAAAAGCTACACGCTGCCCGTCCACGTCGGAGAACAAGACTCTTCTCCGACAGTAGTCGATAACGTCACTAATAGAAAACAACCAGTCGATGCCTAGGATGACATCATATGAAAGCATCTGTAATAGAAGAAAGTCCCCACTAGATCGATGTGGTCCCAATGTCAGCCCACATCCCCGAAAAACACAAGATACACTGGTCTGGCCTCAAACTGGTGTACTCAGTACCAGTGGTATGGAAAGTCTGTCTACGTCTAGTCCCAAAGAATGGGATAGACCAGGTGCAGTGAAGGAGTGTGACTCTCCCGAATCGAACAAAGCAGAAACAAGAGTGCTGAATAAAAAAATCGTACCTCACACCACCTCTGGTCCAGCTGGAGCTGTCAACTCTGCTGCATGCAACTGTCCACTCCCAACTCCTATTCCTCTCTGATGTCATCCACCTCCCCAACCATGCCCTGGTCGAGGTCCTTGAGGAGTACCCTGAGGTCGGCCTCCTCCCGCAAAGTCTGCCCTCAGAGGAGCATGGTCTTGCTGCTGCTGGAAGGGCCTTGCTAGCAACTAGTGCTGCTGAGGTGGGCGCTGGACCTGCCCACCTCTACTGTACTGAGCTCGGGTCGGGCACCGACTCTGGATGTGCCTGAAACCTCCACAACAAAAACAGCTCGGTCCTGGGCTCATGAAAAATGGATGAGGACCCGAAGATTTGAACTGGAACTGCTGGGGCCTGCTCCCCACTGGCCTAAACTTGGAAGTTCTCGGTGCAGGAGACCTGTTGCTGACTGATTTCTCCTTCATCGAACCCGGCTGGATCCCATCTCGGGGTGCAACTCCCAGCGAGTGCATCCTCTCTAAAACCTCTTCCTTCTTCTGTTCCGCCAAGTACGTCGGAAGGGTGAAGGCGAATACAACATACTAGAGCGAAGGACGAAGCACCTCCTTGAAACGTCTCGCCCGAGACTCCCCATCTGGAAATAGATCTAGAGAAAAGCGCAGGAGGTCCTTGAACTTGATCCCTAGCTATTGTACTGACCTACTCCCCTACTGAAGGGAGAGTAACTCCTGCCGCTTCTCTGCCTTGATCATGGATGAATGGAATTCCTCTCGGAATTCTTTCTCAAAGTCATCCCATGGAACCTCTGCCTCTATCCTCTCTCCTAGGTAGAGCGTCCACCACTATCGTGCCGTACCTCTCACCTGACTGACTGCTAGGGGAACCGAGTACTCCCATGGAGAACGGATCAAGGTAAAAACGATCCCTAGCTCTTCAAGCCACCCCTCCGTCTCTGTATCCGAAGTACTACCCTCATACTTCTTGAGGGTCTGCCGCTGGAAAGAACAGAGAGTCTTCTACCACTGGCTATCTTCCTCCTCTCGGTCAATCCTCAACTGATCGACCACATGAATCTGTTGGGCCTCGGCCGTCTGAGCCACCCAGGGATGACGTCCCGGTGCCTTATCTATACGGTAAACAAGGATCGCCTAAGCCCAAGTAGTAAGGAAAAGCTCATGGTTTTATTTTATAATTTTATTTCAATTTCTTTCCCAGAACACCCAAATCAAGTAAATAATAATCATGATGATGCATGTACCTTCCCTAGGGTCTCTACTCTACAATCAATATAGTATCACATGGTTGTTTGGTAGGCTTAGAGTCCTTGCATCGGATCACGGGGAGCCCTAAAATCCCGTGTCCTAGCCGGTCTTCCCTGACCTATGTCACGCAACAAGATTGACTAACATTGTCACCCTACGATCCCATGCAATCCTCACTGTGCCTAACTTCAGACTCCATCATATCTATCAACCATCACCTCTGATACCATTCTGTCATGACCCCCTCCCACCAAAGATGCCTCTCCTAACCTGGAAATGGTGAAAGGGAGATAATGACCCCCCGAGTCCCGCCTCCAGTAGGCCCCGGGGTGGAGACTAGCACCAAGGGTATGAGTTTTCACAAATATGGGAGGCATTAAACTTTTTATTTATTTAGGATAAGGAAATAGGACAAGTCAACCACCAAAAGGAAATGAACTAGTGTATATAAATAAACCCAAAACAAGACCACATTCATGTTTAAACAATTTTATAACACGGTGCAAGTACAAGAAAGCTCAAAGTACAGTACCAAAAGAAAAAAAGAGTACAACAACAGCAATAACACCAACTGTCCGACTAGTAGGGTCCCGCACGGCCCTGGTAGTCCTCCTGGAAACGTGAAAGTAAACGTAGGGTGAGCATACGAGTATACTCAGTAGGGAATCCTAAAGCTCTCGTGCACAAGTGGGGAGACATCCTAATCTCCTGTGAGAACAACAGAAGAAACCTATCAAGGAATTATATCCACCCAACTTCACCAGCCATACTCACAAAAAAACACAATCACAAAAGGTAGTAGTATATTAGAACAAGAGTATTGGGTACCCCGCACCATTTCCCTTTAGTTAGCTGCTCTTCCTAAAGGCGAACGTCCTGACACTGCCACACTCTCCCTGCCCGCACACACCTGGGCCCCACAACTACGTATCCCGCCCGCACACACCTGGGCCTCACAAAAACGTATCCCGACCGCAGACACCTGTGCCTCACAACCACGTATCCCGCCCTCACAAACCTGGGCCTCATCCCAAAGATTCTTAGGAAACAATAGAACCTGCCCGAAGAGTCTTGGGCTAAATCCACCAAAATCGAAACCTACCCAAAGAGTCTTAGGTGTAAGGTCACCTCAAGCCATCACAACCTAGGGGAGAAAGATCATGAAGGAGCTAGTAACTAAGGGAAAAACACCCTCTCCCATGAAATGGGAGTGTTCGACACTAAGTGCTCAAAATGGTTGGGGTGCGATAAAACACAAAAGATACAGATATATATACATGCATACCAAACACACAACCCAACCTATGGCTTCTAAACAGAGAAACTAAGCACGTGCCTCGACACTGATACTACGAAGCACACATACAACAAACAACCCCAACCCCATTAAGGTTTTCACGTTTCAGAAAAATTAGTTTATTTAGTTCCCTAACTACTGGGAAACTGTCCACAACCAACCACATCAACCGTTCATAAAACATATCCTTTCCATCTACAAATCAAGTTTGGAAAACACAAGCAACAAAACCAAGTCCCTTCTTATCAGCCAACCAACCCATTGATTATTAATCATGTTCCATTACCATGACCCACCATTCATTAAATCATTCACTTTTTATTTATCATTCACAACCCATAGTCCGTTCACATTCAACCCATCCCTGTAGCCCAGCTGCCATCTTCCATAACCACAACCACACCGTACATCATTATCCCTTTAATACCATTTATCGCAGCCCCGCTGCCCATTACCAACACAACATTCACACCAACCCACAACCAAGACAACCGCAGCCCCACTTCTCACCAGATCCACAACAACCCAAAAAACACCCCCATCACATGCCACATATCCAAGACAACACTCACATGTTCATTATTCCGTTTTTGTTTAACCGGGGTGATCACACAAGGGTTCCGGATTATAAACAGCCAACTTTACGTGATTAACCAATTTCCACATTCCACAGTGTTCCATCCACAAAATGGTCTAGAAAGATAGGGAAACATTTAATTGTGCATGAAAAGGCCCCCAACGACCGTGATTTTTAGTAGGCAGAAGCTCATTAAATTCACAACATAATATCACAGGATATAAAGTAACAACAATCACAAACTTCCCAACCCCGTTCTTTAACAAGTTATTATATTCATTTAATGGTTCAACTGTTTCTCATGAAAACAAGAGGATACCCACCCCGCATGATGCAAAAATTAAAGAGGTGAAGGTAATATCCCAACCTCAACAGGTTCTGATCGCAACACTCCCCCAGATCAACTTTAGAAGACGTCCGTCGGCATTCGTCACTTCTGTCGGGTCCCGAAAAAACCTACTCTGGTGGAAGTCGGAAAGTAAAGGACGAATTAAAGACAACAGAACCAAGTTCGGAAGTTCCTCCCCATCGTTAAAATCCCGTGGCCGCTTATGGATCGCAAATCGGAGCTCGGACGAAGAAGTTATGGAAGAAAAAGAGCCTTCGAGTCTCTTGGGAGAGATCTGCTTAGAGGAAAGGGGAGGAGAGGATTGAATTGAAAAGGAGGAGGGGACCCCTCCTTTTATAAGAGAGAAAAGGAAAATTACATGGCATGTAATTTATGGTACATCGCGTGTACTCAGTTATTTTACACGGTCTCCACGCGGCTTCCAACACAGCTCCGCGACCGTTGACTGGTCAACACACGGTTTGAGGGTCAAACATACATGGGGAAGGACTACACGGCATGTAGTTTACACACACGATGTGTAATCATTTATTGCACACGGCAAGGACACGACTCCAACATGGTACACGGCCATGGACTGGTAACGCGTACGCGGGGAAGGACTACACGTCGTGTAGAACTAGACACACGGCGTGCACCCATTATTTCACATAGCAAGGAAACGACCATCAACACGGGGTATACCCGGCAAGGTGGTACACGGCGTGTAGTTACACTACACGGCGTGTACTCATTTACATCACATGGAGAGGACACGGCCTGCAACACGGGGTATACCCGGAAAGGGGGTACATGGCGTGTACTCAAACTACATGGCATGCAGTTTCAAAATTCTAAAAGGTGTGGGAAAAGTCCATTTTACCCTCAATAACACTTCTTGACCTTCTTTTTGACAAAGGAATGGGCCAGAGAGATCTGGGCCATTACAATATGCCCTCAAGGGCTAGGATTTTTATTACAAATGATCTCATAAGTGATCTAATATTAGATATTTGGATCCAGAATGTCTAATATAGTTTCTAGAAAAGGGTTACATGTGAATAACATTACATAATACTACACTTCCTATCCCAAATTTAGAAATAGTTATATGTTTTATTGTTTTTGGAATATAATCAATCTTTATTATAAATCTCATATCAGAAGGAATGTTTTATAGGTTGAAAAAGGTAAAGAGAAGATTGTTTTTGGTAATGAAAATGTTAAGAACTATGACTAACCTGAACCCACCATCATTATATAATTTTATCCAGTTCCTAAATATGATACGAAATCATATATATATCCTCTATATAGATATTTGATTAGTACTTTATTACAAAGGATCTTTGTGGATAAAATAACTTTTTGGAGTTTATTCTGGATGACCTACTGCTTTCTATTGCTATAGTTTCTAAGGCTCATTTCCATGATTTAGTCGGAAGGGAGAACACTGATAATTATGATGTAAATAATACAGATCAGGGGGAATAAATGATTTTGTAGACAAATATAAACGTATATAATTTTTTTTAAATAGGTGGAGATAAAAAGGGAAAATCAAATTAATTTACTCCGATAGATATTTCACACCTCATCCCAAGAAACCAATATCATGGAATAATTACTAAACCATTAAAAATAAAATTATTACTAGATCCTATAGGCATCATCTTGAGGAGAAAAAGAATAATTAGTCCAAGATGGTTGGGAATAACCCCATTAGAACACTTGTTGATAGAGATCCCTCAGTGGTGGTTCAAGATTCAGACTCATATTATAGTGAGGATGTTCATTATTTTGATCCAAAGTTAATGAATGATTATACACTGAAAGGAGGGATGAGGAAACATATTTTATCTTAGATTGATTATCAAGATACAAATGTGTATGATAGATATAGGTATGGTGACATCACTATTGAATATTATCTCTATATGAGGGAACAAATGATTTCTACAATGTAATTTGAGTTTGATAATGACCGTTATTTCAGATTTTGTGAAATTCCTTGGGAAATATTTATTTATAGGGTCATGGTTATAATTATTTAAGATATGGAAGGTTTTTTGTAGGATTTGATTAATTAGTTTTTTTTCATGTTTGACCTTATCTTTATTTTGACATGGTAATCAATTTGGGGAGTATCATAATGATATGTGATCATGTTTTTGGTTTATGAAATTTTGATTTACGTGAGTTTTGATGATTGTGGAATGATTCATTAATGAATCTTATGTTGATAGTGTATCTCAATATCAATGATATGGATGACTTGTGGTTTTTTCTGACCTAATGATGGTGGTATCTGGATATTAGGAAGGTCTATTGTTGTGTAAAACCCTTGGTTGACTGATTTGGGATTCCATATTCAGTGTGATTTTATCATATATGATGATATACTACTTGTAGGAGAATCCCCTAAATATGTACATGTCATTAGAAATTCTATAAGGGTATGGTATATTTTTTACCAGATTTTAACTAGTACATGGAGGTCATTATACTTTCCTATTGATTTTAGCATAATATTATATTATTAATGTAGGCTATGGGTTTTGAAAGAGTGTGGTAATGATGGATTGGGAATTAAGGGAATATGCCTTAATGATCCTTATACAGTTTTATTTTATAAATGAAAAATAACTAGTATTATGCCATCCTAATCCACATAATTCCCTCTCAGAGATGTCATTTCGGGTTCTCCAATCATCTTTGGTATTTTTTCAACTTAATTCTTATCGTGACACATGCTCATTGAACCTAATATTTTCATTAGACCTTTTCAGTTTGTTAATAATTTATTGGGAGCATGAGTTTTAACTCATAATTCGATTTGTTATTTTTAAATATAATGATATAAAATTATGATTATAGGACAACTATATTCTATCTCTTTTCTATCTTACTAAATAAAAAAACATCTCTCATGAATATATATTGCCTACCATCTCCATGAATGGTGTAATTCATTTTTATATACCTGTAATTTTATGATGTATATAAATATATAAAAATTAAATTTTTATGATTTATATACCATGAATAACAATCTGAATCAACCAAAATAAAATAACATTGAATGGAATTAATAAATCAAAGAAACCCTAAAAATGATTGGTTAAAACATAAAATAATGATAATAATATTTTTTAATGAATTTGTGACAAAACGTTATTAATGAATTATATATGTTATTCTAGAAATATATAAGGTTATTTTATTTAATTATAAGAAATATATAATTATTATACATGAGGTTAAATCATGTTGAAATAAAGGGTAATAAAGGTAATGAATTTCATCACAATTTCCCCCCATTGTTACATATTTAGTATTATGCACCTTTTTAGCTTTATATGTAGAAAGTAATACATATTTGAAGTAAATAAAATTAAAATATATATTTATTCATGATGATTTTAAATTAATGTCAATTTAATATTTTAATATTAATTTTAAAATTAAAAAATAATCTTATTTTACTATTTTAATTGGGTATAATTTTCTACAATGTCCTTATTTTTCATAATGGTTTTTTAAAATTCCATTTTTTAATAACATGATTTTATATATTTTGTTAACTATATTTGAATTTTTTACCTGGGTTTTAAACTAATATTTCTTACTTTTATTCTCAGGAAGGATCATTTTTTACCAATTTACAAAAAGATAAAATGTATGTTTTCTTCTTTTGTTTACATTATTTATAGAATTTCATGCATCCATAAAAATTTTATACCAAATAGATTCTTTTACAAGATTTCAATGTTTTACGAAGAAAACTATTTAATGAATAAATTATTTCAAATGTTTCATTTTCAATATCATTTATTCACTAAATTTATAAATTTCAAGGGATAATATACTTTATTGATGGAAAGCTCTAATATCTTGATTAATATCATGGATATTATCATTCTATTAATATAGTCACAATATATTAGTCCTTGAATATTTTGATTCCCATAAATACCCATCCTTGATATGATTATATCTTAAGCCTTATACCATTTCTACATGTGGTGTTTTACTTTGAAATCGATTTGATTGACATGGGAAATATTTATATTATATATTCGTTACTCAATATGAATAATTATTGATAAATAATATTGTATATGAAATAGATGAATCAATCGATATATGTGGATTGAATTGTAAATACAGTGATGGGTGGTTCATAGAATTATATAGGCCCTAGATGTATCATCATGTCTCTTGGGACAAACTAGTTATACAAATTAAATGGGCATTCACCAATAACTATTAATCCATATTAGAGAAATGTCTTTACTATAGAGATATCATGATGTTTGAGATCATAGCTTCCAATATTATTTATTTTTGCAATTGAGAATTCATATATTATTATCCATGATATTTTTCCATTGATATTATCAATGGATTCATTTCACGACCATGTTATGGATTAAATGAAATTATTTTTCATTTATTTACCTTTTGATATTGATTGGGCCTTATTTACTCATGATATCTTCTGTTGTACATATTAATTACTATTCATTTGAGGTCACGCTTATTTTGTTTCCATTCACTAGTCTATGAAGAGTAAATTTTCTAAAGGGTATCAAAGATAAAAATTATTTTATTTTGTTATGTTTTATATAATATTTTCAATTTAATAAGGCAATCATATATGTATTATTTTATACAAGACTACTAAACAGATCATTTCTTGATGATATGATACCTTACATATATTACAATGTTAAAATCTGGACACTAACATATTTTTAGTGTATTTGGGGATTTTATTGTTGGTATTGGATAATTTTTCATGGAACACGTAGGAACTAGATTTAAAATAAAGGTAGAAAACATGATAATTCTAATAATACATCATAGTAAATGAAAACACTTATCACTAGATGGCTGTTTATTTTGTGGTTCAATATTCATAATGATTATGTGTTAACTAATTGTATACGACTAATTAATGACGGTTATTGAAAAAATAGATAGAATCAATACCTCTGGTCAAAAATTGATTTCCCAAATATGGAAGCCGATACATTTTATATTGGAGTTGAACAGATCATGACTATATTTGGTATGTTAAGAGATGTTATGTCTAATAAACATTCATCCATGTTGTAACATGATGGTCCATGAAATTATATTCTGATATTAAATTTAATCATTTGATATAATCCTCTATCATTTAGTGAAATGACTAATCTGGTGGTAGCTGAATGATGGATCAAGTGCATTAATGAGATATTTCCCGCATTTGGATATAACTAAATGGAATGGTTTATGGCAGTAGTGTATAGTATTACAGATGATCAAGATCAATGGATTTAATTAATCTAGAATATTAATAAGGAATATGAAGTTAAACATAGGGAGTGGTGATATTTTAAATTAATATTAATTTATAAATATTTCTCTCATGAAAAATACTGAAATAAAGATAAATCCACATAGGTTAAATAAAAATAATAAATAATTTGATCTAGACTTTGAGGAAACCATTAAACGACTAGCCAAGAATGCTTTGAATTATACACATAATCTAGATAGAATCATTGAAACTTTCTTGTGTAACATTTTTAATTTTAGATAATGTAGGGGTAATATATCTACAATTCCAAAACATATCATTTTTTGCTAACAATATGTTTAAGTGAATAATTATTAGTTCAAGGAAGTCGATGAGAGAAGGAATTTTTCAGTGGGAGCACGTGGTTAGTTAGACTAGGTGCCTAGAGCATTTAAAGGGTACCATTGGGTTGTAGCTGACACAGTAGTGGCACATAGTTTGGCCAACCATGCATAAAAACCTATAACCCATCTAGAAATTGGATTAAATGACCAATATTCAATTTTTTTATTCAAAACCAAAACTCCTTATTTATCCATTGTTTTTATCCAGTAGTATTTTGTGTGAATATCCTCATTTACTTTCAGCAGAGGGTGATACATAGGTCTAAAATTAAGGATTCATTGGATAGTCTAATCATGATTCATAATTTTAAATTGGAAATATTATCTTTTTACCAGGAGTGATACGTGTGCTCTTTATAAAATGACTTGGATGTGAACATTGGTAAGATTACATGATTTCCCATAAGAAATACTCTTTACCTTGGGGATTCACCATTTATGGGCTTAGAGTCGAGATGGTTATACAATTCCATGAGCGATACTCAGTCCCCTATGTGAGATTAATTAGATAGGCTCTCGAGGCCATCCTTCCACTGGACCGAGAGTGATAGTTAGGATTCATTTTTATAAATATCCTTGGATGGAATTTATGGGGATATTTATTTATTGTCATATTGAGTGACACTTGGAAATAAATTTATAGATCTCCTAGGATGGGATCAGTATTCCATATATTAAATTATAAGGTCTCTTTTTTTTAATTCATAATAATTCAAAACTGTTTTCCCAAGGATTTTTCTGCCAATCAAAATAACATTCTTGGGATCTCTACAGTTGTGGAGATTTATATATTATTTTATATTATTACACCGATATCATATTTATACAAGGTTATCTTGGTATAGAGGCACCTTCCATAGTTCAAGGTAGGTAGTGTTGGTCAGGTACACGTGTGGAACTATAATCAAATTTTTATATTTATTTAGTAATTTATATTTATTATATACATACACATTTATCTTTTTATATGAATTTATTAAGTTGTTCTAGACACCATTTGTGGTGGCAATCTAATTATATCTCATTCCCATGTTGGGCCACCTATGGTACTAGAGTAGACTTCATAATTTCATTTGTATATAAAGGGAAGCTTCTAACTTTGGATTTCTGAATTTCAGTTGTAGGATGTAGTACGAGAGAAGAGTACTAAGGCTATTTTAGTGATTAAAGTAGCGGAAACCTTTGGTCTTTTTTTATATTTTTTTATTAACATGTGGTATATACCTATTTCAACTATATCCCATGTACTAATCATTTTTACAGATACATGAAATAGTCATTAACATTTTTTATATGATATTGATTTAGTTTCTACCTA
Source organism: Viscum album (assembly GCA_963277665.1). Classification (NCBI taxonomy): domain Eukaryota; kingdom Viridiplantae; phylum Streptophyta; class Magnoliopsida; order Santalales; family Viscaceae; genus Viscum; species Viscum album. Next base: position 809,411,958 of record OY728130.1, read on the forward strand.
ATTATTTATATGGATGATTTATTATTCATATTTCACTGATTGTTACTTATTTCTATTTATGCCAATAAACAATGTAAAATAATGCTATTATACAGTCTAATTGTAAAGACCCGTAAAATTCAAGGGAATTTTTTTCTTAATTTTATTTGGGATTTTACAAGAACGCAGTTTCTGAAGGCACCTGATTCCGAGGCCCGCTGAGCCCAGAATAATTTTCCGATGTTTAGCTCTGGTACGTTCAGTGAACGAATGAGCTGGTTTTCCTATATTTTGAACTGGTGCTCAGAATCGAAATCCGAGGGCACCGATGAAACCACATCGCTGGTAATTGCTTAGGAAGACCTTTAATGGAGTTGCGTTTCCTCGGGATGAATTGTTAAAAATTAAGGAATTAAATGCTAGGTACAATAAATTGTGTGCAAATTTATTTTATCCATGGTAGTTTAATTCCATCATGGGAAGTTTTTGGTGGGTCCCCCAACCACCCAACTTCCCATGTGAGGTTATGAGGGTTGTGGGGCCCACACGAGCCCCCATCTTCTCATATTACCTAACTACTTTAATCTCCCTCTTAAGTGTGTAACCCTTAAAACATTCCATTTAATTTGTGACCTTCCCTCTCCCCACATTTATTCAATGCCAACTCTTTAATTTAATTAAGTGAGTTATGTATTTGAAATTTGTAATTTTGAAAGGCATGACTTAAGATAATAAAATGAGAGTGATCTTATTTTATTAGGTTGGATTGTGGTGTAAGGGGATTGGGGAGAAGAAAACTCTAAGTCTTGAAGTTCATCTTCTTCCTTGTCGAAGAACGCGAAGAACGTCGAGCCTTCAACGAAGAACTCTGTCACCATAAAGGCGAGTTCGTCGTACCGTCTTCTGCCCTCTCTGTAGCCGGTGAGAGATGCCATCCTCAGAGATCGACGACGCGACGTCGTGTACCGCGATGCCGATGACACTCTTCTCTGTGACGCCGACAACGCTTACGGATTCTTCTTCCACGACGTTCTTTTCCGCGATGAACCTTCATTCATCACGTTATCAAGGTAGGGTGTTTTTTTTTTGAGAAACGCTGATTCTTCCTTCCTTTGTTTATCATGACCCGCTTGCTACCAAACTAACGTTGAAGGACCGGGCCAAACGAACACGACCCGATCCCTCCCCCGTTTTTGTGAATGTTTGGTGGTATCTTCATGTTATTCTTGGGTGACAAACACCGGAACGTTGGGAGTTCATTGTGTGACACAACGATCTCAATTGAATACCCAACATCATGACGTCCTAGCAAAGGTGCGACGACGATAGCGGGTGACAGATCAAACCGGAACGGGAGGAACCGTACCTTGACCGTTCTTCGAGCGGGTGAATCAAATCGTGATTTCAGAGCTGATCGGAGGCCCGAATACAACGAAGATGATTACGGGACATCAGGGGAGATTTGTGTCCAATGTTTCGCGATGAACGGACCGTCAGAAGGATGAAGGGACAATACGGGAGGCGCGCTGGCCGGAGGTGTCAGTTCTGGAAAATTCCAAAATACACGTCGTGTACCTCTAACAAACATGCTGTGTAGTGTGGGCGTATTGCGGCTTGTGTTTTTGGTTTAGAAAAGTAACACACGGCGTGTGACCCCGGCCACACGGTGTGTAATCTCTATGCAGAATAGAAGAGGCAACTTCGCGGGACTCGGCATGTATTCTGGGGATACACGGACACAGAATCGACTACACGAGCACACACTCCACCACCCGACCAGGTATGGCCACCATACACGGAGCCGAACCCATATGTTTGGCCATGCTGTGTAACCATACCACACGCCGTGTACATACTTTTTAAATGAACAGCCCATAGACACGGGCTGTGGTACACGGACAGTACCCGTGGACAGAAGAAACGGCGTGTAACCATACCACACACTGTGTACTTCCTTTTTTACACGACCAGCCCTGCGACACTGGCCGTAACACACGGGCAGTACTGGTGTCTGATTGAGCGGCGTGAATCGTATATCTACATGTATTGTACTTTTGGAAAATGGTTTGGTCATCTTGTTCTCGGTGACTTGGGCACGTTTTTCTTGGTTTTAACCTAAGGCGTGGGATGAAACGTTGGGTTACATCATCCATAATTTTCGTGACGGTTGATGTGTCCATCCCTTTGACTCGAGGAGAGGATCCTCCCAAAACGAGATTGCTGTGTCTGAGAACCCTAGAGCTGGCTGTGTCTGTGACGACAATGATGACTATACATAAATCCTCCATGGATTCGACGACGACGACTAGAACACTCATCAATCCTACGTGGATCATTGCTACCGATCTTGTGTGGGTCAGTACGCAGCGGTCATGTGTGGGCTAGCACCTACAGATCCTGTGTGGGACCGATCCTGTGTGGGTCATTGCTGAGGTTAATTACCTATCGATCCTTTGAGGTTCATTTCGGGGGTTCGTACCTATTGATCCTGTGTGGGTCCGACGACATAGATGATTCAGTGGCTATATATGATCATCTCTATCGTCTTACGAAGAAGTATACCTGTGTGAGATGAATCTTGACTTTTAATCCTTATCTTCGATAAGTTTGACTTGATATAATGTGTGGATTACGTTATGCTTTCCTATGTGGATTGGGTTGTGATTTACTATGTGGACTGTGTTGTACTTGAGCTCGGATGTTGGAGCTGAACGAGAATTGATTAATTAGGTATATGTATGGGAATATACCTATGTAGTGTCAGATTTTACTTCATGATTGAATCTTTCCTTTGTGGATTATCCTTTGTGGATTTTGGGAGACCATCGGGGGTATCGGGGTCCCTACTGAGTAGCTTATACTCACCCATGCATGGGCTATTCTTGCACTACGTTGTGTTGGTTGTAGACGACAAACATCACTGATCGTGGTTGAGGCTGGCGGAGCAAGTCGGTACCTGGAGGTGGACCACTGGGTGGAACGTACTCGGAGCGGACGGCTGGACCCGTGGAGCCGAGGAGGCTATCTGTATCCACCCTTTAGGTGGGACTTCTAGTGGATGACTCGACGTTGCAGCTTTACTTTTCAGTTGGTGTTCTTCCTTTTCCAGTTGTACTTTACATTCAGTTTGGGTTTGTATTCTGGCCCACTTACGTTTCCGCACTTACTATTGTACCCAGATTTACTTAGTGTTTACTTCTGTTTGCTTACTCTGTGTGTGTTTTTTACTTTATAAAGGAAATTCCTTCCCTTTTTATAGGGAATTACACCTTGGTGCTAGTCGCCAGCCCCTAGCCTATGGAAGGCGGGATTGGGGCAGTCATGGCACGGGCTCCAAGGACGTGTTGTGACAAATTGGTATCAGAAGTGTTTAGTTCTACCGCAGAACTCAGGACTCTCATCATTTCTATGCGAAACAATAGTGTTAAGGAAATTGGGTGTGGTTATCAGGCTAGGGAGTCTTGTGTTGGTGCGGCAGACGACGTATACGTACACCAGGACCCTGACTTCTGATTTCCAACTTAATGCATGAAAACATTGATTGCATGTGTGTTCAAGTTTTCTTTGTGATTACTTTGTATTAGCTCAAAAGGTATACTGTATTAACTGTGGCGCACCTATTTCTTTTCAGGATGGCCCCACGACGGTAGCCAGCTTGGGTTGCAAGCGTTGTGCATGACGACAGCCCACCAAGCGACGAGGCCTCGGTATAGAACCCTTTGACAGCAGAGGCATCGGCAGTACCTCTACCTGCCGAGCCACCGATGCTACCAGCCTCAGTCGCTGACGATGCACGTCGCCTTAGTGCACTGCACGAGTTTCAGTGTCAGTGACCACCTAAGTTCCGTAGGGAGACAAACCCTCAGGCAACCGAGGATTGGCTGGAGGCAGTTGTACGAGTTTTCAGGTCATTGAGGACACCAGCAGACCTCATGGTGATCCTCGCAGCGAGCCTCCTACACGCGGCAGCATGCAGATGGTGGAGCTTGATGCTTTAGATGCACGACTATACATCTCCCCTATGGATGGACTTTGAGAGCCTCTTCCGCTCGGAGTTCGTCCCAGCCACCCTCTGTGTAGTGCACATCCAGGATCTTCTACAGCTGCAGCAGGGCAGCTTGACATTCGCCCAGTACTGGACGAGATTTACCGATCTCATGCGCTACTCGACAGACATGGAATGTGACCCTTTCTTCCGGGCCCAGACCGTTGAGCAGGGATTGAGGCATGAGATCAGGGCATCACTGATCTACCTCAGAATTCCGAAAAAGGCATGGGTACTGGAGAGAGCCCTTCTAATCGAGATCTTCCTTGCTGAGCCTACATCAGCAGCGAGACCTACCGCAGGGCGGCACGTAGCAGAGTCTTCTGCAGCAGGCAGTCGACGGATGGCTCATGGGTCTAGGTAGACCAGACCCTCAGGAAGACGACCTTAGGATACTGGCTTAGAGGTGTGGGGTACACAGCGCGGAGCCAGTCTTTCGAGAGGCAGGCAGTGCTACGCATGCGGCGGGCAGGGACACATGGCTCGTGACTGCCCGACCCGCCGTGCCGAGGAGCAGAAGACGGTTGAGGGACCTCCCAGGCAGAGGCAGAGGGTCGAACGTGGTGGTCCATAGGGAGCAGGTGGATGAATCGGAGGAGCTGGCCGAGTTGCAGGTGGTGGGAGATGCTTTGAGGCTCTACCACCACCACCACCTAGAGGTCCACCCCGACCACAGGGAGCTGGCGGGCAGAGACAGACACAGCTCCATGCAGCGGAGGCCTATGACCACGGCATGCCAAAGATGATTCGAGGTACTATATGTGTCTATTCCACCCCTGCTGCAGTTCTTATAGGCACAGGAGCGAGTCATTATTTCATAGACGATGCCCTTGTTCGGAGCTCGGAGATTCCGACAGAGCCGTTGGCTCGATCCGTACGGCTAGAGACTCCTACGAGAGCAGACTTGATGATTACGCACTGGTGCCGGCAGTGTGAGATTACTCTAGGAGGAAAGAGCTTCGGTTTTGATCTTCTTGTAGCGGCGTCGAGGCCTTACGACATCATCTTGGGCATGGATTTCTTATCTACAGTCCATGCTCAAATTTACTATATTATGCGCAAGATGCGGTGTGTACGCACCAAAAGGAGCAGGTTCACCTTCACCAGCGAGAAGGGAGCCTTCGCAGCACAGGACGGAATCTCGTAGAGGAGAGGACAGTCCATCACTCATATGTTGGCTAGCCTCATCCTAGGATCAGTTGACGTGCGGAGTCCTGGTTTTCCTGCAATGGTGGATCAGTATGCAGACGTTTTTCCCGACGACGTTCCAGGACTACCTCCTCACAGAGAGGTAGACATTTATGTTGATCTGTACCTCGGGACAACCCAGATATCCACCGAAGCATATTGGTTGTCCCCCACTGAGCTACGAGAGCTACGGGTACAGTTGGAGGACTTGCAGGGCATGGTTTTTATCTGACCCAGTGTTTCACCCTGGGCTTCCCCGATATTGTTCGCCGAGAAGGCAGACAGGAGCTTGCGACTTTGTGTTGACTATCGTCACCTGAACGAGGTGACAGTGAGGAACAAGTATCTGCTACCGAGGATTGATGACCTCTTCGATCAGCTCAAGGGAGAATGTTGGTTCTCAAAGATAGACCTTAGATTAGGCTATCATCAACTCAGAGTTCGTGACGAGGATGTGCAGAAGACGTTCTTCAAGTGTCGGTATGGCCACTATGAGTTCTTGGTTATTCCTTTCGGCGTAAACAATGGTCCAGCAGTGTTAATGAGTCTCATGAACATGATCTTTCAGCCATACCTCGATCGATTTGTCGTGGTCTTCATTGACGACATTTTGATATACTCGACAACTGAGGAGGAGCACGCCTACCACTTGCAGGTTGTACTAGACACAATCCGAGAGCACCACCTTTATGAGAATCTCTCGAAGTGTCAATTCTGGATACGTGAGGTCCACTTATTGGGACATGTCATCTCTCAGGTGGGAGTTGCAGTGGATCCTGTGAAGATCGAGGAAGTGCTAGCTTGGGAGCCACCCAGGAGCGTGACGGAGGTGCGGAGTTTCTTGGGACTAGCTGGGTACTATCAAGGATTTTTTCCAGACTTCTCCAGAGTTACAGAACCTCTGTCAACATTGAAAAATAAGGGGAAACCCTTTGTGTGGTCAGACAGATGTCAGCTGAGCTTCTATGAGCTGAGACAGAGATTGACCAGCGCGCCTATATTGAGGCTACCAGAGGAGGGAGTAGGGTACGTAGTCTACTACGATGCATTAGGGACTGGACTCGGATGTGTCCTGATGCAGGAACGGGAAGTGATCACGTATGGATCATGTCAGTTGATGCCGCATGATCAGAACTACGCTACCAATGACCTTGATTTAGCAGTAGTGGTCTTCGCTCTGAAGATGTGGAGACACTATCTGATGGGAGAGCCCTTTACAGTCTTTTCTGACCATCACAGTCTCAGGTATATCTTCTCTCAGAAGGAACTGAACCTGAGACAATGGCGATGGCTCTAGTTCCTCCAGGACTATGACTTTGAGATAGTCTATACTCCTGGAAAGGGGAACGTAGTAGCCGATGCACTCAGAAGGAGGTCGGACATTCAGCTACTTGGGGAGGCAACAGAGCAGCTAGCTGCTTTGAAGATATCCTTCGTGGATAGCGATGAAGCAGCCTTTCTTCAGTCGCTCACAATCACTCCTCAACTACTGCAGTGGGTCAGAGAGGCACAACATGGGGACACCGACTGTGAGACTCGATGTGCACAGATATCTCCAGGACAGGCACCTGATGGTTTCTCTTTAAGAGGAGAGCACGTCGTCCTTTTCAGATGACGTAACTTGGTACCAGTTTTTTACGAGTGGAGGTGCTAAGAGAGTTTCACACTTCCTCTTTGGCGGTACATCCTGGAGTGGCGAAGATGTACCAGGATCTCAGATGATAGCACTGGTGGCCGGGTATGAAGAAAGCTGTGGTAGAGTTCATTTCTCGATGCCTCACCTGCCAGCAGGTGAAGGCAGAGCACCAGGTACCAGCAGGCTTGGTAGAACCCTTAGAGGTCCCAGAGTGGAAGTGTTATGACCTATCTATACACATCGTGACTAGACTTCCACGGACTTCCAGAGGTCACGACTCCATTTGGGTGATTATCGAACGACTCACCAAGTCGGCTCACTTCTTACCTATCAGAGAGTAGGGCTCAATGGAGAGCTTGGGACGTCTCTAAATTCAAAAGATTTTATGGCTTCATGGTGTGCCATAATCTATCATCTCCGATCGGGATGCTCACATTACTTCCCGGCTTTGGAAGGGGTTGCAGGAGGCATTTGGGACGCAGCTACGTCTGAGCACCACCTTACACCCCCAGACAGATGGTCAGACGAAGAGGATCATTCAGACTCTCGAGGACATGCTCCGCGCTTGTGTCCTCGACTTTGGTCGTAGTTGGGAGGACCACCTACCCTTGGAGGAGTTCACGTACAATAACAGCTACCACTCCACCATCGGGATGGAACCAAACGAGGTGTTGTACGACCGAACTTGCAGATCACCTCTGTACTGGACAGACCCTGGGGAGTCAGCACTTGTGGGACCGGAGATGGTCCAGGCCACGACAGAGAAGGTCCAGGTCATCCAGGAGCAGATGAGGACAACTTAGAGCCGACAGAATTCTTATGCTGTCAGGAGGCAGAGGCCACTAGAGTTCGAGGATGGCGACCATGTCTTCATGTGGGTCTCACCTCGACGTGGATTACAGAGATTTGGACGAGGAAACAATTTGTCTCCATGCTTTATCGGCCATTCTAGGTCCTCAACAGGATTAGAGAGGTGGCTTATCACTTGGCTCTACCACCTCAGTTGCACCGGGTGCACGACGTCTTCCACGTATCTTAGACGAGGAGATACGTGCACGACCCGACGAATATCATTGACCATGGGGAGCTGGACATAGACGATGGGGCGACTTTTGCGGAGGTCCTAGTGGAGATCAAGGATCGACAGGAGAGGGTCCTACATGGACGGTCTATTCTTCTAGTGCGCATCAGATGGCAGAACAGGAACCTCTAGGAGAGCACTTGGGAGCAGGAGGCTCAGATGCGTGCACAATACCCACATTTGTTCCCCTAGTTTATGATGTATCTTTACGGGGAAGAAAATCCCCGAGGTGGGAGTAATGTAAAGACCAGTAAAAATCAAGGGAAATTTTTTCTTAATTTTCTTTGGGATTTTACAAGAATACAGTTTTTGACGGCACCTGATTCCGTGGCCCGGTGATCCCGGAATAATTTTCCGAAGTTTAGCTCGGGTACGTTCAGTGAACGAATGAGCGGGTTTTTATAACTTTTGAACCGTTCCTTAGAATCGAAATACGAGGGCACTGATGAAACTGCATCGCCTGTAATTTCTTAGGAAGACCTTCACTGGAGTTGCTTTTTCTTGGGAGGATTTTTTAAAAATTAGGGAATTAAATGTTAGGTAAAATAAATTGTGTGAAAATTTATTTAATCCATGGTAGTCTAATTCCCTGATGGGAAGTTGTTGGTGGGTCCCATAACCACCCAACATCCCATGTGAGGTAATGAGGGAGGTGGGGCCCACAAGAGCCCCCATCTTCTCATATTCCCTAACTCCTCTAATCTCCCTCTTAAGTGTGTAACCCTTAAAACTTCCCATTTAATTTGTGACCTTCCCTCTCCCCACATTTATTCAATGTAAACTCTTTAATTTAATTATGTGAGTTATGTATTTGAAATTTTTAATTTTGAAAGGCATGACATAAGATAATAAAATGAGAGGGATCTTATTTTATTAGGATGTCTTGTGGTGTAAGGGGATTGGGGAGAAGAAAACTCTATGTCTTGAAGTTCAACTTCATCCTCGTCGAAGAACATGAAGAACGTCGAGCCTTTGACGAAGAACTCCATCACCACAAAGGGGATTTCGTCATACCATCTTCTTCCCTCTCCGCAGCTGGTGAGAGACGCCATCCTCAGAGATCGACGACGCGACGCCATGTACCGCAACGCTGACGACTCTCTTCTCCGTGATGTCGACGACGCTTATGGAGTCTTCTTCCATGACGTTCTTTTCTGCGACGAACCTTCGTTCATCTCGTTATCAAGGTAGGGGTGTGTTTTTATTTGAGCAACGCTGATTCTTCCTTCCTTTTTTTATCATGAACCGCTTACTACCAAACTAACGTGGAAGGACCGGTCCAAACGAACACGGCCCGATCCCTCCGCTATTTTTGTGCATGTTTGGTGGGATCTTCGTGTTCTTCCTGGGTGACGATCACCGGAACATTGCGATTTCTTTGTGCAATGCAACGATCCCAATTGAAGACCCAACATCACGATGTCCTAGTGATGGTGCGACGACAATAGTGGGAAACATATCAAATCAGAACGGGTGGGACCGTCCCTTGACCGTTCTTCAAGTGGGTGAACCAAATCATGATTTTGGAGCCGATCGGAGGCCCGAAAACACCGGAGATGATTACGGGACATCGGGGCGACTTAGTGTCCAAAGTTTCATGATAAACGGACCATTAGAATGATGAACGGACAACACGGGAGGCGCGCTGGCCAGAGGCGTCGGTTCTGGAAAATTCCAGAATACACGGCGTGTACCTTTGACGAACACGCTGTGTAGTGTGGGCGTACTGCGGCTTGAGTTGCGGGATTAGAGAAGTAACACACGGCGTGTGACCACAGCCACACAATGTGTAATCTCTACGTAGAATAGCATAATTAGCTTCGCGGGACTCGAAGTGTATTCCGGGGATACACAGGCATGGAATTGAGTACACGGGCATGTACTCCACCACACGACCAGGCATGGTCAGCATACACAGAGCCGACCCCAGATGTTTGCCACGGTGTGTAACCATACCAGATGCCGTGTACATACTTTTTACATGAACATCCCATCGACATGGGCGGTGGTACACGAACAGTACCCGTGGACAGAAGACACAGCATGTAACCATACCACACACCGTGTACTTCCTTTTTTACACAAACAGCCCTACGACACGGGCCGTAACACATGTGCAGTACCCGGTGTCTGATGACACAACGTGTATCGTATATCTACACGCCGTGTACTTTTGGAAAATGGTTTGGTCGTCTTGTTCTCGGTGACTTGGGAACGTTTTTTTGGTTTTCCCCTATGACGTGGGACGAAACGTTGGGTTACATCATCCCTGGTCTTCGTGATGGTTGATGTGTCCATCCCTTTGACTCGAGGAGAGGACCCTCCTGAAACAAACTTGCTGTGTGCGGGAACCCAAGAGCTGGCTGTGTCTATGACGACGATGATGACTGTAGAGAAATCCTCCATGGATTCGACGACGATGACTACAACACTCAGTGATCCTATGTGGATCAGTGCTACCGATCCTGTGTGGGTTAGATCCAGTGTGGGTCAGCGCTCAGCGGTCCTGTGTGGGCTAGCGCCTATAGATCCTTTGTGGGTCCGATCCTGTGTGGGTGATTTCGGGGGTTAGTTACCTATCGATACTTTGTGGGTCATTGCGGGGGTTAGTACCTATCGATCTCGTGTGGGTCCGATGGCTTAGATGATTCAATGGCTACATATGATCATCTCTATCGTCTTACAAAGAAGTATACCTGTGTGAGCTGAATCTCGAATTTCAATCCTTATCATCAATAAGTTTGACTTGATATCCTATGTGGATTACGTTATACTTTCCTGTGTGGATTGGGTTGTGATTTCCTATGTGGACTGGGTTGTACATGAGCTCAGATGTTGGAGCCGAAAGAAAATTGATGACTTAGGTATATGTATGGGCATATACCTAAGTAGTGTCAGATGTTACTTCTTGATTGTATCTTTCCTTTCTGGATTATCCTTTGTGGATTCTGGGAGACCTTTGGGGGTCTTGGGGTCCTTACTAAGTAGCTTATACTCACCACTGCACGGGCTATGCCCACACTACCTTGTGTTGGTTGCAGATGACGGACAACGCTGATCGTGGTTGAGGCTGGCGGAGTAGGTCGGTACCTGGAGGTGGACCACTGGGCGGAACATACTCAAAGCAGAAAGCTGGACCCGAGTATTTGAGGAGGATATCTGTATCCACCCTTCAGGTGGGACATCCAATGGACGGCTCGAAGTTGCGGTTTTACTTTTCAGTTGTTGTACTTCCTTTTCCAGTTGTACTTTACTTTCAGTTTGGGTTTGTATTATGGCCCACTTACTTTTCCGCACTTAATATTGAACCCAGTTTTACATAGTGTTTTCTTCTTCTTGCTTACTCTGTGTGTTTTTTTTACTTTATAAAGGAAATGCCTTCCATTTTTATCAGGAATTACGCCTTGGTGTTAGTCTCCATCCCCTGGCCTATGGAAGGCGGGCTTGGGGTAGTCACGGAACTGGCTCCGAGGATGGGTCCTGACACTAATCCAGAGTGAATAGTATCTCCATGGGAAAACCTAGGCCCCCACTAATATTTAGAATCTAATAGAATTTGGGGAGGTGTTCTTGAGGACATCTGGCTTTCCATCACGGGGAACCTCCTAGAGGGTTCTAGGGAGGGATGATACAAAGTGGTATTCGAGGCTCATTTTAACTTTAATCTTACTATTTAGGTTTCATATTATAGAATATGAATTTATTTGATATTTATAGTGATCTTCATAAGAGTAACTATCCCACTTATAGGGGAAATCCAAACTACATTGACTGAGATATTGTTGTTTTAGTTTATCCTTATTACATTGGTACAAATTTCACAATTGGGTGGCCCACACGTTTTGTGACATTATTATTCCAAATTTTATTACAATGGAAATAATTTCTATTATCCTAGTATTTCTAAGAGGTATCATCTTATGCATATTAAAAAATCACATGAGGACATAGATGTCATGAATTATTCAATTCCATATTTATATTACTCTATGCATTGAATATATTTCCTATGATTATTGTGAGTTCCTGTATTATTATATATGGAAGGTGCTAATGTTTCAGGTAGGGTTATCATAAATGGATTTTCTATGGGTTTTACATCAATCAAAACCCAATATTTCTATATATATTGTCGATGAAACCTTTATTAACCAATTAAAAATGTTTCATCTATGAACCACAAGTTCTATGCAATTATTTATTTTTATTTCATTGAGGAATACCAATTTTAATTTGTATTCAAATAATTCAAAAAATTTGTAACAAAGATTCATTTGTTCAAATCACTTATTATGAACTAATACATCATGATACTAGATGAAATGGTTTTTTAATAGTTACATGATGTACCAATAGGAATTTCTAAAATGTATGGGCATTTATAAATTGGGAATGGTGACACATAAATCTTGACTAAGAATACTATATTCATATATGTTAAAAGTGAACTTAAATAATTTTGAATTTTAAAATGAAATTGTTACATCTAATTTGGGATTCTAATTACTGAGTAATGGGTTTTTTCTTTTTTACCTAAAAATTGAAAATCAAAATATTAGAACATATGATTATTGTTTTGAGACCTTGACTTTGACCTAAACATTGTTTTTTGTAGTATATAGTGTCTATTGTGACTTATAAGGACTTTATTTACACCTAATCCTTGCTCTAGGAGAAAGTAAATTGTTTTTTATAATTTATAAGAAGTATATTTAACTTTCCTTAATTTTTATCGCTTTTATCCAATGTAATGTTAAATAATATTTGAGAATTTATTTTGGAAATCAGAGATCAATGATGCCATGAAATCCTTGATTCATGCACTTGGAAGGTATTGAATACCATGCTCTGAAGCTCGTGGTCCACAAGACAATAGTATTAACTCTTGTAGTAATCCCTCAGGCACCTACCATTTATCCTCCACTAGACACCGATGCTTAGTTATGAGATAAATTATTTCTCATCATTTAGTATGTAGAGTGTGCTCTATGACCTGTCTATACCATGAAAGAGTTGTTGCATGAATTCTATAAAAATCAACCTCACATCTTATTGGTGACCACATGCTAATGAATCATTTATTGGGGTTATGTAATCGATCTTATATAATGTGGGGATTCCTCCAGAGCGGGGGGGGGGGGTATTTTCATTACTAATATGATCCATGAAACAACTAATGGTAGGTGGGATGTCATCTCTCAGGATGATCATCATTAGGGTATGGTTTTAGAAGGATTACAAACATTATTTTAGGACTAATTATTTCTAAATAAATTGTGAAAATACATTTTATAGATTTTATAAACCTTCATTAGGGTATTTTTTCCTATATATAATGATCATATCATTTCACCATGCTTCATAATATTTTCCAATGACAATATATGATGATGATTTGATAAATTCAATACATTTTGATGATGGGAGTGAAAAAATCCATCTATTTATAGGTGATTTCATTCTAGATGACCACCATTTTACTATATGGTTTTTATAACGCATGGGGGAAGTTCAAACTAGATGACACACATTGACCACTATGTGTGTGTAACTGGTTTGGAAAGATCTCCCTTACGAGACCCCAATTTATGAGGAAAATTATCAATTTCAACGAATGAGGCATTTTGTTTCACCTTCATCATTCCTTCCAAGTTTACCACTATATCCAAGTGATAAGGGATCTATACCGATTCTAGATTCACGTGAATGATCCATAATTTCAGATCAAGCTGGAATTTAGTTCACTAAAGGTTCTCCAAGTCGAGGTGGTGGTAATTGAAAAGGAAATCTTACATATGAGGTTCAATTATATAAGAAAAAAGTTATCCAGGTTAGTTTGGATTCATCTCAGATTTAAGGATCATGAAATATTTATTATATGCTGCCTACACTAGAGGATTAGTGTCAATGGTCTTATATAGTATGATATACTATTCTAGTATCATCTTCTTTGGTTTATACCTTTTTTTCATAGTTTTTGGAAATCATTTATATACATTGAAATTTTGGAGTGTTTGGTCCTAGAAATGGAGTACTTTTGTGTCATGATGAATATCAACAAACCATTAAGGGTTTAATCGGAAACAATACAACATTTTAAAGAGATAACCATTGATATTTGTGGGTTCTGATTCTTTTGGAATTTATTTTTCTTTGTGATGATTGACTTTGACCTCATACTAAAAATGGAATGTATTTTTCCATAACATGGACATGTTGATTTTTATCATGAGATGCTATATTTTTCCTCACTTGAGGGATTTTATTACATTTATATGAGAAAATAGGATGCCTAGGTGATTCAAGATTTACCTAAAAATATTTATGTTAAAGAGGAACAACCGAGATGGGTTGTTTCATTATGTGAAATCCACGAATTAGGTTTGTGGAATTTCATCTATTGATTGATTGTTTCAGGGATGTTATCCATGATGATTTTTTTGAGTTTTCCTCTTATGAAAGAGGTGGAGCTCTCATCGAGCTAGTTCCATGTATGGTACAGGTGTCCATTCCTCCTTATGTGATTTCCCCTGCTGAGCTCTAAGAATTAAATAATCCTTTGTATGAAATATAAGGTAGTGGTTTTATATGACCTAGTAATTCAAAATGGGGTTTAACAGTCCTTTCTTCTATGAAGGTTAATGGATACCTCGTGTTTTGTGTGGATTACTATTAGTTGGAAAAGTATACAGTTAGGAACCAATATCCACTACCCCCAATAGATAAAGTCTTCAACCATCTCATAGGAGTGATGGTTTTCTCTAAGAATAATATATGGTGGGGATACCATTAGGGGTATGGGATACCATTTTACATTACATGTATGACTTTATATAGTATATATGGATTATAAATGTATCTGGTTATGAATTATTTCCTTATGAATTTTTCATAAGTTTTTATGGATCTAATGAATTGAGCATTCCACCTGTATATTGATTCATTTATAGTAGTCTTCATGGAAGACATCTGTGTATTCAATTACCCAACATGACCATTTCAACCATCTTGAGATCATGATGAATACATGGAGATATAACCCGACATATTCTATGATCACTATATTTCACTATTGGATTGATAACGTTCACTTCTTAGGTAATATTATCTCAGAGGATGGAGTGTTTTTTTTCTTAGTGAAGTTGAGCATCGAAGTTTACAAGGAGAACCCCAGTAATTCCATTGATATATGTTGTTTATTGAGGTTTAGTGGTCACTACTAGAATTTCGTTTATGACTTATCATGCTCATATACACCACTTATGGGCTTCAATATGAAGGGCGTTAAGATTTAATGGTCATATTCATGTGAAACAATCTTTCAGTAGTAGAATGGAATACTAACTTCAAGGATGATCTTCATTCATCAGGATTTAAGAAAAAGCTATAAAGTTCATTTTGATGCTTCAATAATTGATCAGAGATCAGTTTAGATGTAGGGAGATTGAATATTAGTGTATCCCTCCTACAAAATGAGACCTCATGAGTGAAATTACATAATGAAAAACCTTGAAATAGTTGTTGTGGTTCATGATGTACTCCATCATAGGAATTTTTTTTGGGAGAATGGATCATCATTAAAAAATACCAAAAAATACACTATTACCACTACATAAATTTTGAATTGAATCTCATATAGTTTAGGTGGATTGAGAACCTACTATCATTTAACATTGTCCTTGCTTATACACCGTGAAATAGAAATGTAGTAGTTGACTCCCTAAACAATAAGACTAAAGGCAATAACAACAATGAGGACAATAGTTAGTGGAATATGATAACTCTTCTTTATGAGATACACCAAGAGGATTAGTAATAACATGGGTAGCCTGTATTAGACGATTTGGAAGTTAAATCCTCACGTATGGAGTGGGTAAAGAGAAGGAAATTTTTTTTCCTAGGGGATTATTCCTAAGGGAGGCTGTGTCTAGAGATGAACCACACTATTTTTAGGTTATTAATGAGGGACATATTATTCACATTTATAGACATTTCTTTGTCCCAAAAGAAATATGTGAGGAGTTAATGAAAGAGTCACATGAATATTTTTTAGGAAGTTCACCCTGGGATTACCCTAATGAAATGATACATATTTAAATAGTGTTGGTGGTCAGGTATGAAGAGGTAGATTTCATGTTTTATAACTATGTTATCCACATATAAATAGGTGAAGGCTGAGGACTAGTGACCTACTAGGATTTAACAACTGATCTCCATTCCGAATTAGAAATGGGGTGACATCACCTTAGATTTTTTGATGGGTTTTCTGAGATCCCCTAACACATGTGATGTTGTATGGGTGATCATCTATAAGTTGTAAAAGGTTGAAAATTTTCTAACTATCTGAGAGGACTTATTAGGTGATTTGATTGGAAGTATTTATGTTTATATAATTTTCAACTATATGGTGTTACCCATTATATTATATTAGATTAAGATGCCCATTTTACATCATGGTTCTATAAGGGGATGATTATGGAACTAAGTTCATAGGTGATTCTTGAGTACATCATATCACCCATAGACCAATGTGTAGTCCAAGAGTTTAATATAAAAGTTAGAGGAAATTATTCAAGAATGAGTCCTTGATTTTGGTTGTTCTTGGTAAAAGCATTTACCTCTCATCAAATTTTCCACATCAACAATTTTTAGGAGAAAATTTAATGAATCCTTATGAGGACATTTATGGAAGGCCCTACCTTTATCCCTGTGATTTCTAGAGGTAGTTAAGGAGTCACTAAAGGGTTCTAACATCATTCATTATAATTTAGAGTAGATACATTTGATTTTGAAATGACTAAAAAAACATATTGTTGGAATAATTCTTATACCAATTGTCCCCATAGTCCTCTGAAGTTCAAGGTGAGACATCTGGTCTTCCTGCAAATTTATACATGATTAGGTTATAGATAGATTCATATATAGAGAAATATATTTCCTTTTTATGTCATGCCTTTTGAGATAGTGGAAAGAGTTGGACCAATGACCTATTGGATGAATTTTCAATATATGTACTAATAAATGCACAAAGTATTATATGTATCATAGCTTATGTAATATCATTCCGAACCATCTCATTTGTTTTATCATGAGAAAATTCATGTTGGTTTTGATTCAGACATTAATATGAATATTTTACATGTTTTTGATCAGAGCACATGGTCTCTCAAAGGTAGGTCTATTTATATAGTGTTGGTGCTATGGCAGCATGACCATGAAAAAGATCAGATCTTGGTGCAAGAGGATGATGTATGTGATCAATGGCCAAAAAATTCCATAGACGATGATTTAACACCCTAGTAAGGGAAACCTAGGGAATACTTGTTTTAATAGGGGGATGTTGTATTGTATCGTCTCTTTGATGTGGTATGGGTATAGTAACTTCATTTCAGAATATCTCATTTTTTACTAATAATGGGATTAAGAGACAAAGTAGTAGTTTATATAAGTCTGAGGATTTTGATAGCCTAAAACTCTAGAAATTGGAGAGAAATATTGATCCACATGGTTTGGGTTAACCATGAAATTCAACCAAGTGAGGCACTCAATTCATAGCATTAGGCTACACGATCTGACTAAATTATGTGGCCAAAGACATATTTTTGTGTGATTTTTCTCAAATAGGTGATTTTTTATGCATATGTTTAGTAAAATCATGCACTGAGCCTTTGTGGTGGTTGTCCTTAGGTAGTATCTGGTACACTTTTGGTGCATTGTTTTTCCAAACATGAGGCCAAACTGTGAACCCATTTAAAAATATGGTGAAATAAAAAATTTCCCTTTTCTCTTTAAAATTATAAACTCATTATCCCGCAAATGTTTTTGTATGCAAGCTAGACACATGAATCCCATATTCCTCCAATCATTGTGCATTGAACTAATATCTTGATCGAAACTCTATTTTAGTCACTACAGGGTACATTGGATTCATATCTATAATATATACACTCATATCCCCCCTTTCCATTTTATCTTTCCACAGTAGGAAATATTTGTTGTGAGATCATATTCCCTTTTGAAGTTTTTTGGATTCCTCAATATTCTCTCATTCTAGTATAATTCAAGGGATGTAACTAGATGAGGGGAGTCCTACGGGCAAAAGGTAGGTGGTCAAGTTGTTCCCCTTGAAAATCTAGTTTTGTTTTATCACGTTTCATTATTTAATGTGTTTGTATTTTTTGAGTTAGCTCCATGATATTTATTTAATTATACTAATATCCATTCTAATCTGTAATGGACCCTTGCTCCCTACAACTGAATACGATAAGGGGTTTACCTCAACATGAGCCACACATTTGGGCATGACCCTCTTTAATTTCATAAGAGTATTATTCGTTGGTAATGAGTGGTTTATTATTTAATGGAATTCATGGATTAGATTGTAATAACATTAAATTGAATGATAATTTCATTGGGAAAATGGTAGGCCACGTGTTTAAGCCTGTATTAGTTATTCCATGGTTGAAATACATGAGTTAAAATAATAGGACAACTTGTTAAAAAATTTTAGGGGGTATGTGATGAGTTATTACTAACCATCAAACATCATTCAATTCCCTTGATCGTGATAAGTAGGTCTCATGTTAATGACGCTTTGTATGGGAACATAGTGCTTCATAATTAGAAATGGGAATGATTATCCATATATTGAGAGAAGTACTTTAGTTCTTTATTGAATGCCTTGGATGGGTTACCAATGAAGATTTCTTACTTTCCCATGAGAGATACCAGTTCCCTATGGGATTTACCTTAGATAGGTTTAGAGTAAGGATGGGATTACTATACCTCAAGTGATACTATGTACCCTATATGAGATAACTTGGACATGATATGAGGGTCATGATTATAGAATTCTGAGAGTGATACTTGGGATTCAATATTATGGATTTCCTTCAAAGGTATTTAGTGTTATGGGAATTTATAGATCTATTGGAATGATACATGGAATTAATTTTTATGTATCTCCTTGGATGGGTTCAGAATGCCATCTATTAAATTATATGGAATCATTTTAGTCAATTTAAATTAATTAATAACTGTTATCATAGGGATACATCCCCCAAGATAAAAAAAATATGCCTGGGTTAAGTCCACATATTATTCTGATATTATTATGCCACATTTGTATGCCCATATCAAAACTATATAGTTTCAGGATGGTTTAGAGGAATTGGGCATAGTATAAGTTGGTAGTGTCGGTTGGGTATCCTTGATGTACTCACACCAATATAATTTATTTCTTTAGAGCATTATATTTAGTATGAAGCTACACAATAATCCTTTTATATCCGCTTACTAGGTCATTCTAGAGATCATTTCTGGTGGAATACTGAGTATATATCACATCCTTATTGGGCCACCTATTTTACCCGTTAAGGAGTCATGATTATAGGTGTATATTATAGATGTGTCCTTATTCTGATGTTTGATATTCATTGACAGGATGGAGCATGAGAGCATAAGAGAGATCCTGTACTCATGATGCTAGCAGTTTGATATTTTTTTAATTTTTCTTATCATATGGTATATTCTTATTTACCATATCTCTAAAACACAACATTTATATATAGATACATGGATTTATCATATTTATTTTTCAATATGTTACTAATATAGATCCTACTAATTTATATATCTAGATAATTTCTTATTATTAGAATATTTATACTTAATTAATTTTTCTTGACTTGTTATATTTATTAAATAACACAATGATATACTCTAATTAAGAGGGACCATTCTCCTTATAGAAATATTCTAGGCCCTCGTTACTACTCAGTAGTCTATGGAATTCAGGGAGGCATTGTTGAGGTCATATGAATAACCATCTCAGGGTGTTTCTTACTAGATTTTAATGTGCGGCACTTCAATTTGACAGTTATAAAAAAAATTCTATATTGAATGGATCATCAAAAATTCCAATCTCAAGATGAAATTATTTTATGATCCATCAAAATAGTGTATTCATTTTATAGAACTTATATATTGAAAGGTAATCAAGAGATTAATTGGTTAGATAAGAATTGTGAAAAAAATAATCAATCATAGAAGAATATTTGAATAAAGAATTTATCATCATGAAATTATTATGGAATGAAATATCCAACCAAAATATTGAAGGGTATGAGAGTTTCTTAAAATTGAAGAGATAAGTGTCATATATCTAATAAACGAATGAGGATGAAAAAATAAATAATGTAATACGATTCAACTATATATAAATGGGTAATTATTCCAACCAATTACCTAAGAGTCAAGAGATAATTCCTGAAAATAGTCAAGTGGAGAAGGATAAAATTATTCAATCCCTATAGATGATGTTTAAGATCCTGATGATTTGATGGAACATAAATTAATCATAGATTTATCTTTTTGTAATTTTTTATTTCATTCTTTGTCATCACAAAATTTTATATCTTCCATGTTTCCTAGGAGAATTAGATATTTCCCCTAGAAACTGATGAAATGTTTTTTTAATTTAAAACATTGAGTAGAAATATCACCAAAATAAGTATGTGACTAATGATTCCCATTATTTCAGATAAACTTGAACTATTTAAAGATATGAATATTATTCCTTTGATTGATTTTATAATAATCCTTGTTATGTATTGAATTTTAAAAAAAATTATAGATTTACTATCAAGAGAATAACGTTATGATTTATTATGATGATATAGAAATCCATATCTATAGAGGGGAGAAGCCATTATCTAAGTCATGTCTAGATCCACCCCTTGTAGAAAATATAAATGATATTCATGGGGTATAAGAAAGGTCACAATATTTAGATATAAAATGTGATCTTAAAATTATGAATGTAAATATTTTTATAGGAATTCATTGATGTATATCCACCATAATTCCCTGAAATTCCACTAGAGTGGAAAGTTGAATTTTTCATTGATTTAATACCACAGGAAAGACCTATATCGAAAACCCCATATAGAATAGTGACTATTGAATTACTATTGACAATGAAACAACTAAATTAGTTGGGTGGTATGAAATTTATTCACCCTATTGATTCTCCTTGGGGAGAACCTGTTCTATTTATTAATTAGAAATATTAATCCATTATCATTTGAATTGATTATATTGAAATCAATGTCATTTAGATAAATAATAAGTATCCTAAACCTCACATTGATGAAATAGTCAATCAACATCATATTGCTCGATATTTTTAGAAGATTGTATTTTGTTATGGTTATCATCATTTTTTAGTTATGAAATAAGAAAATTTGAAGAAAATATTTTGAATATAGTTTTAACATTTTTAAGTTAATGTAATTCATTTGGATTGATTAATAATTGGTTTTTTTATTGATATGGTGAATATATTTATCATAAAATATCTTGATATTTTTTTTGAATTTATTGATTTCATTTTGGTTTACTCTAAAATCTATAGGGAATATGAGAATCATTTGTGAATATATCATGAGACTCATAGAAGAAAATAATAATTTGATAAATTTAGAATGTGTGAAATATGGATTCAAAATGACTAATTTTAGGGATATAGTTTCTCCAATAATGAAATCTCAGTTGGTCAAATGAAAACAATGGTAGTCATGGAATATCCTACAATAATAAAAATAACTAAGGTATATAGTTTCATTAGTTAGGAAGGTTAAATTCATCGATTTGGTCAAAATATGACATGATGTATAACCCATCAATCAATCTTACATTAAAAGGTTTTATGTTCTTATTAACAATGTAGTGTGAAGAATATTTTGAATAATTTAAATGACGATTGGTCAATGAATTTATTTATACTATAAATCAAGAAATGATGGATTTGTGATATACAGTGATGCAAAGAAGAGGGGGAATGGTTTGATTATTATAATTAATGATAAATTTATTGCATATTTTTCATGGATATAAAATATTAGGGAAAAAACTATCCAGCTCATGTTTTTGAGTTGGTATGAATAATTTTTTCTCTGAATATTTGGATATATTATCTATATGAAAAAATATATAAGATGAACAAATACAATAAGAGACTAAAATAAATATTCTCATTGAAGGAGTATGATATGAGGAAAAATAGACAGGTCGAGCTACTCAAGGTTTGTGATTTCTCAATACACTACCACCAAAAGAAGGAAAACAATGTAGCAGAAACATTGGGTGGGAACTATCATGGAGTCCTAATAAAAATTAATATTTATTGAGATACTATGTTCATATATTCAGTGAATAGGAATGTTATTATTACTACTTTTTGGGAAAAATTACTCAATTTTAAATTTAATTATAAGATATCATTATTGGAAAAGATAAAATGTTCTTACCCTGATGATGGAAAATTATAAAATAAAATTAAAGCCTTGAATTGAAGAAATTTGTTTATTTTTATATGAAGAGAGAATTCTGATATTTTTACTGAGGTTATGTGTTACATATATACCTAATAAAAAAATATAATTATTAGAATATTACAATAGATCCAATTTCTTAATAAACCCTAGTGAGACCCAGATGTATATAGTCTTGATGGAATGTTTTTGTTAGGATAATATAATGAGGGAAATTCTACTTTTCTGTCTAGATGTTTGGTTTTTAAATAAGTGAATACTAATAGACTATATCATAGAAGTGTCATGTAACCACCAAAAAATTTATATGTTTAAATTGAATGAAATTTTTAAATAACTTTTCATTGGAATAATAATGACTCCAAGAAAAATGATTCAATATGGGTTATTTTTCTTCAACAAATCATTTTTTCAAATATAATCCTTATAATTGAAGACTTATCTACTAATTTTCTTACATAAATTGAAATTATTGATGTTTTATGACTTTATGGTACACTTATCTCAGTTGTGTGTCATCAGGATACACGATTTACATCAAAATTCTAGAAAAGTCTTCAGAAAACTCTGGATGTTGAGATTCTTTTGAGCATTTCATATTACCCTCATATTTATAGATAGCATTTAAAACTATTTATGATTTTGAAGGCATGTTAAGGTCATACAATCTTTACTTTCATGGTTTGTGGGATCAATATTTACCACAAGTTGATGTTTTTATATAATAATTATTTCAACTAAAGTCTTCAAATTATGTTTCATGTTGTATTATATGTTATGATATATCAGACTACAACATGTTTGGATGAAGTATGTATAATAAAATATATCGGACCATATATTACTGAGGAGACAATGGTGACGGTTTAGGCTATTCATGTTTATAATAAATCATCTCAAATCATGAAAAAGGTATAAACTAATAACTAAACAAAATATTTAGAATTTGATTTAAGAAATAGAATTTTCAAGATGTTATCTCCAAAGAAGTGTGTTACATTTAAGATGGGAATACTAAGGACCATGTATATCAGACATTTGGAAATTCTAAAATGAATTGGAGTTATGGATAAATTATTGGAAATTCCACTGATCCACTCTAATGAGTATAACTTCTTCCACATCACATTGTTAAGGAATTATATTCATGACCTAATTTATGTTATAACCTTTCAATAAATTGAACTACAAACTAGAATTTCATATTTTTAATGGACAATCTTGATTCCTGATGCTAGAGTGAATTTTTTGAGGAATCATATGAATCATCTAGAAAATATAAATTAGATAAATAATAAAATAGAAGAAAAACATGGGAACCCAAGGATGATATGAAGAACCATAGTCATATGTTTAGAAGGTAATATTTCTTATAATTTTGATTTCATAATTTTTTGGTATGGATGAATGTAGTATCACATGTTTTTAAGAAAACATTGTTCGATAGCATATACCACATGGAACAACAAGAATATAAACTAAAGAATATTATTATTTAAATATAAACAATATAAAAAACCATTTAATTTGTAGGTATGAATAGGAATAAAACAATAATGAAATATATAAAAAGGATATACTCAATAAGAATTTTTTTATTATTTCTTAGGAAATAAACAGACAACAATTTTTCAATGTCATTTAATTCATTGAAAATATGATTCATTAAAACAGATTTTTAGTTATGTTAGTGAGAAAGTAATATAATTACATTTTTTCAAATTTTTGAACATTTATTTTATTTAATTGTTGTTATTTTTTAAATAAATAGATGAATATTATCATATTGTTGGTTTTTGATATTATGTGGGAAATATTTATTTTCAACGCAAATTGAAAAGACTATTTTATTAAAATCAACATCATTATTTGACGAAATGAAAATGTTAATTTTTTAAATGGTTTCAAATAAAAAATATTTTAAAAAAATATTTAATAATCTAATTATGGTCTTTATAATTAATATTACACTTTAACATGGTATAAAATCATTTTTATATATGAAAATACATATTTCTAAAAAACTATTTTTCATTATATATTGTGTTTTAAAAATATATTAATTTAACCAATTTATTAATATTAAATCGTTATTTTTTGTTAAATATTCAAAATTATTTGTTCAATGTTTTTTCATGTAGGTCCCTTTTATTTTTTGTATTATGAATATTAAACCTATAAAATAATTTTCACCATTTTAAGGGTAAATTTGGTAATTTAGGTTATAAAAAATATAATATGTTCAAAAAAATGACCCTAAAAACTATATTAATTTTTTTTGGATGAGTATATATTATCCATAAACATCCAACTATCAAAAATTTTACTGTTTTTCTATTTTACATGGTTTTTCTTTAAGAATATTTTGTATAATGAAAATTAATAAATGACATTCTCTTTGACTTATTAACTTTAAATTTTTTAAATAGGGTTAAATAGAAATTATGTGACATTATAAATTTTATTTTTAAATATAATAGAGTTATTTTGATCATGTAAATATGTTTATAATTTTTAGTGAATAAATAATTACCCTAAATTCTTGCGTAGTGCTGACCCAACATTTATTTAATTAAATGAAAATTACAATAAATAAGATTAAAAATACAAAAAATAATAATATTTGAAATAAATAATAAGTTAAAAAAAATTATAGATAAATTTACCATTATAGAAACTTTTTAATGTTTTATATTCTAATTCACGCTTTGTGTGGATATAGTTAATGTGAAATTAGATAAATATTGTCAAAATTGTTTTTAATGATATTTTATAACAACAAATGAATTTTTATGTGAGATGTAATTAATAGAAACATTATATTCATCAAAATGAATGGGATATGGGTTTTAAAATCAAACATTTTTCATTTAAATAGGTTTTCTAATTTTATAGAAACATTATTTACCCTTAAGGGTTAGAAAACTATAATATCAAGATAATTTTCAAAAGGACTGGGGGGGGTTAAAATAAAAGATAATGGTGAAAACTACCAAAAACATCTATTGATTTTCTTATATGGGATAATTTTTAATTATGATCATCTTTTATAATAATTATATAAATTTTGATCCATTGTGGAATTAAAAATAATATATATTAATTTAATACTGTATGAAATTCCACGAAGGCCCCTCCCCTTAATTATTAAAGGACACCTTTAATTTCTCTTCTGCATACCACATTGATAAATATATCTAGACCAAAAAATATACACAACTATTTTAAAAATCAATATCAAATTTATGTATGATCTAGTCATTTTAAAATACCAGACCTAGTTCCCTTAAGAAGAGATCTAAAGGAAGTCTAATAATGGTAATTTAATTGTCTTTACTGACTATTTCAGGTATATTTCATGTTCAAAATTCTCTTAGTTTGATGTAATAATACTATAATAATAAAACCCATATAATCCATTTATATATATTATTATGATTATTATATAATAATATCCCATATCTTTTCCATTCTATAAAATTTGAAAACATCTCTCGTGCGTACGTATGACCTACAGACTTGATGATAGGTTTAATTATTTTTTCTATGTATATAATTTAGGGATGACTCAAAATATATATAAATTGAATATATATGATATTTATGACCACAATTAAACAATTTTCATGATTTAACCCAAATAAAATTACAAGGATGGGAACTATAGAATCAAAATATACTTCAAAAATGAAGTAGTTAACACAAAATAATGATAACAATAAATGATTTTTAACCAAAAAATTAAAAAATTATTATAAATGGATCATGTATGAAATTATATATATGTAAATGGTTATGTTTTGTAATTTTAATAAATATAAATTTATTATACATGAGTTGAAATCATGTTCAAATAAAGGGAACTGTGAGGAAAAGAAATTCGTCTCAATTACCACTTTCATAAGATATATTTTGAAATTTAACATGTTTTTAATTATATGGTGTATATATATTCAACATTAAATTATTTATCATTTATATATATTTATTTATATTTATTAATTATTCAATTCATGTTACTCATTCATGTCTAATGATAAAAAGAAAAGATAATCTTATTTGAGTTTTTGATTCAGTGTAATTTATTTCCATATTAGTTTAATTCAAAATTGTTTTACGAAAGTACTATATTTTTCTCAAATGTTTTATTAAGGTAATTTTCGAATATATTTGATTTTTCAGAAAGTTTTAAAATAAGTTTTATAATGATTTTTCCTAAAAGGATAATTTACATTATTTTTTATAAAATGTAAAAAGAATGTTTTATTTTAATGGAAACGTCGATAATAATCATTCACACCCCTATAACAATTTACAGCCTTAAGATTATTCTATGATTTTTCAAAATATATAATTAGAACTAAATAATGAATAATTATTTTAAAACATTCGTTGTTTGATTTTCATGTATTCGTTAAATGAATATATTTTACTCACAAATCACTTTCTTGATGGTCATCTCTCATATCATGAGTAATCCCATGGATATTAATTTTTCATGAAACATTATATTTGTTATAATCACTAAAAATTAAATTTCCCATGAATGTGGATCATAATTATGATTATTAATTAAACTGTATAAAACTTATATATATATATATATATATTGTGTTTTAATTCGAATTTTATTTGACTAACTAGGGATGTATTGATATTCTGTTTTCTTTACTCAATAAAAATATTTTTTTATATTGTATATTGTAAATAAATTAAATTACTCATTAAATATAAAATAAATTAATTGGATATGAATTTATCGGTGGAAACAAGTTACATAGACCATAGCTTCATCAATAGGTGTCATGAAAGAAATAATTTGTCCAAATTAAATGGGTATTTAACCATATTTTTTTAACCTACCTTGGTGCATGGTTTTGATTGTATAGATATCAGGATTAGTGAGATCATAAAATCAAATAGTATAAATTTTTTTCATTATGAATTATTATATTATTAACCATGAGAGTATTTCATTGATATCATAAATGAATTAATTTTGTTTCCATGTTATTGATTAAATAGAATGTGCTTCAAATTATTTATCTTTTCCATGTTCATTATGCCTTATATAATCCTGATAACATCAATTGTATTAAACATATTCTTGGAATTTAATATCATTCTTTTTTTTTCATTCCCCATGTTTTAGGAAAGGAAATATTTAAATGAGTTTCAAGTATGAAAATTTCTTCATTTTGTTATGTTTTTTATTTTTTTCAAATATAATAAATAAAACATGTCTCTATCTTATTCTTGAAAAATAATAAACCGATTGATACTTAGTGATGTGATCCCTAGTATCTATTCTATTGTGATAAGGTAGATACTAAATCATTTCTACTATAGTTGGGCATATTATACGTTAAATTTTTTCAAATAAATGCTTAAAAAATATAACCTTCAAAATGATTAAGACATTTTTTAAGACAAGATAATATAATTGAGACCCCCATTAATATTACTTCATTCTTTAATAACATAGAAAACATGCATAAACTTCTTACAAAAGAGTAATATTTCAAACATATATTTTCTTTTATACCATTTTCTTAATATTATTCTGGATATTAAATAATTAAATTGTGGGGTAGTGGATATTAAGTGTGTAATGTTATGTATCACATTGATGATAACGTCTAGTAATACTTCATGGGATATTGGGGAGAAGGTTCATGATTATAATTATTTATGATTCATTGTTTAACCTATCGAAAAAATTTAAAAAGGAAAAACTCTTTGTATCTGGGGAATAAAAAACACAATTACTTGTACAATGATCTTGTTATAATTTTTGAAATTATGGTCATGAGGTGATAATAATGTGTTGGTTTATGTATTAGTGATTTTTACCATGTAGAACTTCTAAATATAAAATAAAATAAAAATAAAATAAAATAAAAATAACACATTTGTTGAATACTTTATTTTTATTTATTTTTAGTCAATACCTTTTGTTTGAGTTTGGGGGAATTTGGGCTGATAAAATTAGAGAGGTAGTATCTTAATGGATCTAATTTTTTTTATCACACAGTTTGATAAGAGTTCATACCTCTTTTTAGGGTATTTGATTTTTTCTACATCCACACCTACCTACTGAAATCCTTAGAGTCATTTTAATCCTAAATGATAGTCCCTCAAGATTATTTTTGATTGTTATCATTATGGGGTGGATTTTCAAGATGTATTATAGTTTTGTGGTATGGATCAAAATTCGATATTTAATAATAACTCTATTTGTATTTAGTTACCATGAGTGATGAGTGAAT
This sequence comes from Viscum album, assembly GCA_963277665.1. Lineage (NCBI taxonomy): Eukaryota > Viridiplantae > Streptophyta > Magnoliopsida > Santalales > Viscaceae > Viscum > Viscum album. The sequence continues at coordinate 809,440,489 of OY728130.1, forward strand.
AAAATTAATGTAAGGTATACTAAAAATAGAATACAAATTAATAAAAAATCATAAAATTTGAATATAATTTAGAAGAATGAATACCACCCTAAAGAAGATAAATTAAAATACATTGTTAAATTGAATTCCATGAAAAGTGAGGAGTTGAAGGAATTTATTTAGTGACTTAATATTTCCCCATTAATAATTATTTGTTTATTTACTATGATGATTTATTATTGGTATGGGGATGTTCCATGGTCAATATATTGACACTAAATGCTTAAGGTGAAACATTATTCTAATTGGGTGTGGATTTCATAAGAATATTTCATACATACATTTCATAACGATTAATTTTTTGAATTTTAAAATTTAAATTACATGTTAAACCACATATTTTATTCATGATTATTTTATTTTTCTTTATAAATTTATATTATTCCTTTTAAATTGAAAGGAAATATATTTTTTAAAATAATTTTTTTTAATGAAAAATAGAATTTTTATTATTATGAATCAGATGTTATTTTGTCAAGGAATAAGATATGATTTATATAAAAATATAACCAACCACGTGTTAGATATTAACTAGAGTACCGACAACATATCCACAAAAATTAATCTAACCATGAAAATTGGGAAGGTCATCTTAAAAGAAACCATGTACGGGTAGCCTATGTTTTCTGGGAATGTTCATGTGTTAAGAGAGGGAAACCCAATGTGGAACAACAATGGGAAGGAAGAACCAAGGAAGTACTACCATTATATATTCTTAACTAGGACACTATTTCTGTTTCTGTTATGGTATTTCATGTATAAATCCATAAAAGAATCAATGTGTGATGACCACTAACTGGTGAATATTCACAATCTAAAAAATGGAGTTCTTCCATTAATGCACCAGACCCACCTCAATCACAACTACCTACATCTCATTGCCTGATATCTACTCTCCTCACCATACCATTCCACCCCATATTTCTATCACCACCACATTACAATATAATGATCATGATGATAAACCACTGAAAAGGAATATTCACTAAAAGAGAATCCCCACAACTCTATAATGTCAATATGAATCCACCATTAATGTTAGAGTTTCCTTGCATTCATGTTTGAAGCCCCTAATTGATACTCCGAAAGAATAAATACATATGAAATTTATAATGAAATATTCATGAATTTGGATGATTTCACACATTAATAAACTTGTTCGTACCATGAAATATGTTGTGTAGGGGTCATTCTTTTACCAAAAGATGAAAATACATTACAAAATGTATGAAATTTTTTTATTCTGTACATGAAGACAATGATAGAGTTATTTTTTAGGACTTATTTGTGTTGTAGTAGGAGTAGGCCTTTTGTGAAATTATCTATTGGGAAAAGGAAAGTTTAATGGTGTCAGTTCATGAATCAATGTCCTTCCTTCATTGTCCATACTTATCTGAATATATGTAATATATTTTGATTTTAATTATTCTATGATGTTTTTCTTCAATACGAATATGATAATATTAAATGTTTTGATGTAGGGTGAAATTTTCTTGATTGGAGATGATGATCTCATGTGACAAACATCCATGTAAATAGATAAAAATGTGGGTGATGGGTTTATTCATGTTTCATCCCAAGTTTGTACTATCAATTTTTGGTCAATATAAAATAATAGACAAGATTTATTATGATTTTACTACGATTTCATGAGTTCCAAAACAGACGAGATCATTCTCAAAATAGTAATGCATTTTATTTATATAAGTCCAAAGCTTGGGTATATATATTATAATAATTGGATATGGTTTAGCGACATATTGGGGGACCTGAATCTAGTCTTGGAGGAGTTCCAAATAGTACATTTGGAGCCTTTGTTTATGTCTCGGATCGAGGATATAACCTCACTACTTCCATATCCATTTTCAATTCCCCCCCACATGAATAACATTACAGTGGTCATTCCATGTAATGTTACGTTGGCAGATTGTGTTAGTGGAGATTATTTTTTATTTTAGTTCATGATTGGGGTGTGTATTTTTCTTTCAAATACTTCTAGATACTATATATTTTATTATAATAATTTATACTACAATTGGGATGTTGTTTTTTAATGAACAAATAGTTAATCAAGTAATTTCGTAGACATTTAATGGATCCAAATGACAATGCTTAACCTGGGTATTAAATCACTAAACTCCTTGATAAACTGATGTAGTTGACTATATAAAAATGGAAAAGAGTGAGTTATGGATATAGAGAATAATTACATAGGGATCTTTTATATTCAACTATGATAACAATATGGATAAGAATACAATTACTTTACTCTATTAATATAAGATCATAGTATTAATAAACATGACATATTCTTCTTTATTTCAATTTCAACTTTTTTTCTTTAATTTCTCAATCCCTATAAATTTATGAAAAATAAAATAATCCTTTTTTTGGTTTACCATTAACATAAAATATAGTGAAACTATTTAATTAGTAGTAGTTATTTTTAGTTTACTTTAAAAATTTTAAAATCAGATACCCCATTGGAATTAATGATTACGTTGAGTCTTGTCCACTTGGTCTCACCTATTAACTAAAATTTTACTTCACAAAAAAATATTCATATAGAATGGTGTAAAAATTTGGAACCATGTATATAAATATGGGGATTTTCCCTTTCATTATACTTGTACAATCCTTGAGGAAGCCCATGCAAATAAATATTTGCAAAATGAAGCCATAATTGATCAAAGAAAAAATTATATTTATTATAAACATGATATAATAAATTCAAATACATTATTAATCATTCAAATAAAATAGAAAATATTAATGGACAATATATACTTACCAAAACCCATATAGATATGATTCAACAAACTCGTAATGCACACCCAATAATAAATTATGCATTTTTTCCAATTTATGAACATATTAAATCTATAATTGTTTGCTTCAATTTTACTAAAATATAAACTTGGAATCATAGATTCACCCACCTATTATTGAATAATTTCCAATATCAAACATTACACGTCCACATGCAACCTCTATAAAAAACATTAAAAATACCAGAAATCATTGTAGGATTCTATATGATTTGATATAAACCAATATCCAATCCCGTAATAAGTATGTCCTAAAATGATGGTATTAAATTTAATGATAATTATAGGATTAATGGTACGTATCCATACCTCAATAACAAATTAAACCCACACTAATAATTATGGATCAATGAAATTAATGGGAATGGAATACGTTATAAAGGGATTACCCCTCTCTATCTATCATATAAATGTACAAAGAGAACCTAAAATTGGTTTAAAAAATAAATTTAATAGATAAATTTCCCCCCTAAATGTTATTCCATGTCAATGAATACCCAGCCAAATCATGTGGACTCAAATAGATTTTAGAAATTATATTATCTCCCTTATTCCTTCCACTAGACCCTTGATTATAGTGATCCAAAATCATCATAAAAAATATTCGAATTTTTAAGATAAATATTTGATACATGACATTACGATCCATGATAGAACCATAAAATATTATTGTATTTATAATCATTGTTACATAAATAAATAAAATATAAATCATATACATCATATACCACTATTTTCATCATAACTATAACATTCTTCGATATATAGTATTTAAAGGTTAACTTATAACTCGTCAATGGTATACATAAAAAATTATGAGTTCATATGTTCAGTAAGGGGAAAAAATGTATATTAATGAAAATATAATAATATCATGTGTATAAGTGTATGATAACATGAGCATAATATCTGAAACTATACATATAATATCATAGTTCATATTTATTAGACCACTTGTAAATATTGGTAGATAATAAGATGTGAATAATAAATAAATAAAATAACATGGTACATGAGAACATTTCATAACAATAAGATATAAGTTTTTGGAATACACATAAGTATAAAAAATCATTTATTTAGTCAATGATAATAACCAATAATATTATAATGTATTTGGTTCATTCTATATTTCTTCAGTTCCATAATTGAGGCCCACTCCCAAGACAATCATAGTGAAAAAAACTTCCTTACTAAACTTGGTTCACTCTCAGTTATTGTCTTTATTATCCCATAAGATATATTTCATTACCCAGTCTATTAAGATGATATTTAATTCTAATCCCACTCTACATGTAATGACAACCAAAAATATTTATTCCAAATGATCATAAAACAATTATCATATCATCATATAATCAAATTACAATATATTTAAAGAAAATAAGTTTCATAAAATTTAATCATTACATTTATTCATATGATTTTCAAAATAAACGAGTTTCATAAACCTCAAATCATCATAATCATAAGACATCAAAATACAACAAAAAGATGGTATTAATGGATCATATCCTAAAAAAACTACAATTAACCTCAAAAAATTGTATTGTATATGAAAAATTTCATTAAAATCTAATTTTAATACTTCTTGAAGAATTTACTATTTTACATTTGAAAGAACATCATAAAAACACAAATGAAAAAAAAATATTAATGACAGTTTTTTATTTTTTTAAAAATTAGAAATTTTAAAATAATATTCAAACCATTGATATGACATGATGGTGAGAAATTTTATTCATGTTTTGTACGTTAAAATAAATATATCACTCACATTGTTAGGAAAAATTAAAAGGTACCACATTTGGATCATGATTAGACAGTTCCATTAAAATATTTCATATAGAATGTAAAACATAGGTAAAAATTACATTGAATATCATAGGAGAATATTTAATTTTTTTTTGAAAGCATTCGTTGAAAACATTGATATAGAAGAATCATTATTTTTTTACTAAATAAACAAATAAAGTCTGTTTACCTTATAAAATATCATTCAGAATATTGAGTATTTAGATATAGGAAAATGGAAAGAAATTTTTTAATCCATATAAATATCCATATAAGAATAAATTTAAAAATATTAAAGGGAGTTATATCATATAATTTCATCATATAAGACTTAATAAAAAATCTTGGTAAACAATGAGATTGTATCACAAATCCCTTAGATCGATTTAGAATTACATTGAAAGTGAAATAACCTCATGTATAATGTTAGTTCTATACAAGAAAAAAATATATACTTATAATATTATATATTGTACATTGATAACATTTTAACATATATTTACTAATAATTCCTTATTAAAATCATTATAGTTGGGTGTTTACTGTCTTATTTTTCACGAAAGTATCAGTATGTTAGATCCATTACATTTTCCATCATCATTATTGAATTATATCGAGAATATTAATAATTTTATATATATCATATATATATATAAATATTTATAATCATTAATAAATTATTGAGATAGAAAAATAATTTTCACTATTCATGGAGATTTTTGTTCATACATATGATTGCACACATTTTTCATTTTATACAAAAAAAGAAGAAATATGTACATTATTTTATCATTAAATTATCATAATTATATCATAAATATAATATATTATCATATAATCCAATATAATAACAAAAGATTAATGGTGGTCATGTAAAATGTATTATAGAACTCATAAGAGGAGGTAGTCAACACGTACACATGAGTGATAATTTAATTTCCCATATGATGGAAAATATGTGGATAATTTTGTTAATTAATAATAATAATAACATTTATATATTTTTACAATTAATTATTTATTATTTTTATGATTAATATCATAGATTTAGAGGATTCATAAAAATGAAATTAAAAGTGGTCATATTGTACAATTACCTCTTCTTCAATAAACCCCTTTTAGATCCATTTTTAATTATCCATGGAATGGTATTTTAAGATGGAAAAAACATATAATTCAAGGATATTGAATTTTTTAGATTATATTATAGGATTTGGTGTATTTTTGTCCCTCAAATTTATGTTATGTAAATAGATAGTGGGTGTCCTTTTATATGGAAAAGAAACGGCACACATAAAATAAAGGAAAAGACTCAAATATAATTAATTAGTTTTCACAAAATATTTATCCATGTGGAAAACATTTATAATATAAGATATTATTTGGATGAATTAAATTAAAAAAAATAGTATTTAGATTGGATTTTTTGTATTTTAAACCTAAATTTAAATTTGACCACCTAAGATAGCCCATGTTAGTCTTAACCAGAGTAACTACTTTCCCACACATAAAATGTTAAAATTATACTTATAAGCCAAAAGTTGACTCATATAATGAAAATGGATGATATTTAATAAAATTTATATTCCTAGTTTTCCTATTTCAATATTTTTATTATTTCTCAATCTTTTAAGAATATATTACTTAATCTAAAATACCAATAATGTAATTTTAAGAACTCTTCACATATTTTGACTTTATAAAACACCATGAAAGGTATTTAATTTGAATATAAATTATTAAAACATAAATTATAAATTATTATTTAAAACAATCATGAGACACTATAATTAATTTATAAAATATTACATTTTATATTTTTAGAATCATTTACATTTTTTTCTACTCTTACACATGCATTGTCTAACAATTATGATAATTATACAATTAATAAATATAAAAATAAATTAATATCATTAAAAAAAAATTAAATATAACATTAAGTTTAATTCACAACATATTCTTGTTACAATGTGAACATAAATAGAAATTAAAATTATGATCTTTGCATTTTAGGAGTTATTAACTTTAAATAATATAATTTTCATTATCTGAGGAAAATGGAACTAAAATTACATATATTTTGTGTAAGGCTAAATATGATCAAAAGAATCTCATACGGTTAAATATAATAAATATTTGGCTTTATTTATATACCATATCTCATAGTTTGAACCATGTTTTACCCAATATAACCATACCATGATGATATATATTTACTATGGTCACTATTCAAAATGATAAAACATAAAAGAGTCCAATTTAAAAAATTTAAACCTCATGATTCAAAATATGGTATCCATTTCTATAGATTCATTTTTTATAAGTAGAATAAATAAATTTTAATCAAATTAATAAATTCCATTGAAACATTGTTTTTAGAGAAATGTGTTTTTAAGAATAGAAATTATCATAGATTAAAATAATGAATATTACCAATTAAAATGGAAATAATAGGAATATTCTAAATAAAATAAAAATTATTTTACATTAAAACATAATAAAAAATGTAATGGTATTTAAAAATAATCTATATAATTAAATTAAATGATTGTATTTCATAAATCTTTATTTGTTAATATTAACAGAAAAATCAATCAATTAAGAAAAATCAAAAAACAATTACTTCAATTAAGTTTTACTTTATGATCATATAAATTATTTAAATTAAAAAAAACTAAATTTCTAAAATTGGCATATATTAATTATAGTTTTCAAACACAATATGAAATAAAAATCATTTCTGATGAAAATAGATTTCTAATGCCTATAATTATTTCACTAAAAATTGATTTCTTATTTTATAAAAATTAATAACGAAATTTTGTATTCAATATGACTAATATTTTTTTAACATTTAGGTTAATCAAAATCATTATATCTAATTCAATTCCCATATCATAATGGTCACATCTACATGATAAAATTTTTAAAATATATCTCAACTCTATTAATGATCTATGATTCATGTTATGAAAGATATCAATATTATTGTATTATTAAACTTGTTTTTTTGGGTATTTCATTATACCCCCATTAAAAAAATTAAACACTAACAATATTATCTTGGTCATCAATGGTTTTATATTTCAAAAACAGCTTTCTGAAAACCAATATCATATATAGTATAATGAATCAATTTTTTCGAAAAATTGAAATGTAAAACATAATGGTTACCAAAAATAAAGAATAATCAGGTTCCCATATATTTATAAAATAATTTTTAATGTATAATAAAGATATTAATGAGAAAAATAAAATCCATGGACCAATATAGAGTGATATAGAACATGGAAATGATAAAGTCAATGGACAAAAAACCATAAATCCTTAAGGGGTAAAAATACTATCAATTCATAAAAAATGAATGCCATATATTGAAATTAAAATTACATGATCTTTTTACTAACAATGATGGATTATTTAAATAATAATATTTAGAACATGATAAATATATTAATTGATATATTTTTATTTGATAAATCCAATTTCATCATTTGGTTTTGTAATAATCAATTTATACATTATCATTTCTTCCATCAACTAAATATTCATGTTGAATTTTTCAGGATTGAAAACTAAAATTAACTTTTTATGGATCATAATATTCATAAAATAATTAAAATTCAATCATTTTTTCTTTAAATATTCAAAAAAGGTAAAATCGTTTCAAAAAATTATCCAATATAGAAAATAGAATAAGTTATTCACTAAAACATGAACAAAACAAATAAAGGTAGACTTAATCCATTCCACAAATAGTTAACATTAACAATCCAAAAAAATATTTTTAACTAAATTCGAATCCCAAAAATCTGATATGTTTTATCATATATTTTTCAATATCAACTTTATAAAATATCCATACACAACATGAAGTAGCTTATAATGTAACATACCGAACATGTGAATTATGGGATCATATATTCTCATAAAAATTACATATAACCTGAATCACTGTAAAACCTTAATGAAAACATATATGATTCTAAATATCAATTACAACCTAATTTCACAAATAAAATCAATGAATTTTTAATGTATTCCATAAATACGAATATTTTTTAAAATTCATTAATGATGATGAAAACTAATTTTTCATCATGTCACTAACCAGTTTGAAGGTCAAAAAGAATTTAGAATTTATATTATCAATTTAAATTACCCCATTTTATTAATTAAGCATTATTATATTGATATTGGTAATAAATTTTGGGTTATATTTACATTATTCATGTTTTTTTCCCTAAAAGGTCACCTTGAAACTAAAACAATTTTATTGGTTATCGGTACCCATTATCAAATTCTTGAAAATCCATAATAAAAAATTTATGGATAATAATAATTGCATGTTTGATGATTATTATTCCCATAATCTCTTTGAGAAATCAATTATATTTCATAGTTATCATATCCTAATAAATAACCACTTCAATAGACTTTCTTTAATGATCTGTATAATATATAACCATCATTTGTGTATGAATATTCCATTAGAATGGGAATTATCTTTGATAATTCACATGTTCCTCACATATAATACATTAAATAACTTGGAAATTATAATCTATATACCATTAATTTTTCAATATAAAAAATCGTCCTAGTACTTTTAAACATTAGTTTGAGTGAACCTCCACATATTATTAACATTTAAGAAGTTGAATGTTTTTCCCCCAGGGTCTTCATTTACTGAACTACCTTTGAACACAATTTTATATCCTTAGTTTTGTCATAAATATAAGTCAATATGTGTTTTTAATGCTTTAATGAGATAACAGATTATGCATTATCCCCAGATTTCACATTTAATATCAAGTTTCATTTTGTTTGTCATGAGGATAATCTTTCCATTTTCCATCGCATTCATCATTTACATGATTCTTTTGGATTATATCCATTGAATGAAACAAAAAATCATAATTTGCAAAAAAATTATCATAGTGATAAACCATATAATCATGAAAAATTAGTCAACATATTTATAAAATATGATAGCTTAATTTCAATATATTGGATATTATATTTGACCTAGGTTGTACCTAATAAATATCTATATAAATCCTCTATAAAGGTTCATAAATAAAATTTGAATTTACTCCATAATATCCCCCTTATGTTTTTATATTTGTGTGTAGTCATAATCACACTCAATATGCACTTGTGATGATATATTTGTTACCAAATCCACTCCATTTGATGTTTTTACCCCTAGCTACATATATACTGTAGCCACATCTATATTCTAGTATCCAGATGGGGATGTATTTTTTATGAAAATTATACTCCTTTATTTAACATAACTTATGATGTTCCCATGTACATATGCATATCATAATGTGTGTCACTAAAATTTTCTCATTATATCTTCCAAAATTAACTAAATGTTGCTCAAATAACAACTAAAACCACCCAAATATTCTCTAAATTTATATTAAATCTTATTATTTGAATATTAAATACACAAAATTAGGATCCATATGAATTATTTAAAGGTTTATTGCCTTTGGAATCAGGGATACATAAAAAATGGGTATATAAAATTTCTAGTATAGTGTTATTTGAAACTAGAAACCTTGTTATAAATATCATAATTACTACCTTCCTTTATAACACGGTGAAGGAAAATATAATTAAGGGTGTTATCACATGATCAATAAGTTTAAAAACTTCTATGTTAATGATTATTTAATAACAACATGACTATAAGGGTATATAAGCACAATATTAACACCTGAAAACCATACCAAAAAATCATAGATCATAAATATTAGACATGAAATAAATCATGGTAGATCATAAGATAATAATCCTAAAGGAATCCTAGATCATGAACCATGAAAAAATTTTATAATCTTAATAAATGATTTTATGAAATATACAATCACATAAAATTTCATTTTCTTAGTCAAGGAAAATGGGCATGGTTATCACTGTGGATTGGTTTCACATCCCATTCCATAACATTCATAGTCAAGGTTCACTCCTATGACTACACTTTTAGGTAACATCCTTTAGGAAAATTGTATTACTCTCCATTCTAGAATTTATTATCTCTTGATATATTCATCACTAACCAATGCATTCGAGGGATATATAATTATAGGTCCACCGAAGATGTATTTTTGAGTTCATAGGATATTTTAAGAGTATTTTTAGGATGATATTATAATAATTTAAATTAATATGTATGAGTGAACTATCTATAGAGATATGTTTTTATAATCAATCCAGACGATGATATACCATTACTTATTGAAATAAATTTCAACTTGTTGTTAGATTTAAAATGAAATCCATACTTGTTTTTATAAAAAATTTAAATATAATTAATTGAGAGATTATACGTGTAAAAATTTTCAGATCTTAAATACTAATTTTGATTAATCATTTATATGTTCAATGATGTATTATTTTTATGAATAGATTTAACCATTGTTAAATTAAAATTTCATGTTTAAAAATTTAATGGTATTTATATAGATTAAAATATGGAACATTTTCACATGATTATGAAGAGTTATTAGACTAATATAATAATATGATAATAGGACAAGACATGATACTATTGCTCTAAATATAAATAATAGTTTCAAGATGAAGAAGAGATGGGTGTGAGTGAAACAATAATGAAATATTACATATACTATTATCTTTTACTTTTGAGATCATTAATAAGGTATACTTAAATTATTTAGATCATTTTTATGGATCAAAGATTACCATTTAGTCATTCCTAAATCACCTGTTGGTTCAAATGTGTTGTTCTTATTTCTAGTTTGAATAAATTCATCAAATTAGTGGAAGACAATATAAATAACAATGAATAGATATCTTCTGTTGGAGGAAAAATTAAGAGTAATGGATGATACCATCTCTTTACATAAAAATAATTATAATATTAATGATACACATGTGTATCATACTTGACCTAAACACAATAAAGATGTAGATACCCATATTAGGATCAAACCTTTTAAAAAAATATAAGTCCTTTTATTTCTATTTACATCCATTTCACATGGGAGGGGACATGATTTAAATATAGAGGTTATACAAACCTTAACATGTGGAAAAACATTATTTCAACAAAACTATAAAAACTATTGACACTAATTTAACCCACATCACATGTCTACCCGATCATATTTACACATAATTTAGAGTTAATGATATCCATGTTCCATAGTTTATATCATATTTCAGTTGGAAAATTGTCATAGAAGATAAATTCTATCAACAGTAGAGGAATGCCCACATGTTATGGAAACAACCTTTCATGGATGGATAAACATAAATATTATTTAATTTCTATTACTTCACATGGAGTTTATTGATAAAACTATAGTTGGTTTTACATCATTTGGAAAAAATAAACTCATTAATTATTCTATAAAATGAAATATAGATGTTAATGTTATAAAAGAAAATAAAATATGATATTCAAATTTGAAAAATTATACGTGAATTTTATGGGGCTCAAAACAATTAAAGTGATTTCTGATAAGATAGGTTTTTTTAATGGAACCAAAAATTGAAAAAAAACGAAGCTATCAATTTAAATAATTATTTTTGAGTATATTTGAATGCAAGATGGTGAAATAGTTGATTCCAACATCATAAGGGTAAATATATCTAAGAATATTAGTGTTTTTTGGATATAATAAAATATGGTACCATAGAAAAAACGTTGTTGGAATAATATCAAGACAAACTTCATGTAAAATTTTATCTTTTGAATATATTTTAATGGATTAGTTGAATTTGGATGAATTATAAAAAAGTATATATTTCTAATTAGATGTAAAAAACATCCCCTTTAAATAATAAAATTTTTAAGGTTAGAGGATGGAATTCAATGAATATTAGAAGTTAGAAATTAAATGGAAGTAAGAATTGAGTCCTTAATACAATGGAGATCATGAAAAAATTATGTTTAATAAAAAATCACTTCTTTCATTTTAAAAATCTTCAGAAGGGATAAATGTATGTAAAAAGTAAATGTTACTTTTAATTGATTATAATTTTGTGAAATAATACATTTTAGTATATTTTTCAATGATATTGAATTCTCAAACTCAATGTAACGATAAAAATGAAATTTCTTCCAATATGGAATAGATATAATCATATAATCTTGATACGGGGATGAAGAGGCCACACTGATAGTAGAGAATATATAATACGGCCATCGAAGAATAATAATTGTAATCATCATTAAGAATCAAGCACTAATATAAAATTACCACTAGGAAACATAAAACAATTATTCATCACATTAAGGATCATAATGTAATATTAAGTATTGATAGTGAATATAGTGAGTAAAATAATGATCTTGTATATAAATTTAAAATTTAATCTGATATCGAATCGAATAAAAAACATAATAAATAAATAAAATTATTGAATAAGGTAGATACATTTGAAATTTAATAACTGAATGAGTTAATCAAATTTAAATATGATTTTATTAAATAAATAAAGCATCTATATGTAAAAATTATAGTATAATATAGGATATAGTTATTTTGAATGAAAAATATATTTGACTCAAAGAAGTATTGAAGAGGACCCAATCAACATGTCTTAATTATAAAAAAACTGGATGATATATAGTTGGATAAAATCTCTAAAAAGGATGAATCCCCAGGAGGTGATAACATAAAAATTCAAGAAAATTTAAAATAACGAGATGAAATTTTTTATATATTTATTAACTAATAATTCAATATTATGTACTATTTTTGGACAAATAAAAATAATGAGAAATTTACTCCAATATTAAAGGGAGTCAAGAAATTAACTAATAAGTAATATACCTTAATTGAAATTAAGAAGCTGCATTATTATGTATATAGAAAAAAACCTTGATTAAAAAAACATAACTGTTTTGGAAGATCTGGTTTGAAAGTGTATTGTCTATGATATGATGTTTTTGGGAATAAAACCAATATTATAAATATTCACTACCACAAAACAGGGCAGGGGAAGCGCTGCCCTTTATCAGTGCTAAATAGAAAGCACTGATAACGGGGTATGCCTTTATCAGCGCTAAAAAAGCGCTGATAAATGAATGTTTTATCAGCGCTTTTATTTTAGTGCGGATAAAACATACCTTTATCAGCGCTTTTAACAAGCGCTGATAAAGATTCTATCAGTTTTTATTTAATAACCCTAATAGGCCATCCTTGCTTGCACGCGGTCAAGATCTTACGGAAGCTGAACCAGGCCCCTCGTCGCGCGACCTCATCCTCCTTGTCCTTCGCCTTACTCCTCCTTCCTCCTCCTCCCTCCTCCTCATCCTCCTTGTCCTCCTCATCCTCCTCCTTCTTCGCCATCGCCACTGCCTCCGCCCCCGCTCCCGCTACCACGACCGCATCTGCCTCTGCCGCCTCCACCCTCGCTGCCGCGACCGCCGCCACCTCTACCACCGCCGCTGTCTCTGACTCTACCGCTGCCTCTGCCTATGCCTCTGCGCCGCCGCTGCCTCCACCCTTACTGCCATGACCGCTGCCACCTCGTCTTCCTCCTCCTCGTGCTCTCAAGGTGGGAGGTGATTTCCATGGATGGTATTCCCTTGGTATATTATTTATATATTGTGTGTGTGAGGACCAAATAGTGAATATAGATGTGAAATAGGAATGATACCATATATTGAGCCTAATTCTAGTAAGGATTTCCATAATATATAGTGTGGTCTTAATGTGATTGTGATTATGTATAGGGATTTGATTCATAATTAGTGATGAGTGATGAAATAAGAGATGTTATTGATATTTAGCAACACAAGTGGGTTGTTTGTGAATGATGTGGAATTGGATACCCTATAGGTTCCATAGGGATATCATGACTCTAATATGAAGTATGTGGAAATTGGATAGTTATGATGGTTCACATGTGTGAGTGGTCTACCAAGGTTATGTGTGATGACTTCTATGGATAACCAACCCTTGTTTTCATTTTTTTATTTTGAGTTACCATGGGGAGTATGTTCTACCCCTTCGAGTTGAATATTTATGTATGAGATACAGTGGAAATAGTTTTTAATCTTATGGTTATATGGATTCCTAAAGATTATCCCAATGGAAATGATGATGGATCCATATTAATTTTCATCACATAGCATAATCTCAATGTTATATGATTAGACAAAGATGAACCCATAATACAAAACATATCACCTAGTATGTCTGTCACATATACGAATAAATAAATTAGAAAAAAACATGCTACAAAGCATATAGGTACCATTAAATACATACATTGGATAACTTGTTTTAGAAATTGTTTATCTTCATCCGTTCCTTGTACTTGCACCCATGAATTTGAAGGTGAGTATGCATACATGATAGTTGACCTTGTTAGAGAAGTGTTTCTGGAAGAGTGTAAGAGACATGAAGCAATGAAGATCATTAGAGTGTTGGAGAAAATGTGTTTGCTACAAACAATGTGGCAATCAGCTTGTGGAACGCGGCCTAAGTTACAACTTGAATGTATTGTAACTTAGGACACGTTGCACAAACCGATTTCCACAATGAATAACAAGATCTTCATTACATCATGTCTCTTATTCTCTTCCTGAAACTCTTCTCTAAGATGGTTAACTATCATATACGCATACT
Organism: Viscum album; assembly: GCA_963277665.1. Classification (NCBI taxonomy): domain Eukaryota; kingdom Viridiplantae; phylum Streptophyta; class Magnoliopsida; order Santalales; family Viscaceae; genus Viscum; species Viscum album. Next base: position 809,455,775 of record OY728130.1, read on the forward strand.
CACCTTCAAATTCTGGGGTGCAAGTACAAGGCACGGATGACGATAAACCATTTCTAAAACAAGTTGACCAATGTAAGTATTTAATGGTACCTTTATGCTTTGTAGCATTTTTTTGAATTTATTTATTTGTATATGTGACAGACATACTAGGTGATATGTTTTGTATTATGGGTTTATCAGGAGTCTGTATGATTTCCTATTTCCACAATTCAATTTAAATAGCATGTAATAATTATATATTTACTGTACCCTAATGGCTCAAATAGTCAGGCATATTGTAGATGTTTCTAGAATGTTGTAGGATTCTTTTTCCACAATGGTAGTACATTTTTAGGATGTTTTCACCGATGAGGTATAAAATTTACTTCTTAATAAAGAGATAAACTTTATAATCTAGTTAGTTTTGGGAGAAAATTCAGTTTCTAGCACAATTTCTAAAATAACACCAAAAGAGAATCTGTTGTTTGAATTACAATTTGATGATATAGAATATAATGGTTTCATATGGAATAGTACTCTACCATGGGATTTTACTGTTCTCTAAAATAGATGGTTGATTGGTATTTATTATATTGTTGGACTATTGGAGATTGAACCTGATGAGAGTCATGAATATGTATCCTCATTCATGCATTTATAGTCACATTGATCATCTATGAGGTTCTATGATCTTCTCCAAGATATATTTGAAATTCGGATACCATTAGATGAGTTGGACATCGATGGACCTACCATGGACTGCTTTTAGGAGTAGTTATGGCCTGTATGATTTTTTAGCGATGATTTTTGGTTTAACTAATGCATTGGTTGTATTAAGGGACTTGATAAATATGATATTTCATCCTTTTCTGGATCATTTTTTTGTAGTTTTTTTCAATTAAATATTACTGTACTCCCAACCCATAGTTGATCATTACCAACATCTTATCATCACCTTGAGTACATTGAGATATCATCATATTTATTATTGTTTTTTCTTGTTACTCATTGGTTTCCTCTTGTTCGCATGTCATGTATTTTCTACGGCATCATTCTGACTCTGTAAGACTAACTTGGAATAAATTTGATATATATCAGATTAAATCAGGTATCATATACATACATGTTGTTCACCCTACGGACACACCATGTATATGGATTTCACATGTGTATAAAGGAATCTGTACCATGATTTGTTTTTATAAAACCCAAACAATGCTACATGATTAATTAAAACATAATATTAGGCAAGTTCTCGAGATCAAAACCATAAAGACAATGAATATGAATAAAGAATGGATGAATGCCAATAGGTTGACAAAAGAGTATGAAGATGGCATGAAAGAGTTTACCAAGTTTGCAGAAGATCATGCATGGGACCCTTCTCAAATCCTTTGTCCATGTTTACGCTATTGTTATTCATGACAAATTAGTCCAGAGGAGTTGGAAGAACACCTGATCTGTCATGGAATAGATCGAAGTTTTACATGTTGCAATAAACATGTGGAAAAAACCAATGTATGTATTGACTTATAGAACACGACATTTTATAGATCATTTGGTATGATTAGAAGCGTGAATAGTGAAGACGATCGTATGGAGGGTGTGATTACAGATGTGAATGACGATGAAGATCATATTGAGGAAATGACAAGGACAATTGAAGATGAACTTCTTGATTGCCCAAAATTGTTTGAGAAGTTAAAGAGTTGTGCAAAAATGTCATTGTATGCTGGTTGCACTAAATATACAACATTGTTAGCTATATTGAAGCTGTATAATTTGAAAGCAGGCAGCGGGTGGAGTGACGCCGGTTTTACGTAACTACTTGCTCTCCTGAATGACATGCTCTTAGAAGATAATGAACTCCCATGCCGAACATATGATGCCAAAAGAATGCTATGATCGATGGGTATGATCTCTGAAAGAATACATGCTTGCCCAAATGACTGTATATTTTTTCGAATGGACCAAAAATCACATTAATAATTTCCAATGTGTGGTGCTTCCCGATACAACAACGATGATTCTAGTTCTACGAAAGATGTATGGTAATTTCCAATCATTCCTAGGTTTGAACGCCTATATGGAAGTGAGGAGACTGCAAGAAAATTGACATGGCATGTAGATACAGGAATTAAAGATGGGAAACTACGTCACCCTGCAGACTCTCCTCAGTGGAAGAGAATTGATCATGAGTATCCTGAATTTGGGAATGAGCTGAGAAACCTTCGTCTGGCTTTATCTACAGATGGGGTGAATCCTTTTGGTTTTCAAAGCAGCAGTCACAGTACATGGATGGCTATGTTGGTAAATTATAATTTACCACCGTGGTTATGCATGAAACAAAAATACATCATGTAATCTATTCTTATATCAGGACTAAAACAACGGGGAAATTATATTGTTGTTTATTTGGCCCCATTGATCGGGGATTTGAAAATATTATGGGATTCAGGTGTTACGGTGTATGATGCTTACAAAAATGAACAATTCACTTTGAAAGCCATGTTGTGCGGGATGATAAATGACATTCCTTCTTATGGAAATTTCTCAGGATATAACATTAATGGAACTCAAGGGTTTCCCGTTTGCGAACAAGGTACACAGTCAATTAGGTTGAAACATTCATTGAAAACCGTGTTTCTAGGACATCGTAGATTTCTACCCCGACTACATAAGTAAGGTTCTTAGACGAAATCATTCGACGGAAGTCCAGAGGAACGTACAAAACCATCTCCACTAACAGGTGATCAATTGTTTGAGAAAGTGAATGATTTGGACACTACTTTTGGTAAACCGTTCTAAAAAAACCTTACAAAAACTGGTTGGAAAAAGAGATCAGTTTTTTTATTACCATACTGGAATTGTCTGTATGTCAGACATTTTCTTGATGTTATGAATGTTGAAAAAAATATATGTGATAGTGTCATCGACATGTTGCTAAAACCACTAGGAAAAACAAAGGATGGAATTAAGGCTAGATTTGACATGTTTGAGATAGGAATACGAGAAAATTTGGCACTAGTGAAGGGTGAAAAATGAACATTTCTTCCTCCAGCTTCGTATACTCTTTCCAGGAAGGAGAGATATTAGTTTTGGAACTTCTTGAATGACGTAAAGGTTCCAACGGGGTATTCATAAAATATAAAGAACATTGTGTCAATGGGAGAATTAAAATTAAAGGGTCTGAAATCAGATGACTGCCATGTTTTGATGAAAGATCTAATTCCTATAGCTTTACGTTGCATTTTGCCCAAGAATGTCCGCTATACATTAATGAAGCTCTGTTTTTTCTTCAATGCTATATAAAACAAAGTTATAGACCCGGCGAAATTGCCAACTATGGAAAGAGAAATTGCCATCATATTATGTGAATTGGAAATGTTCTTCCCACCGACCTTTTTCAATATGATGGTTCATTTGATGGTTCATTTGGTGAGAGATATTCGACTATGTGGTCCTATACATTATAGATGGATGTACCCCGTTGAATGGTATATGAAGATTTTGAAAGGGTATGTCAAAAACCGAAGTCACCCAGAGGGTTGTATTGTGGAGCAATATATTGTTAAGATGTTGAATTTTGTACCGAATAGCTGTCTGGTGTGGAAATATTTGGCCTACCAAAATCCCATCACACTGAGTGGCTTGAGGGTGAAGGAATTTTTGGAAGAAAGGTTGTCACAATCAATATTACAGATCGAGAGTAGGCCCACCTTTACGTTTTTCATAACAGTTTCTCTATTGACCCATATGTACAAACCCACAAAGAAATTCTAAGGCGTTTGAATCCTTCTAGGGCTGAAAAATGGATATCAAATACACATAATCGACAGTTTATTGGATGGTTTCGAGACCAAATTTTTAAGCAGTTAGATGAAAATCCAGACTCAATTTGAGAACGACTTCGATGGCTGACCGGAGGAGCAAGTGTGTACGTATTATCTTACAATTCTTATGCAGTTAATGGTTATAAATTCTATACTAATGAACATGATGAAGACAGTACCATGCAGAATAAGGGGGTTACACTTGTTGTTGAGGCGATGAATGTTTCTGGTGCTATGGAAAAAAATCCAATTTATGCGAATATGTCAGACTTTGGAATCATCAAATGAATATGGGAGTTGGATTATACGAAATTCAAAGTGCCAATTTTTCAATGCAAGTTGGTTGATAACCAGACTGCTGTTAAAATAGATGAATTAGTATTCGTGAAAGCTGATTTCAGTAAGGAAGGGGAGAAAGAAGAACCATTTATAATGTCATCACAGGAAGTACAAGTATTTTATGTTCCAGACCCCGCAAACTGAAATTGTTCAATTGTTCTGTTATCGACCAAAACAACTGAAGGGTTAGATGAAAGTTCCACGGAGGTTGACACTTTTATAGGGACTTCACAATAATTTTTGAGCAGTACAAATGTAGACGGCGTTTTGTATATCACAGGAGACTATAGTGAAAGAATTTACATAGTCGAGAGAGGAGTCAAATCACTCCAGCCTTTAAAGAAAAAAAATAGAGTAAAATAATTGGGTTATTTGTTTATTGTAACATATATTGTGTTACGTTATGTTATTATCTGTTCACTGCTATTTTTATGTAATCTAAATTAAATATTAAACCACTTCTGCAGATAATGACTTCTTCACCGGCTGATGCGCCCAATCCCGAGGCACAAAATTTCTCTCAACCAGCAGCAGGTGGTCCCACTGCAGAGCAACAACAGGTTTCTCAACCAAATGCTGGTGGTCCCAGTGCAGAGCAACAACAGGTTTCTCAACCTGTTGTTGTTGGTCCCAGTGATGAGGTACAACAGGTTTCTCAACCTGTTACTGCTGGTCCAATTGCCGATGCTAGTGCTCCGGGGGAAGATATTAATGCTACTTCTGAGTAAATGGTATGAAATGAAACCCTGAAAGCGCAAAATAAAACAACAGGTTCGTAGTTTGACAGTTTTGGCCAAAATCCTTAAGGCAAAATCAAAAGGCATCAAATTTGATGTGGGATGGAATAAGCGAGGCCAACATGTTAACCCCAACAAATTCATCTTTAGTAGCTACATTGGAATCATCACTCGGAAACGCGTGCAGATTGATGTACAGTCATGGCACCATGTTGTCACCGGGATGAATACACTAATGTGGGAAGAGATTGTAGTAACATTATGATATCATTTTTTTAATTTATTAAAATAAAATAAAATACCAAAACATTTCCTTACTCATCATCATCCATTGCAGAGTGCATTTAAAGTAGATGTATCACACAAGGAATATGTATTAAGAGTTGCAGGAAGGATTGATATAGATTTCCGCACAATTTTAAAAAAATATCATCTTAAAGATACAGAAGGGAAAATCAAGCCGCACCCACCTCCTCTTTACGCACACATGATATCCTAAGGAGCGTGGGATGCGTTTAGCAACCGTCGTGGGGAGCATACTTTTCAGGTACATTGTGTGGGGTAATACGTTGATTGATGTTTTCTTATATTCATCACTCTAATTGATAGGTTTTTATTTATGAAACAACTACTGAGTGCTGAAAATAAAAAACTTGCAACAAAACCAGCGTACCCATACCGTAAAGCAAAGATGGGGTACGCTGAACATGAGAAAAAATTGGTACCTATTTAAAATCTACCCTACTACTAGCATGTGACATAAAACAACACCATAACCATGTTTCTCTATTTATATGCAGATTGATGAATCGTAATCGAAATCCATATCCATCCCACACCATGTGCTATGGATGGAGGCTCGTGTAAATAAAGAGGGGACATTGATAGATAAAAACACAAAAAAGTGTGGTAAACATGTGTAAGTATGACATAATATAAATTTGAGTTGCTTTAAATCGCTATTACATTACAATAACTACTTATTTTTCTATATTTTCTATCTGAAATAGTCAAAAGAATCCACAACACCCGCACCCGAAGCAGACATACTTTCAACAGCCTTGAAGCAGCCAGAAAAGTATGGCCGCGTCAGATGTGAGGGTTTTAAGGTGACACCCCGAACATATTTTCAAAAACAAAAACAAATAGTGGATCAAAATGAAAAAAATGGAAAATCTACAAGAACAATTATCTATTTTTCAAGAATAATTACAATACCAGAGAAAGATGATAGAAAAATTGATGGGGGAGAGGCAAAGAGAAGAAACAACTCAACAACAACCCGTGCGTGACGATCTCTCCCTACCCCCCACTAGCTTTGAGGTGAGCCATTCCCCTAAAAAACATGACTTAGATAAGGAAATCAATGTTTTAATAATTGTTTCTGTGAAATGTGATTTACATAGACACTGATACCTTTCCTGTACTAATATTCCATAAGGTGAAAATGACTGTTATTTATATTTATCAACTCCCACATATCGCCTTGTAGCGAGGGTTACGGTGTTCAATACACAAAACGACATGGTACACAACAGACAGCTTCCAAAAGATCATCTTAGAGTGTCAATTAACGTAGCTAATGAGTCGAGTGTCAAGCTACCTATTCCAAATGATGATGACGACATTAATACGGTTGAAAAAGTTGTTGGAACATTCTTTTCATGTCTGATAGTTCTTGTAAAAAAACATGTCGACAAAAAGGTATTCATTTCTTATTTATTTTTCAAGAAGGACCTTTAACATTTAATGAAAAAAGGTCTGATCTGACAACTGTTATTACAGAATGAAAAAGACTGTGGGGTAAAACGAAATATCAGCTCAAAAATATCCCAGAGATCAACCAACTGATTGAAACGGCCTAAAAATTAATCATATCAACTATATATTCATTTCTTTCTTTAATGATTCCTTTTTGTATTTTTATGGAGCTTGGATGATGATTGCAGTCAATTTGGATACTCCAAAGATTTATTTTCTAGATTCAATGCATGGATATACAAAAAATCGACCACTCATGATGGCATCGGTTAATTTGTAATACACTAGATCCAACATTTTAAAACAAAACATCTAGTTATATAATTTATGTTATCTTTTAATGAGGATTCTGTTATGATAGGGTGGTGCATCAATATCGTCTAATGCATGGAATGAATCTAAGGCATAAGGATGAGCATGCCTACAAGATCTACAACTGGAAAAGTATCTGTGTATATATAATAACATTTCACTATCCAAACACATATCAAAACAAATTACTTATTATTGTCGATGTTTATGTAGTGTCCAAAACAAACAAACAGAAATGAATGTGGTTATTATGTTTGTTAATTTATGAAAGAGATCGTATTTCATCAACAAAATATAATCCTTGATGAGGTATCTCGGAAAATAATTATGAGTTCATTTAAAATATTTATTAATCCTCTATGTATTTATATTTTTTTAGTACTACTATGACTGTCGCAAAAACTCATATTTAGAAGATGATATATATATGTGTTTAGAAACGAATGGGAATCATACCTGATGGAATATTGTACACAAATAGGATGAAGGTGAATTCCTACCACTTACGTTATCTATATATGTTTATTGATTATCCTCCAACCATATTTGGTGAATTGAGAATGCTCAGATGTATTGAAATCTTAATTTATTACTCAATATTTTCTATCCCCGGATTCATATTATTGATCTTTGAATAAATCAATATTGAAGTAAGGCATTATGGTGTTTAGTGCGTATGGGGTGAACGACGAAACCACCGAGGATCAACAAAATCCATTTTTTCTATCTCGTTTGTTTGAACTTGTATTTGAGCACATGTGTTGTTGTTTGACTTGCACAGTTATTTCTAGGTATATGTATGAGATAATCAGTATCTTTGAAGGATTTTTTCGAACCAAAATATGTGTCCCAAGATAATTCAATTAAGGGAATGGCTGGTTGAGATGATATCCAAGCTCAAACGACCAGTACATCATCAAAAGAATCTACCCTGTGATGCACCATCATGTAGAATCTGGTCCTCGTGATGTTTCAAGGTGTTTATGGAAGGTATGGGGTGTCTGATAAGCCCCATGGACACCATAAATAATGTTTACATACATCGACACATTTTTGTGTGCCTCGCGCCTCTTTACAAGGATCACTCCATTCACATGGTCCATCTTAGCACGTATGTCCCATTCATCCAATTGCTACTCTTGGAAGAACCTGAGAATCTGACAATGCATAACCCCACAAGAACCATACTCATCCAACCAAGAGTATTCGTAGTGTGAAGGGAAGCTAACCATGGGTAATACCCACAACATACCTCTTTTAAATATATGGGGTTTGAACCTTGTATTAAAAATACGGTATGTAGGAAGGCTCCATGAGGTTAAATCCCAACCAATGGTAAGCCATGGTAACCCCCTCACTGGGGTACACCTTCGCTTATTTTCCCTCTTGTATTTCCCTTAGTGGAATCCGAATAATTCTTCAAAATGAGAAACCTTACCTTTATGGGATTCGCCACACTTGGGTCAGACCTCATTGGGCGTTTTGATCCATCTATCACGTAAACATTCCAGGTGATCCGTCCAAGAGATGTACCTACCTGATCCACCTTTATAAGTGTTTTGACCCACCCAGGACTTATATCTCTGTAATACATTAAATCATGACCCTCTATCGTTGTGGGATGTTAAAATCATGGAATACCACATGTTAAACATGTATTTACATTAATATATTCAATATTAATGTTTAATCAGTCCTTATTATGGTATTGTGGAGGTGTGGTTTTATGTTTTCTAGCAGATTTCGGAAGTTTCCATTCTTTATGTAGGTGATTCCATGCTTTTACATTATATGATGATTTTATTATCATGTATGTGCTTTCTAAGTGTACTATATGAAACGTTTGTGTGGATAAAAATGGGTTATCAAAGGAATTTGGGGTGTGTATAGACATGAAAGTTATTTTTAAAATGAATGCAGTTGTATTTCTTGTGGATTTTCTTGCTTAATTCCATTAAATGTGTTTGAAAACATGAGAATGTTGTGTTATGGGTTTTTTCAAATGGATTTAATGTGTTTGTGAATTTTAAAGAGGGTTTTCTTGTGAGATGTAGAGATTCTATATATGTGTATTTACATTTAATGAAATTACATGATAATGTGTTGATATATATGATGTGTATAATGTAAATTGAGCACAATTTCCATACAAGGTATTTTATTTATGATGTGAAGGGGACAACGTGAGAGGGCAGGGTGGTTTTCTGGGGGAGGGGGAAGGGCGCAAAGTGGTAAGGGGAAGGGGTAGGGGGTGTGCTGGTTTGTTTTGAAATATGTAGGTGGTGGGAAGGGGGTGTGAAATGGGCAGGGGGGAAGTGTAGTGGGCAGGGGTATGCTGGGGAAGGAGTCAGGGGGTGTTCAGGGGGAAGGGAGAGTGCAGGAGTAGGGGGTGTGCTCTGGGGTGGGTAGTGTGTAGGGGCTGTGCTGGGGAAGTGGGCAGGGGTGCTTCTTTTTTATGTAATGAGGGGATATAAGATTTGTTTTATGTTTTGTGGGTCACTAGTAAAATTGGTTATTTTATGTTTTGTACCTCACTAGTATAATTCCATTTAGCAACCCCTTTCATTATTTCATTATTGTATTACTAACATAATATTTGTTTTATTATGTAGGTGAAATCTTTTTCCCCAGTTCGAATGCTTTGTTCAGAAACCGCCGCCATGGACGATAATTTTTTAGAGCGGATTGATGAAAAAAGGATGGAACATTATTGTTTTTAACTTTTTGTTGGATAAATGTAATTTTAACCAAATTAAACATTGTTTGAAATGTATATAGAAGTGTGTTGTTTTGTATTCATGATTTCAAGTAAATGTATGTATAATTTTTTGTTCTTCTGTGCATTGTGTGTGGGTGTTGTGTGTGTTGTGTGCAAGTTTTGTTTGGACTATGTGCAGGTGCTGTAATGTGTGCAGGTTCTGTGCAGGTTCTGGTTTTGGATAGGATCTTTGGCCTTTATCAGCGCTAGTTAAGCGCTGATAAATGGATAATATATCAGCACTATTTTGAGCGATGATAAAGGTAGTTTTTATTATCTCTCATAATAGCGCTGATATATTATACATTTATCAGTGCTGAAAATAGCATTGATAAATACTACCTTTATCAGCGCCTGCTTAGCGCTGATAAAGGGGACCCCCCTTTATCTTCGCCGAGATTAACAACGCTTTTTTAGTGCTGTTAAAGGCCAAATTTAGCACTATTATAAGCCATATTTGTAGTAGTGTATTTAAGCCTTATTCAATCCATAATTTTAATTTAAAATAATATAAAATTTCTTACATTCCTGTAAATTGTTTTTTCATTGTGTAAGAGAAATATTTCATAACTCATACATAATGAACCCATACATTATAATTTGTAAAACCCCCTTAGTATTAATTGTTTCAAACAATAAAATAATTTAAAAATAAAAATGTTTTGTTATCCTAAAAAGTATTTACCATTTTCAACCTGAAAAATTCATTGTTCCTACTCATACTTATATCATTTGAGAAACATTTAAAAGCATTGGATAATCTTATAAATATATTTATGGTACATAAAAAAAATGTGAATGCAACCCATTATTCTATTATAAAACAATGGGATCATAAAATAATGTTCTACTTTAACACAAAAATTTTTAATTACAAATAACAGGTTTCTTACACATGAAATCAGATTTACAACCCAATTGTTTTTTCATAAATGAATTATAATAAAACATAATCGATATTCGTAATCAGGAGTGTTTTATAGAAAACATGATAACCTAATAATTATTTTTCATAAAAACATACATTTTATTGTAATGAACATAATCATTATTTTAAAACAAAATACCATTATATTACATTTAGAAATAAAATTATTTCCAAGAAAACTCTTGAGAAATAATAAACAATTCATTTATGTTACTTGGAATATTAACTTAATAAAAAATTATAAGAACCATTATAACTAGAATAACTAGTAAATTAATTTTTTAAATATAATTATATTGAAAAAATAATAATTACCCATTGAATATGGTACCTATATTGGGCTCACATGTCATCTTGAGCAATATATGGCTTAACCATCATCATGAGTTATATCAGGAACACCAATATAAGAAAAATTCAAAGGACCATAAAATTTATGAAATATATAAAATATTTCATTTCCACAATCAAACTCAAAATATATACTTCTAAACCCATAATCATGTAACTTCCTAACTCGGGCACCAGGCATGGGCGCCCCAAGCTGGTTAGTCACATGACCTCAAGCATGTCCCCCATATGCCAGAGGCTTCCAAATAATTACGATGGTATTATATATCAATATTTGGATATTATACTATCTTTATCAAAGTATAAAATATAACCATAAGATAATAACCAACAACCATAATAATTCCATAACCATAACAGGAATATAATACATGATGAACCGGAATATGAAAACATTATCCAAAATTATCATTAGATATTTTATTCCATAGTAAATGACATGTGTCTAATTGGAATCCCAAAAATAATGACATTTACTACTCCAATATGGTGTGTATGCCATGTTTGGTTTCCTAAAACATGCTCCAATCTAGCTCAGCCATCTAACATTATGATATTTCCCTTATTTTATATTGAAAATATGAGGTCTACTTGGGTACTGATCATGCAACTCAACTTTGGTGTGCAAAAAACTCATTAGGCCACCACTAATGATGTCTTGGAAAATACAATTCAATAATAGTTTATGCAATTTCATAAATAATAATTTACAAAAAATAAACTAAGTATTTTATATATTCAATTATTCTATATTTAACCACATATTTTTCCCTAGTTCATAATGTCACCTAAAAAATAAATTCATGCTTCAGCACATTCTAGAGTCTTATACATATCACATAGGTATCCAAAATTCACTATAACATAAACTATAATAACCCATTACATATCAAATAAAAACATAGTCACTTGGAACCATAATGAAATTTGAGTCTTAGGGGAATAGAACGTCATGTCTAAAACCCTATGGTTATGGGGATCATCCATAACAATCGCTCACCACATGGCTATTTGGAGCATTATTCCCTATCCTAATAAATAAAATTAACCTTCATTAAATTGGAAATATTTGGGTATTTAGAGCATTAATCCATGTTCCACCCTTATATATCAATCAATTATATCTATCACATATATCACATATATCACATATATCATATATATCACATATACACATATATCACATATATCAGATATATCAGATATATCATGTTTAATCATGATTAACCATCTTACCATCATTTCACATCATGTTATAACATTTCAATTATCATAAAATCATGTTTCAACACTTTATTCAAATTGAATAATATGAAAAAATCAATAATAAAACAATTCAAAAAAAAATTTCATCTAAAAGATTAACCCTTTATTGTTAATTCAAACATCCCTCTCTTCCCATTTTAATAAATTTTATATCTAAAAAATTAAAAAATTTCAAAATACCATTAAATTAACCATTCCTATAATACCAATATCCCATTAATTAAATAATCACATAATTCCATTGAATAATCAGTCAATTAATTAATCTAATTAAAGATGATATTTCCAATCATGTCAATTTATTTGTGCAATTCCATAAAAATAATTCAGATCAAGGATATGTGATTTTTTATTAATATCACTTACATTAATATTGCTAATGAGCATTACCCAAACAAAATTTCTCCAATTTGATGAAGAACCTTCATGTTCCCATGAAATAAATGAGATCTAGAACCATAACCAGGATCAAATATCAATCAAAGGTATATATTTCATAAACTAGATATAACCCACTTCTAATGGAAAATAAAAAATCCCTCTTCGTTCAAGAAGAGAGACAGAAGAGAGAAGAAAATAAATAGAATGGATTCTTCTACTGGGAGAGGTATATATCCTCCAAATCAGTCATTGATTTTTCTAGAACCGAGTTTGTGGAACTTTATAATCATCTACAAATCCTCCATGAATGATGGAGGGAATCTTAGGTCTAGTGTGGAAGAATAAGGGGGAATGAAGGGGTTTGGGTTTTTAATGTAAATATTTGGATAAAAAATTCTATGAGAACGGTTTCATGGGTTGGAGTATGTTGTTTTCCAAACCGTACACCATACATGTGGACCTCACATAGGGTTTTTATGAATACTACTATGATAGAACATAGTTTTACAAACTGCACACCAACTATTCAGTTCCCAATACTCCTCTAGAAATCGAAAATATCTCTAGAAATCTCCCTAAAGTAAAATCCAATAATGGAATAACCCAAAATAGGGAAAACAGTACTTGTAAAAGAGATCATGAACACAAAAAAAGAGGTTAACATCTTATTATATCTTTACCTTATAATAGCTTCTACACTAAATTTATTACCTTGCATAATTAATATTATAAGGTAAATAGATAGGTATACTAAGCCCATATATCAGCCTCTCTCTCCGATTTTTCCACAATACATGAACTTTCAGAAAAATCATTACTAAAACACATTATCACATTGATCCACAACACATATCAGATGATCCCCAACGGAAAATTCAAACAGAAGATCAAATTAACAAACATCCATCACATGAGAAGGTTCACGTTGATACCACTGAAGTTCTAACCTAGGGAAAATTTCATGAAAGCCACTATATCTCTTTGGACGATCTAATCAGTATGAAACTCGACCAATTATCTCCAAAATATGAAAGGTTCCAACAAACATGGGACCAAATTTCAATGCCTCTAAATCCTATGGTGACCCAATATAGGTGACACCCAAAGGAAAAAATTATTGCACTCAGTAAACTCAAGGGGTTATGGAAGTCAATCTGCATAAGACTTATTATTAATCTGAGTTGTATCCCTAAATTGATGAAAAAATGGAACCTACCTTATGGTTTTCTACATAAGTCATTGTACCAATAAATCTACCTCACCAACCTCTATACCATATAGAGGTGATCTATATGGCCTACCATAAAGTACCTCATAGGGTTCCATATAAATAGTCACCCATGAACAGTTGTTATAGGAAAAGTTCACCAGTGATTGGTGCTTATTTGAAGACACCACAATGTCCAGAATGAATACCTATAGCGTATCATGAAAAACCTTGACAGTACCTTATGAATCCCAATATGTCTTCCATTGGATAGACATACTCATCGGTACCTGTTTACCAAGCACATTCTGAAAGACCTTTTAAAGAAAAATTTTAAATTCAGTTCAGGATTTGAAACTAAACATCTTGGAACCCCAATAGATGAAATATATCATGAATGAAAAAGTCTCTCATTTTATCTATTGGTAAATTATCTTGTATATGAATGAAAGGCACTACATTCATCATACATTCCACAACTACCCAAATATAAATATTATTCAGAGGTTTCCTTTTGATACCCACTAAAATTTCCATGGTAATGTCGGGACACATCCATTAAAGAGTAGGTTAAGGTTGTAGTAAACCACCATGTAATATATTCTCATTATTTACCTATTGGTATGTGTAGCATCGTGTCACAAACCCGGAAATATCCTTTTGTTGTCTAACCCACTATACTATCTATGTAGGTCACAAAACATTTTGGTCAAAGATAGATGCACTACATATTTTGAGGTAAGAAATTCACACATCAGCTCCTATAACATAATCTTAGGCATCACCACTTGATTCATAATATATATTTTTGGACAGAGTGGAATCTCAAGAGGTGGGTGAATTGAGTTCCTACATAAAATGTATTTTAAAAACATTATTATAATGATCCCCCATATTTTTAAATAGCCTAGTTAATTTAGTTAGTAGAGATATAAATATCAAGTCGGTCAACATGTTTCTCAAAGGGTGATTAGTCTTCAGTTGAATTAGTGTAAACAACTTCTTTAACTTTTGAAACAAGTTTGCTAAATTAAACATATACACACAATATCCATAACTAAATATCAAAGTAAATTCAAAATAGTTTTATGTTTCAGAAATTATAAGCAGCTGAAAATATCTAAAACATAGTATAACCAAAATATAGAGCCCAGTGATGTAAAACAAGAGGTTCAGTCTCAAGCCGAGACTTAATACTCTCAACTTGGTGATCACCTGCCACCAAGCATTTTATATTAACAATAAACTTGATACACATCCTGTATTGGGATTTACAATAGTTTCCAAAAACTATCTAGGGTTCACACACTCTATCGCAGTTCTTCGTTGAAAAAAGAACAATACAGACCACACACGGTCTCTTCCACAGTTATACATGGGAAACAAGATGTGAGTGAAGTTCGAAGTGAGGATATTAATTATCCTCCAGTTTAAGTGGATGAGAGTGCGTGTGTAACAGAAAAACACACAAACATCTCAGAAATGTAAAATGATGGAACACAATAGAGATCTGATTATAAGCTTGAGTTTATAAATTTCTATGTTTTTTCAGTTCCGCTCTTGACTCCTTCGAGTGAATAATTTACTGTACGAGTCTTTCTAAGGATGATTTCATCATAACAAAGTGTTACACCTCTAAGTACTAAATTTCAAGAATTGAGTGTTCTACTTCTTGTATTTATTTAGAGTTGATGAAGCAGAGAATGAAGAACTAAGTTTGTCCCAAATGATCTTCGTGATGCTTGTGGGTTCTCAGTGTATGTGTTGGATGATTCTTCTTTGATATTTCAAGTAGGCTTCTTTCACCTGCACAGACACCTGCTTCTCATGCCACTCTAATTTTCTTTCTCTCCATTCTCTTTTATATTTGAGGTTCGACAATAAGAATAAGTAGATCATGTGCAGTCTTTCTCATACCTCGTATTGTCCCTAGACACGGTCTCTTGATATGACTATAATCAGCATTAATTAATGTGAGAAGAATTAAATTTACCATATATGACTATTAGAATAATATTAATAATTTGAAAATGTATTCATTATAAGATTATGATATACTGGTAACGATAGACTTTACAATTGTAGGCTTCAACGGTAGGTTCACATCGGCAGCCTTCATCGGTAACCTTTCCAACAATACCATTCTATCAGTAGCCTTCAATAGCAACCATTGCATTGGTGACCTTTCCATCAGTGACATTTGAATTGGTGACCTTTACATCAGTGACCTTTGCATCAGTGACCTTTTCATCAGTGACTTTTGCATCAGTGAACATTGCATCAGTGACCTTTGCATGATTGACCTTTACTCATAGAGAAAATTTTCACTATTAACTTAAACAAGAGATAAGTGAGATTAAATATACATTATTTATTAATTTTATAAAAATATGACTTTCACATAAATGATTATACTGTAAGATAAACATGATCCTTTATATAAATGAAACATGATTTGGGGTTATCAAAACAACTGAGTCCAACAATATCCCCCCTTTTGATAATCACAAATTATGTCAATATGTTTGAATGAGGGTTAAGCACATTTTCTATAAGTAAAATGGAACCGTGTGCATTTTTCCTATATATATGAAAAACGTTCAATCAACATTAAAAATGGAACCTCCTTTCAGGTTAGGCAGCATAAAACATAGACTAACTTAGACTTTTTTCTCCCCATTTGTGATTATCAAAAATAATTAAAGACAAAAAGAAACAGAATAATATTTTCCATTAGTGAATAAATAATACAATATGCCAATATGGTACATATATTTCCATCAACTGAGACATCCCACATTCAATCCACTTCAGATATGTCCAAGGGATATTTCTCATTGGATGTTAAAGAGGCAGGTCTTGAAGATTGAGGGATAGGCCTAGGAATAGCAATGAGCAGTGTTGGAGGAGCTGAAACAGAGGAATCGGTAGACCTATAGTGAGTGGATCTCTCAGGAATCATAGGGGGAAAAATTATAATGGCCTATGTAGGAGTCATTGTTAATGAAAGACTAGTTTATCCTAAAGCATCCGAGGTAGAAGGCAGGGTAGTAGGAACAATGATGGGAGCGCAGTCCATATGGAGGAAGGGTTGAAGAATATTTCTGAAATACATAATAATAGTTCCTCCTCTTTCCATAGCTGAAATAAAATCATCCTTATTATCAGAGAATTTCTCTAAGGCTGGTGTCAACTCCTAGAGTCTACTATACTGATACTTAAATTCATGAGTGATAGGTGGAATCCTCAACTTCTCCAACAACAACTTGATGTGACCATCATTCTGATGCTTAGTATACACCCTTTTGTAGTATAAATCTACTTTGTCTATTATGACTTTTTGATCCTGAGTAGCTTCCCTTAAATTATTTCCCACAAGGTTATGAATTTCTTTGGTAGTAGAAATGACCCAATTCATAGACTGAGGGTCTGAGGTACAACCACCAGAGAACTTCTCCACTTCTTCTCTGATAAATGACTTGAATGCTTCTAGATCAACACAAGGAGCCAATGAATTTGAAGAAGATGCACACATAGGTTCCATAGTGAAATCCAATGTCTCCTTAAATGATTTGGTCAGCCTCTTGATCAGCCTTTTCATAGCATCATCTTGACCACTCACATGTGTCTCCATGGACTTCTTAAAGTCATCAAAATAGTGACCATTTGCTGAACCACACTTTTAACATTTCGAAGATCTTTTTCCACCTGATCCATTGAAGCCATATTGGATTTTAAACTGGGAAAGACTACTTCACCGATTCCATTTAAACTGACAAGGTTCTGATCTGATTCTGATTGTCCATTAATTGTTTTAGCAGGATGGAGTGAGAGGTATAAAATAGACTTTCCATTTGAGAAGATACAACTTCTTGATTGTGAGTCATAGACCTATCTAACCCAAAAAATCCCTCATCAAAGTGGCTCTTCCAATATGATTTGGTTGATTCCAAATCATCCTTCTTCACATAGTCTTATGGAAAAAGAACCAGTGGATACACAATAGTAGTCTCTGTAACTGAAGGGATTGAATGAATTATAATGGGATGATCATCATCAGAATCCCCATATTCTAAACATAAAACCACAAATCCATGGTCTTCTAACCTGTCTTCTATCCCCTGAGCAACAACAACTAATCCTATGGCAACATGTTCCTCCCCCTCACATAGAGAAATCTCCTAATCAGCCACATTCACTATAGTCATACCACTATGATCTATTACATTATCCAAAGGGTCCACTGCCACTTCCTCAACAGAATCTTCAAGGAATTTTAAAATAATTCTAACATCAACTGAATAAGAAACCTCTTCATCTAAGCATTCATCCATTTTTGTATGCACTATCAAGGGAGTGAGACTTAGTTCTTCTTCTTCACTTTCCCATATAGCTACATGAAATTCATCATGTCTAGATTTAGTTTCCTCATCCTCCTCTGAGGTCTCTCTAATGTATCTTAAGACATTTTATGACCATTCATTATCACCAGTATCTTAATCATCAATGTCCCTTAGGATTATATCCCTTCTTGGAAATATTTTTGGTGGTATGGTCTCACCAAAGGATATAGTATTAGAACGAGGATTTGAGGGAATGTCAAGATCACTCCTCTCATCTATAGGATAATACTCTCTTTCTTTCACAACAACATCATCTTATTCTTAATTAGAATATGCAGGCTCCACTTCATCTGGCTTTAGACTAGTATCTCTCTTATCATTTTTCCTAGTAGGTTGAGTAACAGGGTTGAATTCCTCATATAGATTAGCCTAATCATGCACCCATATTCTTTTCCAAGGGTTATAATTTATCTTCATTAATTTACAAAAGAACTTTCCAGTGCAGAAATTATCCATTAATACAACTGTCTCCTCTAATTTTTCCAGCAACTCCTTTCACCTTCAACATCAAGGATATCAATATGGATCGAAACTAGGCATTGGACATGGAACTGGGATAATTCATATCTTCTAATTAAATCATCAGCATCCTACAAAAGTTTATATTCTGTCAATGATTAAACAAATACAAAAAAATAAATCCTGATACTTCATTGTAGAAGAGTCACCTCTCCTAGGAATCAAGATATACTGAAAAAACATAAACAAAATCATATCTTCTCCATCCATTTCAGTAGTAATGAAATTCCTTGTGATCCCACTCCCTGTTAGTTTAGCTAAGGCTTCTTAATAATAGAGAAACTCAGTAGTGGGAGGCACCACACTTGAGTAGTAATCATAAATCTTTTCATGTGGTACTCTCAGACACTCAGCCCATTCAATAGAGGAAAAACATACACATACTCTATTTACCCTTGAAGACATTTTGTTCTCATCCTCGGTCTGTTATAGCTTCAAAATTTCTTAAAAATCCTTCACTAACTTCATGTAATTGTATCCATTGTTGTTTACAATGAATTTGACCCAACCCTGAGATTCATGTGACTTCATTACTAAAGATCTTCTTGTCAACAACCATTCTGAAATGATATCCTATTCAATAATGATATCTCTCTTCGATAAATGAGGATTGATCAGATTATCCACAACTTAGATTCCAGTACTCGACTCAGCTCGAGGTCTCTTCATATTTGGTACATCTCATTCATCAATGACCAATGATTATTTAAATCGTGCCCTTTCAATCTAGATAGGTTCGAGTGTTTCAGTAGAAGGTGAGGATCACATGTTAGAGAGAAAGAAGTTCAAAAGAGAATTGGATCGAAATGTGGCATGTTATATAATTTTATCACTTATGGATTGAAAAACAAATCAGATAAAAGAAATAAGTATTCCAGAAAATGTTTCAGATTTTGAAATAGAAAATTCTATGTCCTGGAAATGTTCAACTATCAGTGAGGTGACAACAATGAGGTCTAACGGTGAGGTCTATTAATGAGGTCCAACAGTGAGGTCCGATGGTGAGATCAAACAGTGAGGTTCCAATGGTGAGGTCCAATGGTGAGGTTCCCAATAGTGTGGTCCAACAGTGGGGTTCCTAATGGTGAGGTCCAATGGTGAGGTTCTTAATGGTGGGGCCCAACAGTGAGGTTCCTACGGTGAGGTCCAACGTTGAGGATCCACTGGTGAGTTCCAATAGTGAGGTTCCTAACGGTGAGGTCCAATGGTGAGGTTCATAATGATGAGGTTCTTATGGTGAGGTTCCAACGGTGAGGTCCCAATGGTGTGGTTCTAACGGGGTGGTCCCAATGGTGAGGTTATAATAGTGATGTTCTATACCATAACATTTTATAACAACTAACTAATATTTGAGGTAATTTAACCTCTCGTAATTCAAAGGATTTGTGAATACATCAGCCAATTGATGTTCAGTTCCAATGAATTCTACAGTGATATCAACTCATTATAATGATCTATCAAGAATTGATGTCTCACATATATGTGCTTTGTCCTTGAATGAGAGACTTGATTTTTAGAGATGTTAATAGCATTTTTATTATCACAATTTACAAAGAAATGTTTTAATTGTTATCCGTAGTCCTGTAAAGTGTGTTTCATCCCTAGAATTTGAACTCAGCAACTACTAGGAACTATATATTTAGTTTAGATAGTAGATAATGTAACTGAATTATGTTTCTTACTACACCATGATATAAGTGACTTTCCTAAAAAGTGACATGTTCAATAGGTGATCTTTTTATCTATCATGCAACCAACAAAATCATCATTTGAATTACTTATTAAATAAAACTAAAGACCTCTTCGATAAAATTGTCCTAAGTTTGTAGTATACATGAGATATTTAAAAATCCATTTAACAGCAGTTAAATGAGACTCTTTGGGATTGTCTTGAAAGTGAACACACATGAATACGTGGAACATAATATTAAATATGATAGTAATATGATACAGTAGACTCTCAATCATTCCTCGATAATTGGATTGATCCATTAGTTTTCTAGCTTCCCCAACATCCAAATTATAGGTGGTACTCAGAGGTATATCACTACCTTTATAGTTGTCCAAACCAAAACTTTTCAAAATATCATTATTATATATACTCTGATTTAAAATAATAGAATTTTTATTATAAAAAATTTGAAATCCTAGGAAGAATTTATGTTCACCAATTAAACTCATTTCAAATTCATCATGTATCATTTTTGAGAAATCAGTACATAATGAATTTTTAGAGCATCCAAAAATAATGTCATCTACATAAATTAGTACTATTAAAACCACTTTGGGAATTCTTTTAATAAAAAGAGTAATATCCACAATTCCTTTAGTAAAACCTTTTGAGATATGATAATAACTAAGTCTATCATACCAATCTCTTGGAGCTTGTTTTAGACCATATAAAACATTAGAGAGTTTAAAATCATTATTTGAGAAATGGGGATTTGTGAAAACATTGGGTTGTTTAAAAAATACATCCTTAACTATATACCAATTTAAAAATTCACTTTTTACATCCATTTGATAGATTTTGAAATTCAGATGAGATTTTAAAGCTAGTAGTATCCTAATGACATATAGTCTATCTATAAGTGCAACTATTTCTTCAATGTCTATTCTATATTCTTTACTATATCCTTGTCCAACTAGTCTAGCCTTGTTTCTAACTATATTTCTAGATTCATGAAAATTATTTCTAAAAACCCATTTAGTGCCTATGATCAAAGTGTCTTTAGGTTTTCTAATAATTCCAATACCTAGTTTCATTCAAACTGATTTAATTCTTCTTGCATAGCTATCACCCTAAATTCATCATTGATTGCATCACTGTTATTTTGAGGTCCGATCTATGAAATAAAGGCCTGATGTTCAACCTGGTTTCTCAGTGAAGCTGTAGTTTGTGTTCCTTTATTTAAATCACTCACTAAAACATCTAAAGGAAGGTTCTTGAGAGTCCTAATACCTCTAGAAAGTGTTGAACTAGACTCCTCATGATTTTCTGTAGGTTCAGATTCACCATGCACACTCTCTGCAAAATTTCAAGAATTAGTTGTTTTCACTAAGGGTTCATTTCAATTATCATTAAGGTCCATAATTCACATATATTCCTCAATGTGTTCAACTGAGGTTTTGGGTTCTTGTGGATCAGTCTCATCAATTTTACATGAACTAATTCTTCCACACATTTGGTTCTCTTATTGAATACTATATAAGCTTTACTAGATATTGAGTATCCTAGTAAAATTCCTTCCTCACTTTTGGGAAAAACCTTCCAAGATTGTATATAGTGTATAGGATGACAACTTTGAAACCAAAAACTATAAAGTAATTAACCTTAGGATTCCAATTATTTTAGATATCATAAGGGGTATTCTTATGAACAAGTCTAATTTAGACTATATTGATTATGTCGTAGGCTGTATTAATAGATTCAACCTAAAAAATAGATTGGTAGATTATACTCATTTAGCATAGTCTGGGAAATCTCTTAAAGTGTACAATTTCTTATTTCTACAACTCAATTTTTTAGGTGTTCTAAGAGCAGATAAAATGTGATTATTTCCATTTTTTGAGAAAAAAGATTCAAATTCCTGATTTTCGAACTCACCACCATGATCACTTCTCAAGGTCTTAATTATAATTCCACTGGTATTTTCTAAATACATGGAATATTTAATAATGTAAGAGCATGCTTCACTTTTGTGAGCTGGAAAGTATACCCAAGTATATCTATAAAAATCATCTACAAAAACATAAACATAGTGCTTCATTTTTAAACATGATTCTCTAGATGGTCCAAATAAATACATGAGAACCAACTCAAGAGGTTGAGATATTGAAACATATTTCTTTGATTTGAAAGAAACTTTGTGTTGTTTTCCATTTTGACAAGGATTAAAAACATTGTTTCGTGGGAATTCCAATTTAGGTAAGTCTCTAACTAAGCCTCTCCATGTTACTTTCCTAAGTGAGTTCACATTTCAGTTTCCTACTCTTATATGCCATCACCATGATTCCTTATGAAAATCATTTACAGATGAAACATTTTACCTAGCTAAGGAGTTTAAATCATCATCAAATAAATTTTCATTTCTAGGAGCGGTAAATATGAAATCATTTTTAGAATTAAAAACATTGCATGCATCATTTTCAAATTAACACTGAAACCATCATCACACAACTAAGATATACTTGGTAAATTGTATTTTAACACATCAACAAAAATGACTTTTGAAATTAATATAGTTTTAGGGTTACCAAGTTGTCATATGACAATGATATTCCATTTAGAATTATCACTGAATGCAACATATACCCCATAAAATTTAATTAGTCTCTTGAAGCATGAACAGTATCCTATCATATGTCTTGACCATCCACTTTTCAAGTACCATAGTGTTTTACAAGTTCTTTTCAGACAATTTTCCTACAAAACAGATTTTCTGTATGGTAACCTTGGCACCCAAATTTTCTTGGGTCCAGAGAGGTTAAAAAGTAAATATTTGGGAAACCATACTTGTATCACTTGTTTCTTATAATCAAAAGATATGTTTTGAGACATTAACAATTTTTTAGGTCTTTTAGTGGATTGTTTTTCAAATGATGGTCCAGAACATGAACTTGTTGTGAACAATCCTGATTTTGGAACATATTTATTTTTAACAATTCTTCCATGTCTTGGTTGATATCCTAGACTAGTTATATATCTTGGAACAATTTGTTTTCCTAGAAACTGAGTAAGGGTATCTCTACCAGTAGTAAACTTCTCAAGACCTCTTTTTAATTTCTCATTCTATAATTTATGTTTTGTATTTTCTGGTAACACCTGAGATCATTTTTCTTTTTCCATATTAAGATCAAACATATAATTGTAATTTAAATCATTTTGTCTTTTCAATAATTTGTATTTATCCTTCAGTTCATTAAAGGTAACATCAAGCATTAGAAATTATTCAAGTAGTTCATCCTTAGTCATATTCTCATCATTATTTGATACACTTCCATTTCTAGAATACTAAGAATTAGGTATATGGGAATTGGGTGTTACCTCAGATGTTCCTGTCATGAAACAAAGATTTGCATGTTTGTTCTTCTAAATATCCGAACAGTCAGATCCCATCGATCTATCTTCTAAGGCACTCCATGTAGATTTCCTAGCCTTTTTATATATATTATTCTTTTCTTCATATTTCATCCTAAATTTCGGCTTGGGGAAACCAGCCTTCACATGGACTTTTTGGATTACAATCACAACAGACTATCTCACTTGTGTTGTCATTACATTTTCAGTCCATTTTCCTCTGTCCTTTATTATCACATCTTCTATTATAGTTTGATTTTTTTGAATATATTATTTTTATTGTATAACTTATTGAACCTTCGAGAAATTTGAGCCATCTCATCGTCATTGTTAGAATATGTGTCTTCATTGGTCGAAGTGTCGACATGATCTTGCCCTTTTTCATTGCCTTTTCTCTATGAGGTAGCAATTTTGAATGCTACATATTTCTTTCCTAGTTATTCATTTTATTCCTGATTTACATTAATATCTTCCTCAAACATAATATGATTTCCAATTAGTTATTTTAATGTTAGATTCCCTATATCACAATATTCTTTGATAGAAATAGATGTTACTCTCCATCTGTCAGGTAGGAATCAAGGAAATCTCATAATTTGATCCTTATTGTCCACTGGTTTCCAATGTAGACTCATGGTATTAACTATTTCATTGAACCTAATATAAATTTCAGAGATTGGTTCGTCTGGCTTCATTTTAAAATTATCATATTTAATAGTATAGGTATTTAATCTCATTTATTTATCATTTGTTGTTCCCTCATGAGAATAAGCTAAAGTATCCCAAATTTCATATACAGTTTATAGGAAAATATTCTATTGAATTATTCATCACCTAGAGAATAAAAAATTTATTCATTTCATTAAAATTATAGTTATATGTGGATTTATTCAACTGAGAACATGTATCCCTAATAGTAGCAGGAAATGCATGTTGATCTTCAATTAATTTCTAGATTTCAGGACCCATGATCCCTAGATACATTTTCATTTTTAATACGCATTGAGAATAGTTATTATCATTAAAGAAAGGTGGATTGTTAGTAGAAGCTCCCTCAACTCTATTATCTATTGTTAGTAATAATTTTAATGAACTAAAAATTTAGATAGGACACAAATTTTATGATCTTTAAGATACAACTAAATTCACAGTTCAAACTAATGTGAAAACCTGTACAATAGATCAGATAGTAACAATAAAAGTTTAAAAATCCTTTGATACCAAATGCTGGTTGGTGTGGACTCTCAATATGTTGGGTGAATTGAGTTCCTAATTAAAATTTCTGTTAAAAACTTTATTATAAAGATCCCCCAAATTTTGAAACGACGATGTTAATTAAGGAAGAAGAGATGTAAATATCTAGTTGGTCAACATGTCT
The DNA here is from genome assembly GCA_963277665.1 of Viscum album. Classification (NCBI taxonomy): domain Eukaryota; kingdom Viridiplantae; phylum Streptophyta; class Magnoliopsida; order Santalales; family Viscaceae; genus Viscum; species Viscum album. The sequence continues at coordinate 809,481,007 of OY728130.1, forward strand.
TCCACAGGGTTATTAGTACTCAATTGAATTTGTTTAAAACACTTATTCAACTTTTGAAATTTTTTTACTGAACTAAACATATACACACACTAAAAAAAACTTACTTTCAAAGTGAATGCAAAACAACATTATGTTTTAGCAATTACAAGCAGCTATAAATAGATAAAACAATGTATAACGAAAATATAGAGCACAGTGAAGTAAAAAAAGAGGTTCAGTCTCAAGACGAGATTTAGTCCTCTCTACTTGGTGATCACCTGCAACCAAGCTGTTTATATTAAAAATAATCTTTATCAACAGCTTGTATCGGGATTTACTATAGATTTCAAAAAATCTATAGGGTTCACATCCTCTACCCCATTTCCTTCATGGAAAAAACAAGAAATACAGACCACACATGGTCTCTTCCATAGTTATATGTGGGAAATGAGATGTGAGTGATGTTTGATGTGAGGATATTTAGTATCCTCCACATCAAGGACAAGAGACATTGTGTGTAAAATACAGATACACACACTTATCAAAAATGTAAAATGAAAGAAGAAAATTGATCAAATAATATAATCTTGAGATTAAAAATATCTATTTGTTTTAAGTTTATCTCTTCACTCCCTGGATTGTAGAATTGGATGCTCGAGTCGTTCCTTGGAAGATGTCCTCAAAACAGTGGGTCGCAACCCCAAGTACTAGCTTTCAATAATTGAGTGTTCTCTTTCTTGTGTTTATCGAGAGTTGATGAAGCATATAAGATAGAAGTTTGTTTGTCCCAAATGATCTTAATGATGCTTGTGGGTTCTCAGTGTAAGTGCTGGATGATTCTTCTTTGATCTAGCAAGTAAGTTCCTTCACATGCACAGACACATGCTTCTAATGACACATTACTTTTCTTCCTTGGTCTTATATTTTATATTTAAGGTCCAAAAAATTGGAACAAGTAGATCATGTGTGGTCTTTATCGTACCTCATAATATCCCCAGATACAATATCCAGATATGTCTACAATCAGTATTAATTAATGTCAGATGCATTAAATTTACCAAATATAACCCTTAGAATAATCTTAATAATTTGACAAAGTATGGAGCAGAAAAGTATGATAGGCTGGTAATAGTAGCCTTCACAATGGTAGGCTTAAATAGTAGGTGAACATTGATAGCCTTCATCAGAAACATTTCTAAAGTTACCCTTCCATCGGTAGACTTCATCGGTGACATTTCCCTCGATGACCTTTGCATCAGTGACCTTTGCACCAGTGACCTTTGCATCAGTGACCGTTTCATCGGTGAACATTGCATCAGTGACCTTTGTATCAGTGAATTTGGCATTAGTGACCTTTACACTTAGTGAAATTTTGCACTGTGAGCATATACAAGAGAGGAGTGAGATTAAAAGTACATTGTTATTACATTGATATAAACCTTATTTTCACATAAATAATTATCCTGTAAGAGAAACAAAATGCTTCATATAAATGAAACATGATTTGGGGTTATCAAAATAGGTGAGTCCTATATAGATGAACTCATCCTCATCTATGTTCTATTCAGAAGATTTCCCTCAACCTTCATGAATTTCCCTCATGGATAAACACTACAGATTGTCATATTACCTTTCCATGATATGAATCAAAACTGTAGACTCCACTAATATAAATACTTGTTTTATTTAATCATAGACCTCCTACCCCACAACATGAATCTTACCCGGAAAATTCATTATCTCTCACTGGAAACTGGACACATGAACTATCAAAGTCTATGTTTTCATGATCAATTAACAAATAGCACTATTTTCCATCTCCACCATATACTCGAGCATGATATAAAATTAATCCATATAATCAACCCATCTCCACTTCCAAATATTAATGTGTTATTAAAAAATATATACATTATGATTTTGTGATCAGTATACACCGTAAAAGCTTCTCCCAATAGATAATGCTACTAACACTTCATAGAGAAACAACTGCACCTGTATTGAAGTCATGCATAAGTTGTTCCATTCATGATTCCTCAACTTCCATGACTCATACGCCACAGCAAAATCATTGTGCATAAAATATACTCGAATACCAATCCTAGATTCATCATAAAATACAACATAATCCTCTACATGGATGGGGTAGGATCAAGATTGGTTTGGTAGTAAATGAATCTTCAACTCATGAAAAGCGTTATCACATGCTTTAGACCATTCAAACATAACTTCCTTCTTGGTCAAGCATGAATGTGGTAATTCCATGAGGGAAAATTCCTTGATAAAACTTCTATATTAGTCCAATATTCCCAAATTGATAAATATAAATTTTTTTATGGATTATACCACGAAACCACTTCTTTCACATTATCTAGACCAACTAACACACCTTCAACCAATATTATGTGTCCCAATAAATTTACCTTATAAATATAGAAATGATACTTAGATATGTTAGTGTATATCTGATTCCCCCTCAATGCAATCAGAATGATATCATGTTTTTGGGAATGATTTTCTTGAGTCTTGGTGTAAACCAATATATCATCCACACACAAAACCAAAAATAGATGCAATTCTGTGTGTATGATTCTGTTAACAAAGTCCCTAAACATTTTTTTGTGCTTTTCATCACAAATGAAATCATGAGGAACTCATATGAGCCATGAATACTTCTTAAAGTAGTTCTTGGTATATCAAAAGGCCAAAATCACAATATATAATTCCATAATCTCAAGAAAATCTTTGATAAAATAGAATCTCCCTACAATTGGGCAAATAGATCATATATTATTTGAAGAGAATTCATGTTCTTCATTATTATATGGTTCAACTTCTTGGAGTCAACATGTAGGCACATATTCTTAAAATCCTTCATTAAAATCAAGAATAGATAACCCCAATGAAATATTATAATATTGATAAACCCCTCAACCATCAATTCCCTTATCTATGTATTAATATCTCGATTCACCCTATGTTCCATTATGTATGGTGGAATAGAAATTTTCTCTTCCGCTAAGAAGAACTCAATTTTAAATTTCACATATTCCGTAAGTGGAAGCTAAGAGAAGTTTTCAAGAAATGCATCTTAAAATTGGTATACTACGAATTGAAATTCATAGTGTTTTACACCCCCATAATCCATAAACTGGCATGAAATTTGGGTGGTAAGATCCACTAGTTTTAGGTGAACTAGACCTGCTCGGTCTTATGAATTTCCCATTGTCTCCGATGTACATAACTATAACCCCTAAGAGATGCAAATTCCACACAACCTTAGTAAAAATCAATATGGATTTTGTATAAAACTATAACCTGAATACCCAAAATCCTATAAAAGCCTAGCATATCTAGGTTTTGAATATCCCATAGAAAATAATACTGTCAAACCTTGAGAGAAAACCTGTTTCATAAGATGTCCCTCAACCATAACCCCAAAGGTGTATCTATCTTCCTAACTCCAATCACAAACAACACTATAAGACTCAACCCATTCCTTGGTTATAATGATATAATGGAATGAGTATCAAGTATTAGATAAGTCACTGAAAGACATATTGGAAAAAACAATCGTTCTCTAACTATCAATGATATAAAAATTCTATCCACCAGTGTAGGATGAACAACATGCAACTGTCCTACCCCTATACTTTGTACTACTATTTGAGTCCCTTGAGTAGCACCACTATACTGATATTGGTGACATATCATAGAAACACCTTATCTACTACCTCGACCTATATACCTAATTGAACACCAACTTCAAGACTAATATGGGGAGGAAGATACCCTTCCAAAACTCTACTTCTTCATATATTCTCTACACCACACATCTGTCATTAGTTCCTATAGAGACGCTATCATTTTTTATCTTACCTCCACAATGACACTGTACTGGTGGTCAAGGATAATGACTACGAAACATACCTAGACAAAAACAATGGTGGAAAATAAGTCCAGTAAGTCCCTGATTAAGTAAAACTTCCCCATACCCGCTCCACTAGATATAACCATGCTGGAAATTATAATAGCGACACTTATACTCTCAAAATATTCAATTACTAGCCATCCAGTAGAAACCACCAATCATACCCTAGAATCAATATTTATGTTTCCCTTAGATATGTGAGCCTGGTCCACTAGCTTATAAACCTTAGTTAACCAACTATTGTTAGCATATGATTTAATCTCAGATTTAATCCAACTTAAATATTTTCATTCGTAGCTTTGTCATCCCCTGCTAGTGATAGAGAAAACAACTGCAACTAGATAATGTGGTCAACATATTATATGAGAGACATACTCCCATGGGGCAACCACATGAACCCAACTTCCCTCTCCTATATTAGTGTCTCCGTGTAAAGTTATTTTTGGAACATCTCTTGGATGTTTTTTATACCATGTTTTCACGTTTCTTGATTTGAATAGGAATATCACACAATCCCTTCATAGATCATTAAAACATATAAGCTTAATGTTCAACTCAATTCCTAGAAAGGGGCTCTAAATTTCAAGTATTTGTTGGATATAATCAAACTAGAACTCATATACCCTAGGTTCCCACACTGCAGTTAATATCTGGGGTAGATAGAACAAGAACTCCCATGTTAGGTGAGACATAAAATTTAGTATCCTCCAAAGGTCTATTTCTATAAACTATATAAAGAGAGTGAAGTTATCATGGAACTTATATCTGGCTCCCTCATGTGGCAAAATTAGAGCCTTATGTTCCACTGTTAGAGGATCATTCCCATCCATATCCTCATGTATCCAATCAAAAAATATTAAAATGGAGTCATATATCTATATTTCCAAACAAAATTATTATGAGACATTCACAATATTAACACAAGTACATTGATTCAGATAAATCGATTAAAAGTCATACACTAAAAAATTTCACATGGTCAAAACTAAGATGCATTAAATGAACCTAATCCTCATACATCTAGGACATTTTTAACAGAGGGTAAACACATTCTCATTGTCATGTTACTCATTTTAAATACATTTTACACATTTTTTAAAATTTCTATACACATTTCAATTCCATATTAGGAATTATTTTTATTTTAATTAAACAAGAGATATTTTTTCCAATGTCAATATCTAAACAAAAACCTACTTTTACTTATGTTCCTAATGTGATGCAAGCCACAATATTCTCTTTGTGTTATTAGATTTCTATATGAATACAAAAATAGAATACCATACTGATCCATGAGTGAAGTCTCAAAAAATATTTGAATGCAATAACATCCCACAACATGTTCATCATCCAAAGTGAAATAATAATCAACTAAAACAACACACATCCATAAGAATTATCAAACACTTGGTACATGGAATTTATCTCGACACATGGGTTAGGTAATCCCATGAAAGCTCTCTTAACAATGTTATGACTCATAATAGTCTCATACCTATATTTAAAAAAAAATTTGAAAAATTATTTGAAATGAAAACACCTTTGATACCTCTTTGTAAAGTCATGATCTGGGTGCCACATATCAGTTCCACTGAGAAAATTGGTTACATATCCTAAAACACATATCCTCGTACACTAGAGGCTTCCGAATATTCGCATGGGTGTAATATATCAACAAGTGGAGAATATACTATCTTTATCAAAGTTAAAAAAATAGTATAAATAATAATCAAAAGACAATAACCAACTAAATGAATAATTCCATAAATGAAACATACCAATAATACATGGTGTAGAAGAATAAAAAAACATTATCCAAAACTAATTGTAGAAATTTAGTTGCACAACAAGTGTCAAGTGTCTAAAAATCCCCCAAAAGTAAAGGAAATGGAAACTCCAATTGAGTATAGAAACCTTGTATGGTTCCCTCGTCCATGATCCATCCCAACTCAACCATATTAGATATGGCTGTTTCACTTATCCTTTCCTAAAAACATGAATTACATTATGGTTCCGATCTAGAAGCCTGAGTAGGGTGTGAGTACAATTCAGTTGGCTACGACCAATGATGTTTATAACAATATCCAGTAAATAATACATTATTAAGTAGTATTAATAATCAACACAAATCAATAATGTAAACGATTTACATATTCAATTATTTTTTACATAACCACATATTTTTCACTGGTTCAAAATGAAACCTGAACAATCAATACCATCCTCGGCCTATGCTATTGTCTAAATGATATCACAATTGTACCCAGTATTCATTATAACATGGGATTTAATTATCTATTTCATTATAATTCTTAACACAAAATACTGGAACCATAGTTCAATAAAAATGTCATGGGTGTATAACGTCATGTCATGCACCCCATGAGTAATTGGAGCTTCCATCCCTATCCAACACCCCATGGGTATTTATAGAATCACCCCTATCACATACAATAAAATAAAATTCATACATATTTTGATCTATGTGTCTTTGGAGAATCTATCAGTGTCCTACACATATATATCAATCAGATAGAGGTATCGCAAATATCACATATGAAATAATAATCCTCATTAACCCTCATTTATATATTACATATCTTGGATACCATGTCAATTATTAGAAAATCATTGTTCAACACATTAATCATAAGGAATAACATGAAAAATTAACCATTTAACTATTTATCAACATTTAATCATTTAATTTTTTAATACATTAAGGTTAAGTATGAAATCCCTTTATTCCCATTATCAATAGACTCAATATCTCATAAATTAAGAAATTAAAAAATCCCATTAAATTGAACTATTTTATACTCCCAATATCCTATTAATTCCATAGTCATATAATTCCATTAATAAATCAATCAGTCAATTAATCCAATTATAGATGAGATTTTTAAATAAAGAAATTTATATTTCACAATTCCATACTAACATCCATGAACAAGAAAATGTGGTTATGACTTTAGAACACATACCTTAAGATTATTGGAGAGCATTTTCCAAATGAAATTTCCCAAAATTTAGGAATAATTCCCAATTGCACAACAATGAATGAGATACAGTGTCTAAACCAAGATCTAATATAAAACGATGTTATATCTATAATAGCATAGACCAAATACATTTCCAATATAAAACCAAATATTCCCCTTCATTAGAGAAGAATTTCATAAGAGAGAGGAAACTAAACTGTAAGGAATCCATTACTAGGAAAGGTTCAGATGCTTCGATCCTATCTTCAATTCAATAATTAATGATTTTTTGTATGATTTTAATCTAGTCCATAACATCAAAAAATGGGGGATGAATTATTATGTTGATTAAGGGTGAATTGGGGTGAAATCCATGAGGTTGGGAATAATAAAATGATTTTTTAGATAAAATAAATTTTCACCGATGATTACCTAGGATGGGGCACACGACTTTCAAAAAACGTGCCCCCTGACCACACAACTCACATGTGGTTCACATATTTACCATAAATAGGGTGTATGGTTTTAAAAACCACATGCCAATAGGTAAATTCACATCTATTTTTGATTTCACAGTTTGTTGTGGTAGGACACAGAGTTTGGTCAAACAATGCACCAACCGTTTACTACGTAATAATCATCCATGAACCTCCAATTTCCTTGGAAATAATCCCAAATTAAAAGAAAAATAAGGAATATCGAAAAAAAAACAAAATATAATACGTAAAGGGGTCCTTGAGACATATCTAGAAATGTTTATGATCTTATAATGAAACACACTTTTAAATATGGATATATCCATTACCTTTAAAACAAAATTTTAATATCAGAATTTCATAGAACAACGGGAATTAGGGTATCTCTTTTAATATTATATATAAAATTATAATTCAATACAAATATGAAATAAATTTTCCTATGGAAAAAATGTGGTAGATGCTATATACAATAAAATAGAACATAAATTTTTTCATTTTGTAATGAAAGTCAAAATGTTCTGTAAAAATATACCTATAAGAAAACATTAAATGAATGTAAAAATAGACATAAATTTCCATTTTTTATTCATATATTTACATTCATATAGATACATAAAATATTTTTAATAATATTTACATGTATGAAAAATATTTATAAAATAAATCATTAGACATTTAACACTAGGTGGTAAGGATATGTGTCTCATACCACGAGTCTGAATCATCACATTAGTTATCTATCATCTATATAAATAACTATTTTCAAATTTTTTTAGTTTCTTAAAAATCCATTTTTGTTTAATTATTCCTTTTTATTACAGTATTATGTTAAACTACATAATCAAGTAAATTCTTTGAAGATTCCTTGATGATATTAGACTCATATATCCAAAATGAATTCCTTAGTTTGGATATGAAAAAATATATCATTAATCCACCATCTATTGAATAAAAATCATGATGTATTTTTCAATTATCAATATTAAGAACAATTTCAAAATAATTTACGAATGATTGTTATGAAAAGTTAACAACATTTGAATGATGGAGATGGTATGTCACACATATTCATGAGTAAAGTTTCCATGTTTCCAAAAACATGATGGAAATAAAGTATGTATTACTTTACTTTCATAGAATTATAATTTGATAATAAAGATAATATTATTTTTAATACACTTATTTGTAGCATCCATATTATCTGGTAATTAAAAATAAACCATATCACATCCTGGAGGAGGTAATCGACATAAACGCAGAAACGAGATTACCATTATTCAAAGGATAGTAAACCCATAAAGTAAATAATATAATATATTTCTATAATTATAAATATTTAATAAATATCATTTATATAAATTAAATCCATCCTTATATTCATCCATAAGAGGTTATGATTGAAAATTAATTACATCAATTCATGAAGTCATAGTTCATCATACAAAAGGTGGATGGATTCATTTCCCATTTTTGAAATATATATATATATATAACAAAATTCATATAGAAGAATATATTTTTATGTATGATATTTATGTTATTATTACATTACATTTGAGTAAGATATAAAATAGGTATTTTAATAAATAAAACTAAAATGTTTTTTCAAAGCTATCACTCTTCTTCAAAAAAACATTTTTTGACACCTGAATCCTAATAAAGATAGTATTGTTACAAAGAATATGAGAGAGATATATATATATATAGGGATATTTTGAATTTATCAAGTGGGATATTGGTTAATATAAAGAGTTAAAATAGAGAAAGGTGGTGAGAATAGATGGTGACCTTTTATAGGTAAGGGGAGGGGCATTATTGGATGTTTAGAAATTGTTAAATTGGGATAAATTAATATTAATGGTAAAGTGGATTAAATTTTTATAAATATAATATAGTATGAATATGGTTCATAATTCTATAATCCAATAATGTTTTTCATGAAATAATTATATCATTAATCTTATCCCATATTTTAATCCCTTTTAGCAGTTTTCGTAATTAGAGTGATACAAATGAATTTTTATTTTTAAGAGGTCAATAAAGTTTCAATAAATGGTAAAATACCAATAAATGTAACCTTTATAATAAATTAATTTATATAAAATTACCATGGATGATGATAGGGGTTTTAAAATTAATATTTCATTTTATAAAATACTGTTTTCTATAAAATACCAATAATATCATTTTTTAAATAATTCATTTATATTGAAATTAAAGTAGTCAATATTTTGTTTAAATTAATAAGAATTTAAAATATTTATTATATTTTATGATTATGTAAAAACATGTAGGAAACATTAAATAAACCATACCCTATCACATTTATTGTTCTAAAAATCAATAAATTTATTTTTCTACTACAATTGAAAGCAATGTATCGGCATCACATAAGCAATCATTGTAATTAGATAATCACTAATAATTAAAAAATAATTATAATTATAAAAAAAATTCCTTATTTTAAATATAATCAATATTATTCAATCATGAATTATTTTTTTCCCATTTTTTATATATTAGATTAATTTAAAAGTAAGAGAGTAACATTTTATGTTTTTCAATACATTAAATAATATAAAGGTACACATCACACATTGAAGGAAAAAAGGTATGATTTTATAATTTTTTATTATTATGGATTAAATTGAGTCATCAAATTATATAATTGCACGTTTTTAAATAATTTCAATCCACATCACATTTTTTATTAATGTAATTAACTCATTTAAGCATTTCCATTGTAATAAAATCATATTATAATTATCAATCATCAGGAAAAGGTCCATATTTACTAAATTTTCACATCCTAACTCTAATTATATAATACCATTTTCATGATTAAATTTTTGTAATTAGTATAATTTAGTAGTAAACTAGATACCCAAAATGAGAAAAAATAAACATTTAATTTTTTTAAATGGTTAAAAAAACAAATTATAATATTAATTATAAAGAAAAAATAGTATTTTTAATATATATGAACCCATAAATTATTAAAAACACAAATATATAAAATTTAAATTTTTAAAAATTTCAAAAGAAAAGATTGTTTCCAATAAATTTCTTTATTTCTTCATATTCATTGAGAAATTAATATTTTCGAAAAAAATTATCTAATTAATCCGAATACAATTTCTAAATGATTAATACATAATTTATATTTATTTAGAAAAATAAAAATTCTCTAATTTAGAATTTAAACTTTTAAATAAATATATAAAATATATGAAAACACAATTTTGTTAGAAATAAAGCTATTTCTTCTTGACGAAAATGTTAAATAATATTAATATAGAGAATATAACTATTTAAAATCTAATTAATGAATGATAATAAGAAATGAATATGATTTATCATCACATTACCTAGGTCTTAACATTCAACACACTTTTAGAAACTGCATCCTCATAATTTTATTTACTATTTAAATAAGTTGGGATATCTTCCACCTCATAAAATTGTCGGATTCCATTATTCCTTCTTCAATCATGTAGTTTTTCCACAAATTAATTACTTGTTGAATAAACATATTCCATTACAAATTTTATCTATGTTCATGAATCCAGAAAAATTGTACATCATATAAATTTGTTTATTCCATGCCAACAACTTTAGGGATTGAAACAAGAGTTACATATAGAAAATATTTTCTTAATAATGAAGCATGAAATAAGCCATGTACCTAAGATAAAATGGGTCAATTGACCACTCGGTATTAAACTAATCCAACTTTCTCAAGAATTTCACATAGTCCAATGTACCATGGACTTAACTTCATATTTTTACCAAAACACATAAGACTTTTCAATAGAGACACTTTAAGAAAAATATTATCCCATACATCAAATAAAAGTTCTTTCCTCGAGTTACCTGCATAACGTTTATGACTAATTAGAGATGTTTCAGTATGTTACTAAATCACATTCCCTATATAAATCATTTATTCATCAAATATCTATCCCGAAGACCTTTTGTTCCCACTACATTAAAAAAATATGGATTCTAACACTACTTTCAATATAAGACGTCGAAGGGTTCCTTCTATATAATAGAATGAAAAATATTATTGTATAAATAATAAAATAGTGAATGGTTCGGATCCCAAGTTCCCTAGTAATCATTTGATCCATCTTTAATCATGACATTCATGGTCTATATCATTATCAATGACTATCCATAATATTGAGGGTGAAAAATCATAGAAGACTTTAATTTAGTAGTAAAAAAGATTGTAAGGAATTTCCAAAAATTAGAAGTAAATCTGGGGTCATAGAGATATATAACTCAGTGAGGAACTCCATGTAACATTACTATCACTTTTAGGTATAATCAATAAATCATAGATAATACATAGTATATATATCTGTCATAGTTCTTCTTGGATGAACAAAATATGGAGAACTATGATATTCAATAACAAAATTATCTCTATAACTTTGAATGACAAGACACATAATATTGTTCAAAATTTGACACTACCCTGTTCATCCACATTTAACTCCAACACCTTATCCTTTTATCACATTAAAACTTTTTCTATAAAACATGAAACTTATTTTATGATTTATAAATTTTTTATAATAGAGATGATTTTACTGCCACTTGAGGAAAAATAAGGGAAATTATATCATGAAAAATTTCATGGCCAAATTCATTAAATCAATGACCAAATGGTTATATTGTAAATGTGACATGGTTTATGTAAAAATATTTTCCAGACTCAAAACATCATCAACATATTTTATTTTCAAGGATCATAAAGAATCATACAATCGTAATCCCTAATCAGTTCCATCCATCTTCATTGAATCATGTTCAACTGTTTTTGAGTGATTATATTTAATTCCAATATTTAAGAATCTATATATATTTTAATTTTCAATCCTTAAAAATTATTATTCTAAATTTAGAAATCTAAATCCTGATAATATAAATCTATATCACGTGTATGATAATTTAACTCATAGGGGTTTAGTTGATTTATATTATAATAAATCACATAATCATTATGCATCAATACAAAGCTGATTCCCATAAAATAATTATCACTATATATAAATACATCACCACTTCTAGAGTGAAGGGATAAATATAGAGAATTAAATAATCATCTTTTCAGTTTCTTCAAATTCTTATCATAATTGTTTTCAATATGATTTCAACTCCCTTTCAATCTAACACAATTAGAATGCCCGATATCTGAGTAATGTTATCAAAAAACCACATTTACTGACCATCTAATCCAAGAATAATTTAAATATCTATTAATTTTTTAGTTCTTGTAAATTATTTAACAACATCAGTTCGAGTAGATTCAATAGTTATACCAGATTCATAAATAATATTCCTGAGGAAATAGATGTTCTTCAACCAAAATTCCGACTTACTAAATTTTACATATAACATATTTATTTCATGGTATTCAATATAATACATAGGTGGATTTATTGATAGTCATGAATTTTACAACATAAAAATATATCATCAATAAAAATATCTACAAACATATCTAAATAGTAATGGAATACTTTATTCATAAGATTAATTAATACTACATCTACATTAAAAAATCCAAATGGAATTGCAACAAATTTGTAACGCTTGTATCGACTCTAAAACATTATATTCATAATAATAAAATCCTTCTAAATCCATTGGTGATGTCAAAATGTCATATCAATATTCCTAAAATACTATAATCCCTATATTTGAACAAAACAATCATCGATATGTGGACAGAAATACTCATTCATCATAATGAAGATATTTTGGGATCTGTAAACAATGAAAAGTTTCATTAAACCATATTTATTTTTAACAATTAAAGAAGGTAAAAATAAACTAAATCATTAGGATGAATGAACCATTTATCTATAATCTTTCCAAGCAACATTTTCCATTCCAAAATGTCTAAGTGAGCCATTCGATAAGTCGGATATGAAAATAGATTAGTATCCTAAAATAAGTCAACAATAAAATAAACTTTCAGAATAGTCTTAATAATAGAAAACTCATCATGATATACATCTAGATATTATTAAACTTTTGGGAAATCACTGATATGAACATTTTCCATATTTTCAACAATAATAGAAATTTAACTTTCATTTATGTTTTTAACAGATTCTCACATTATTGATATGTAATTAAATGTGTGAATTCATTATTATATACAAATTGAAACTAAAATTGGAAAAAAATTATAAAAGTATAAAATCTTACTTATCATGGTATGTAGAAATTCAATCCATAAATAGAGTAACATAAAACACTAATGGAAATATCCCTAAACACATCCCATTCAATGTCATCAATCTCTTCTATTTCTCTAGTATTATTTACCATTAATTACCATTGAATGGATTGAAATTAAAAAAAGATAAATTTAAAGAGTTGACTTTTGATAATCTCAAATACCAATGACTTGGAATATTCTTGACATTTATTTAACAAATAATTCAGTAATTATATAGTCATATGATCTATAAAATATTGGACGGTGATTTTTCTTAAAATTATCCACTAAAAACATGATACTATAAAGTGAATGTGGTTTTTTTCTTGGATGGGTTCCAATTCCATTTATTTCTTATTTTAACTGATCCATCATATAAACAAATTAATCTATTCTAACTCCATTCGTTCTTGCATATTCATTGTGAATGATATTTTCATGTTAGTTCCAAGCTATATAAGCATATTTTTTCATTTGTGGAAAACAATTTTGAATAATGATAGTTTAGCTGAATAAAAATGGAAATATTTATGTTTAATATATTGAAAACTATAAATTATAATCTCTTATGGTTATTTATTTATATTAGAGTAACTTATAATATTATCTAAACATTGTATATCATACCAACTATAAGGTTTCAACCCTTATTCATTACATAATTACATATTTAAATTAGAATTTATTTTATTATATTTTAAAAGTTATTTTTAGGATTTGAGTGTTTGAGAATTATTTCATATACCCTACATAAGAAACCCATACATTTCATGTTAAAAACATCTTTCAATATCAAAATTTCCCGGAATACAATAATTTTAAAATTAATCATTTTTCTTTTTTTTAAATATCTATTATTTAAAACATTATTTATTCATTTTTTATACTCATCCAAAAATCCCCCATTCATTTAAATATATTGGATAATACAAAATATCTAAATAATCAAAATATAAAAGTGGAAAATGTCCATATATTATATTATACAACCATGAGATAATTAAATAGTGTTTTCCATTATGATAATAAATATTGATATGAAATTGTAGTTTACATTCCCATGAAATCAGTTTTACATCACAATGTTTTTCATAAAACACATTACAATTAATAATGACAGAAAAATCCTAATAATTAAAGTTTATTAAAAATCCTGAAAACAAATGAATTTTTTTTCCAAAAAACATACAATCCTACCCTAAAATGCATTAATCATTAATTTAAAACAAATGATCATTTTATTACTTTTTGAATGAAATTTTTTTACCTATAACCATATTAACATGAATTGAAAATTAATAGAGTTTACTTTGAATATCATCTTTATAGAGACCATATAATAACCCTTATAGGTGTAATAAAAAATTGGTTATATTGCATTATAAATAACTGTAGAACATAATCATTATCCATTTCTTTGGAGAGATATGTTGGGTTAACCCATCACTATGAGCTATATCATGAGAACCCATCATCATGAGATATATATAGATCACCTGTCGTAATTTTTTCTATAATAACCATTAAATGCATTAAACCTAAAAAAGAGTCATTAACATCTTCAAACTCGGTAAAATATTATTTTCATGTATAAGAAAAACATTTTCTTATATTGATCATTCAATTTCCTTGAAATCCCCTTTATAAAACAAATTCAGACCCCAAATGGATTGAGGGTTTTTAATTGAAGAAAAATGGTATAATATAAGGTCATATAAGTATAAAATAATGGTTGTTGTGGTGGGAAATTCATATGATTTTGTATATGTTAAAATATAACCTTCATTATTTCTTTTATAAAGAAAGTCAAAATATTTTGTAGAAGGATTCATTTAGTAAACATTTCAATGAAAGTAAATATTGTCCTAAAATTTCCACATAAATACATTTTTTTGCATATAAATACATCTATAATATAATTTTATGTATATGTACATTAAAGGAATATTTTATGAAAATAAAACATTAAAACACTTCAATTCAGGTTATTTGGGTAATGTTTCCCTTACCTCGAGTATAACTCCTCACATTTTTTATTTACGTTCTTTAAGAATAAAACTATAAATTTTTCTATTTTATATTGAAATTTTATCAAATTTTATTATTCTTTTTATTTTATTTACATACATTTTAATTCTAACTACTTAAACAATTATGTTTATTTTGGACGTATTTATGATATTTAGCTTACATGTCATTAATGACATCAGTATAACGACTATTGAAAAATGGATTATTATTACATCATATAAAGATTATATCATTATATTATTATCATTTTTTTATAATAATTTTATTCTTAAAACCATTCACGAATGATATGTATGAGAAATAAATTATGATATAATAATATAGGTAGTACGTCATACGTACAAATGATTAATGATTCATTTTTTCAGAATACATAATGGAAATGATAATTAATATTTTATATTTCTATAATTATTATTATATAATAAACATCATATCTTTTTACATACAATTATATATAACATTGTGGCATGTGGTCATAAATAACAAATAACATCTCCTTAAAGAGGGGTTAATCCACATATACACTAAAACGATTTTATGATTCTTAAATATATGGAATGGTAAGAAAATGAATAATATAATATCATTATATAATTATATATATGGAATTTATATAATATATATACCTTAAATCAATGATTATATTCATCCATAATAGTTTGTCATAAAAAATATCGTACCTCTATTTGTGAGGCAATGGTCCCTTGTACATAGTATAAATGGATTCATTTGCAATTTCATGGAAGAAGGATATAGATATTGGTTATGAACAAAACATAAAAATAAATATATTTTTGGAATATATTTTTTGTATTATTTCATCATGTTTTATGAAAATTTTAATGAGGTAAAAAAGAAATATAACTATAAAATTAGGTTATAATCATTACTTCCTCTTCCAACAAACTCCATTTCTTTATACCTTATTCCATCTAAGGATAGTATTATGACCAAAATAATACTTATAAGACATTTTTAGGTATGTTTTTAAGATGTAATTAATAGTATTGTCTGACATATAACATTCAAATGGAGTAGGAATGCGAGTAGAGAATGTTTCATTTTATAAGTTATAGTAGGGGAATTCTGAAATTTTCATTAATTATTAAATAAATATAATTTATTATTTATTTTCAAAATGGATAAAAATTTATACAATTAATGTATAAAATTATTAGGGGTATTAATAACTCATTTAATATATATTTGACACGTTATGATTTTTTTATTGTTATTTCTTTATTTTAACCCATGTTAATCCATTTCAGAATTTTGATGATATTAATATTTTTACTCGTTAAGGGTAAATACATTAACTATAAAATTTAAAATGACTCATTATTGGACCTTGGTTAATAATTTCTTCCTTCTTCCATTAAATTTACTTAATATGGTTTTATAATTTTAATTTTTAATCATTAAATAAAATATTTGTTATTATGAAACAAAATTTATTGTATTTTTTGAACAATTTAATTTATTATAATATAATTTGATTAATTTAATAATTTATTTAGAATATAAAACATTAAAAAAATATTTTTTTTATTTATCGAATCAATTCATGGAACCCTATTACTCACAAAAACAATATTACTTTTGGAGTTATGAAATTAATTTACTTGATTTTTTTACATCACGAACAAACATAGTTTCATCATTTCATAAGCATTTAAGGTAATTATAAAATGAATAAAAATTATAACTACAATAAAATCATAAAAATAGAATAATTGTTATTAATTAAACCATTAAAATTCTTCAACAACTTATTTATATACCCATGATTTCATATAATAGGAATTTAAAAGCAAGAGAGTGGAATTTTTCATTACCTAAAATAAAATTATCGTCAAAATTAATGATAAAATGGGAAAAGACAATATTTTATAATTTTGGATAATTATGGATGAAATATTTTCATCCAATGATATAAATAAATGTTTTTTAAATAATTTTAGCTATCTTCACATTAACTCTAACCCAAATTATCTCATTATACATTTACTATTGTCACAAAAATTGGATATGTTTATTATTCATAATGAACAAAAATAGAAGGTAACTATTTATCAAGAAAATTTCCCATTGAAAAAATATATAATCAATTTTTTAGTATTCATGTACTATAAGTGTGTGTATTTAATTTAAAATTAAACCATATAATTGTGAACAAAAATAGGTTTCTAGTAAAATGACTTTTTATGTTTGAAAATATTTTATACCAAATGTATTGGTAAAATTCCTTAAAAATGAAAATTTTGATTTTAATTTAAAAAGTTAATGAAATTATAAAAAATATCCAAGATATATTTTTAATTTGTATACACATGAAAAGTGAATATTGTTTTTTATAAAAATCAATAAATTTCTATATTTTTTAAAAAATCAAGATTTTATGAATGTTTTATGAAATCATACTAATAAAAAATTTATATGATGAATTTCATAATTAGGCAATTTTTTTCAAATTAAAAAATTATAATTTGGAAATGTATAATTTTAACAAAACCATATAATTCTTAAAAATATGATTTTTTTTGAAAAAAAAAGATTTTATACTTTAGAAAGTAAATTTTATAAAATTATTACAATGAATATAAATATATATAATATAATTAATTAATGTTAATTAGTAATTAAAATTATTCACCTTTACATCACATTTGTTGTTATGTACAACCCACAATATCCCAGGTTTTTGAGCATGTCGAAATTCCTCAACCTATTTGAATTTTTTTGGCTTTACTGAGTTTTAAAACATTACTTTTGATATTTAGAAAATAATTCATGGTGTCTTATTAAAACAATGCACTATTTTTAGATAGAGGTGATTTAATGGGATGTTCATTGGGGTTTGGATGAGTTTTGGGTGGGTCGGGCCGAATAAAATTAGTTTTCGCCAGGCATTGACAGAGGAACATAGATTTATAAAACCATGCAACCTCGGATGAGTAACCATACGATCGACACATATAACTATAAATGGTTTTTTATTCATGTGGGTTAGGGTTCATAGTCCCGTAATACCTGTAATATTTTTATAAATGGGGAATTACATTATATGTGCATGATTTTCCAATCCGTGCACCTAGCCATTGAATGTGTAGTGCTTGGACAGTGGGCCCCTCAAGGTTGTTGTACGATTAACAAAACCATGCAGCCAAACCATGTGAGTCTTTAAAAAGAGTATATATACCATTACGCTACCCTATATTTATATTTTTCTTCATTTATTCTTAACCCAGATGCACAATAGTTGGGGGCCTCTTCTTTTCCCTATTTGGTGAATTTGAAGGATATTCATCATATGTTCTCTAGATCAAACGCCAATGATATCATTATAAGTGAATCAGTAATAGATTTAATCAAATTTTCACTATTTCCTATTTATCTCCACATTAAAAAAATTACATGTGATATCTTTTTCCATTTTTTCAGTATATTCTTATAATTCTATATTTTATCTCGATTCTGCTCAAGTTAGCTACCAATATTAGACGAGTGATCACCTTTTTGACCAATGTTGATGGTTTCTAGAACTATTTTTAATTATATGGGTTTCTTGGGTGTGTTTACTAAATAACCCCATTTAAGTTGTTTGAGTGGGACCCAAATAAAAATTTTCACACCATTTTTAAATGTTCAATTATTAAGATGAGATGCTTATTGGAATCGTCTTTCTTTCTTAAAAATAGTGATTCCGGTTAAGGGACATGAACATTCTCTGGATGGTTAGGATGGGTGTATGTTTTAATTAAAATTTAATTATAGACGTTGATTTCATGAATTCCTTGGGAACATAATAGGATTGTCTCAAGGATTGAGGTGATGTCTATCAGATCGATTTAAGAGACATGGTTTATCGGGATGGGTGTGGATCGAGATATATTTGGTTATGATGATCACTACGTTGAGTTAAATAAGTCATAAGAATTTGAATCAAATATGTCATCAGGATGAAGGAATAGGCCTTGTGACATTGGATGGTGTTGGCCATCATGATTTAGCAACATGGTTACAAGTATATGAGGTTATAGATGATGCGACATAGGTTGTTGGTGAAAGCCGCTCACTATTACTGGATGTGGTGTCATGGGATACATGTGTACACTAATATGGCATAGAAAAGGTGTTGTTGACTAATAATTTTTACTGTATTCAATATATATTCTTCAAATTAAAGGATGGTGTTGACCATTAGATATGGTGGGAATTCTCACCATAGAAAGACACATGGATGGTGATATACCCTCTATTGATAGTGTTGAATCCATTAGTTGGTGGATAAGGCTTATTTCTAAGCTTGATGTAATTGGGATAATATCATGGGAGGTTGGGTGTCTTTATTCCCCATGATGTTGGTTGTTGAGTTGATAGTGATTATTTATTGGTGGAAATATATTTTTTTGCCTTGGGACATTGGGCTGTTGAGCCGACGATGATTTTATAAGCGTAGGTCTAAGGAACCAAGGTCTTGATGGGAATTCTATTGGGACACCACGTATTTGATTGATGTAAGGAGGTTTATAGTGACATAATTATGGTACGAACTTAAGGGTTAACTGGATTTTATTTTCATCTTTGGATTCCTTTAGCATAAACCCATAGATCATATCCACTTTAAATTTGTATATGAATACATGTGATTTATGATTGATATATCTAGATGAATGTATTTCAAATTATATTAGTGATGGATGAATTTAGTAAATGTTCCCTTATGTAATTTAGCACAAGGTAAGTAGTTTAATTAATAATTGTTTTTGTGTTTCCATTTTTTTATCATTTTCATACATAAGAATAATTATGGCTGTCAGACTGGAACATATTTGTGGTGGCTTACCACATTCATTATCACAAAATACAAGGGCCCTTTGAGATATGTATAGAATTTATTTTGTTGAGATCACATAAGGGATCGAGATCGAGAACTGAACCATAGAAGTTGAGTTATACTAATTTGGATGGGACAGATGGAGTGGACCCTGTTGGTTCCTCTACAATTTCTAGAGTTTCCTTTTTATTTTTTTCATGCAATATATTTATGTACATTTAAGGTCTCACATGAATTAAAAAACATGTTTATATTATTTTTATGACTGAGAATATTTTATTATCAAAAAATGGTATCACTTTTGGGTTTATTTTTTATTATACTACTGTTTGTTAATTCTTCTATTGAGTTTTTTCTATTTCTTCATGTATTTATGGTCCTTATATATATATATATATATATATTTCTGTAAGGACCATTATTTTATTCCGCATAGGAGGGTATATTTTCATGACTACCACCTCATCAAATCCTAACTACTATTCAACATCTTTTGTCATATGATAATGTGTGTTGCAACCTATTATGCAACTATTTTGGAGAAATTATTTTGGTTGAAAACAAGGGTAGGACACTAAAAATGGTATTAGTGGAGTATTATTTTATTTATTTGGTATTAATGTTTGGGTACTGTTATAACGGTGACTAATATGTAGTTGGAATTGGGTAAAGATCTCATGTTTCGGTTCATATGTAACACCCCAGGTAAATAAAGAATATGACATCTTTATATTTATCCATATTTGTGAATCAAATATTAATATTACTTTAAAGGGGATGCTATGCTCGATGGAGTACCCAATACGCAACAACGAGTTTCTTGGGAATCTTACGTTGCACTCTAATAATAAAATAATATTATGGTAGTTAACATGTAGCCTTTGCATTGGCGAGAATGGATAGAAATAACTAAAATATGATTATATATGTTTTTAAATGTTTTTACATTTATCCAAAGGCTTAAAATACGGAAAGAATTCAATTTTAGGCTTTTATACCCTAATTTTCACTAAAGGTTCACTTATCGCCTTTTAATGGAGAACTGTCATTAAATATAGTTTTGATCACTCTTATACATTATTATGGACCAAATAAAACTCTTCTTTAGAATCGGGAAATCAAATTTTACTTTGTGTAAATTTTTGGTATTTTTCCGATAAAGTTTATTTTTTTAATGAATAGTGTAAAATGTTGTATTTTAATTCAAAACCTCTTTTTAATCTAATTTATTTATATGATTAGATTATCATTTTAATTGGTTTTAATGTGAAATTAGAAAATATTTTTACCATTAAATCCAATAGTGGTCGTTGGAATTAATTTCACTTTGAAATCGGACTTAAACTAGTGTTAATCTTCTGATACTTTTTGTTTCATAAAAACACGCTATTTGCTCAGAAAGTGGGAATTAATTATTAAATTAATTAATGTGACTTAAATGTTTTTAATTTTGTAAAATAGACTTCATTTTTGAATTCGGAATATCAAATATAGCTTAGGGTGAATTTTTGGGATTTTTCTGAAAAACATCAATTTTTGATGAATAGTGAAACCACTAAGTGGTACTTATAAAAGCTGATTTTTCATTTAAATGAAATTTTACCACTTCTATGTTTTGAATTTCAAAAATACAACATACATGGTTGTCATTAAGAAGTAAAATGTGGTTCAATGGGATACACATAATTTTTTGGTGAATAGTAACTTAAGTTTTTAATCGCGATTAGTGGTAATTAGTGTAGTTTAAGGTAAAAATAATGCTTTAATAATATAAAATGACCTAGACACATGTCTTAACCTCATTTTTTGTGTCATGGACGACCAAGATAAGCCATGGGTCAACTTAGGGACCCCATGGAGCCACTTTGTTTGGAAAATGACATAAATAACTTTTTATTAAATGTTAAAGTAAAAATGACACAAACATAATATGTTTTACAAAAACAATTTTTACATGGGGTTATAAAGATCATATTTTTGATTATAAATATTAATTGGAAAGCTACAAATATTTCCTACATCATAGTATTTTTTTTATAATTTTTTAGAAATTAAATAAATTAAATTATTTATGACATCATGATGATGCAGCGATGACCTCATTATTTAACGATTTAAATAAAATGGAATGATAATGTAAAATCTCATACCTACACATGGACAAAACCAATTGGATGAGTGGATTTCGAAGACTTCTAACCTTATCCTAGAATTATATCAATGTGGTACCTTTTGAATCCGATACTCTTTTTAAAATAAAGTAACTTATCTTTACTTTTCTAGAGTGCCCCTCCTCTCCTCTTATAAAAGGCCCCCACCTCTACCTCTTTTCCCACACTCCCAAAGCCTTTGCCTCGGCCAGACCCTGCCCATTTTGTCTCTCCACTTCCCTCTCTTACTCCTTGAAGCCTCACTTTGGGCAGAAGTCTTCCCAAGGAAGCCTTTGTGCTCAAACTAAAGGGAGTTACCCGATTTTAAGGTAATGTCTTCACTTGAGTCCTTTTGTTTTATTTTGCCTCTCCAACCCCCTAAAATCTTTTTATTAATTTATTTTGTAACAACTACAGTATATTCAATATAATAGGATGTTGTTATAAGAAGGATTCGAGCTACACTTATACACACCTACATCTAATGGTTAAAGAACATACAGTTTCCGTGGATGGCGAATTTCTGCCTCACGAAACGATGATTGTTCAACACTCATATAACACTTTCAAAGGTGTCCATTAAGATGTCACTATATTTATATATGATATATAATATGTTTTTTTACTTAATCTGCTGTAGTTTTCATTTGTGGCTTACCTTTATGGCTTCCATTATGGGTATACGCGATATCTTCATTTAAGGAAGTGCAGACTACACCCCTTCAAAATGATGTGATTCGTTAATGCCATATGTGGGACATATAAAGGATGGATTTAAAGTTATTTTATATTATGTTATAATGGAATTATAATATAACTCTATATCATTATTATTTATTTCCATTAAAGTATGAGATAGAAATGAAAGTAGCGTTAATGCGCACGTACGGCTTACCGTCTCCATGAACGGTGCATTTCATTTCTTATCCCCATATGTAATGGACTATTAAACGTATAGGTATATAATGGATATATATAATGAATGATACATATAAATGATAAATATAATTCTGGAATTAAAATATACATACCTCTCATTTAATTTTAATTCCATTAATATGAGAAATAAATGAAAGTAGCATTCATGCGTACGTACGACTTACCGTCTCCATGAACAGTGCATTTCATTTCTTACCTCTAAATGATTATGTAATATTATAAATACATGTATATTCTTTATATATATGATATATATTCTATCCAAATCAGGAATGTCATTCTGGATATAATGAACCTTTGACGACACAAACAACATGTAATTGTAAGAAGTCCACTTTTGACTTAAGAACCAAATATCGACAAAACAAACATTATTAACTTAAATGATTACATAATGTTTATAACATATCAATAATTGATATAAAAGGAATAATGAACTTGTAAAAGGTTCTTAAGCAAGTAGAAATTAACTCAAGTTTATTATTCAGGACGTTAAAGAACGATCGAGTCAAGTCAGACCCGAGATAAGGGATCCTACTCCTCTCTTTCTTTTTAAGTATGCTCTTTTATGTCATTCCTTTTAAAGCTCATCTTTCTTGTTATTTGGGTGTTCTTTTATATTACTATTACTGTAATTTTTATGTTCATATGATGAGAGACCCTATTATCTCTCATCAATCCATTTTTGGAAGTTTTAAGTGGCGCCGTTAGGCTGCCAAATTTTCGTAAGAGATCCAACCTCTCTCTTTCTTTTTAAGTACTCTCATTTATGTCACTTCTTTTAATCTCCTCTTTGTTATGTTAGTGGATGTTATTTTGTATTCCTATTTCTTTAAACTTTATGTTGATATGATGAGAGACCCTATTTCCTTTCATCAATCCATTTTGGAAGTTTTAAGTGGCGCCGTTAGGCTGCCGAGTCTTCGTAAGGGATTTTTCATCTCACTTTTATTCATGTGAGATTTACGCTACAATTGCCACAATTTCCTTTGAGTGGTGTATGTACTTCCCATTATTATAAACATTGTGTAGTATAATTTCATTTATGGGTATTCACATCTTCATTGTATTACCCTTCTTCCATGGGGTGTACGTTTCGAAAGTTACCCAACTCGGTAAGGGGACCTTTCACCCTCCTCTTTTTAAAAGACTTCATTTGTTGGGTCTTTTAAATTACATATTGTTATGTTGGGATATGTTCTCATATATCCTTATTGATTTAACTTGTATTTCCAAGGGATGAGATACACTTTTTATCTCTCATCAACTCATTTTGATGTGACGTCGTTAAGCTGTCAAGAGAACTTCTTAACCCAATTTCGATTTCTTTGGGTTCAAGATGTAGTTATTGGATATGTAATCCTTTGAATATGTGTGAATGACCTTTGATTATTTTACACTTAATATCCAATTATATTTGGTGTATTCATTTGTCACACATAATTATGTAATTGAAATATCCTTAAACCAATGATACCTTCTTTGTAAGGGACTTCGTCTCAATCTCCTTTCATTGAGGCATATCTCGTTTTATACACAACTTTCTTTTGTAACAGTGTATAAACCCCTTTGACTTTTACTTTTATACAAGAAGGAATCTTTTTCTACGAAGAATTTTACAAAACGACGAAAAGGAATGTTTCTTTTAACGTACGTGGTGACAACGACCTTTTCCGCCGCCGCGAGTATTATTTGGTCTTTGGCTTCCTCAACAAGCCGTAATGTTTTTAAAATAAAATAAACACCATAAACACTTTTATGTATTTTGGTATTGAAAATGGTTTTGATAAAGGATTCTATTATGTCAATATACTTATTATATATTGTGATTGAAATGTGGAAATGTTATCGTTCCTTTATATTGGTTTTATGTTTTATGATTTTATATTGGTACTTGGACATTTTAACGGGTGGTTACGTTATAAACCATATGACGGGTGGTGCCGTGAATACCAGGACGGGTAGTTACGTTATAACCTCCAATGCATTGGGTATGAAATTCGCCCGTATGGCTATTCCATTAATTATGTATGGAAATTGGCCGTATGGTTATTCCATTAAGAGATATGTGTGGGAGTTGACCGTATGGTTATTCCACTTAAGTATGTTTATGTCCCAAGTAACCTTTATATATGGTATGTGCTCTTTATATGGGTTTTATGGTAATCCATTGGTTACAAAAAGGTAAGTAATGATATTTTATTCAGTGAAGAGTTTTTACTACTTCATAAAGGTGAAAAGTATTACCTTGATAAAGTATACATGGTTTACTTTTTGTGTTGATAAACTAACAATTTTTATTCTTTTTGTATCCCTTACTGAGTTTTTATGCTCATCCCAAGTTTTTGAAATGTTTTTCACAGGACTTAGCGTGGAATAGGGTCAAGGATGGGATCAAGGGAAAGTATTGCTACCTAAAACATGAAACTAGACATGTTTCTTTTTAAGAGTTTTTATTTTATGGAAATTTAGTAAAACAGACTACTTTGTAATCTTTCGAGATGTAATTGTTATGTCCTAATTTTCTAAAACTCTAAACCTGAAAAGATACTCAATGTGAATTATTCATTTAATTCAATTTTATGTAAGGTTTAAGGCTGGGGCCTTATAGTTGGTATCAAATGTCGGTTTAGATAACTTTAGAGGTTAGGGTATTCTCTAAGCATAAGTGACATTACGATAATGGTTAGGATTTCAGAAAGAGTCATAGTTTTAGATAAAGTGAATGAGTACGTATATCTTATTGTTTACCTTCCTCATTAGTACATGATGGTTTTGTTGATATACTCACACTGACATTTCTGTTTTTAGTGAATGGATGGATCTAGCAGGCACCCAAGAGACAACAGGTTTGAAGGAAACTGTGGTGGTTCTCTGATTAAGATACTAGATAAAATGGGGGATTCAATGAGGAAACTCGTGGTTGTTCTAAACCAACTATCAAGGAGTCATGATCAACCACTTGAACCTTGGTATGTACTGTAATGCATCATGTATGAGATGCCCAATCGATGTGGAATTTCAGGTAATAATTATAAAGGTAACCATTAGAGTTCATATAATTTTTACTTTTGAGATAATTATGGGTTATTATATGATATGATGGAAAATGAAAGGCATGAGATAAACTTGAGGTTGAAATATGTTATGATCATTTTTGAAGATTTTATCCCTTTTTTGGGAATTATTTAAGAATTATATAGTTTTGGAAAAAGAACAACACACAGACCGTGTGACAACCCATCGCGTCAGACAAAACTTCGGGAATCGAAACCACAACCAAAGTGCGACTGGTATTTATCGCCTACCACTGGACTACGTGAAGTCCCTGGTTAGTTTGACTGAATCTTTTTAGTTATATGATTTTATGAAGTAAAAGTAAGTTGATTTTGGGTTATTTATGAAAATGATTAACCTATCATGGAGGATATGTGATTAGGATAATTACTTTTCAATGCGAGACTTTAAGAGAAACTGATTTTGTTTGGAGATAAATGTTACTATTTAACTTGGAAGACTCTTTGACTAAATCCTTAAAATGTTTGGGTTTCAATCTTAGATTGGTTTACATTGAGTAATTTTATGGACAAATTGTTTATCGGATGGTCCTTGTTGAACTTTGGAGTTTGTTGGACAAATTTTGGAGATTAAGAATAGATTTTCTTTCTAATGGGTTATCCTTTTATGGGTGATCTGATCATGTACTAATCTTATGGGTTTTGGTTTTGGTTAAAGTCTAAAGACATGGGAATTATATAGTTCTCTTTTTTGGGTTAGGTAATTCTCTAGAAGTTGATTATAGTACTCTTAATGTGAACAAGTCTTCTTAAATACTCGCCTTTTGGAGAAAATATGAGTTTGTATAAGGAATCTAATAAAGGTTGAAAGTCAACATGATAAGTGAGTATGTTTCCTTATGAATAAATTCCTCAATAAAAAGTAACTTAAAACAAAAATGTTGTTTATTAACTTTTCCTACTGGGGAATCGAATACCGTTTAACCCCTCACAAGTTTGTGATTTTCTCATGGTTTACTTTCTCCTAATCATGTTTTCTATCACTCTCCATCAGAACATGACCCTATGTTTTCTCCTCCATGTCCATGTTTTCATACTTGAAATTCTAGTATAGGTTAACTCGGGTGACCTTTGTACTTATCTTTCTTTATTTTAAAGTGATTGTTTTACCGACTCTTCTTCCGATGTGGGACTTTCAAGGATGTTTCCAAGCCCAATTTAAAAATTGAGAGGACACAATTCCCAAAAGGGGGGAAGGATGTGACACCCCAGGTAAATAAAGAATATGACATCTTTATATTTATCCATATTTTTGAATCAAATATTAATATTACTTTAAAGGGGATGCTATGCTCGATGGCGTTCCCAATACGCAACAACGAGTTTCTTGGGAATCTTACGTTGCACTCTGATAATAAAATAATATTATGGTAGTTAACATGTACCCGTTGCATTGGCGGGAATGGATAAAAATAACTAAAATATGATTATATATGTTTTTAAATGTTTTTACATTTATCCAAAGGCTTAAAATACGGAAAGAATTCAATTTTAGACTTTTATACCCTAATTTTTACTAAATGTTCACTTATCGCCTTTTGATGGAGAACTGTCATTAAATATAGTTTTGATCACTCTAATAAATGCTTTTGGACCAAATAAAACTCTTCTTTAGAATCGGGACATCAAATTTTACTTTGTGTAAATTTTTGGTAATTTTCCGATAAAGTTCATTTTTTTAATGAATAGTGTAAAATGTTGTATTTTAATTCAAAACCTCTTTTTAATCTAATTTATTTATATGATTAGATTATCATTTGAATTGGTTTTAAAGTGAAATTAGAAAATATTTTTACCATTAAATCCAATAGTGGTCGTTGGAATTAATTTCACTTTGAAATCAGACTTAAACTAGTGTCAATCTTTTGATACTTTTTGTTTCATAAAAACACGCTATTTGCTCAGACAACGGGAATTAATTATTAAATTAATTAATGTGACTTATATGGTTTTAATTTTGTAAAATAGACTTCATTTTTGAATTCGGAATATCAAATATATCTTAGGGTGAATTTTTGGGATTTTTCTGAAAAACTTCAATTTTTGATGAATAGTGAAACCATTAAGTGGTACTTATAAAAGCTGATTTTTCGTTTAAATGAAATTTTACCACTTCTGTGTTTTTAATTTCAAAAATCCAACATACATGGTTGTCATTATGAAGTAAAATGTGGTTCAATGGGATAAAAATAATTTTTTGGTGAATAGTAACTTATTATGTTTTTAATCGCGATTAGTGGTAATTAGTGTAGTTTAAGGTAAAAATAATGCTTTAATAATATAAAATTACCTAGAAGCATGTCCTAACCTCATTGGTTGTGTCATGGCGGACCACGAAAAGCCATGGGTCAACTTGGGGAACCCATGGAGCCACTTTGTTTGGAAAATGACATAAATAACTTTTTATTAAATGTTAATGTAAAAATGACACAAACATAATATGTTTTACAAAAACAATTTTTACATGGGGTTATAAAGATCACATTTTTTATTATAAATAGTCATTGGAAAGATAAAAATATTTCCTACATCATAGTATTTTTTAATATAATTTTTTAGAAATTAAATAAATTAAATTATTTATGACATCATGATGATGCAGCGATGACCTCATTATTTAATGATTTAAATAAAATGGAATAATAATGTAAAATCTAAGACCTACACTAGGCCAAAACAAATTGGATGAGTGTATTTCGAAGCCTTATCACCTTATCCTCAAATTATATCAATGTGGGACCTTTTGAATCCGAAACCCTTTTTAAAATAAAGTAACATATCTTTACTTTCCAAGAGTGCCCCTCCTCTCCTCTTATAAAAGGCCCCCACCTCTACCTCTTCTCCCACACTCTCAAAGCCTTTGGCTCGGCCAACCCCTGCCCATTTTGTCTCTCCACTTACCTCTCTTACTCATTGAAGCCTCAATTTGGTCATAAGTCTTTCCAAGGAATCCTTTGATCTCAAACCAAAGGGAGTTACCCGATTTTAAGGTAATGTCTTCACTTGAGTCCTTTTGTTTTATTTTTCCTCTCCAACCCCCTAAACTATTTTTATTCATTTATTTTGTAACAACTCCAGTATCTTCAATATTCTACGATTTTTTATAAGAAGGATTCGAGCTACACTTACACACACCTACATCTAATGGTTAAATAACATACGGTTTCCGTGGCTGGCGAATTTCTGCCTCACGAAACGATGATTGTTCAACACTCATATAACACCTTCAAAGGTGGCCATTAAGATGTCACTATATTTATATATGATATATAATATGTTTATGTTTTACTTAAGCTTCTGTATTTTTCATTTTTAGATTACCTTTATGGATTCCATTATGGGTATACGCGATATCTTCATTTAAAGAAGTGCGGACTACCGCCCCCTCAAAATGATGTGATTCGTTAATGCCATATGTGGGACATATAAAGGATGGATTTAAAGTTATTTTATATGATTTTATACTGGAATTATAATATACGTATATATCATTATTATTTATTTCCATTAATGTATGAGATAGAAATGAAACTAGCGTTCCTGCGTATGTACGGCTTACCGTCTCCATGAACGGTGCATTTCATTTCTTATCCCCAAATGTAATGTACTATTAAAATTATATGTATATAATGGATATATATAATGAATGATACATCTAAATGATGAATATAATTCTGGAATTAAAATATACATACCTCTCATTTAATTTTAATTCCATTAATATGAGGAAGAAATGAAAGTAGCGTTCATGCGTACGTACGACTTACCATCTCCATGAACGGTGCATTTCATTTCTTACCTCTAAATGATTATGTAATATAATAAATACATGTATATGATGGATATATATGATATATATGATATCCAAATCAGTAATTTCATTCTGGATATAATGAACCTTTGACCACATGAACAACATGTAATTGTAAGAAGTCCACTTTCGACTAAAGAACCAAATATCGACAAAACAAACATTATTAACATAAATGATTACATAATGTTTATAACAAGCCAATAATTGATATAAAAGGAATAATGAACTTGTAAAAGGTTCTTAAGCAAGTAGAAGTTAACTCAGGTTTATTATTCAGGACGTTAAAGAACGATCGAGTCAAGTCGGACCCGAGGTAAGGGATCCCACTCCTCACTTTCTTTTTAAGTACGCTCTTTTTTGTCATTCCTTTTAAATATCATATTTCTTGTTATTCGGATGTTCTTTTATATTACTATTACTGTATTTTTTTTTCATATGATGAGAGATCCTATTATCTCTCATCAATCCATTTTTGGAAGATTTAAGTGGCACCGTTAGACTGCCAAATTTTCGTAAGAGATCCAACCTCTCTCTTTCTTTTTATGTACTCTCCTTTATGTCACCTCTTTTAATCTCCACATTGTTATGTTGGGGGATGTTATTTTTTATTCCTATTTATGTCAACATTATGTTGATATGATGAGAGACCCTATTTCCTTTCATCAATCCATTTTGGATGTTTTAAGTGGCGCCGTTAGGCTGCCGAGTTTTCGTAAGGGATTTTTCATCTCACTTTTATTCCTGTGAGATTTACGCTACATTTGCCACAATTTCCTTTGAGTGGTGTATGTAATGCCCATTATTATACAAATTTTGTAGTATAATTTCATTTATGGGTATTCACATCTTCATTGTATGACCCTTCTTCCATGGGGTGTACGTTTCGAAAGTTACCCAAATCGGTAAGGGGACCTTTCACCCTCCTCTTTTTAAAAGACATATTTTGTTGGGTATTTTAAATTACATATTGTTATGTTGGGATATGTTCTCATATATCCTTATTGATGTAACTTTTATGTCCAAGTGATGAGATACACTTTTTATCTCTCATCAACTCATTTTGATGTGACGCCGTTAGGCTGTCAAGAGAACTTCTAAACCCAATTTCGATTTCTTTGGGTTCAAAATGTAGTTATTGGATATGTAATCCTTTGAATATGTGTGAATGACCTTTGATTATTTTACACTTAATATCCACTTATATTTGGTGTATTCATTTGTCACACATAATTATGTAATTGAAATATCCTTAAACCAAGGATACCTTCTTTGTAAAGGACTTCGTCTCAATCTCCTTTCATTGAGGCATATTTCGTTTTATACACAACTTTCTTTTGTAACGGTGTATAAACCCCTTTGAATTTTACTTTTATACAAAAAGGAATCTATTTCTATGAAGAATTTTACAAAACGACAAAAATTAATGTTTCTTTTAACGTACGCGGTGACAACGACCTTTTCTGCCGCCGCGAGTATTATTTGGTCTTTGGCTTCCTCAACGAGACGTAATGTTTTTAAAATAAAATAAATAACATATACTCTTTTATGTATTTTGGTATTGAAAATGGTTTTGATAAAGGATTATATTATTTCAATATACTTATGATATATTGTGATTGAAATGTGGAAATGTTATCGTTCCTTTATATTGGATTTATGTTTTATGATTTTATATTGGTACTTGGACATTTTAACGGGTGGTTACGTTATAAACCATATGACGGGTGGTTACGTTATAACCTCCAATGCATTGGGTATGGAAGTCGGCCGTATGGCTATTCCATTATGTATGTATTGAAATTGGCCGTATGGCTATTCCATTAAGAGATATGTGTGGGAGTCGACCGTATGGTTATTCCACTTAAGTATGATTATGTCCCAAGTTACCTTTATATTTGTTATGTGTTCTTTATATGGGTTTTATGGTAATCCTTTGGTTACAAAAAGGTAATTAATGATATTTTATTCA
The DNA here is from genome assembly GCA_963277665.1 of Viscum album. Classification (NCBI taxonomy): domain Eukaryota; kingdom Viridiplantae; phylum Streptophyta; class Magnoliopsida; order Santalales; family Viscaceae; genus Viscum; species Viscum album. The sequence continues at coordinate 809,513,435 of OY728130.1, forward strand.
ATGAAGATTTTTTACTAGTTCATAAAGGTGAAAATTATTACCTTGATAAAGTATACATGGTTTACTTTTTGTTTTGATAAACTAACAGTTTTTATTCTTTTTGTATCCCTTACTGAGTTTTTATGCTCATCCCAAGTTTTTGAAATGTTTTTCACAGGACTTAGCGTGGAATAGGGTCAAGGATGGGATCAAGGGAAAGTCTTGCTACCTAAAACATGAAACTAGACATGTTTCTTTTTAAGATTTTTTATTTTATGGAAATTTAGTAGAAGAGACTACTTTGTAATCTTTCGAGATGTAATAGTTATTTCCTAATTTTCTAAAACTCTAATCCTGAAAAGATCTTCAATGTGAATTATTCATTTAATTCAATTTTATGTAAGGTTTAAGGCTGGGGCCTTATAGTTGGTATCAAAGGTCGGTTAAAATAACTTTATAGGTTAGGGTATTCTCTAAGAATAAGTGACATTACGATAATGGTTAGGATTTAAGAAAGAGTCCTAGTTTTAGATAAAGTGATTGAGTAAGTATATCTTATTTTTTACCTTCCTCATTAGTACATGATGGTTTTGTTGATATACTCACACTGACATTTATGTTTTTAGTGAATGGATGGATCTAGCAGGCACCAAAGAGACAACAAGTTTGAAGGTAACTGTGGTGGTTCTCTGATTAAGATACTAGATAAAATGGGGGATTCAATGAGGAAACTCGTGGTTGTTCTAAACCAACTATCAAGGAGTCATGATCAACCACTTGAACCTTGTTATGTACTGTAATGCATCATGTATGAGACAACCAATCGATGTGGAAGTTCAGGTAATAATTATAAAGGTAACCATTAGAGTTTAGATGATCTTTACTTTTGAGGTAATTATGGGTTATTATATGATATGATGGAAAATGAAAGTCATGAGATAAAATTGAGGTTAAAATATGTTATGATCATTTTTGAAGATTTTATCCCTTTTTGGGGAATGATTTAAGAATTATATAGTTTTGGAAAAAGGACAACACACAGATCGTGTGACAACCCGTCGCGTCGGACAAAGCTGCGGGAATCGAACCCACAACCAAAGTGCGACAGGTATTTATCGCCTACCACTGGACTACGTGAAGTCCCAGGTTAGTTTGACTGATTCTTTTTAGTTATATGATTTTATGAATTAAAAGTAAGTTGATTTTGGATTATTTATGAAAATGATTAACCTATCATGGAGGATATGTGATTAGGATAATTACTTTTCAATGCGAGACTTTAAGAGCAACTGATTTTGTTTGGAGATAAATGTTATGATTTAACTTGGAAGACTATGTGACTAAATCCTTCAAATGTTTGGGTTTCAATCTTATATTGGTTTACTTTGAGGAATTTTATGGACAAATTGTTAATTGGATGGTCCTCGTTGAACTTTGGGTTTTGTTGGACAAATTTTGGAGATTATGAATAGATTTTCTTTCTAATGGGTTATCCTTTTCTGGGTGATCTGCTCTTGTACTAATCTTTTGGGTTTTGGTTTTGGTTAAAGTCTAAAGACATGGGAAGTATATAGTTCACTTTTTTGGGTTAGGTAATTCTCTAGAAGTTGATTATAGTACTCTTAATGTGAACAAGTCTTCCTAAATACTCGCCTTTTGGAGAAAATATGAGTTTGTTTAAGGAATCTAATAAAGGTTGAAAGTCAAAATGATAAGTGAATATGTTTCCTTACGAATAAATTCCTCAATAAAAAGTAACTTAAAACAAAACTGTTGTTTATTAACTTTTCCTACTGGGGAATCGAATACCGTTTAACCCATCACAAGTTTGTGATTTTCTCATGGTTAACTTTATCCTAAACATGTTTTCTATCACTCTCCATCAGAACATGACCCTATGTTTTCTCCTCCATGTCCATGTTTTCATACTTGAAATTATAGCATGGGTTTACTCGGTTGACCTTTGTACTTATCTTTCTTTATTTTAAAGTGATTGTTTTACCGACTCTTCTTCCGATGTGGGACTTTCAAGGACGTTTCCAAGCCCAATTTTAAAATTGCGAGGACGCAATTCCCAAATGGGGGGAAGGGTGTAACACCCCAGGTAAATAAAGAATATGACAACTTTATATTTATCCATATTTTTGAATCAAATATTAATATTACTTTAAAGGGGATGCTATGCTCGATGGCGTACCCAATACACAACAACGAGTTTCTTGGGAATCTGACGTTGCACTCTAATAATAAAATAATATTATGGTAGTTAACATGTAGTCATTTCATTGGTGGGAATGTATAAAAATAACTAAAATATGATTATATATGTTTTTAAATGTTTTTACATTTATCCAATGGCTTAAAATACGGAAAGAATTCAATTTTAGGCTTTTATACCCTAATTTTCACTAAAGGTTCACTTATCGTCTTTTGATGGAAAACTGTCATTAAATATATTTTTGATCACTCTTATACATTCTTTTGGACCAAATAAATCTCTTCTTTAGAATCAGGAGATCAAATTTTACTTTGTGTAAATTTTTGGTATTTTTCCGATAAAGTTCATTTTTTAATGAATAGTGTAAAATGTTGTATTTTAATTCAAAACCTTTTTTTAATCTAATTTATTTATATGATTAGATTATAATTTGAATTAGTTTTAAAGTGAAATTAGAAAATATTTTTACCATTAAATCCAATAGTGGTCGTTGGAATTAATTTCACTTTGAAATCGGACTTAAACTAGTGTCAATCTTTTGATACTTTTTGTTTCATAAAAACACGCTATTTGCTCAGACAGCGGGAATTAATTATTAAATTAATTAATGTGAATTATATGTTTTTAATTTTGTAAAATAGAAATCATTTTTGAATTTGGAATATCAAATATATCTTAGGGTGAATTTTTGGGATTTTTTTGAAAAACTTCAATTTTTTATGAATAGTGAAACCACTAAGTGGTACTTATAAAAGCTGATTTTTCGTTTAAATGAAATTTTACCACTTCTGTGTTTTGAATTTCAAAAATCCAACATACATGGTTGTCATTAAAAAGTAATATGCGGTTCAATGGATAAAAATAATTTTTCTGTGAATAGTAACTTATTAAGTTTTTAATCGTGATTAGTTGTAATTAGTGTAGTTTAAGGTAAAAATAATGCTTTAATAATATAAAATGACCTAGACACATGTCTTAACCTCCTTGGTTGTGTCATGGACGACCAAGAAAATCCATGGGTCAACTTGGGGACCCCATGGAGCCACTTTGGTTGGTAAATGACATAAATGACTTTTTATTAAATGTTAAAGTAAAAATGACACAAACATAATATATTTTACAAAAACAATTTTTACATGGGGTTATAAAGATCATATTTTTGATTATAAATAGTCATTGAAAATCTAAAAATATTTCCTACATCATAGTATTTTTTTATAATTTTTTAGAAATTAAATAAATTAAATTATTTATGACATCATGATGATGCAGCGATGACCTAATTATTTAACGATTTAAATAAAATGGAATGATAATGTAAAATATAATACCTAAACATGCACAAAACCAATTAGATGAGTGGAGTTCGAAGACTTATCACCTTATACTCAAATTATATCAATGTGGGACCTTTTGAATCCGAAACTCTTTTTAAAATAAAGTAACTTATCTTTACTTTTCAAGAGTACCCCTCCTCTCCTCTTATAAAAGGCCCCCACCTATACCTATTTTACCACACTCCCAAAGCCTTTGGCTCGGCCAAACCCTACCCATTTTGTCTCTCCACTTCCCTATCTTACTCCTTGAAGCCTCACTTTGGGCAGAAGTCTTCCCAAGGAACCCTTTGAGCCCAAACCAAAGGAAGTTACCCGATTTTAAGGTAATGTCTTCACTTGAGTCCTTTTGTTTTATTTTGCCTCTCCAACCCCCTAAACTCTTTTTATTCATTTCTTTTGTAACAACTACAGTATCTTCAATATACTAGGATGTTTTTATAAGATGTATTCGAGCTACACTAACACACACCTACATCTAATGGTTAAAGAATATACGGTTTCCGTGGATGGCGAATTTCTGCCTCACGAAACGATGATTGTTCAAGACTCATATAACACCTTCAAAGGTGGCCATTAAGATGTCACTATATTTATATATGATATATAATATGTTTATGGTTTACTTAAGATTCTGTATTTTTCATTTTTGGCTTACCTTTATGGCTTCCATTATGGGTATACGAGATATCTTCATTTAAGGAAGTGCGGACTACCGCCCCCTCAAAATGATGTGATTCGTTAATGCCATATGTGGGACGTATAAAGGATGGATTTAAAGTTATTATATATGATGTTATACTGGAATTATAATATAACTCTATATCATTATTATTTATTTCCATTAAAGTATGGGATAGAAATGAAAGTAGCGTTCAAGCGTACGTACGGCTTACCGTCTCCATGAACGGTGCATTTCATTTCTTATCCCCAAATGTAATGTACTATTAAAAGTATATGTATATAATGGATATATATAATGAATGATAAATCTAAATGATGAATATAATTCTGGAATTAAAATATACATACCTCTCATTTATTTTTAATTCCATTAATATGAGAAAGAAATGAAAGTAGCGTTCATGCGTACGTACGGCTTACCGTCGCCATGAACGGTGCATTTCATTTCTTACCTCTAAATGATTATGAAATATTATAAATACATGTATATTCTGGATATATATGATATATATGCTATCCAAATCAGGAATGTCATTCTGGATATAAAGAACCTTTGACCACACGAACAACATGTAATTGTAAGAAGTCCACTTTCGACATAAGAACCAAATGTCGACAAAACAAACATTATTAACTTAAATGATTACATATTGTTTATAACATGACAATAATTGATATAAAAGGAATAATGAACATAGAAAAGTTTCTTAAGCAAGTAGAAATTAACTCAAGTTTATTATTTAGGACGTTAAAGAACGATCGAGTCAAGTCGGACCCGAGGTAAGGGATCCTACTCCTCTCTTTCTTTTTAAGTACGCTCTTTTATGTCATTCCTTTTAAAGCTCATATTTCTTGTTATTTGGATGTTATTTTATATTACTCTTACTGTAATTTTTATATTCATATGATGAGAGACCCTATTATCTCTAATCAATCCATTTTGGAAGTTTTAAGTGGCGCTGTTAGGCTGCCAAATTTTCGTAAGAGATCCAACCTCTCTCTTTCTTTTTAAGTACCCTCCTTTATGTCACTTCTTTTAATCTCATATTTGTTATGTTGGGGGATGTTATTTTGTATTACTATTTCTGTAAACTTTATGTTTATATGATGAGAGACCCTATTTCCTTTCATCAATCCATTTTGGAAGTTTTAAGTGGCGCCGTTAGGCTGCCGAGTTTTCGTAATGGATTTTTCATCTCACTTTTATTCATGTGAGATTTATGCTACATTTGCCACAATTTCCTTTGAGTGGTGTATGTACTTCCCATTATTATACACATTGTGTAGTATAATTTCATTTATGGGTATTCACATATTCATTGTATGACCCTTCTTCCATGGGGTGTACGTTTCGAAAGTCACCCAACTCGGTAAAGGGACCTTTCACTCTCCTCTTTTTAAAAGACTTCTTTTGTTGGGTCTTTTAAATTACATATTGTTATGTTGGGATATGTTCTCATATATCCTTATTGATGTAACTTTTATGTCCAAGTGATGAGATACACTTTTTATCTCTCATCAACTCATTTTGATGTAACGCCGTTAGGCTGTCAAGAGAACTTCTTAACCCAATTTCGATTTCTTTGGGTTCAACATGTAGTTATTGGATATGTAATCCTTTGAATATATGTGAATGAACATTGATTATTTTACACTTAATATCCACTTATATTTGGTGTATTCATTTGTCACACATAATTATGTAATTGAGATATCCTTAAACCAAGGATACCTTCTTTGTAAGGGACTTCGTCTCAATCTCCTTTCATTGAGGCATATTTCGTTTTATACACAACCTTCTTTTGTAACGGCGTATAAACCCCTTTGACTTTTACTTTTAGAGAAAAAAGAATCTTTTTCTGTGAAGTGTTTTACAAAACGACAAAAAGGAATGTTTCTTTTAACATACATGGTGAAAATGACCTTTTCAGCCGCAGCGAGTATTATTTGGTCTTTGGCTTCCTCAACAAGCCGTAATGTTTTTAAAATAAACTAAATACCATATACTCTTATTTGTATTTTGGTATTGAAAATGGTTCTGATAAAAGATTTTATTATGTCAATATACTTATGATATATTGTGATTGAAATGTGGAAATGTTATCGTTCCTTTATATTGGTTTTATGTTTTATGATTTTATATTGGTACTTGGACATTTTAACGGGTGGTTAAGTTATAAACCATATGACGGGTGGTCCCGTGAATACCAGGACGGGTGGTTACGTTATAACCTCCAATGCATTGGGTATAGAAGTCGGTCGTATGTCTATTCCATTAATTATGTATGGAAATTGGCCGTATGGCTATTCCATTAAGAGATATGTATGGGAGTCGACCGTATGGTTATTCCACTTAAGTATGTTTATGTCCCAAGTTACCTTTATATATGTTATGTGTTCTTTATAAGGGTTTTATGGTAATCCTTTGGTTACAAAAAGGTATGTAATGATATTTTATTAAGTGAAGAGTTTTTACTACTTCATAAAGGTGAAAAGTATTACCTTGATAAAGTATACATGGTTTACTTTTTGTTTTGATAAACTAACAGTTTTTATTCTTTTTGTATCCCTTACTGAGTTTTTATGCTCATCCCAAGTTTTTGAAATGTTTTTCATAGGACTTAGCGTGGAATAGGGTCAAGGATGGGATCAAGGGAAAGTCTTGCTACCTAAAACATGAAACTAGACATGTTTCTTTTTAAGAGTTTTTATTTTATGGAAATTTAGTAGAAGATACTACATTGTAATCTTTTGAGATGTAATAGTTATGTCCTAATTTTCTAAAACTCTAAAACTGAAAAGATCCTCAATGTGAATTATTTATTTAATTCAATTTTAAGTAAGGTTTAAGGATGGGGCCTTATAGCGTACAAAACCATTCATGTTTGAAAAACCATGTTTTCTGAGGATAGAAATTAGTGTTCTACTTTATGCATTTATAGTTGTTTTGATTTTCACATCTTGTAGGGAACAAGGGTGTGATGTTTATCTAATAAGTGATTTTGATCCTTGGAATGGTATAAAAAGGGATGATTTACTCTAAAACATGGTAGTCATAGTGTTTGATTTCATATATGTATGGGATTGTAAATATTTATTGGAACCTTGAATGAACTAAGAGATGTTGGGATATTTAAAGTGTAAAAAAAATGCTAAATTGTGTTTTCCCACAAAATCGCTTTAGTGGATTTCAACCCATCCAACAAAGGCATGTTTTTTCTATTGATATTTTTATTTGATATATTGGCCTAAATCTAATATGAGCAGGAATATATGATAAAGTGGTGAGTTTGTTACTATTTAAAAAATGAAGTTAAAGGCAATTTTCTTTTATAACTTCTTTAGTGAATTCAATTCAGCTTCCTTAGATTTATGATATATATTAAATGTGTTTCTTGACTGTAATATGAGTAGGAATTTGGACATGATGTTGGATTATATGTGATTCTTATGTCATATGGGGGTTATTAGTGGGACATGAGGCTAGATTATACTAGATACATGACTCTAATATGGGTAGGTTAGGGACCCCCGAGGTTGGATGTCTTGTGATATGGGTGCGGTAGGGTAGTGTAAGGGTTTTGAGATACACTTCCTATTAGAACATTACCTATATTAAATATAAATATATAGTGTTATGGTTGTTTTACCATAGAGATCAGTATTCAACATCATTCCATATAAAAGGATTCTCGTGGGGCATTAGGAGGGTCATGATATGGGGTCACTAGAGAATGCATGGGATTATTTCCCTAATAGTCAAGATGATCATGAGATAAATGTATAGGATCTAGTATATGGGTGGAATCAACAAAAGTAAAATTATTTTGGGACATGTTAAAATGAAAATCTTTGGGCATGTGTGGATTGGGTCATATAGGGTATCAATGAGAGAGATCTGGGAGGTGAGCCATGTATGGAGTACCCGACTCATGAATTTGAGTCTCAGTGTCCATCTCTATTACATGGGGTGGGTGGACCGCATGCAATTGAGAAATAGATATAGTAAGAACACACTATCATTTACCATCATGATACACCCCTAAGTATGAGGGTGAGGCAGGATACATACATGATCAGAAGACTAGCAAGGCACTGGTGGATATACAATTTTTTGATAGAAGACATGAGGGACTGTCTTGGAAGGATTTTGAGGGTGGGTTCATAGATAAATTATTTCTGGAGACTTTAAGGGTGGATAAATCCAGTGTGTTCATGATTCTATGATAGAGAGAAACATATTTCGTGGATTAGGTGACCAAATTTATAGAATTATTAAATTTTGAACCATCTATGGTAGGTGCCGACATCGCTAGGGTGATTCATTCTAAGGAAGGATTATATCAAATCATTAGTGTATAGGAAAAAATTTATAGGATGACATATTTGTCAAAGGATTTCAATTAGTTTCTGATTGTTTTGGGAATCCTGAAATTCCCATCTTATAAAAGATGGGTGAATACACGAGGTTAGGTGAGTGGTGATGCTTTAGGAAACATAATGTGGGGAAGTGAGAAGTCTCCATAGGGTGGTCCGGAAAAATATTTTTGGAAGGCCATCAAGCGTTGGGACTTCAATGCCATGATTATAGTGCGGGTAACTGTATAAATTGTTCACCCAGTGTGATCGAGTTCCAATGGAGGTTCTTCATGTGACCATATTGGCCATTTGGAGAGGATCTATTGGATAAATTTTAATAAATACGGTAAATATGGACCAGGTCAGACATAGGGATCTATGGTAGGATCAAGAGAGATACATGGAGCATATACCTGGGATTCAGCTACATGATGATGTGATGGAATAGAATGAGAGACCTCGTAGTGGGGTAAGTGGAAAGTAGCCGATGTAGTTGTATAGGGATGTAATGCCTCGGGAAATCAGGATTTGGGCTATGGACATGCAGTTGATCTATGAGGTGAATAGAAGAATAGGGATCTGATGAAAATGTGTGGTGTAACATTCAGTTACCTATTTTTATGTGTCTTTTCCCATATATTTTATACCCCAATGAGTGGATCTCATTATGGGGGGTTTTCGATATTTTGGTGGACTTATTTGAATGTTTTTGTGACTATGAATAAGTTGTAATCGTTATTAGAATGGTTTGAAATATTGATCAACATGGAAATAAAGGGATCATATATTTGATCAACATATATCTAAGTGTGCTTCCAAATAGTGAAACACATCTTGTGGCATTCTTTTGGGTGCACTGTTTATCACACAATTAGTACTAACTGCACGACATACATAAGAAATCATTTGAACATGAATTAAATTCCCTGAAAATTGTTATTGAAATCTTAATCGCCCATAATTAACCATAAAATCCTTCCAATTAAACCAATATTGATTCTTTGGATTTTGAGAGCCCACTAGATCCATTTTGGCTTCCCACACCTCATCTATTAGTGGATAAAATCACCAATCTAAGCGGGGATCATCTTTCAATGAGTAATTTTCTTCTTGATCCTGGATATAAATTCATCTCTTCATTATTTCTTCTTAATTAATAAGATGGCTTTAAATTTTTTGGTTCATGGTAGATTTAATTGAGAATTTTTATCTAGGATCTCTTCTCTCTTCATTCATGATCTACAATCTTAGATGATATGATAAAAATCGAAGGAAAAACCTATAAGATTCATTGTGGTTGGATTCAAAATATTCCAAGTATGAGTTTCTATGATTTTCATTCATGTTTAATTTCTTATTTCTTTATAAATTCACATACACATTAAACAAAAATTTTGACACACATTCCATGTAATTTATTCTTGAGATCCCTCATAAAATATTCTTTGATCAATATTTCCATTGAAATGATCATGGAACAAACTTATTGGTAGTACTATTAATCTTTCTTGATTTGTATGTGTATTTTTTTATTCTATTTCTTTTTTGAAATATTTTAGAGTGATTTAAATGATTTTTCATTTTAATTGAAGGTATTGGCCTGCTTTATGTTGTATAAAGTAAAATAATTTGATTTAAATTAAATGAATTAAACTATTTAATGTTTTCTAAATAGTTTAAAAACTGAATTTATTAAATGACCAACAAAACTATTTTAATGATATTAAACTTGATTTAAAAAAGGTGTTCTTGGGTTATTTTAAATAAATAATTTATCTACATGGAAATATGGTGTAAACCCATGATTTATAATGTGTTCAATAATTTTATAAATTTAAGACTTATTTTAAATGATGTAGGGTTTATTTCAAATAATGTTTTGTTATTAATTCTTGTTGGGAATGATGTTTAAGAATTTGTAATGGAATTGGGTAATGTTACACTATGTGAATGTTGAAATTATTTAAAAGTATTTTAATTTAATTGATGATTCTAGATGGCCCAATGGGGAGTTATAATTATCATATACTATAATAATCCCTTAACGTACCTTTATTGATTATTCTCCTTCCCATTGTTTGGTGTTGAGAAAGGGGTTATTAACATTCATATAATTTAGGGGTGAGAGTGAGATGTGATATTAGGGACATTGACCATTTTTGATATGGATCCTTGTGTAATCCTTGTATTTTGACTATCTCTATCTCTTTTATTCAGTAGTAATGGGAACCTAAATAGTTATCTGGGATAAATTAGATATATTCTTAACTAGGGGACTCATACATTTTAGTGGATCTATAGAGAACATGAAGGGTTCAGGATATGGATGTGTATCCAATAAAGTCAGTGTGCATGGGACTTCTTTACATGAGATCCTTGAGACCACATGTAATCCCACAAATTTTTCATCTTGTAATTATATTATTATTTTGAGGTGGAATAATTATCATACCTAGGTTATACCCATGATTTCCATATACTTTATATCAACATAGGAAAACATTCATTGCCTCTGTTTGGCACTAAATATTTCATTCATGATTAAATAATTTTTATTATGAACCTTGAAATTATTTTATTGAACCTTGTTAATATTAAAATATTTAGTTTACAGTCTAATATTTTATTAATTATCCAACATCATCCTGTCAAATAATTTTCAAAGGATTTCAAGGAATTTTTTACTTTTTTAATTTTGAGATGAAATTATTTGCATGTTTTGTTTGATAAAAAAATTTTAAAAGTAAAAATCCATATTTTTGAAAGAAATATTATACTATCTTATTTGTAAACCCATTTTTGAATTATTTAATTAGCGTATGATGTAACATCATGGAATAATTGGTGGAATTCTACTGGTCTGTTAAGCACACATTGTGCTTGTACCTTTTGGTATGCATTCCCCTTTATCATATTATTTTATTTGTTTGTTCATTATTCATCATTTTCTTGGTTAATGCTTGTGTTCCCAAGGTTGGGTGACTTGTGACATGATGTGTGGTCATGGACCACCTGGATTCGGGTTTTTTTGTTATGTACCACTTTCAATTTTCTTTATTTCAATTCATATATTCATATATTTATATTAATTTATATATCTGAATAGGTTTATATAATGTATTCTATTATTAAAATATTTTGTTGTCAATCTTTTTCCCAAATGTGTTCTATATATGCCCAAATGCTTTTCACCTGCTCGTAGAGGTTGGGAATTCTCTTTGGGTTAGTGTAAAATCAAGTTGGGTATCAGTTTATATGGTATCATGGGATGTTTTGTAATAAATGGTATCAGTGCAGGTATTTACATAATGTTAATTTCATGATTTTGATATAATTATATTATTTGGGGTGAGTCATAGTATAAAAGAGAATAATAATGTTTTGTGAATCTAGATGTAGTTTGTGAGTGGGTGCTTGATCACCACATCCTCATGATGAGTCATGAGTTACTAGGGATAGTGGAACATGATTATTTATATTGTGTTATTGTTTTCCTAATTATTAATTAGACATAGATTCTTACTGAGAGTATCTTTTACTTAGGGAATCATTTAGGTGTTTTTGAACTATAATGGATGGATAACCATAGTCTCACCATGTTTTCATGGCCTGGTAAACAATGAGGAGTCGACGTGAATTATATAATAATGCACCAATGAATTGTTATGAGGTTGGTGTGTTCTTTTCTGCCCCATAAAAATACGTATTTTATAGTTATAACATGTTTTAAAAATGGAATCTGTATCCATTTTATTAAAGGTGAGTTCACTAATGTGAGGTCAGTTAGGTGAGTTTTTTATGTGGTTAGTTTTATGCTATTGGGATTTTGTTTAAGCATTAATTCAATGTTGATTATTTAAATTTCACTTTGAGAAAAAATTATGGGTGAAAAAATTATTTTTAGTGAATTTAATGGGTTTTTAAATTATAATCTAGTGATTTTTTTGAAATATCTTGTTTGGAAAAATAATTATCAAAGACTCTTATTTTATGTGATAAAAAAACATTTTAATAAATAGTTTTTTTTCTATAATGGATTTATTTAGAAATGGTTTTGATAATTCTAAAATTATTTTACTACATTTGGAATCCATTGAATAATTTACAAGTGATTGTAGAAATTTTTTGAGACGTTGATGAATTTATATCCTGATTTACCATTTTAATGGGAAGTGTAATGTTTGGTAAATTGTGTAAAATTGTTAGTTTTGAAATTAATAATGCATTGATAAAATGGGGTTTGTCATTTTTTAAATTATTTTGTGCTCTAATTGAGCTTTTTTTATGCTTATGTTAGTATTCTTGTGTTTTGTGATGTCTAGAAATTCACCCTAGATGTTATCCATGAGGGATATAATGTACATTTAAGGGTCTAGTTTTTGATGTTGTGTATTATGATTTACAAAATTGGAATCTTTTGTTGATGAATCTTCCTAGACTCCATACTGAGTGGTGGAACCAGTGACCTTCCACCCTTTGAAACTCATCGTTGAATTAATATATTTTCACCCACCTTCTTATTAAGATGAACAAGGATATATTGTGGTAGTAAATTGGATTGAATTTGTTGGTGATATTTTTGGTTCTATCAAGACTCTTGATACATTGAAGGTTATGTGTAACATCCCATTAATTTGATCAGGTAATTATCCACCTTTTCTATGTTCCCATTTGGTAAAAAATACATTTATAATATTTTTCTGGGAATATTGAAGAAGAGGTACATGACCTGTACCTGAAAGAAACATTGTGTACCTATTGCTGGTTGCAGGAAATGGATTAGGAGATCATGTCATGGATGTGGAGGTCTTTCCATTAGATCGTACATGCCTTGTACCTAAGGTACACATCCTTATTGGATTAAATATCAATTTTCTAAGCCCGATGTGATGGGTTTTTTGGTGTACATATACAATGTAGCCTACACATTGTGACCCCTTGGTACACATCATGACTCAGCCCTCACCCAACTTAAAGTCACATGTTTGACATTTTTACTCTGTCCTTATCATTAGATACTTTGTGGGTCTAGACCTAGAGTAGTTCTGGATTGTTTTTTAGAGACTCAACTCCTTCTGAATCGAACCAAATATCTAGGGATCTTGATTCTTCTTGCGGTGCAATTCACGGGTAAGTGTTCTCCCTCATTATTAATGATTATCTCTTCTAATACTATTATGAATTCAATGTATAATCATGGGATTTATGGATCCATGTATTGTGGTGTTGGATCTTGCTACTTGGTGGAGTTTTTTTCCCTTTTTCACCTTCATTCTTGTTTATGGGTGCAGTTGTGAGTATTGTTCTTTGTGAAAGATGTAGGTGGCTTTGTCCCATTTTTTGAAATAGATTACCATTGTATTACTTGGTTTATTTTAATTTTAGATTTAAATTTGAATGACCAAACATTCATTCAAATTATTTTATAAGACATAATTCCCTTAAATTGGGAGATTTGAAGTGGTTTTGGTATGCTAACATAGGAAACCACATATTATATTTAACTGGAGTGGGTTTAAGGAAATTAGATGATATAAATTGTAGACATTAAAATATGGATTTGATGGAAACAATTTTAAAATTATTTTTCAATTAATTGTGGAAATAAATTTTTAAAAGGATAACAATAGTTTTAAATGGATTTCAAACTCATAAAAATGGCTTAAAATGTTTTCATATAAACCCAATGGTTTTATCATTGGAAAAAGTCATGTTTTCGAATAAAACATATTTTTTTTAAATAGAAAGGAATTGGAAATTTTGAAATGCAATAATGGGATTGATCATATTTTTAGGTAGTCAAAAGAATAGTTTTACCATCATTTAATAGAGTAAGCATGACATAGGTTTTTAGTGAGTAATTTGGATCCAATGTACACTACAACAAAGTTCTAAAAAATAATTGTGTCCGGTCACATCCCTGATGGGCTGGTGATGAGTCTCCTTTCAAAAATTTCATAGGGACTTGTGTATAGATATTTTTCTTAGTTTGTATAGACAGTGTTAAATCCTATAACTGGTTAAAACTGTCGTACCTTTTGTAATATGACCATCTTGCTCACTTGTTAATTTTTATTTGAGATATAAAGGTATGAAAATGTTTTTTGGAACAACATTACATGCCTGCTTAATGGTTATAAATTGTTTTATATAAATGTTTTTCTTCACCCATATTTTTAGAAATATGGATATTAGTGAAATGTAAAGCCGGTGCTTTGAATATATTTTCCAACATTTTAAAAACATATAAAATGCATTGTGTAAATATGATCTTGAATTTCCAAAACTGTTTATTCTGAAGAAAAAAATCTTTTATTAGGGATATATATATTTGGAACCTATCACAAAATCTTTGGGGGTATCCTACTTGGTGTAGGCTCACACCCTAAAATTTTCTACTTGGTTTTTATAGACTTTTTTATTTCAGTTGCGAGAAAAGGGAAGGGATATCTTGGAGGTGGATCCAGTTGTTGAGCCGTTGGAATTGTTGGTTTATTTCCTTACAGAATTTGTGGATGTTTTCTTATTTCAGTACCAGGGTTTCAGTATGTTGTCTTTATTAGTATTATTATTTTTATTCTTTTACTCCCTATGGAGTTTCCTTTTGAATATTCATACTATAGTTTATCTTTCCCTTCCACATTCTTATAGAATAATAATTCCCACTTGTATGTTGTATGATGCTAGGTTCTAGTCACCAAATTGTGGGGATCTTGAATGCCATTAGGGTTATGTCAGGATGAGAGAGATTATTGGGTTACTAGGGTACCTGAGCTAGTTCGTGAAAAATTGGTATTAGAGGAGGCTATTGATATTTCTTTTTCTTGATGTTAGTATGCATTTTTGAAATCTCGTTAGGACCTCAAAGGTAGTTGTGATTGAGTGTTTAGATTGATCTCATCAAAATGAACCTTAAATTTCAAGGGGTAGTTAGGGAAAGGGATCTTATGGATTAGTTATAGTCTTTTCCCTGTAGGGGTTTGGATATGTCGAATTCTTTGACATATTGTTCCCTCTATAGAGAATATTTTTTCCATTATACATAGATTGAGTGTTAATATAATGTCTTCTTATTATCTATTGATATTGTGTAGAAACATTCATTTGAGAAGACATATGAATCAGATACTGAAAAAAGGCTGCTGGTGAATGTTAGTAAGAAAATCCTATTGTTGATCCGAATCTGATTGAGGTGACTGTAAGCATTTTTCATGCTCTGGGACAAGCACCAACACTAGTTCCCGCTCATGATCAAGCTATCTATCCTCCAGGGCATGTTCTTCATAATAGTTTTCAAGAGTTCCATCGACCAAATCCACTATTCTAAAAAGGTTACATTGATCATCAACATGTTGAGGAATGGTTGTGCATGATAGAATGAATGTTTGAGTTCTTGGATACACTGGAAGTAATTAAGGTGAATTGTGTCACATTTTTCCTAGAGGGCCCAAGCAGTAGATGGTTGTACATAATGGTGCTGGTATAGAAGCATGGGGGATTACAATGGAAAGACATCAAGATTCATTTCACCAATCAGTTCTATTAATAGTCGATGGTGATTGCTAAGGATGTAGATTTTTTCAAGCTTACGTAGGATAACAAAACCGTGACTGAGTATTCATATTTCTTTTTTGAGCTAGTGCAGTTTTCTCCATAGATTTTATATAATGATAGGATAAATTTATGATGGATTGAGATGGTACATCGAGTAGATATCTTTTCATATGTATTCTTACTAATGCTACACACTTGTTCTGTTGTGATAAATATGTTGATGATGGTTGAGATAGACTTTCATGGTATGTCAGGTATTATGGGAGTTCCTTTCTATCCTCGTGACATTGCTGGTTACATAAAGTGATGGTGGGATTGTGATGATTCTTGTAGAATTTATTGATGATAGATTCGTTCCCAACCTCCTACACCTCCAAGAGGATGATCATTGACTAGATACTAGTTTGGAAAGATTGGACATTATAGGAGAGTTTTCATTGAGGAATAAATGAACTATAGATCTTTAAGACATTCAAGATACATATAGAGGTTCTTAAATTACTTATCTAATATGCATAGTGGTTCATGATCATCATATCCTCTTACAATTCGGAGGAAATCAAATGCTTCATGTTTAAAAGGGTTTCAGACA
Organism: Viscum album; assembly: GCA_963277665.1. Classification (NCBI taxonomy): domain Eukaryota; kingdom Viridiplantae; phylum Streptophyta; class Magnoliopsida; order Santalales; family Viscaceae; genus Viscum; species Viscum album. The sequence continues at coordinate 809,530,155 of OY728130.1, forward strand.
CAAGCATCCATAACAGAACATCTTCACACAGAGGAAGAGTCTCTAGGGGAAAGAGACATGGGTCCAATGACAATGAGAGGTACCATTACCATTGCCTTTTAATTGGTGACTACTATTTTTGATACTGATGAATCTCACTATTTTATTTCAACCGGTGTTGTTAATCTTCTTAATCATTCTATGGAGAAACTATCTTGTGAAATTAGTAATTACTACACCCCTTGGTATAATGTGAGAGCAGGGCCTCATTAGTCCTGCCTATGTCTTCCCTATATCTGATGTTGGTAAAGCTTGAAATTTTCTAGTTCATTATATGAAATCTCTTGACATCATATTCAGTAAGTATTGGATCATTTAGAACAATGCTCGAATAGATTGTTATCTTAAACATGTCTATTTTTCCAGACGTTGTGGTGTGGCTCTTTTTTTCCATGGAGAATATGACCCGAGGGTGAGAAGAGCCATACCATATTATCCTGAGTTGTTGAAAGTGATATTAGTGTTTTCTTTTGACCTGGAATTAGATTCAATGGGTGGTGATCTTCATCCAGTTGTCACTGAGATTTCTGACGTGTTCCCTTTGGAATTTTGTTGTGTGTCACCAGTGATATATGTTGAGTTTTTCAATTAAGTAAATTTATGATATTAAACTAATCTATATCCCCTATTACTGCGTGGAAGTAACTGATCTGAAAGAGTTTAAGTCATAGTTGTATGATCTTATTGATAAATGATTTATTCATCCATGTGTGTCACCATTGGCAGATCTGGTTCTCTTTGCTAAGAATGTAGGTGGTTCTATTCTCTTATGTGTTGATTATCAAAATCTCAATAGAGTTAAAATAAATAAAAAATATCTATTTCGATGAATTGATGATTTGTTAGATCAAATGAAAGGGTATAATTGTGTTTCAAAGGTCGACCATTGATCCAGTTACCATTAGTTGAGCATAAAAGAATATGATATTCATAAGACCATCTTCGGGGAAAGTATAGTTACTTTGATTACATTGTTATAAAATTTGTCCCGATAAATTCTCCTGCAGTTTTCATGTATTTAATGAACAAGATTATCCATTAGATTTTAGATCCCATTGTTGTGGAATTTATAGATGAGTGTCTTGTTTACAACAAGTCAGAGGAGGATCATGTGATAAATACTAGAACAGTTCTTAATCTACTATGAAAACACCGCCTTTATTCCAATAATTCTATGTGAGATTTCTGGATTTAGAAAGAGAAATTATAGGGACATATGTTGTATAAATAGGTTTTATTAGATGATCCTAAAAGGAGAAGGCTGTTATGATGTGGGAGAAACCATGAAATGTATTCAAGATCTAGACCTTCTATGGATTAGGCATATATTATCATAGGTTCATGAAAGACATCTCAAAGTTAGATTCACCGAAGATAGATCCAAATCGGAATGGTGTGATGTTTTCCTGGAATGATAATTTTCAGAGTTCATTTGATGATATAACGCATCTTTTTACTACTACACTGGTGTTAACTCTTCTCGAAGTTAGGATGGGCTATGTTGTCTTTTTTGATGCATCAGGTTCAGGTTTGGGATGGGTTCTTATGTAGGGTGATCATGTTGTAAAATATGTATCTCGTTAGATTAGGACACATTAGAATAATTATCCTACCCATGACATGGAACTTTCAGCATTGATGCATGCACTAAAAAGATGGCGACACTACCTATTTTTAGAATGGATTATGGTGTATGCATCCTCAAAATCATGACTTATATTTTATATCAAAAATATTTTAATCATTAGAAAAAGAATTGGGTGGAGTGCCTATAGTATTTTGACATTAACATCATCGATAACCCTAGGAAGGGAGTTTTTTTGTTGATCCATTGAGCATGAGACTTTCAACCTAGGCACATAACGAATACTTGGATGAATGGAATTTGATGGATATCTTTTCATAATTTCATATTGGAGACCCAAATGAAGGCAGTGATGTTTCTTTACCAAGTGATCAATTGATGTATTATCGTACTGAGTTGATTAATCAATATCAAGATCATGATAATGTGTTCTATAACACAAGATAATAAATTTATAGTGGGGATAATGTTTCCCAATGGTCGTTATCCAAAGAGTGTGTTCTACGCTATTGGAACTGATACGTTGTGCCGTTTGGGTCAAGAATGTCCGTAATGTGGGATTTCCATAATTTTCAATAGGATGTGCACATAGGAACCACTAATATGTTCTATGATATGAGGAAATAGTTCTGGTGGCCAGGTATGACATGAGAAATTACAATGTTCATATCTCGTTTCTATATGTGCCAATAGGTGAAATCCATGCACCAAAAACCTTCGGGTATAGGACAACTAATTTCAGTGCATACATTGAAGTGGGATTAGCAATATATAGACTTTTTGGTTGGGTCTCATCATACCTAATGAAAGAAGAATGCAATATGGGTTGTGAATGAGAGGCTAACCAACGTGGCTCACGTTATACCCATTCGAGATACAACCAAAGTTGAGGTGTTAGGAAATCTCTATGTGAATGAGGCTATTCATCTGCATGATGTTCCATCTTCTAAAGTCTCTAATAGGGATCGTTGGTTCAATTATTTCGTTTGTGGTGGATTTCAAGAGGATCTGGGATATCTGGTTCATTTGAGCACAACCCACCATCTGTAGTCAGATGGCCAGATAGAGAGAGCAATATCGATTCTTGAGGATATGCTTCATTCCTAGGTTCTAGACATTGGTGGGGAATAGTATGATCAATTGGGGTTGGTTTAGCTCTCTTATAACATTAGTTATCATTCAATGATTAGAATGGAATCATTTGGGGTAGTGTATAGTTGGCCTTGTAAATCTCTATTGTGTTGGTCAGAGGTTGGTTAATGTTCTTTTGTTTGGCCAAGCATAGTATAGGAGATAATAGGAGGTGATACATTATAGAATATTGAAATCAACAAGATGATATAAGTCTTATGTTGATGAATTCTTTATAACTTTGGAGTTTTATGTTAGTGACCAGGTGTTCTTTAATGTTTCGCCCCGTATTGGTCATCAATGGCATTAGAGGGAAGGGATGTTTGGTCCTCACATTGTGGGACATTTCGAGGTTATTTATTAGGTGGGAAAGGATTCATACCTCTTTTCACATCCACCATAGAAAATGCTGATATATAACAAGTTCTATGTATCATTGCTAAGAAAATATCTATCTGATCTTTCTCACATTTTTGAGCTGGAGTGATCTTGAGATCGGTACTTATTTATCATTAACTGAGAATGCAATTTGGATAGTTGATTAAAAGACCCATTTAATTTTTGGGAAGGCAATACCTTTGGATTTTGTACTATGGAAAAAATGGCCTTTATAATCATGAGAAGTGGGAATGTGAGGCACTGATGAGAGAGTATATGCCTCATCTTTTTGGAATGGAATCTTCTTCATAGGATTTATGGGGAAATAAATTATTTATAGTGAGTAGGTTTTAATATATCATTACCGTGATATGGAAAATTTACACATTTTCTATGTTCAAGTTTGGTTAAAAAACATTTTATGTATTTTTTCTGGATTACTACAGACTGTAGAATAGGTTCACACTATATACCTGAAGTACACGTCGTGTACTAATTGTTGGTTGTGTGTCGTGTATTAGGAGATCACACCATGAATTGGGAGGTCACTCCAGGAGCTTGTACACACCATGTACATTAGGTTCATGTCATGAAAGTGAATAAATATCTATTTTTCAGCCAAGGGCGATGGGGATTTCGACATACTTATCCATCATGACCTTTATGCCATGAACCTTGAGTACACATCTTGTCTCGGCCCGCTAGCAGCATAATGTCATGCGTTTAGATTTTTTGCTCAATCCTTTTCATTCCAGAGTTCCCGGATCTCAACCTAGATATGTTTGGGTGTTTTTCTGAGAGACTGAACTCCATCCAGATCTAACCAAACTGCATGGGATATTCATTCTTCTTGCGGTGTGATTCCTAGGTAAGGGTTATCCCTCTTTATTCAAATTTCACTATTCCTCTCCTATTGGGTTTTCAATGGATCATGTTGGTATTTATGGATCCATGTCTTTTGGTGTTGGATCTTGCATCTAGGTAGAGTTTTGAGGTTTTCTACAACTTCATTCGCATTAACGGGTGCAATTGCGAGTGTCATTCTTTAGAAAATATTTTTGTGGTTCTACCCCAGTTCTTCATAATGATTAGCATTATATTGATTGGTTGATTTAAATTTCCAATTAAAATTCAAATTCTCAAACAGACTTTTAATTTATTTTTTAAAACTCAATTCCATTGAATTGAGAGATTTGAAATGGGTTTGGGAAAAAAACATAGAAACCACTGATTCCATTGAATTATGGTTGTTTTAGGAGAATTTGATGATTTAAATTGTTTAAAATGGATTTAAATGATTTGGTAGAAACACAAAGGTATTATCATGTGAAAAGGCATGTTTTTAAATAAAACCTATTTTTTATAAATGGAAGGAAATTGGAGTTTTTAAGTTAAAGAATGGTATTGATCATATTTTTATGAATTTATAAAACATTTTTCCCATCATGTAAGAGTGCATGAAATCCTTAGGTAGCTAGTGAGTTATTTGGATACACTCTACACTACTATAAGGTTCTAAAACATATATGTAGAAGGTCACATCGACGATGGGTTAGGGTCTAGTCTCCTTTGGCCGATGCCATAGGGATTTGTGTATACTCATTTTTCCAAGTTCACATAGAGAGTAAAGAATCATATAATTGGTTTATACTATTGTACCTTTGGGAAGATGACCATGTTGCCCCAAATTTATTTATATTTGAGATATAAATATAGGCAAATGTTTTTTGGGACATCTTTAAAATCTTGTTGAAATTTAATTAACTGTTTTATATAAATTTTTTAAACTAGACATTTTTTAAGAAATATTTCATCTCTTATAATGTAAATCATGTTCTATGAATCTATTTTACATCATATGTTATATGTATTTCATGTTTAGCAAAAATATGGTTTTAAATTCCGAAACAAGTTTATTCTAAAAAAATGAATGCTTTTATTTGTAAAATCTATATTTGAGACTTATTATGGAATCTTTGGTGGTATCGTACTGTTCTTATGCTCACACCCTACTTTTTCCATTGGGTGTTTTTAGACATTATTATTCTAGGATCAAGTGAAGGGAAGGTATATCATGGAGCTGGATCAAGTTTATGAGTATTTGGAATTGGTGATTTTTGTTCTTAGGGATATTGGGCATGTTTTATTTTTTTAGTACTTGGGTTTTAGTATTTTGGATTTATGTGTTCTTGTATTATGGTACTATTACACCCCAAGGAGTTTTGTTTTCTATATGCATACAATATTTTATATTTTTATTCAATGTTATTTAAAAAATTCATTCCTACATGAATTTTCTATGATGTTAGGTTCTGGTTACCATACTATGGGGATTGGGAACACGCTTCAGGTTATGTTAGGACCGACTCAATTATCAAGTTACTAAGGTACTTGAGATGGTTCATGACACAATTTCTACCATATCACCATTTTAGGGACCTATACAAGTGCGGTGGGAAGTAGTTATTCACACTTCTCTAAATGAATTATTTTTCTAGAAATTATTAAATTCAATCTTCTTTCAGTCAGAGTATATTGAGTATGTGACAAAGGAGAATGTTCTAGAGTTATTGGGTATTGGTCAATATGGGTAATCTATTATGGAGTATGACATGAAATTATTACATTTTTATGTTCCATAAGATGTATTTTTTATGATGATTTCAGTAAGGCTATGTTTATGAGAAATGGTAAAAACCCATACCTCTTAAATATCATTGTTTTAGATGGGTTAATCTCATACCTGATTATGTTCAATAAGGCCTCATCAGCTAAAGAGGATCTAAAAAAACAACATGAATGGATAAATTAATCATTCACAGTTTCTTAAGGAAAATATCTATAGGAAAGAAGAGTAATACCTAGTTTTTCAAGTTCATATCACATGTTCATTCTAAGATGTTGGGTTTTGAAACACTAAAACATTGTAAAGAGTGTGTCCATTTTGAGTCATGTTAACAAGTTCAATATGTTTTTAGATAGAAAATGATGTTTCAATTAGGAATATCAAGCCCTGATAGTGGGGATGAAGATGATTCATGATTATATGGCTATAGCCATTGGTCTCAAGGTGAAACTATTCATGAAGTAGATGACCTTCCTGTAGTTAGTGGTTGGCTATTGGATGTGGTTGATACTGATATAGCTTATTATTTATGATGAGGGAGAGGAGAATTTTTGAGTTTTTTTATTGTGGCTTGCCTATTCTGAAAAACTATTGTTTCTGGATATTTTTGAATGATATCATCTAAAACATGGTTTAGATATTTTTTAGATTGATAGTGTGAGAATGGATTCATATTCATATTATATATATGGTTAATCCTTATGTATTTGGGCACATTAATTATTTTCTTTCCTTTGAGAAAGAATTTAGTTCCTTGATGTTCGTTGCATTTCCTTAGTGTCCATTTTTTTGACATGGTGGTTAGAGAACATTTATTATATAATGGATGTTCTCCATAGTGAGGGAGTAGACCCTTTTTGTGCACAATCCAGGATTTTTGAGGTCATTATAGTTGGAAACGGATTGAACATGGGAATATACTTAGGTTACTAGGATGGTGTGGATTATTTATAGACTAGGAACCCAATTGACCTCGTGTTTGATTTGGTTAGTTGATCAAGGTATGAGACTTAGTTTTAAAAATCCTATACTATTGTCGAGCACTTGCACATGGAATAAATACTTGTCAGTTATTTACCTTCCTTGCGGGTGTTTGATCTTAGATTTATCTCATTAGTTATTATATATTGTCTCTTCAATGGGTAAAAGGTTTTGATTTTCTTCTGTAACACCATTTTGTTGAATATTTCAATGGTTTTGAGAAATGTTCCAGGTATCCTTTATTTATCTAGATTAGAGACATGTGTTGATCTAGATGTGTTGATCTTGGAGTTGTGTGTGAGTATTTCACCTTTGGGTGAGTCATTATTCTATACCATGGAACATCCACCTCTCAAGATGAGTCATGTATTTATTCTTGTGTCATAATGTTTTATAATTCGGATTGGAAGCATCATAGGTATATAAACTCCCATGGTTTAGAGGTTGTAACATCCCATTACATGTTTTTATGTGTTTCTTCAAATATATTTGAGTACCAATGTTTGGATATCTTTGTGGTTTGTTTATGGTGTTTTTATGTAATTTTTTATGGTTTAGGGGACTATTCATGGTTTGTGCATGGTTTGAGAAGGGGTTGATAATGATTGAAACCTAGAGAGAAGGTGGTTTCATATTTTTCACATGGTTAAGTGTGAATACAAACTGTGAAACACATGTAGTGGCTATTTTTAGGTTCATAGTTATGAGAATGTATAGTACTAACCCTGAAACCTACCCTAGAAACCTTATTAATGAGAATTAAATACACTAAAATTGAAATTAAAATACTAGAACCCCTATAATTAACCCTAAACTCCTCACCATGGATCCTAAATCAATTATTTGTCTTTTAGTATCCATCTCAAGCAATTATTTCTCCCAAAACCTCATCTATTTGTAAATCTATATTCTAATCAATGTTGTGGTCATCATTTAGTAAATTCATTGGTTCTTGGTCATGGATACTCCTTCTTCTCTTGATTCAATCATCCTAAATGGTATGATGGACTTTTATTTTATTTATCGTGGTAGATTTTTATGGGATTTTGAATCTATAATTTCTTATTTCTTCATTCACTATCTATATTCATATATCTATTGATCACCAACGAAGGTGACATGTATTGGATTAATTTATATTGGATTCCAACTATTCTAAGTAGGTGTTTCTATTATTTTCTTCTATTTTTAATTCATTATTTCTTTATAAATTCATATGTGTGTGATTCTCAAATTTTGTCTGGTTTACTATGTAATCTATCCTATAAATTTCTCATACAATATTCTTTAACCTATTTTGTATTTTAATTGAACATGGAATGAACATAATGGATATAATCATTATCGTTCTCCCATTTTTTTTTTGAATTTTTAATGTCGTGTTTGTTATAATTTGTTATTAAAGTGATTTTAAATGATTTTTTGGATCAATTGATTGTTTGGACTATGTTTGGATTTATAAAATAATATTAATTGATTTCAATAAAATTAATTTTAAAAATGTTATTTTTTAAAAATGATTTAAAATAATTGAGCTTATTTAATTAAAAATAACCACTTTGAATAATTTTACAATTGTTTTGAAATGGGTGTTCTTTAATTATTTGAAATTAACGATTTATCCAAATAAAAAGATGGTGTAAATTATTGATTTGAATTGTAGTCAGTACTTTTAATATTATAATACTTCATTTAAATGATTTTGGTATTATTTGAAATAATAGTGTATATTTATTAAATTCTTGGCATTATAATGATGATTTGGTAAAGGAAGAGGATATGGTTACAATTTTATATTTTTTAAAATTATTTAAAAGGAATTGAATTGAATTTATTATTCATTACAACATAGTTGGAACATTATGTTGATACTCTCTTGTAACAAACCCTTAATGTATGTTTGTTGATTATTTTACATCATTTAGTTGGGTGTTGAAAAACATATTATTGAATTTTGGGAATTTTGGTTTGAGAGTGAGATGTGATATTAGAGACAATTCCCTTATTTGATATGGATCTCTATGTGATCATTGTAACTCTATTATCTCAATCCCTTCTTTTGACTTGTCAAGGGATCCTAGAGGGTTAGATGGGATGACCTCAATATTTTTATCACAAGTGGACTCACACCCCTCTTATGGATTCATAGAGAACGTGAAGGGTTGAAGGAATGGACATGAGCCCAAGAAAGTAGGTGTTCATGGAACATGCTTTCCAGTGACCAATGAGACTAGATGTAACTTCAATAATTAGTCATGTAGTAATATGATTTGATATTCTGAGGTTGAATCACTATCATACCTAGGTTTTACCCAGGAAATTTACATACTTGTTATCGATACATTACTGCATTAATTATCACTATTTCGAACCAATTTTTCAATGATTGATTCATTTATTATTGTTATGAACCTTGACTCTATTGTACTGACTCTTATTCGTCAAAATATAACAAGTTCATATTAACATATTTTCTTGATTTCCTAACTTTATATTATTAAATGGTTTTCAATGATTTTAAAAAAATGTTGAGGTTTGAAATGGTGTAATGGCATGTTATTAATGTTTTGATTGAAAAATTATTTGTAAATGTTATAAAAATATATTTTAAAACTAATTGTCAGAGTTTATTATTTGTAATAATATTTTAGATCATTTTAATTACTTAATGTTGTAACTACATAAAATCATTGGTGGAATCCAACTCAAGTCTTTAGATCACACACTTCTTGTATGTTTTTTTGTTCGTATCCCTTTACAATCATATAGAATGTGGTTGTGATTCATATTCCTTTGGGGGTTCATTATTAGGTGTCCAAGGTTGGGAGAATTGGGATATAGTGTGTGTTTTTGGACAAACAAGAGGTGGGGTTTTTTTGTTACTTTATTCATTTTGTTTTCTCAACGTCTATTTGATCAGTGATATGTATGTATTGATTTATATATATATGATGATGTTTTCTTAGTGAAAACTGTTATTATAGTATTTTTTGGGAAAACTCCTTCCCAATAGTGTTATATTGATTCCCAAGTGACTTTAACTGATACATGGAGTTTGGGAATAATATTTGGGTCACTATGGAATGAACTCAAGTATTAGTTTACATGGAATCTTGGGTATCTTCGTTAGAAGTGGTGTGATGTGGGTGTTGTGAAATTTTATTTTAAATTAGGATTTTTCTATTATTAGTTTATTATGACTCATTGTTTTTTGTTTGTACTAAGAAAATAGTAGTTTTTATGTTTCAATTAGTCATGATGGATGATATATATATGAGGTTCGTATGCATCTAGTCATCGATGCGACCTCGATTTTATACAAGGTCTATAGGAATTTTGACACTAATGGGAATGCATATGTATATATTATGTGGATTTATTTGAGAACATGTTGATGTGTAGGACTTATGGGTATCTGATGAGATCTGGTATTTGATGACTACCATGAATGATACCGATACATATTAAAATATGATGAGATGCAGAACTTGATGGGTCTCATATATGGAATATGTATACTTTTATCACATAGTGAGGAGAATGAATGGTGATTCATCTTGGGAAGAAATTAAGTCTATTTATGGTTGGTGGACCATCAGATAATTAATTATTCAGTGGGGAAGAGACAGGGTAGGTAATTCCAATGGCAGGGAGAACCACAATGTGAATTGACCAATGATTGAATCCACATTGTTGAGTAAGATGATTTTTATGTGATGGGTATGTTCAGTACCATCTTAAGTTAAATAATGATTTACCGAGGATTGGATATTTTAATGTGGGGGTACTATAACTACATTTGTTCTTATGTGGGTGTAAATTCTTCAACCTATTTAAATATATTGAGTTTGGTTACTATGCTACCTTTTCTATTCATCTTTAGAACCCAATTCAGTGTGTTTTATTGAGAAAATGAATTTTATAGATAAAGATATAGTATTAGAATGTTCCTCTTCATTTTGGATGATTTCTAGTTTCTTAGACCCCCTAAGCATAGTTTTAGGAAATCTCAGATTGAGGCATATGGTTTCATCAAACTAGGCAGCATCCTAGAAGTAACCATGCTACCCACTAGTTGCACTAGAAATAGTTGGGAAAACCATTATTGTGTTGGAACACAGACATGCATCACCTATAATGTTTTTAGAATAGGAGATACACATATTTTTCACATAGTCATGAAGGATGTTCACCCATCCTTGGAAAATTTGGTGTTTGATAGAGGGTACCACATTTTTGGAACATAGTTTTAAAAATTTTACTTCCCAACAACATATGTATTTAGAATGGAAAATTTACCATTTACCCTACCTCATTTTTATTTTTTCCTCATTTTTTTCTATACCCAATCACAGAATAGTGGGAGTGTTTTCATTTTCCCTCTTTATAGAATTGAGGAGATCATCATCATTTCAGCTCTGAATCAAATGTTATCAGTATTATTGGATGTGTATCAGTAAGGTATTTGTTCATAGTTTTTCCCTTTCTCATCAATCAATCCATACTGAATTCTATATTCATGTCTGATATTTTCCCTATTTTCATAGAATCCATGTAAATAGACATTTTCTCTCAATTCAGCTTGATTCTGATGTTTATATTTGATGGGGGAGAACCTTCATTACCATGGTAGTTGGTTCATTTCTTTCTCCATAACATTATAGGTTGTTTGGTTCTCTGTTACAAATAATCACATCTGGGTGGTCCTAGTGAGACCTCAATTAATTCATAGATTCTTTTTTTAACTATTCGATTGATGACATAAAATTCCTATGGGAATTATCATTATTTACTAAAAATTATTAATCTGTGTTTGGGGATTCAACTAATCTAGGATGGTTAAGCCTTGTGTGTGATTTAAATTAATTTTAATGATATATTTCAAATGATGATTTCCCTGGGAAAGTGATGAGATAGGAATGAAAAAAGATGTGATGTTGATCACTAGGTTGTGTTGCCACATTACTCAATATTTGTGGTGATGTGGTCTTATAGATGAGTGAATTTACTATGATTCTTTGGATGGTGTTGAAAATATGGATTTAACAACGTGGACTCTGGGTGATGAGGTTCTGTATGATGTTGATTAGTTTATTGTTGATTTCCACTAACTATGGTTGGCTGACACACCATAAGAGTCATTTCCATACAGATATGACTTAGTCGAGGTTGTTTTGTCCACTAGTTGTTGGTGGAGGCTCCCATAGATTATGGTTCATAGGATATCGTATTGTCCATTTGATATACTGGGTGTGATCACCCTAGAATATAACTTTTATAGTGATGGTCCATAGGTTGATGGTGTGGAGAATTTTTTGGGGGATGAGCCTCTCCATTAATCTTTAGGATATTGAGACAATATTCAAGGACAAAGGGTTTCATTGTGCTTTAGAATGTCGACTGTGGAGCTTAATGATATTATTTATCATAGGATAGATATCTCTATTCCCCAAGATGTCAGGTTATTGAGCCAATGACAATTTTCTAAGCAGATTTCCAATGGACCAGTGACTTAACGAGAATGCCATTTTTAAACGAGACATTTGATTGATGGTATACGATTATAGATGAAATGCTTATGGGTGAAAACTTAGGGATCACCTGATTTTATTTTATTAAGGTACTTCCTTGGGTGTTATGAAATGGATCCACTATACTATATATATATATTTATGGAAAGATGTGATATATTACCTATATATATAAATATATTAAGGGTTATGTATTCCAACTTATACTAGTGATGGTTAAAGTAGGTAAAAACATCCTTGTGGATTTTGGGAACAAGGGGAAACTGTTAATTTATAATTGGGCATGCATTAGATTTTATTTATATTTTTCATACACCTAAATAATTATGGATACAAGATAAGAACACATTGGTTGTGGATAATTGAGTTTAGTATCACACTATACATGAATCATTTGGGACATGTGTAGATTTCATGTATCTGAATAAAGTTTAAGGGGTCATGCCCGAGTGACAAACCTTAATGGTCATGTTGTACAACCAAACAGGAGATGAATGGAAGAAATCTATGTTAGTTCCTCTAAATCAGTTGGAGTTTAATTTCTAGGTTCCCATTAAATATATCTATGTACTTATATGGTCATACATGCGTTAACCAATTAGTTAGTTTGAATTTTATTACATGGAATAATTTATTAAAACCAAATGATATCACTTTTTGACTAATTTATTATTATTCTCTTATTTGTTTTTACTTTAATTTAAATCATTATATTGGTTGTACTATTTATATAAATTTTATTTTTATTTTGATACTTTCTTGTATGGATGATTTTTATATTCAAATGATGATGTTATAATCTCCCCACTATCACCTCATCATACCCTCGATGGTAGTCATTATCATTTCGCCTAGGGAGAGGCATTCTATATGCCTATTGTCCAACTGTCCCCAAGAACCGTTCAGGTGGAAAACTATCTAAGGATGTTATATAACAAGTATTATAAAATTTTATTTTTTTAGATTCATTTGAATTATGATTATAGGGTTGGGGAAATTTTTATTATGATAAACAATTTACACAGGAAAAAATATATAAAAAATATTAATCTACTATATACCCACCAAAATTAATTTTATAGAAGAAATTATTAATTTGTTTAACAACATTTTCATCAAGAAGATTAATGCTTGACAATATATCTTGCAAAAAATCTTTAATTATTAAACATTATTTTTCATTGGAATTTTAATTTTTCAGTTATCTATTAATTTAGATGTTGTTTTAAAATACCAAAAAAGAAATAATGCATTTCTTCTATATTGGTAGATTCATTACACAACATAAGAGATGCCAATATATTTAAGAATTTATAATATCATGATGGAGGACCAGTTACATTTTGGAAATAGAAATTAAATTATAATTAAAGGATTTGGTATAAAGGAGGTTGATTCATAAAAACTAAAACAGAAAGATATACTATTTTTATGGCCTCAGAAAAAAATTCTATGTTTTTTATTACTGTTTTACTATTGGAATGAGATAAGTTTCTAATGAAATAGTTTCATCACCAAAATTGAAATGGATAATGAACTAGTGTTAATTTATTCCAATCTAAAAATTCTAGTGAATCATATTATTTGAGTTCAAAATATGAGAACAAGATTTGAAATAGAATATTTATACTTCTTGATCAAGAAATATTGGGCCAATTTTTAGGAGAATTTATGGTTAGTGAAATAATTAACCTGAACAGATAAAGAAAGGGTATTTGTGAAACATGTTAAATGTGGAAAACAATTTATGTGATTCACAGAAATGTGTAAATTCCACCCACTATGCTATTTTAATTAATTTATTCATATTTATATTTTCAAATGATAAAAAATTCAACTAAATTTGAACTCTATTTCACAGAATTCATGGGTGAATTATCATGGATTATGAATTTTACTTTTAATAACAATAAAAAATGATGATATGAAGATGATTAAAGTATTCAGATGAGAATATGAAAATTTGATATAACTATTTATCAGGAAGATTATAAGAAAAAATGGATGGGAGGTCACTTGTAATTAATTAAAGTATAATATTTCTATTATTAGGATCATGTATAAAAAAATGATCCTTATAAACCCTTTAAAAATAATATTTGGGAGAGTAAAAATAGAAATATTGATGAAATAAAAATAACATTTCTATGTGTGTTGAATATCAAAAAAATATTTTGGAGAGAGGCTAAATGAAACCTATTTTTATTCAAAATATATTCTTTTTGAGACATGAATCCAAATTAAATTACTTTGAAATATGTTATAAAAAATAAAAAATTTAAATGCATTAATATATTCAATAGTCTATGAATATTTAAATTCATGAATTCATGTTTGAAAATGTTTAATGAAAAATTAATGGAATGAAATTTCAAGGGAACGTTTTCCAATAGTTGAGGATATAAATTTTTGAAGAACTTATAATAATGTTTATATCCTTTTTTGACATGAATATAATTAAAATAATAAAAAATTATTACTATAGTTGATGCATATTTTGAACATTTTTATAAAGATAACATGCTGAATTTTGGAAAAGTGTGTGAATTGAAAGTTGAAAATAAACCAAATAATATTGATACTAAATAAAATTACACTAGTGATGATGATTGTAAAACATTGATTGATAAATTAAGGTTTTAATGGATGAAAAGTATTCAGAACAAATAAATATAATTAGAATCTAGGAGGAAATATATTATATTAGATGGCAGTTTAACCTTGACTACCAAACTTATCTTGTTTTTCAAATAGATACATAATTGTATTCTATATATAATAATTGAATAGAGTAAATTTATTCGATTAATTAATATATTTTATTAATGTAATAATTTATGATTTATATCAGATTCATTATAATTCCCCATCATATAATTTTCCAAGACTGAAATGAAGTTTCATTATTAGATCCATGTGGCTGTTAAAAGATAAACTCAATAATAAATAGAATGCTTTATGAAATGAGGAAATATTATGATGCATAAGAATATCTAAATATGATGGAGTTTACTTCGAAGAAATATTTAAACTAGTATTATAACTTGAATTCATAATAGTTACCAAGGATATTTTAGTTAACAAGAAATAAAAGATATTTCAAATGATTGTGAAGTCAATTTTCATGGATAGATAACATAAGTAATATTTTTATTAAACAAAACATGATATTAATCCTTGATAGTGATGGTATAATTTTTCGTAGGATTAAGAAATAATTAAATGTTATAAGACAATTCTCTAGACCAGTTATTTAGAAATAGATAATTATTTGATAGAATATAGAATCACAAATGGGAAGGTGGAAATCAACTTATATATAAACGATACTTACATAAGTAATATTATTATCATTTTGTATATTGTTGGAATAAATATCAATGGTCATAATGATTATGAAAGAGAGGATTATGTGTGAAAATGGAATATTCACATCAAAATTTCTATGTTTGGAGAATTGAGTGTTTCATAGAACATTTTTTTATAGAATGAGGAAAATATATTCATAACCTATGTTTAATATTCCAAGGAATTATAATTTTTTTTAAATAGATGACTCAAGACAGTTCTAACATCCATGATCATTGGTAATAATTTTTTCAAGGATGAAATAAGGAATAGTATGAGTAAATAAAAATTTAAAAAGATGATTGGAATATATTTATAACAAATAATCATGATATTATGTTGTTTATGTCAAAGCCATGTATTTAGGGTCTGAAAATGATCCAAAATAAGAACTCATGAACACATCCATGATATTCATTTATCTTATGGAATGATCATTGAGTCATTATATGATTTGTATAATATTTTAATAATTTAATTTATATTTTTAAGAAGATACATTCTAGTATTTAAACTATGATGAAGGAAAATAAATATTAGTTAGTGAAATAATTTTTGAAAAAACTCATCTGAGTTGGTATTTTCTAAAATAGTAACTAGTAGCTCTATTTACAACAGAATCCTAGCATGTGGTTGCTACGTATTTTTTGACCTAGATGATATGTATTGGTGACAAATTGAATTGAATGATGAAGATTGTTGAAAAACCCTTTAGAATTTCATGTTATAACCACAGTAAAATCGAGTTATCTAAAAATATAGATTTGGTGTATATATATAATAATATTTATTTAAAATATAATATAATTAAGTAAAATTTTCAAATAGATTATCATTATAGAATTTATTTTAAACGAGGATGAAATTGATTATATTTCCCCAACACCCATGCTATGCTATAAATATAGACATAGTGATGGAAATTTATATTCATCCTCCCCCTACCCACATGGAGAGTTTATTTAATACCCCATATTTATTTGTATTATATTTTTAATGGGTTTTATAGTGAAATAAATAATATTTGACATATTTTCGTGGAATCCAAAGTTGTTTTCTTTTAAAAAAATTCATAAATAAGCGATTTGATTTTGGGGAAGTTATCAAAATCACTAGGCTTAAATTTGATTCACCAATTGATTAAATTATCCCAAATAGTTTTGTATTTTCGTGTTGTTTGATGAAATTTCACTATAAAAGAGGGCATGATTTAAGTAAATTTATGTTAAGCTATTGTAGTTTAAAAAATACCAAGGTGTATATTGAAGAAACCATAAAATTGTTAAAGGATTGTTTTATTTATTTCCAACATTGTTTGATGATCATTGAAATATATTTACATTTTTTTTGATGTTGGTAATATTTTTCAGTCAAATCTAATTGTCCGGAGATGAATTCTAAATTTTTTTATATATAATATTTTTATCCAAATAAACTAATATAATCTAAATAATATTAAACCCAAAATATTGGAGTTATATAAGAGTAGTTTTTGAATAATGAAGGACTATGGATTGTTGACTTTAGATGATTCATGCCTATGTAAGAGTATGTATAGAAGAAGCAAGGATTTGGATGATAAAATAGGTAAATAAAATAATTCATTTAAAAGTCCCCCCAATGATTTGTTAGAGTATGTTTGTAGGATACACATACTATTGACTAATAACATAATAATATTATATGTGGTGTTTAGTATTTCATAAAGACAAAAATTGTTTTGAAGAATAAGTTTATATGTCCTATAATCTATTTAAATACCTGTCCAAAACATGAAGAGATATATTGAATTAATATGAGGTCTCTAGAAGATATTTATGATTATTATAGAACTTATGTAAAAGTATGCCAGTTAATCAAGATGATATAATTGAGTAACCCAAACATATTTAATAGAAATATGGATTATTCACTTGTTTTAATATGCATATTTCTCTAATTTAAGAATTCATTTATTGGTTTAGAATGGATTTTTGGGTTCATAAATTTTTTTTCTAGATTATGACACCAAAAATATAGTAATTTAGATGATGAAATAATATTGAAATATCAGATGATATTTACTAGGAGTGTTAAACTAGATGATTCAATTATATTATTAATTAAATTAAATACCATTAATTTTTTAGAGATAATTCATTATTCAAGACGATTTTTGTATAGATACAAATGATAAATAACTGATTGGGAATTCATACTGGGATTAAAAATATAAATATTTAAAAATCTATTTTGATGATCAATTCATTTGAATTTCTTTGAAAATATTTGAAATGTTTTAAATGCGAATATCTCATGTCCAAATTTCATTTGGATTAAAAATTTAAAAGTATAAAATATTATCATATGGTAATGCTTATTTAAAAAACAGTTAGTATAAGAGAATTTGAGTATAAAATATTGAGACACAATATTGATGTTCTGAGTATATTTGAATTTTCCCAAAATAAGGGAAGGGTGTGATTAAAAGACAAATGATAAATATCTTCTACTGATATACTATATTTTTTATACTAATTAAGGTTCTCAAATTCATTTAGAATATAATGAAAGATATGATAATGTCCTTCATTATGTTTATAATCCTCTATATGTTTTATGAAGGTATAGTTGTTTATTGTCAAATTTTAAATTATAATCTCATAGTAGATACTATAAATAACTATTGGGTGATTTTTTTTAGATGGAGAAAATATTTAAGGTCAAGGATGTTACCTTACCTTTTTATATTTAAGTTGATTATGACATTTGTGATACATTTATTTTTTAACATAACCCAAACATGATGAGGATATTAATACATATATGGGGATTGAGGTTTTTTAAAATAATATGATTACATACATTTTAGATTACTTTAAATTTATAGGTTTGATAATGATTTTTAAATGAAGAATGAATATTGATATTAATAATTCATTGATGTTAATTTCTAGATAACCGTAAAGTGATATAGACCCTGATTTATCCCCCCTTATTTGTGTTAACCTTGTTATCAGGATACTTCATTAATTTATATTGATTATTCACTTTTTATCGTTCTATTTATTCGTTCAAAGATAGATAAATTTATGTAATCAAACACACCATATTATTATTTCCCCAATTTTACATTCATTAATTGGTCTCAACATTTCATCCATGAAACATGCCTATTCTGTTTCGGTCGTATATTTATGGCACCATTGATGTTTCTCTACTATATAATAAAGAATTCACCCCCCCAATAGTACATACAATTGTAGAATGGTTTCTAACATTCAATTCACAGTACCCTCACATTGATCATTTCCTTCTAGATTTAAAAGAGGTGTTTCATTAAAGTTATAACATTCTAAATTAAGTATCTATCAACCAAATGTGTGTCAAACCTCTATTTTGTTGGATCATAATGCATATCATAATCTATATTTGATTATTTTTTATGTTTTATAAAAATATATATGCCTTATTTACATTAATTTAGTAAATATAATGTGTTTCTAACTCTCTAATGACTCAGAACCTTTATGATCTATCATCATCCTCCAATCGGTATGTATCCCATGTTCCTCAAGGCTAGAAATTTCCAATTCATCATGAAGTCCACCATTCAGAAGTTAATCAATGACTATTAAATCACATAGGCCGTATGGGGAGTTTGAAAACCAACCCAATTTTCCCCATGGAATATAAAAAAATGAAGTACCACAATTCAATGGTTCTTAAACATAATAGATTATATCTATGAATGGATTCCACTCTAATAATAACTCCATACTAAACATAAGAACCCTATCATATGTCATATCCCATAATCAAAGAATCAAAATAATTACCAACTCACCATGTGTACCGTTTTTTTAGTCATGTACCTCATGAAGCACTATCAATTATTTTTGTACCATTTACAGATATATAAATAAAAATATCAGGGAAAAATATTTGAACACATGACATCCATGTTTCATCCTATCACATGAACAATACATCCATTATTTGTATTTCTATGAAATCCATTTCCATAGGATAAAATTTATCCCATGGGATACCCTTGTAAACATATCCATATAATATTAGTTTTATAATAAAAGATCATTTTGTTCACTAAGAGAAGGAATACTCTCACACCTTATAACTATGATAATATAATAAATTGAATTTTTTTCCACATCACATTTTCTATATTCTTCCTCACATCGTATGAGGATGACACCCCACTTTAGGTAATAGCATATAAATTAGCTACTTATCATTATATATTATTTAAACTAAGGAATAACATATGATAACATTCATATCCTAGGGTTTTCGTCTATATTAGGATTTAAACATACTTTCATTGACCACTTTAGGCTCATTGTCATGTCACATACATCTCGATGTCATTTATTTATAATGATTTTTATCTTTTAATACATTATAGTTAATCATGGTTTAGAATAATTCCCTAAATATTTTATTTCAAAAAAATACGTTTTAATTTATTATTGAAGCTTTAAATAACCAATTTAGTTATCATTATTTTGTTCTTAATCCCATGAATATATGAACTTTTTATATGATGAAACATTATAAATAATATTAAAATAAAAAATTATAACATTACTCTAGGTTATGAATTATACTATTGACCAAGAACTATGATCACCATACCATTTCAAAATCATCTCAACTATAAAAAAATAATATAACAACAATACCAACTCTTGAGAAATTTAGATTTATACCCTTACATGTGATGGTAAATAAAACATGTCTTTCATCACAACTACGATATTTTCCTAACTTAGACAACCATCTCAAAAATCATATGTATAAAAAAATACTTTAATTCTGAATTTTGACATCCTCATCTTAGAACCATCTTATATTGTAAAATTTTAGTCATCAAAATACTTCAAATGTCTCCATATGTTCTATAGGATCTCTATTAGAATCGAGGTTCCAATATTAACTCATATGAAGACTATATCCTTTTTAATACAAAAAAAATATTATAAAAAACATTTAAACATCCTTTGTAGTCATAAAATCATATGAAAAAATGAAACTATAGTATAAATCGATCATTTGTAAACAAGGAATATACATGTTTTAGCCAAATAAAATGTAGAAACATCACATAATCATATATATTGAAATTAACATTCATTATAAAATCAATAATTAGTAATGATAAAAGTAGAGATAAAAGATAGGGTGACATAACTACCAGTCAGCAACATCATCTGTGATGTATTACAACATTCTTGGAATTGTTATCTAAATTCCATACCTTTTCTAGCGTCCTTTCATTAACAAACATTTTAAAATCAAGGATAATATACCCAAGGACGTTTAATTTTTTTTGTGAGCATAATAAAACGTCCAAAACATCAAAAAATATACTATTAGTTACCTGTATAGTTGATCATGCTTTTATTGTATTAAATGGATGTAGAAAAAAGGGATTTCATACCGCATACCGTACCATCAATTAGTCAAGGAGTAAATAGAATGGATTATTAACATATATTTTATCAAGATTATATTTCCATCCCATAAATTTCTATTACATACATTTTAATTGAATCCCAAAAATCCATTGAGAGGAACAAGATTCTCCATTACATTCACAAGCACACTAATAGGGATTAGGTTGATCAAATATAACTCATGCAACCAATATGTATTGGGAGGATAATATCTATCCCAAATTCACTCATGAGCATCAATTAGTTGTAATCCATCATATTAAATCTCGAAAGGTTGGGGGGAAACATTCATCCTAGGTAATATCCTAATTACTGGGTGGAAAAATATTATCTCATTTCATCAAAAAGACAACATAAAAATCATAAATCATTATATATATAAACTATACCATTGTAAAATTTCCCAATATCTATAATAAATTTTGGTTCCAATGTCTAACTAATCCTATTATTAAATATTCTCTTTAATACATTCACATCCATGCATTTTTATGTCAAACTGTCTTAGAAATCAGCTAAGCTACAAATACACATCAGTGATTCCACTCTTCGTGTGATGATATTTTTCTAGTGTACAACCTGTTCATGTTTCCAGTACCCCTTGTTATCAATAATAAAAAAATAAGGATGGGTTTCTAGTGTGTAACCCTTTGAAGTAATTTTGTAACTATGGGATGAAATCAGTGTCATCACAAATATAATAGGGTAATAATTATCATTTAAAATCATGATATATACTAATAATCATGATACCATAATCATAACAGATCTCTATGAAGTCACCCCAAATAGAAGCTTTGACCACATTTCATCCCTTGGGATGATTTTAATGTCACACCATTATAAATGTTTTTATAATCCCAATTAAAATCATGGGAATCACCTTCTAGAAATAATATCCCAATGATATAACCCATATAGTCTTATATAGAATGTATACTAACATATAAAACTCTTATCCATCTAATAGAATTAGTTATTTCATTAACATTATCATATATATATATATACATAGAAGGATATAACATTCTAGGTTTAGTCATTGACTATCTTTATTCACCAATGATATATGGTTCTAGGTTTTTATATCGCTTAAATTTATGTTTTCTAGGTTTTTAGAATGTTTGGAGAGAGTTTAAGGTGGTTCAAAGGAGAATAAGGTGAGTTTCAACATTTTGAAGGTGAAAAAACCCATTTTGGAGAAGGCCTATACTATATGTGAATATTTTTATTATATAGTCACATTGTGGGTT
Organism: Viscum album; assembly: GCA_963277665.1. Lineage (NCBI taxonomy): Eukaryota > Viridiplantae > Streptophyta > Magnoliopsida > Santalales > Viscaceae > Viscum > Viscum album. The sequence goes on from OY728130.1 coordinate 809,552,483, forward strand.
AGATCGATTTAGTGGTTTGGTGAAGTCATATGTGTAATTCTAATTTTGGGGAAATTTAGAAATCATGGGTGTGTTATTGTATGAAATGAATGTTTTGGATATCGTTTATATATTATTCTGGGAATCTCCAAGGAACATACTTTATATAATACCTATCTAAAACAATGAGGTAAGAAATAGCCATTTTTCTAGTGGTGGATAAATTATGATATAGACTAGGGGTTCACTGACATTGTTGGAATTGGAGGTTTCATGAATTTAATTTTTTAGCTTCCTTTATTCCATTATTAATCTTGATTGGATTTATAATGATAGTATAAATTTTTGATTTTATAAGGACTATATCATGGTAAGTCTCGATAAATTATTTTAAAAAACTAAAATGTTCATGATCTTCAAAGAGATGTGCCTTTTTGAAAAGCATACAATTTAGAATTTTAAATTGAAAAACCCCACCAAAATATGTTGGTTTTTAGAATAACATTTTTTACCTATATCCATGATTTCTTATAAATATTTAACCACACATCTGTTGTGTGATGTAGTCATAAAATATTTTAATGTACTATGGAATCCTTTATAGGGATGACCGTGAGATCATCCAAGGAATTTAGGGAAAATTTATCCTATATTCCAATTAACTTATGTATATTTTTTACATTTATTTTTGACATTATTTAATGTTAGGGGTTTGTTGTTTTATATTTTGTGTATGTAAATAAAAAAAATATGGTTAATCCTAAACAACTGTTATTATAGAAGTGGGGTGAATAAAAGTTTTAACCACTAAAAGAATTTATTATCCATTTATGTCATCATTATCTAATTTGTTAATGAAGTCAACAAAAAACATGCATCAAAATTATCTATTGAAATTTTTAGATCATATGAACATTTAAGAACTCATAGGATCACAAAATAGCACATTTTTTATTGTTTCAGGTGATGAACATTCACATATAGTTTACATTAACCAAAATAATGCCAACTGCCTCATTTTCTCCATTCATTGATCCATAAATGCATTTTGTGATTCAAATTGAGTAAATATAGGGTGAATAAATTTATTGAGGATTAAATAAAGGATTATTTTAGGGAAGAAGGACAATCAACACACAAATCCTAAAAATATCCACTATAATCCTTCCAAATTGAATAAAAACCATTGAAATAAGAATATGTATATGAGTAATGATGGAACACACCTAGGTATTTATACAGTCTAATTTGTTACCCGTAACCATCATAATTAAATAATACATCGTGGGAGTAAAAAAAATAAAAAATAAAAAATAATAATAGAGTATCCCCATAACTAAAACAAAAAAATTAAACTGTAGTAAAACCAAATCTACATTTCTGAAGGATATTAGTCCTTCAAAAATATGGATGGAGTGAGAATGTATAGGTAGTAGAGGTGAGTTTTAATTTCATGGATTTTTGAAATGGGTCTTGATCTGTAACATCTCGTTACCGTTTTGATAGGTATTACTTAATCATTGTCTTTGTTTTTCCATTTATTTGACGTAGGAGAGTGGAGTTTGGATAGGGAGGACACCAATAATAGTGATGTCATATATTTTTTGGTTTCTCACATTCAAATCTACTTTTTATATAGAATTCTAGGGGATTGTACAAAGTGTAACAGGATTAAACATCATGTAATGGTCATGCAGAATATCATGAGAATATTTATGCTTTGATGGGAACACGTCATGATTTGGAATTTTACATCATGATTGAGTTGAGGTTCGGTTTTTAATTTGAATCATTGGTATTAATGTTGAGGCGACCCATTTTTCAATGATCATTAAAATTAAAGGGTTCCTGACATGTACTGGTATTACGAGTTGTGTAATACCCTAACTTCTTTTTTAATAGGTAGTATGGGAGGATAATTTTTTCCCTCTACTCCATACTCAACATCCTCAACCAAGGTCATTCCCTAGGTGATCTCAAACCTGTAAAACCCTTTGTAGTCATTTTGTTTGTCATTGGATCGTCGTTACTCTTGTGGTGTGATGCGGTGTATGAGTTTTCTATCATACATCAAGTTTCATTGTTTCTTATAAATTGGGATTTCTATGTATCATCTTGTAAATTATGAATATATTACCTATGGTGTTAGATAATTCTTCTAGTCTAAATTTCTAGGTATTCTACAACATCATTCTCATTGATGGGTATCATTACGAGTGTCCAGTTTCAAGAAGTGGGTAGATATTCTGACTACAAATTCCAAAATTATTAACAAATTATTACTTCATTTACTTCAATTTTTGATTAAAATTCAATTTCTCAAACCTCATTTCAATTGATTTGATAAAATCCAATTCCATTAAATTATGAGATTTGATATGGTTTTGAAATGAGAATTTAGAAAAACAAAAATTACATTAAATTTTATTTTGTTTTATGGAAATTGGTTATTTACATTGACAATTTAGGGGAATATATTTCAAATAATTTGTAGAATTTATTTGTGGAAATGAATTGTAAAAAGGATGGAATTTTCATTGAATTGATTTCAACATTGTAAATAGATTTTAAAATTTATTTGATAAAATACCATTCATTTTTATCTTATGGAACGACCATGTTTTTTTATTATATCACATGTTGGTTTTAAATTAAAAGAAATTAGAATTTTTGAAATAGAAGAGTGGGATTTTATTCAATTTTAATCAATCTCAAAATATATTTCCATAATATAAGATAGCGTGCAAGCCTTAGGTTGTTGGTGAGTTTTTCATATATGCTCTATGAAATTACAATTTTCTAAAACATACCTGCAGTGGGTCACATCTCTAATGTGATGGTGACGAGTCTCCTTTGGACAGTCTCAGGGGTTTGGGAGTATAATCATTTTTCTGAGACTAGTTAGATTTTGCGGAATCCATTAATGGGTTTATACTATTATACCTTTTGGAAGATGACCATATCACTTGCATATATCTTAATATATGAGATATAAATTAATGACAATGTTATAAAAATTAATTACATTCCATTTCAGGATTACATAAATATTTTTATGAAACTTGTTTTTAATACACTGTATTATAAATATAATATCTCATTAAATGTAATTCCTATGCGTTAAAAGTATTTTCCATTATTTTGAAAATGTATTGTTTGTTTTGTTTAAATATTATTTTTAAATTTCCAATTATTTTTAGAAATTGAAAACATTTTCTTTTGATAATATATATTTGGAATCTGTAACGGAATATTTGGTGTTATCCTACTGGGCTTAGGATCAAACACTAATTTTTCCTTCAGGTGTTTGTAGAATTTATTCATCCAGGTTCAAACAGAGGAATGAGATCTCCTGGAGGAGGAAACAACTCTTGAGCCGCAGACATGGGGAGATGTGTCTTTTTAAACCATGGGGATTTTTTACCTATATTTCATACTGGGGTTGTAGTACATTAAGAATTTTATTCCTCCTTGTATTCTGGTACTTTACTCCTAGTAGGGACTCTTTGTTATACATACTATCTAGTTTCTTCCAAATTCGCTATGATTTGTCAAAATTTATTTCCCACCTGCATGTTATATGATTCCATGTACTAGTCACCAACTTGTGAGGATTGGGAATTCCCTGTGGACCATTTAGGGCAATCTCAGTTATCGGGTTACTAGGGTACCTAGTCAGTTTTGTGACAAAGAGGTATCAAAAGAGGCTGTTCATCTTTTTTCATGATGTCAGTATGCATTTTTAAAATCTTGTTGGGATAAGGGAGGTAGTCCTGATTGAGTGACTGGACATATCTCCCCAAAATGAACATTATGTCACCAAGGGTTGTCAATAATATATGTCTTGTGGATTAGATCAAGAATTTTACAAATTTAAGTTTTTATGGAGTGAAATACAAATCGTTTTTGATCAATCTGTTGGAAAAAAATTCACTTGTTGATGATTTTGACTGTTAATTTTTCTTTTTCCTTGTATATACTGATGTTGTGTAGCATCATGACACTATGAATATGGACAAATTGGATCTAGGAGGAAATTTTTGCTGAACCATAGAGGCCGAATCAAATAATGGAAACAAATATAGTATAGGTGATTGGGCACAATGTCCATGTTCTAGGAATATCACCACCCCCAGTTTCAATTTAGGTCCTAGCTATGTATACTTATAGAAATGTTAATTGAAATCATTATCAATAGTTACTTTCCCAGAAGAAAATTGTTTTCAAAGGATACACTGACCATCAACATGCTGAGGAATAGTTGAGAAAAAGAGAACATCAGTTTGAGTTCTTGGAAGAAATAGATAAGATCATGCTAATGTGTTCCACCTTCATACTATAAAGACCAATCAGAAGATGGTGGGACATGATGGTGTTAGTAGGAATGAATGAGGGATCAGAGTAGAAGGACATAAAGGTTCTTTTCACAAAACATTTCTAACTAGAGTCAATGATGTTGGATATGGCATTAGAGTTTTTCATGCATGAGCCAGCTGATAGAAATGTGAATGATAATTAAAATAGATTTGCTGAGATGCTGCAGTTTTTCCCTGAGATTCTATCAAATGAAAGGAAAAAGGATTGATGTTTTTAGTTTTGACATAGATCAGATTTATATTCTCTAGTTTTTCATCTAATGATTCCCACTTATGCTAATTAGTTTGATATGAAGATGATGGTCAAAAAAGACCTGGTGGTAATGTTAGGGTTGGAATTATTTCCTTTTTCTCCAAGTGGATGTGTTGGTTCCTTCGATGGAAATTGAAATCACGATGATTCTCATAGTGGCAATCAATTAAATAATCATTCCAAACCACCAACATATCTTTTAGGGAATTCTTTGAATTTCTATTCGTGTATAAATACTAGAAATTAAAAGAGGTTTTTCCCTGAGGTACCCAAGAAATGTAGCCCTTATGGAAATTAAAGGTACTTATAGATATTATTCTATCATTTATATACTATGAATAGTTGAACAAGATCATAAACTCCTCTTACAACTATAGGGTTACTAGATGCTTCACTTACAAAAGTGTTCGAGCCACAGGAATTCAAAACGATGCTTCATCACATAGTGGAAAAGTCTCCGGATGAAGTAGACTTGGGTCCAGTGACTATGAGAGGTAAAATGACTAGATCATATTCATTATTGAATTCTCTATTTGATACGGGTTCATCTCATTTGTTTATTTTCACATGTATTATAAATATTCTTAATATTCCCATTGAGAAACTATCTTGTGCAATGTGTATTACAACAATCCATAGAAGGAATGGAGAGTAGGGTCTTTGTAGTCCCACTTGGGTCTTCTCTATTTCAGATGTCAACATTTCTATGAGTTTTCATGTTATTGATATGAAATCAATTGACGATATATATGGTAAGGATTGTGTCAATTCAAAAAAAGATCGGATTGATTTTTAATTTTGATTGGTCCACATTAATACACCTAGTATTGCATCTATTATGTTTAGAGGACATTTTGACATGATGCCGAGCAGCGATGAACCTTCTTATCCATAAATGGGGAATGTGAAGTCAATGTTTTCTTTTGATCATGGAATGTAATATTTAAGCAATGATCTCCCACTATTTGATGTTGAGTTTCCCAATGTGTCTCCTTTATATTTATCTAGTCTATCACTAATGAGAGTGGTTCAGTTTCTGTTGAAAACATTCTTGGTACACAACCAGTATCTATTTCCTCTTACCACATGGCACTAGATGTACTAAAAGTTCTAAAGTCCCAGTTGGATGATCTTCTTGAGAAAGGCTTTATACACCCAATTCTACCAACTTCGGAAGCAACAGTTCTTTTCACTAAGACGGATGATGGTTTTCTTTTCTTATGATGTTGATTACTGAATATCTCAATCGATTTATGGTAGATAAAACATATCCATTTTAACATATTGATGATTTATTTGATAAACTAAAATTTGAAAAGTGGTTTTCGAATATGACCTATTATTCGGTAAACATCAGTTAAGGATAAAATAATATGACATTCAATAAACTTCCATTCAAAGTAGGTATGACCATTACAAGTATTTTTTTATATCCATTGGTCTGAAAACTTCTCCTAGAGTTTTCTTATATTATAAGAGCATGATTTTCCATGAGTATCTGCATTACATTGTGGTATCATTTGTGGATGAAAACCTCGTTTAATCAAAGTAGGAGGAGGATAATTTGAAACATCTGAGAATAATCACAAGTCTACCCAGAAGTTGCCGAATTTATTCCATTATTTTGACATGTGAATTCATGATTTAGGAATTGAAATTTTTAGGACACATGGTTTTTTGAATGATTATAACTTTTGATCCTGAAAATGTTAAAGATTTAATGACATGGGAGAAGCCATATAATTTCTTCCAGATCCGATGCTTCTGGGGATCATCTAGATATTAGTACAAGTTTGTGACGGAATTCACAAATTTGAATTCTATGATGACTTATCTAACATTAATGGGGGTGATGTTTTCTTGGGTTGATAAATTTTAGGATTAATTTGTCGCAATGAAATTCCATTTGACTACTACATCGATGCTGACACATCCAGAGGCTAGGAAGGTCCATGTAGTCTTTTTTATGCATCGGGTACAGGCTTGATATGTGTTATTATAGAGGGATACCATATAGTTTCTTATAAATCTCATCATATTTGGTCAAACTAGATGAATTATCATACCCATGATCTTGAACATACAACTATGATTCCCATATTTATATTTTGGAAGAATTACCTTTATGGAGAATGGTTCATACTATATTCATACCATAAAATCCTATGTTATATATTATCTAAAGAATAATTGAACCTTACCTATACGTGTTGGGTGGATTACTTTCAGTAGTTAAACTTTTAAATCACCTATACATGAAGAAATATAATGTCACTGAAGATGAGTTAATAATTAATCATCCAATCCGTGCAGTGAAATAATCATCAGAAGAGTTGTTTTGTTTGGATCTCCTTGTATAGTCACATGTTAGAGTTCAAGAGAAAGGGGATTATGTTTCTTTAGACTGAATTCCATTATAGTACACTCTTCACAAGATTATTATTCACGATCAATAGCTTGATGGTAAATTCCGTAGCATTCGAGACTCTCATTATGGCAGTTGATAGTTTCCCATTGGTCAGTCTAAAAAGAGGATGTTCACTCCTATCCGGATCACCTCATTTTTCCTTTAGCGGTAAGGAAGTATGTGATGGGGGATTTTCATAATTGCTAATGGAAAATGCACTAATGAACCAAAAAAATTTCTATGATATGTGGCAATATTTATGGTGTTCAAGGATGATATGACACATTGTGGAGTATGTTCCCTATTGATATATGTCCCAACAAGTTAATTTTGGGACCATAAACCATCCTATTTTTTAGCCACATCCAGTCCCTACTCATATTTTTGATGAGATCTCTAAGGACTTTGTTGTTTTTTTTGTGATCCACAAACTAACCATGTTAGATCACATTATACCCATTCATCATACAACCAAATTTTAGGAATTGGGAAGTCCATTTAGGAAATAGATTATTCATTTTCACAGAGTACTATCAGCTATTGTCTTTGATAGGATCCTTGTATTACTACTCACTTTTGGATAGGTCACACGGATGTAGTAGGATCTCAGGTTCATTTCTTAAGGCCTATTATGCATATTCGGATGGCCAAACTGAGGTTTCTAAAAAAATTCATGAGGAAATGCTTTCACTTGTGTTATTGACTTTTCCAGGGCTTGGGATGATCACAAGAGACCGGTTGGGTTCCCTTATAACAATATTTACCAATCCAAAATCATGATGGATCCTTTTGAGGCCTTTTATTTCCATCATTGTAAATCTCTATTGTAATGGATGGAGGTTGGTGAAACATCCTTGGTTGGACTAATCTTGGTGATGGAGACGAAATCAAAAATATAGTTGATACATCAATGAATGTTAATAAAACAATGCCGATAGCAATCATATAATGATCAATTCCATAGAACTTTGAACTTTTCAGTTGGATATCTAGTGTTTTTGCAGGTTTCACCCTGGTTGAGTCATTGATAGTTTGTGATTCAAGGGAAGATTTCTCCTCATTTTCTAGGACCTTTATATCATTTTGAGATGGTATAGTATGTTTATTACTGTTTATCACTTTCTACACAACTGATGTCGATACTTAATTCATTCCATGTATCACAACTGAAAATGTATCTATTTGATCCATCTCATGTTTTGTGATTGAGTGATATTGAGATTGAGTCGTATTTATCTTTTTTGAGTATCCAATCAATGTAGTTGATTCTGAGAATAAGGTACATCATGGGGGGATGATTCCTTTGGTTCACATGCTATGGAAACACAATTTTGGAAATCTTGAGATGTAGGAATGAGATGCACTTATGAGAGAGAAATTTACACACCATTTTGGCATGGAAACATATTCATTGGATTTATGGGGTCAAATATTTTTATGGTGGGGAGGTTGTGATATCTAGTAACAATTTCGACCGGTAAACCTTAAACCATGCCTTATTTTTTTATTTTATTTGATGGATTATGGTGGAGATTGAATTTGGATGTTACCTATTATGGTGAAGTTAGTGATTTTTGGAATCAAACCTTCAAATTGACGTTTCATATAGACTTACAGAGGATTACATGTCCTATCACATGATTAAATGTTGTGGGATGGTTCTACTAAAAAATGTGAACGAATTCATTATAATATGGGTACATATTGTGATTATCAAATTCATGTCATGAGGGAGTTAATGATTGGTTTTTAATACAGAGCATCAGGATTTATGTAGAGGTGACACGTTTTTCAGTAATTATGAATATTAAAGGATTCACGGCATGTATTGCTATTACAAAATGAGTAATACCCCAACTACATTTTTCAAATAGTCATTGTGGATATTTATTTCCCCCCCTACTCCAGACTCAACTTCCATGAACTAATTCAATCCCCATTTGATATCAAACCCCTATATCCCTTTTAAATGCTTTCGATTTTCATTGGATCGTCGTTACACTTGTGGTGTGTTCCCAGGTAGGCATTTTCTCTCATTCTTCATGTTTCTGCCTTTTTCCTCTATTTGGGTTTAAATGGATAATCATGGAATTGATTGTGATAGGCTATTTGGGGTTGGATATTTCTTCTTAGTTGATTTTTGAGGACATCTACACCTTCGTTCTCATTGACAGGTGACGTTGTGATGGTTGAGTTTCGGGAGGGGGGGGGGGGGTGGGTTGTCCCAAATTTCTTAATTGATTAACATATTATTTCTTGATTTATTTAAATTTATGATTTAAAATTTAATTCTAGAAAAATTTTTCAATTTATTCTATAAAACCCAATTTCCATGAATTGAGATATTTGAAAATGTTTTGGATTTAGAATTTAGATGACTAGTAATTCTATTGAATTGGGTGTGTTTTATGGAAATTAGTTAATTTAAATTTTTGAATTTAAATTGTGAATTTGATGGAAATGATTTCAATTAAATTATTGAATTTAATATTTGTAATTAATAGGGAAATGGATGGAATTTTTTGAAAATGGATTTGAATATATTGAAAATGGCATTAAATCATTTGATTGAAACCTAGTGGTTTTATCTTTTGAAAGGGAATGTTTTTTTATTAAAACTTGTTTTGGCTGAAAAATGGAATGAAATTGGGATTTTTTAAACAGATGTATGGGATTTAATTCTATTGTAAGAATTCATAAAATAAATTTCCTATAATATAATAGAGCATGCAAGACTTAGGTTATTTGTGATTTATTTGGATCCAATCTAAACTTTTACAATGTTCTAAAACATACCTATAGAAGCAAGTTACTGGATAATACTATCATACCATTTTGAAGATGATAATGTTACTCACTTGATTATTAATATAATATATATAAATGTATTCCAATGTTGTAAAACTTATTTACATGCCTTTTCATGATTACACAAACATTTTTGGTAACTTTTTTATGTATTCCATTATTTTAGAAATATTAAATCTCTTGTAAACACAACCCCATGCATTAAATGTATTTTACAACATTTTTAAACTATATAACATGTTTTTTAAATAAGTTTTTTATATTTATGAAACTTTTTATTTAGACAATTGAAATATTTTCATTGGAAAATTTGTATTTGGAATCAGTTATGAAATCATTGATGGTATCCTACGAGGCTTAGTCTCACAGGCTACTTTTTTCCTTCTAGTTTTTGTAGACATCCTCTCTCCATGTTCGAATAGAGGAATTTTATCTCTTAGATGAGGATCCAGCTATTGAGTTCTGTATTGGTGAGTTGTGACCTGAGGGACTATGGGGATATTATCCCCGTTTTTAGTACTTTGGTTACAATACTTTTTATCTTTTATGCCTCCTTGAAATATGGTACTTTACTCCCAGTGGACCCACCATGTTATGCATACTGTATCACTTGTTTTTCTTATTCTATCTTTTGTGGAATTTTTTTCCCACTTTCATATTCAACGATTCTAGTTTCTAGTTTCTAATCAATGCAGATCTGAAATGTAATGATGAAGACTTCTAGAAATGAAATTTAACCCTTATTTTAGTAATTTCATATAGTATAATCACATATGATCAACATAGGAAACAAAATTCCACATCATTTTTAAATGAAATAATATAATATATTTGTCCATTAAACATAATTATGCCACTTCAATGATTGGAATCTAGCAATTCTAACATACTTGGTTGTGATCAGTAATCCGTTTGGTGTTTTATAGGACAAACATAATTTTTATGAATAGTAAAAAACCCTTATGAATAGTAATGTTACACTTATGAATAGTAATATGACCCTTATGATGAGTAAATCATCCAAGGGATTAGTAAAAGTGCTCATGAAATTATAAACAAAATTTATCCATCCTATAAGTGATATTATGATATAATTATATTATAGTGTTCATATTTTTTTATATCCTGAATATTTAATGAATAATTTAATAATATAAATTTTTTTTTTCATAAAATGATTTTTCAAACATTTATCTTGACATATTATAATTATATGGTAAATTTATGAGACCTTTATTGAAATTTCAAAGTGTAAAAAAAGAATTTTAAAATTTAAAATTTGTATTTTTCAAGTAAATTATGATTTTAAATAAAAATAAAAGTACTCATATTTAGGAATTATTTTCATAAAATGTAGTTCATTTTTGAAATATATACAATGAAAATTGAATGGGTACATTTTTATTATTTTTTAAAATACTTAAATAAATTGGTGAATAATGAAATTCGATAATTTACAAATATACTAAATAAATGAATTTTTGAATCATGCTTTAGTCATAGATGATGTAAATAGAAATTGTTTCGAACTCACATGCCATATTTACTGTATTTAGTGGTCTAATAATCACTATTTTTTTTCTTGAAGGAAATTAATAATCGAATAATTAAATATTTGGAAAACACAACACCCCTCCACTAGAAATACCACCCCTCACTACCTTATTTACTCATAATATTAAAGCCTTTTGCATATTACAATTTTTAATCAAATATATTTTAAATATCCTCTCACACACATAGTATCCCTTGGCCTCATAATAATTCCAAAAACACTCCCCTAATGATTCTCTCAAAAAAGTTATATTCATGATGCAATTTCTCTTTATTTTCTTTCAAATTTAATTCAAATTTCATTTCTTTTTTTCTCTTATCCTCAAATTATTATATCAAAGTATCAGGATAACTCTAGTATGAATGATATAACGGTACTAAATCATGTTAATGTAAAATTATTCATTATACTCATCCATATCTCTCTTTGTTTATAAATATTAAATCATCGCCTGGTATATATTGATTTACGTACATCAATGGTGATGAACATCTTTTTTCAATAAAATCATTCAAGGATGTCAATAAAACCATGAAATATTTGAAAAAAATATTTTAATATTTTTTTGGTAACCCCATTTATTTTATGTAAACAAATTATATATATAATACTAAATGATAAAAGAAAACTTGTTCGTTGTGATCCAAAAACTGCCCAAATTAACCAAAAATGATCATGGCTAAATTTTTTTCAAATTATTTGCACTTAAGGTTTATAAAAAAATAACTATATTATATTTTAAACTCAATAATGATCATTAATATAATGTAATTTTAAATTATATATGTTTATCCATGTTCTACATGAAATTCCATATATGTGTATAACTGATCCTTTCATGAAAACTAAGAAATAGCGCCCCCGAACAATGAATTTAAACTCTGTAACTCATCCAAAGGCCCATAAAAGAACATAATAAAACCATAATGAATAAATGAAATTAATATAAGGCTATATAAGAGATATTTAAAAAAAATTAATGTGATTATATATGACATTAAATTGATTTGTGTGTTCGGATACATGTATGGGTAATTATTGAACCCAACTCTCTTTATTTGGGTTTCCCCTCTTCCACTCCATTTCCAGAATGGTTATTACATAAAAAAAAATTTCTTCATCATTATATTACCTATTATAGGATATATATATGTTTATAAATACAATTTTTGATGAACATAATATTCTCCAGAAGAATTCTTCTTTCAAAAACACAAATTATACTTATTACTCCATGTTGATGGTTCTTGTACCAGGTAACTTATTCCCTCTATCTATTAGTAACCCAAATTTTATGAAAGTTTGATATATTAAATTAAACATATTCCTTTAGAGGTGTTATTTATGTACATGTTCTATAAACATTCTCTGTGGCATGCATGATAATGTTATCATTATGATGTGATTGGTGAACTCAAAATTATATAGCACAAAGATGATGATATGATATGTCTAGTCTGCCTATAACTATACAACGGTCCAATGAATTGGGAAATTTGATGAATCTCTTTGGTTAAATAGAAATATGTGTGAGCATGATGCTATTATTTTTCACTAATATGTGGGATTTTTAACCATTAATATATTAGGTTTCATTTTTATGCATTGCCACTTTTCAACCCGTTTTTTAATTATTATTGTCATGTTTTTTATCCTGTTACTAGGTAACGATTATGATCACCCCATGTTGTATTGCCTCATGTTCATATCCTCTTACTGGGATTTTGTCTCATCCCTTTTTGATGTATATCCTTTAGTTATTATTTGTTCATATGATAATGCAAGGGCCAATAAGAATCTAAAGGAGATGAAATTAAATAAATGTTTATGTTTTATGTTGTAAATGGCATGTATGGTCCTAGTTTTCCCAATGCACCAAACCTTTAGATCCTTGTGGTGTAATTATTTTATGTTGTTTATCATTAAAATTTTGTAAAAGTAATTTAAAAAAATCACGGTATCCATAGTTGGTATTAGAGGCACTTTTTTGTTAATCTGGGAATAAAAGTTTTAGAACCATAGTTAAAACCCTTGTATAGGACTTATTATTTATAAGAACCCAGGATAATCTGCTAAATATTAAGATCCCATAAGATATTCTCTTATTAGTAATTTTACAATGGAATAACTTATATATTCATGGTTTGTTGACTTATGTTTTCTTATAACCTATTATATTTTAGAAAATGGTCAGAACTAGGGGAAACCATGTTAACAGCCCACACATGGGACAACGAAGAGATTTCCCAAATGATATCCCCAATGATTTGGTTGGTAGAGTTCAAAACATTATGGTAGTGATTACACATTTTTCTCAGGTTTCGAATAATAATCTGAATAATTTGCGATCATAATCTTCCACTTATGAGGGATCAACTGGATGTTATGTTTTTATACGACAACACCCACCAATGTTTATGGGATCTTCCAATCCCTTATTTATAAAACAGAGGGTCAAATCAATAAAGAAGTTATTTTTTCCATCACTATTAAGAGATGGAGATGGTGACTCTAGCAATTTATTGTCTTGATGTAGATGCCAAAAAAATGGTGGTATTTGACAAAGAACGCCAATCTGAGAGATAAAATGGGAGAGATTGAGTTGTAAGACTTTAATATATTGTTTCTTAACATGTTTTTCTTATAAACACTATGTACAAATATGGAGATATAATTCATAGAGCTAAATAAAAAGGATTCATAATCTTCCATTTTCTATAGAGAAAATTTCACATGTCATTTAAGGTACTCTTCCGGATTTTTTTTTTAAAAATGATCGAAAAATTGATAGATTCTTTAGTGTGTTAAAATCACACAATCAAAAGGCTATTTAAATTAAAGATATTAAAAGAAATTATGAAGTTGTTTTTTTTTCCTCAATGTAGAGATGTAATTTAGAGAATGATTCCTTGGATATTGCGATAATACAAGACATATGGAATTTAATGCCATAGGATCTAATAAAGATGGTTGAAAAGAAGATCAATCACCGACATGTCAAAACCTTTGTATGAAAATTCATAGTAACTACCTCAAATTGATGGTGAAATGTTTCGAGAGTGGGAGAGAAGGCCTCAGAGATCATTAGTGTAAAACATAAATTAGAAGGCATGAGAATGTGTTAGAGAAAAGGAGAAAAACAACCATGGTTCAATGGTACTACTATAGGGAGAAAGGGAACTATGCATGGTAGTGAACGAAAGCTCGAGCCCTCGAGGGTAATTCACAAAAATAGCCACCAAATCCCATAGAGCAAGGGAATGCTTATGCAATCACTATAGTGGAAGTTGAGTAAGAAAATGAAGTCATACAAGGTAAAATTATTATTCAATCATGATTGGAATAGACTTATTCGATTCCAGTTATATTCATTCATTTATATAATTAATGTTTTCTAGAAATATAGAATTTATTCCCTAAAAGCTTGATGTAGTAATATCTATAAAAACATTAAGCAGTGGAATCATTTCACCCCGAGTGTTGTAATTTTCTCTAGTTGGTGTATTTGGTAAGATTTTTACAGTGAATTTCATGATACTTCCCTTTGTAGAATTAAACATTATGCCCCTGATGGATTGGATGTCTTTATGTATAGCACATATTAACTATTGATAAAGGAAATATATTTTCATATTCTGAACCATCCCATGATCCTATAAAAATGCAAGGAAGATTATAAATCTACTTTAAAAATCCTTCAATGGTGTGGGTGTTGGTTCCCAGTGAAGAAACATACATCACTCAAATGTTAGAGTCAAAAGAAGTTATCCCCTAGAGGAAATTCTCATTACGAGGGAATATAGTGATGTATTTTCTTAGTAGTTACACAAAATTCTTCTAGATTTAGAGGTAGATTTCTCCATAGAACTCTCACCCGGAGCTACTCATTTCTTAATGTGTCTTTATATGATGGATCATATCAAAATTGGAAAGTTAAATAATAATATTCATGAGATTTTGGAATGATGGATCATACTCCCTAGTGCATCACCTTGGGGTGTGCCAATTCATATTGTGATGAAGAAGTATTGATCAATCTAGTTGTTTTTTTATTATCAGGAACTGAACAAGACCACCATAAAGGGAAAAAATATCCTATCCCAAAGATTCATAACGTCTTTTATTAGATAAGAGGATCTCAATATTTCTCAATGTTGGATCTTCATTCTGGATATCATTATCTAAAGGTGAATAAGGAAGATATCCAGAATACTACCTTCTGTACAAGGTATGGGAACTATGAGATTATGTTGATGCCCTTCAGTTGAAATAATTCCAAAAAACTCTTTATGGATTGGATGAATAGAGTCTTTATATATTACCTAATCAAATTTTTGTTAGTGTTTATCAAAGATATTCTCATATAATTCAAGATAAAGGATGAACATGGAGAATATCAAAGACATGTGTTTGTGGAATTGATAAAGGATATGTTGTATTCCATGTTTAGAAGTTGTGAATTTTAGATGAATCAAGTCACATTATTTGGACATGTGATCATAAGTGATGGAATTTTTATGGACCCTTCAAAAAACAATGGCGATTTAGGAATGGCCCCAATCCATTACTGTCATAGAAATTTCTTATTTTCCTGGATTATCCGGGTACTACTGATGTTTTCTAGAAACAGTTATCATGATTTGGAATCCCAAAAACTAATTTAACACGAAAATGGGAAAAT
The DNA here is from genome assembly GCA_963277665.1 of Viscum album. Classification (NCBI taxonomy): domain Eukaryota; kingdom Viridiplantae; phylum Streptophyta; class Magnoliopsida; order Santalales; family Viscaceae; genus Viscum; species Viscum album. The sequence goes on from OY728130.1 coordinate 809,568,542, forward strand.
TATGTCTAGGAGAAATAATATGAGGAAATATTTATGGAGATAATGTAAAGGATTATCAATGAATCGGTACTCATATTACTAAAATGTGGATAGTTATTGGTGATATAATGTGATGCACCAAAAAATGACTAGGTTGTGTACTCATGAAAAATGATAATGTGATAGCCTACACCTCACAATAGTGGATGATCCATGAGAAAAACTACCCATCTCATGATCTAGATCTGACAACAGTGATTTTTTCCATGAAAATATTTGGTAACATCCTATATCATGAGAAGTGTAATATATATAACAATAAAAAGACCCTAATGTATATATTCAAACAAAAGGTAGTTAACATGAATATAATGATATAGATAGAGCTATTACAAGAATGAATTTTATCAATTAACTACCATCATATCAAGGAAAATAATGATGTTGATGAACATAGTAGAAAAGAACCTACTACTCTATCCATGCTGCAGATTGAGAATGACCTTGTCTTCATGACTATTCACAATATTGATTTGGGAATTATAACTGCAGGGAATACATCCTACCATAACCAAATGATTACCCAACCATCTATCCATGTGATGTTTAAGGAGGCAGAAAGGGATGATATGAAGTTATAAAAGAAGGGGAATGTGGTAATGTAAGGGGATCTGTAATAGTTCCATGTCGAAAATGATTGTGAGAATTGGTTTAGAACAAAAATCTGTGTTCCTTATTTAGTTGTGATAATGAAAGGGATATTTGATAATGTATACATATCACCTTTTTCTATCGATACTGGTTGAACCAAGGTGTATCGTGATCTCCACCAATACTACCCAATTTATCACTATTCGATGGAAATAATGTGTTATGGATTGTGGTGGATCGACACAGAAATACTACCCAATTTATCACTATTCAAGAAGATATATCGCTTGAACAACATGAAAACATTTATGTGAGGGATTTTGTGACACTATATGGGGTTCCACTCTTGATTGTCTCTGATTGTGATCCATGGTTCACATCTAAATTCTGGAGAATTCTTCAATGTTCCTTGAGTACAAAAATTGAATTTCAGCACATCCCAGCCTCCCCAAACAATTGGCCAATATAAAATAACTATTCAATGACATGAAGATATGCAAAGATATTTCTCTTTATAATTCAATGGTAGATTGGATCATCATCTCTCATTGGTGGTGTTCTTATATAACAATAGCTTCGACTCGAGTATTTAGATGGACTTATATGAATCTCTATATGAAAATCGATGTAGAACACCTACCTTTTAGGATGAAGATGGAGAATGGAAGCTACATAGTCCTCATATTATGATAGAGATGATAGATAAGGTTCAAGTCATCTAGAAACATGCCAAAACTACTCAAAGTTTGAAAACTATCTATGATGACAAACATTGAAGGGACTTGTAGTTCAATGTTTGAGATAAAGTCATCATTTAAATATCACAATAGAAGAGAGTCATACAGTTGGTAATGAATGGGAATCTAATCCAAAGATACAATGGCCCAATTGGGATCCTTGACCGCATAGTATCCATGGCTTATCCGCTTTCACATTCACCGAATATTGACCATCATTATGATATTCTTCACATAACACTCTTAAGAAAGTATATACAATATCCCTCACATGTACTGAACATAGAGGTGGTAAAACTAGAAGTTTATCTCTCTTATGATGAGCAGTCCAAAAAGATTCTGGAATAGAGAGATAAGGTTCTATGCACCAGGATAACACACCTTATCAATGTGTTATAGAGGAAACGTAGGTATGAAGAAGAAAATTGGGAATTAGAGGATGCAATGAAGGAGAAGTACACTCATCTTTTTTGTAAAATGAAATTTCACAGGATAAATTTCAAAAGGGGTGAAGACTGTAATGACCAAATCTTTCATCAATGTAATTTCTCCCTTCTTGTAGTAATGTCATATAGTATATTCACATAAAATCACATTAGGAAGCACAATTACATGTGATTCATAAATTAGCTACCAAATTATATGTATCATTTAAAAATAATTTTCCACTTCTATGATTTAATTTCAAAAATATGACATACACGTTTGCAATTAGTAAGCTATTTTGAGTCTGATAGGACAAACTTAATTTTTGGTGTAATGTAACAAACCCTTATGAATAGTAATGTTAACCTTATGAATATTAATATAAACCTATTGAATATTAAATAGGTCAATTGAATAGGAATATTACCAATGATAGTATAAATAAAAGTTATCCATCATATAAGTGACAAAATGATATTATTATATTATAGTGTTTTTATTTTCGCAAGTCATGAATATTTGATGATTTGTTTAATAAATTAAATGAAAATATTTTTTCATAAAATGTATTAATAAACTAGTATTTTTATTTTCTATAATTATATTTTTATCTTATGGGACATTAATTAATATTTGAAAGTGTTAAAAAATAAATTTTAATTTTAAAATTAGTTTATTTCAACGAAATTATGAATTTAATTAATTATTAAATTACTCATATTTAGATAATTATTTTCATAAAATGGAGTTTATTTATGAATTATACCCATTGAAAAATGTTTAGGAATTTTTTTTGAGTTTTTTCTGAAATACATTATTTTTTTAATGAATAGTGAAATTTGATAATTTAAAAAAATTACAAAATGAAAATTTACATCATGCTTGAGACATAGATGATATAAATAGACATTGGTTCAAACTCAGATTCCCGATTTACTGTATTTATCCTGTATTATCTAGTAGTTCATGTCTTGATTGATATTAATAAACCAATGAATTAAATACTGCGAAAACACCCCTCTACTCCACGATAAATAGGATCCCTCACAACCTCATTTACTCACAACTTTTAAGAATTTTCCTACTCCAATTTATTCTCAAATATCTTCCAAATATCCTCAAAAACATCTAATAACCCTTGTTTTTATAAAAATAAAAAAACCACTCCCCTAATGTGGTACTCTTTGGAGATATATTCAATATGTAATTTCCCTCTATTTTCTTCCAATTTCCTTTCAAATTTCCTTTTTTTATTCTCTTATCATAAATTTTGCTCATCCAAATGTCATGATTCACTAGTATGACTTATATACTAGTACTCTATCATTTTAATAGATCATTATTCATTATAATCATCCTTCCCTTTCTCTTTGTTTATAAAAATTTAATTGTCACATGTGATGTGTTAATTTACCTACATCATGGGTGATTCACTTCTATTATCCTTCAACTCTATCAAGGAAATCACTGAAACCATTAAATAATTTAAATAAGAATTAAATATGTATGATTTAACCTCTTTTATTTTCAGTAAAAACTATTATACATATTACTAAATTATAAACAAAACATGTTCATTCTGATCTAAAAACTTCCCAAATTAACCTAATACAATCATAACTAAATTTTTACTATTTATTAATCCACATGTTATATAATAAAATTCATTATATGATAATTTAAATTCCTTTATGATCATTAATATCATGTAATATCAATTTTATATGTTTATCCCTATTCAACATGAACAACCATTCATGGATAATTGAACCATTCGTGAAAACTAAAAAAGGAACATTCCTGAGAAATGAATTTAAACTCTATAACACATCCAAGTACCCACAAAAGAACATAATGTAACTATAATGAATATATTAAATGTATGAATGTTTTTATTAATGTTAATTAAGAAATCTAATTTTATTATACAATACATTAATGCGATGAATGTATTCAGATACAATGTAAAGGGAATTCTTGACCCCATTTCTCATTCATTGGTTTTTCCCTCTTTCACACAACCATTAGAATGGTTATTCCTTGAAAACTAATTATTTACAAATATCATAAATTTTATGGGATTTAAATGATTACCATAGGAGTTTATGTCAAATACAATGTTTTCCAAAATATGTCTTCTCTCAAAAACACACCTTTTATTTCTCTCCCATGGTTAATGTTTATTCTATCAAGTATGCCATTTCCTCATTCATTTGGGAACCCAAATTTTATTAATGTATGATTTATGAAATGAAACCCATTTATTTTACTTTTGTCATTTATTCCCAAAATTGATATACTTTCTATATGGAATGCATGTTAATGTTAACATTATGAAGTGACGGGGGTATCGAGAATTATATAATGCAATATTGATGTTATGATGTGAAGGGTGTGCAGAAGTTATACAAAAATCCAATACAATATGTAATGTGATGAATCTCATGAGTTAATGTGAAATATGCATGCACATGGTAATAAAATTTTTCACAACTATGTATGGTTGTTAACCTCTGAGACATATGGTTTCACTTTTATGGTTCTCTATTTTTATTAATTTTTCTTTTCATGTATATGATCTTATGCCAATGTGATTATTATGCACACCCCATGATGTATTGTCTCGTGTACTTATCCTCCTATTTGGATTTTATCTCACCCATTTTTATGTATATGTCCATGTAATTACATGTACTAAAGAGAAATCACAGGACGAAAAGAAGCTAGGGAAGACAAAATAAAATAAATGATTATGTTTTATGTTGTATAGTTATGTATGGTCCCAGTTTTCCCAAGACACTAAAACTTGGGATCATCATGGAGTAATGGTTTTTTGTTTTTTATCACTAAATTTATGTAAAATGTGATGTATGAAAAGTTGAGAAGATATAAGGAACTCCCCTTGGGACTTTTCAAAGCCGACATAGTTCTCGGGTTATCGGTGTACCTGGCCTGGTATGTGATGATGTGGTATTAGAGGAGGCCATTCATATTTTTCATTGAAGTAAGTATGTTTTTTTGTAATCTTTTCGTGAATAGGTAGATAGTCATGATTGATTTCATTTAAAATTCTATAGAAATGAACCTAAAGTCTCTTGGGATGGTTATGGACAGATGACTTTTGGATTAGTTCTATTATTTCCCCAATAGTGATATGGATAGTGTGAAATCAAAATCCTGGTTTTGCATCCATTTGGAATAATATAATTTATTGTAATGTTTGAGTTTTAAATTGGTGTATTCCTTATATAAGTTGATTTTTCGTACAATCATGCCTCTGAGTAGTTGTGAAAATATTATCTAAGAGGACTCTGCTACCGAACCATAGTTAGAAAATCATTTTATAGACCCATATCTAGTTATGGTTATTATGCACATTATCCATGCTTTAGGACTGGAATCACCTCCAATTCTTGTTCAGGCTCTAGCTATTGATACATTAGCGGTGTTATTTGAAATCATTATCAATATTTTCTTCGACAAAAGACACTAGTTTACAAATAATCCACTGACCCTCAACATGATGGGTAGTGGTTGAGAAATATATAATGTCTATTGGACTTCTTGGAAACAACAGATGTGATCAAGGTAATGTGTGAAACCATCATGTTGGAAGGACGAAGAAGGAGATCTTGGTACATGATGGTGACAACAAGGAAGCATAAGGGATTCGAGTAGAAGTACATCAAGGCTCTTTTCACTAATCAGTCCATTCTAGAATTAATTGGATTGGATAAGGATATGGATTCTTTCAAGCATAAGTAGGCTAATTGAACCAAGATTGAGTATTAAAATTTATTTTTTGAGTTAGTTATGTTTTCAACTAAGATTGTATCTAATGAAATAAAGAAGGACCCAAACTTTGAGTTTATAATTAAACTAGATATCATAGGGTTTATTTCTAAATCTTCTTAAATTAGGTGGATTTAATGGATAGGGTCATGATGGTTGTAATAGATCTGTATGAAACATCATGGATGAGGGGAGTTCCATTTTTTCCCAATGAGATAATTTTTTCCTTCAAAGGAAAATAGAAGTGTGATGATTCTCATAGATTTTCCCTATGGTAGAGTAATTCAAGACCTCTTATAGTTATAGGAGAAAATTAATTGACTTGATATAAGTGTGGAAAGTCAAGACATTCTATGAGGGTTTTTCTTATGGCACTAAATAAATAATGCTCATGATAATGTTCATCGAACTTAGAGAGATTCTTCCATCATTTTCTACTTCTCATAGTGGAACATGATAATTATATCCTCCTAAAACTGTGGGGCTACCATATGCATCACGTATAAAAGGGATCCATCCATAGTAATTCTAAACAATGATTATTCCCACAGTAGTATTAGTCTCTATAGGATGAAGACACATGTATAATGACTGTGAGAGGTACCATTACTATTTCATCATCATTAGTGACTCCTCTATTTGACAATGGTTCATCTCATTCATTTATTTCAATATGTGTTGTTAATATACATAATTATTCTAAGAAGAAATACTCATGTGCGAAAAATATTACTACACCCCATGGTATGAAAAGAGATCAGGGTCTTCATTGTCGCTATGGTGTCTTCTATATTTTAGGTGTTGATCTTAGTTGGAGTTTTATGGTTCAAGATATGAAATCTCTTAAATTTATATTTGGGATAGACTGTCTCGTTCACAATAAATCCTAGATTTATTTTCATCATGGAAGGCTCTACATTACTATATATAAGGGTGTATATATAGACATTAAGGGGATTATGGAATATGGTCACGTAGAGCCAAACCATTTTATCAAAATATGGGGAAAGTGAAATCAATGTTTTCTTTTTATCTGGAGTTGGAATCTTTGTGAAATAATCTTCCACCAGTCCTCATCTAGTTTCCCAACATGATTACATTAGATTTCTCAAGTATACATTCAGTGGATGAGGTTGTGTTTTCTATTGACTTAATGCTTGGTACTCATCCAGTCATTATTCCTTCTTATCGCATGTAACTAGATGAACTAAAAGCTATAATTTCATAGTTGGATGATCTTCTTGATAAAAGATCTATATTCCCGAGACTGTCAACATGGGTGGCGCATGTTCTCTTTGCTAAGAAGGTTTATGGTTCTCTTTTTTTATATGTTTATTACTGAAATTTCAATCGAGATATGGTATAGATCAATTATCTATTTCCACGAATTGATTAGATATTTTATTATATGAATGTTGTAAAGTGGTTTTCAAAATTTACCTTGGATATAGTTACAATCAGTTAAGGATAAAAGAATATATCATTCATAAAACTATATTTAGGAGGAGGAACAACCATTATGGGTAACATGTTATGCCATTTGGCCTAAAAATGCACCTTCAATTTTTATGGAATTGATGAAGTTAATTTTCCATAAGTATCTCAATCAAATTATGGCAGTATTTGTGGATGAATTCCTAGTTTTCCTTAAATCAAAGGAGGATCATGTGAGACATCTGTGAACATTCATTAGTGTTATAAGAATTAATCAACATTTTCAATGCTTTCTAAGTGTAATATATGTATTCGGGAAGTGAAAATTGTAGGATATGTGGTGTCTGAATAGGGTACATTTATTGATCCTAAAAAGGTAAAAGTTTTTATGACATTATAGAGTCTATAGAATCTATTAATGGTCTAGAGGACCTTGGGATTAGCTGGATATTATCTATGGTTTGTGAAAGACTTATCAATGTTGGATTATATGTGGTCTACTAAAACATAGAAGGGGTGAAATTTCATTGGGATAATAAATGTCAGAATTTTTTGGATATAAAACATCCTTTGACCACTACACCATTGTTTACTATTTTAGAGGCTGGATATGGATATGTAGTCATTTTCTATTAATCCTGTTAAGGCTTGGGATGCATTAATTTGCAGTGAAACCATGCAGTTTCTGATGGATATCTTCAGCTTAGGATACACGAGAATAACTATCATACTCATGATCTTGAACATCCTGCTATGATGCACATATTTATGTGTTGGAGGAATAACCTTTATTTAGTAACATTTTCCATATATTTAGAAAAATAAAATTGAGATATATATTCTCCCAAAAATATTTGATCGTTCGCTAGATGTGTTGGGTGGAGTACCTATTTTCATTTGACTTTGACATTGCCTAAAACAATGGAAAAGAAATTTCATTGTACATGCTTTATGAAGGAAACATCCAACCATGGAAGTGAATGATTTTTCATAAGATCTAAATTTGATGGCTCTCATTTCATAGTTTCATAATATAGTTTACTAGAAAGGGGATGAATTTTCATTAGCCAACACACAGATATCATATTCTATTCTTGAGTTGATTATTCACGATCAATATCTTGTTGATGAATAATGTAGAATTAGGAACTATATTTTTGGTGGGTAGATACTTTCCTAGTGTTTACTCTCTAAAGAGGGTGTTTTATGGTTTCGAAATCACTTCGTTGTGCCTTTAGCAATAATGAAGGCTGTGATGGGTATTTTCATAACTCCGAGTTGGCAGTGAACCGAAGAATCAAAAAAAATGTTCTATAATAGTTGGTGGTATTTTTTTCTAGGGATGATATGGGGCATCACAGAGTTTTTTGACCATTATTTTATATTCCTCAAGTGAATTTCGATCACAAGAAACATTTGGGTTTTCAATATCCACTTTCAGTATCTACTTAAATGGGGGATGAGATCTCTAAGGATTGTTTTACTCGGTTGCAATATAACCATAGAAAGAAGAATGTGATATGGGTTTTGATTGACAAACAGAAAATTTTGGACCCCTATATACCCATTCAGGACACAACCATAGTTGAGGAGTTGTAAAGTATCTTTGTGAAATATATAGATCATTTACACCAAGATAAATATTCTATAGTCCATGACTGGTATTCTTAGTTGACTTAACACATTTTGAGTGAACTTCAAGAGGCATGGAGATCTCATGTTCATTTGAGCACTACCTTTCATCTACAGTCAGATGGAAAGACAGAGATATCTATATATATTCTTGAGTATATGCTCCACAGTTCTGTTCTCATCTTTGGAGGGGAATTGGATGATCACTTTGGTCCGGTTAAGTTCTTGTATAACCACAGTTACCATTCCACATTTATGATGGATCCGTTTGAGGTCTTGTATATACATCCTTGAAAATATCACGTTTTTTTTGAAAAAAAATGAGCTCTAGTGTTCTTGAATTTAAAAAAAGAAAATATTACATGAGACTGAAGGAATTAATCTTATAATTATCCTTTTGAATCAAATACAAGAGATCAATGTGGTGGGAGATATACATTACAAAAACTTCTTCATTCACTCCCATTATTTCCAGAACGCTTCAAGGTAAATATGAGTAATGATATAGCTCATTGAAGATAGATGATCTAGGAAATTTTCCAAACTCTAGGATAGCATCCGTGATAGATGAACCTTAGCTATTTTGACAGATTGTACAATAGTTGTGGAATAACTCCCAAACCAAATATTATTCCAATTCATCTACATTGAAGTATTGAAAACATTGATAAACCCATGCATTATTTCATCAAGATCCATTTACATTCCATAATGCCCACAGTTATGATCAATAAAAACCACATTAGAGTTACTAAACACATATCCACAACTCGCTTGTACGATATTACCATTTGAAGCCCCATCTGAGTTTCAATTTATCCAGCCTATGAAAAGAGGATATTAAAAAACACAAAAGTACGATGAGGGGGGGGGGGTGATGTTACCATATATTTTCATCCATCGCAACATCAAGAATTCTTCCAAGAGTTATTGCACCACGCTGGGTTTAGTGAGTTAGTGTTCTGAATCACAACTACAACTTGACCAAAGGCATATATTGCATGGAAATGAACTGGATCATGTATGGATTTGTTTCATTCCATATAGACTATGTGAAAAATTTCCATGAGACCATCCTTGATAATAATAATATCTTGATTTGACATTTAGATGTCTAGAAGCGCGGGAAAAAACTCAAACATCCTGTTTATAGAAGGTAGGTGGACTTCGAATAAGTCAGAATATTAAATCCACAGAAAAGATGTAGATTAGAATTAATGATATAAATGGTCAATGTCTACATAGTGTGGGAGACAAAGAACACAACCCAAACATAAAGAAATTCCAAATTATTGAAATTCAGTGAATGTTCTTTGGTTGTACAAATCATTGTGAAGGGGATGACAATTATGATTCAATTGATTCTTTAAACAGTTCTGATAGCATAGATCTGATACAAGGTTTATGATGATCGATTCCCTAGAACATTAGAGTTTTATGTTGGTGATCAAGTGATCTTAATGCTTTCATCCCAGCTAGGTCATCGATGACATGGGAGGAAAGGGATGATAGTACCTCATTTTTTGGGAGCTTTCCAGGTTGTTGAGATGGTAGATAATGTTTATTACCATTTAGCTTATAAATTGTAGCTGACATCAATACATATTATATTCCATGTGTTACATAATATAATGTATCTATCTGATGCATCTCATGTTTTGATCTGTAGTGATCTTGAGATTGATCCGGATTTATCATTAACTAAACAGCTTTTCATAGTAGTTGATTCTGAGAAAAAGGTTCTTTTTTTGGAAGGATAATACCTTTTGTTCACATACTATAATAATATAATTCTGATAATCAGTAGATTCAAGAACATGAAGAACTGATGAGAGAGTAGTTGACTCAATTGTTTTCATGGAATCATAATTATAGGCTTTCTAGGGTTATAAATCTTTATGAAGGGGAGGTTGTAACATCCCACTATCGTTTTGATAGTTATGACTTAAACCATTTCATTGTTTTTTTCTTTTATTTTATGGAGTAATTTAGTGTTTTGATTGTGAGGATACATATGATGTTAATGTTAAAGTTTTTTTTGGGAATCTAACCTTCAAAATGACTTTTCATATAGACTTCGAGAGGATTACCCACCAAGTAACAGCATTAAAAATTAGGTAATTCTCCTACTGAAAGTTGTGAAAATATTCATCTTGTGATGGTTACACGTTATGATTATATATTTCACGAAATGAAGGTGTTAATTTTTTGTTTCTAATTTTGAAATTGGTGATTTAATTCAAGGCGACTGGTTTTCTATTAGTTAAGAAAATTAAAGGGTTCACAACATGTATTAGTGTTACACATTGTGTAATACCGAGACATCATTTTATTAAATAGGTAGGGTGGCTGGTTATTTCGATTCCCTCTACTCCAGAATAAACTTCCTTAAACTATGTCATTCCCCAAGATATCTCATACATGTCCATCTCGTATAAATCAATTCATTTGGATTTTGATCAATGTTATGGTTATGGTGTGTTCCTAGGTATGATTTATCACTTATTCATTAAGTTTCTATCTTTTTCCTCTCTTATATTTTCAAAGGATCATCATTGAAGTGATGGATATATTGCCTATAATTTTGGAGCATGCCTGTTTTTTGAGTTTTATGGTCTTATTCTTGTATGTTCTTGTTGATTTTTTTCCTTACGAGTGTTGAGTTTCAGGAAGAGGCAGGAGTTTCTATGCCAAATTGAATTTTTTTAAAGTAGTATAACTTGATTTAATTAAATTGATTATTAAAGTTCAATTTTGTCACACAATATTTCAATTTATTTGATAAAACACAATTTTAGTGAATTTATAGATTTGAAATGGGTTTCACCTGAGATTTATTAAAATACCCAATTCCATTGAATTGGGGCATGTTTTAAAGAAATTGGTTAATTACAATTGATTTATTAAAATTATGAATTTGATTAAAATAATTTAAATTAAATTTATATATTTAATTGTATAAAATAATTGTGAAAAGTATGAAATTAGTTTTTATTGGATTTAAATCATTTGTAAATGGAATAAAAATTATTTTATAGAAACCTAGTTGGTTTCAGTTGTACGAAGAGAATTTTTTTTATTAAACTGTATTTTGTTTTTTCATGGAAATAAATTTGACTTTATTTAATTTAAGAGTGGCATTTAATTCTATATTAATTAGTCTTAAATTAAATTACCAGTCATATAAGATAACATGAAATCATTTGGTAATTACTGAGTTATTTTGAAACACTCTATGCAATTACACTGTTATAAAACACACCTGTAGTGGGTACCATTCACAATGGGAAGGTAAAGATTCACCTCTAGCCAGTGTCAGTGGTGAATTATTATACTCATTTTCCTGATATCAAATATAGAGCGCATAATAATATATATGGTTAATACTGGTATACTTTTTGGCATATGAAAATTATGCTCATTTGTTCATTTTTATATGATATATATATGTATGCTAATGTGGTAAGAATGATTTACATGCCTTTTACGGATTACATAAATAGTTTTATGTAAAGGCTTTATTTAATCCATTATTTTAGAAATATTCCATCTCTTTTAAAGTAAACCCTCTAACATAAAATATTTTCTGTCATTTTGAAACTGTATAACATGTCTTTTTTAAATACGTTTTTTGAATTTCCAAACCTATTTATTTAGAAAATTTGATGGTTTTATTTGGATAATCTATATTTGGATTCCATTATCAAATCATTGGTGGTACCATACTTGGATTATGCTCACACACTACATTTTTCCTTCAAGTGTTGGTATAATTTCTATTTTCAGTTTTGAACAGTGTAAATTGATTACTTGAAGGAGGATCCAGCTATTGAGCTTTGGAAATAGTGAGTTACGTCTTTAGGGACCATGGGGATATTTTACCTATTTTATGTACGTGGGTTATAGTACTTTAGAATTTTTATGCCTCTGCGTATTTTGGTACATTACTCCTAATAAATACTCATTGATATTCATACGTTCATATTTCTTTTTCTTGAGTTACGTTTTGTGGGAAATTAATTTCCAATTACAAGTTATACGATATCAGGTGCTAGTTTCTAACCCATGTGGATTTTGAAATACCCTCAAGAAATTTCAGGGATGGATCAGTTATCAGTTTACCAGGTTACTCAGGTTGGTTTCTGACAAAGTGGTATCATATGAGGCTATTCTGCTTTTTTCTTGAAGTCAATATGCCTTGTGTGATATTTTACAGACATGGGAGGTAGTTGTGATTGAGTTCCTATCCAGATCTCACCACAATGACCCTTAGGTCACCACTAGTGGTTAGGGAAGGAGTTATTGTGTATTAGTTCTATTATTTTCCCCATTTCAATTTGGATAGAGTGAAATCCAAATCCTAGTTGTTGAATCTATATGGAATAATTACAATTGTTTATCTACATGACTATTAAATGATCTCTTCCTTCAATATGATTATTTTATGAAGCTTATTTCTTTTGAGAAGACGCATAATTTGGATCCATGATGAACTTTCTACTAATACACTTTGAGTGTATCATCTAGTGGACCAAAATATAGTTGAGGGTATTGATCGCACTGTCCATGCTATGGGATAAGAACCACCTCTAGTTCCCATTCAATATTCAACTATGGATCCTCATGGGGATGTTCTTAGAAATCATTCTTTGGATTTTCTTCCAAATAAGATTGTAGTTTTGAAATTCTCCATCTAACCTCAACAAGATGAGGAATTTTTGATCAAGATATAACATTTATTAGAGTTCTTGGTACTCGAAACACAATCAAGGTAAAGTCTACCAAATTCATTCTGGAAGGACCATGAACGATATGGTGGTACATGATGATGATGGAATTGAATCATGAGGGAATAAAGTGGAAGGAATTCATGGTTACTTTCACATAATAGTTTAATCTAGAGTCAATGGTGATTGCTAATGATATAGAGTTTTTCAGTCATGAGGGGGTTGATAAAACTATTATTTATTATTAAAATCAGTTTTTTGATCCTGTGTTGTTTTCTCCTGAGATTTTATCTTATGAATGGAATAAGGATTGGGGATTTGAGTTATGATTTCGATCAGATATCAATTATTAGGTTTTCCATCTAAGGAATCCCACTTATTCAGATTTTATGGATATAGATATGATGGCTAAAAAAGACATCACATTAAAGTTAGTGTTGATGGAAGTTCCTTTTTCTCTTAGTGGCAGTGTTGGTTCCCTAAAATTAAAGTAGAAGTGTGATGATTCTCATGAAAGTTATTGATGACAGAGTCATTAAAAACCTCCTATATCCCAAGGGGGGACAATTTTTCTTACTATAAGTGTGGAATTCAAGGAAATTATAAGTGTGTTTGTACCGAGTCACCTAAGAAATATATATCATGTGGACATTTACGGAACTTATAAATATTATACCATCATTTCCCTACCCCGAGTAATGGAACATGATCATCATATCCTCTTAAAACTGCTGTAAAAGAAAATGATTCACATTCAAAAGAGTTCAAAACACATTAATGTGGAACAATACTTCTTCACACTGTGGAAGAGTCTCTACAGGCTGGGTTGGTCTATGTGGTCTTTTGTGATGCATTTGGTTCTGGATTGTGCTACGTTCTTATGCAAGCGGCCATATTGTTACTTATGGATCTCGTCAGCTTAAGAAACATGATAATAATTATCCAACACAAGAGCTTGAACATGAATCCATGATGAACATGATTATGTGTCGGTGTCATTACCTTTATGGATAAAGGTTTATCATGAATTAAAACCATAAAATACTATGTTATATCTTCTCTTAAAAACATTTGAACATTCTCTAAAGGAATTGGGTGGAGTACTTTCAGTCATTCAACTTTGACATCTCCTATACCTGGGGAATGGTACTATCATTATAGACGTGTTAAGAAGGAATCTTCTATCATAGGTAGTCATAGAATCTTTGGATGTATGAAATTTTATGGCTCTCTTTGGTTAGTTTAATATTAGAGTTCATGAAAAAGGCAATGAAGTTTCTTTATCCAAAATTTTATTATCATCCACTCTTCTTGAGATTATTATTGAATATTAGAATCCTTATTATTAATTACAAAGCATTGGGGGATCCCTTTGTGGTGGGGAGATAGTTTCCTAATTTTTAATTATACAATTAGGGTGTTCTATGCAATCATAATTTCCTAGTTGGGCCTTTAGTAAAAATGAAGGTTTTGATGGGTGTTTGTCAAAATTCATAGTGGGAAATGCACCCAGAAACCAAAAAAATATTCCATGATATGCGATGGTTTTTTGGGGGAAAGGCATGAGATACGGGATTTCTATGTTTTTTCCCCATTGATATATGTGCCAAAAAGTGAAATCTGTGCACCAAAAACATTTAGGTTTTCTTCTGTCACTTCTAGTCACTACATAGAACTGGGATGAGATCTCAATGACTATTGTGGTTGGGTTTCCACATACCTATAGAAAGAAGAATGTTATATGAATTGTTATCAACAAACTGTCCAAGAAAGACCCCATTATACCCACTCATGACACAACCAATAGTGAAGAGTTGGAAAGTATCTTTGTGAAATATATTATTTATTTTCACGAAGTTCCATTTCATTTAGTCTCTAATAGAGATACTCAATATACTTATCACTTTTGGATAGTCATTAATGAGGATTTGAGATATAAGGTTCATTTGAGCAGGACCTACCATCTGAATTCGGATTTCAAGACAAATAGAGATATACATATTAATTAGGATATGCTTCACCCTTATGTTGTCAACATTAGAAGTACATAGGATGATCACTTGGGACTGGTTGAGTTCCTTTATAAAAACATTTACTAGTTCATGATTAGGATTTCTCCTTTTGAGTAATTGTATGGACAACATTATACAAATACATTGTATTGTTCGTATGTGGGGAAATGATCCTTGGTGGGACCATGATTGGTCCAGGAGACAAATTCATTGATTCAGCTGATTAATCAAATAATGCTGACAAAATGGATCTGATATAAGTCTTCTGCTTATTGACACTATTGAACATTAGAGTTTTTAGTCAGTGATCAAGTGTTCATGACGGATCGAACATGGTTTAGTCATTGATGGTTTGGGAGGAAAGGGAAGCTTGCTTCTGGTTTTTCGGACCTTTTCAGGTTTCTGAGCTAGTAGGGAATGTTTCTTACAATATATCACTTCCACCAAAGTGGAAATCGATACATAACATATTCCATGTAATACATATGGGAATGTATCCCTCAGATCCATATCACATTTTGAGATGGAGTGATCTTCAAAATGATATTGATTTATCTTTGACTGAGCAGTCTGCCATAGTAGTTGATTCTGAGACCAAGGTATTTAATGGGAGGATGATACCATTGTTTTTCATGCTATGGACGATAATTTCTAATAATCACAGGACATGGAAATCAGAGCCACAAATGAGAGACTGGTGTCCTCATATTTTTTTCATATATACTTCATCATAGTGATTCAGTGTCAAAAAAGTATTTATGGTGGGGATGTTTTAACATCCCATTACTGTTATGATAGTTACACCTTAAACCTTATAGTAGTTTTTCCTTTTCATTGAAAGAGTATAGTGTAGTTTGTATTGGGATTATTCCTATAATGGGGAAGGAAGATAGTTTTTGGATTCTCACCTTCCAATTGAATTTTCATATATACTACCAGAGGATTAAATTCCATGTATGAGGATTTGACATTGTTTAATGGTCCTACTAAAAGCTGTGAATGAATTCTTGTTGTGATGGCTACACAACTTGATTATCCATTTCACATTTTTAAGGAGTTAAGGTTAATTTATTAATTTGCAGCATTATGATTTAAGTCGAGGTGATATGTTTTTAGGTGGTTTTGAAAATTAATGTTTCACAATGTGTAAAGGTATTACATGTCGTGTAATACCCTGAATGTGTTTCCTAAACAGATAGTGCGGTTGGTTATTTTGTTTCCATCCTCAATTAACTCTTCTTAGTTAACCTAATTCATTCCCTGGGTGATCTGAAACCTATCAATCCCTTCAGAATACTTTCTTTTGGATTTGAATCTCTGTTACCCTTGCATTGTGATCCTGGGTTTGTGTTTTCTCTCATTCTTTTAATATTTTTCTTTCTCATCCCTTGGTATTTCAATAGATCACCATGGAATTGATGAATCTATGCCTTATAGTGTGGGATCTTTCTTTTTTGTTGAGTTTCTGGGCCTTTTACACCTTCATTCTCATTGAAGGTTTCCTTTGTATGTGTTGAGTTTTGAGAAGAGATAAGTATTTTTTTCTTAAATTTACATATTGATTAACCTAATATAGCGTGACTTATTTCAATTGTTGATTAAAATTCAATTACTGAAAAATGATTTCCATTGATTTGGTAAAACCATATTCTTGTGGGTTTTGAAATTTGATTTTTTTTAAATTAGAATTTGGAAACCCCCAATTCCATTGAATTGGGTTGTGTTTTATAAAAACTTGTTAAGTTAAATTTTTTAATTTAAATTGTTATTTTAATTGAAATTAATACAGTTATGTTTTTTTATTTATCTATGGAGATGAATTTTGAATAGAATGTGATGATTTGGAATGGATTTTACACTTGTGAAAATTGATTAAAAATGGTTTGATAGAAACCCAGAGGTTTTATCCTACAGAAATGGAATGTTTTTTTTATTAAAACATATTTTCGTTTTAAATGGAATTAAAATGGAACTTTCAAAAAGAAATAATGAGAAGTAATTGTATTTTAAGTATTCTGATAATAAATTTCCCATCATGTAACAGTGCATGCATGATTTATGTAGTTAGTGAGTTATTTTAATAAACTCTATGCTAACAGAGCATTATAAAACATACCTACAGCAGGTCACACACCCAATTGGAGGGAGACGAGTCCCCTATAGACATTGTTAAGGGGACGTTTTTATAATCATTTTGGTGATATCACTTATAAAATAAGGAATCATATTGGTTTTTAATAATATCATACCATTTGGAAGATGAAAATGTTGATTGATTGTTTATTTCTTAATGAGATATAAATATATGCCAATGTTGTAAAATTTATTTACATGAATTTACCTGATTACATATATTATATTATTTAATTGATTTAATTAAGTCATTTTTTAGAAATATTTTATCTCTAGTAAGTTAAAGAATGTTCATTAAAGGTATTTTCCAGCATTTTGAAATTGTATAATATGTTTTGTAAAAATATGCTTTCAAATTTCCAAAACTATTAATTTTGAAAATTGAATGCATTTTTTTAGATATTTGGATTTGGAATTTGTTATGTTATAATTGGTGGTATCCTAATGGGATTAGTATTGCACCATAATTTTTCCATTGGATTATTTTAGATTTTCTCCTTCGAGTTTGAACAAAGGAAAGGGATCTCTTAGAGGAGGATCCAACCGTAGAGATTTGGATTTAGTGAGTCGGGTCCTTAGGGACAGTGGGGATGTTTTTCTTGTTTTTAGTACTTGTTTTGTAGTAATTTGGAAATTTTATACCTCTTTGTTTTATAATACATTACTCCGAATGGATCACCCTTGTTATTCAATAAATCTTATTTATTTTTATTCTACTATGTTTTGTGGAAGATTCATTCATACATGCACATGGTACAATGCTAGGTGTTAGTCTCCAACCCATGGGGATTAGGAAAACCCCCAGGATATGTTAGGGATAGTTGGGTTCTCAAGAAACCATGGAATCTAGGTAGGTTCGTGACATGATCAAATAGTGGGATATATCATGATACAAAACATATGGAATGTTCTAGTTACTTGCATATTATTTTTTACATCTCTATCATCAATAACAATTGATGGTTCATTTCTTGAATATATCTGTTCAACATGTAAATTAAAAATGTTCGTCTCTAAATTTATCCATAAAGAATGAATAAGAATATATTTTCCAAATTATGGTTTAATATATATAATCAATATAGAAACATATTGGATCAACAACTCTAGTGAAGTTCAGTTTGTTTTCAAAAGAGATGATAACCTTACACTTTTTTGATTTCTATTGGGATGACCCTCACATACCTTTAGAAATCCAGTACAAATCCATATACATTTGATCATTGGGATTTATATTTACATTGCAGCGTGGCATGGGATGGTTATTAAATAATAGCATTGGATGTGGGTTGAACATTAAGAATCATTTTTTACCTATACATAGCATATTTTCCTTATATAAGGGTAACTAAAAACATACAAAACCATATAAATAATTATTTTAATTATAAGGCCATATAAACTTTAAATCATAACAAAGTAAAATCAATTAAAATCAAGAGTTCAGACATTATCTCATTCAACACATTATTCAAATAATAAAATAACATTAATATTTACACTATTTTTTAATATTATTTAAATGGTTTTTATAAAAAATATAAAAAATGGATTTTTTTCATCACTCTCTCAAATTTTAAAAAAACCATCACGGTCACACATGTCTCACTTCTTCCCCAAATATGTAACACATTTATTTATACCAATTTATTCAGTTCCGTTCACAACTATGATAATTAAAAAATCCTTGATAAAAGTGAAATTAAATTCTTAATTCAATTTCCCACATCTTAATTTTTGGTTCAATATTACCCTACCAATATAGATATATTTTGAACAATTTAGCACAGTTTAAATTTCTATCATACTGTGTGTGGGTATCCAAGACCCATTTTTTTTGAAATTTGATTACAATTACCTGTATATAGTAAGATATATACATGTATTTATTTTTATCATATTGTTTTTGATATTTTTACATCCATTGTTCACATGGTAATTCTGATACGTTACATGCCATAACAAAAAGTCATTATTATTCCCAACTATAATGAGATCCTCAAGATACATTTCTTGTAATATTAAATATATTTCATATGGTCTATATTTATCATAATGATAGGAAACTGACGATGACCTACTATCATGTTCTGCTGGATCATAATCGTTGAGACTTATTCTCTAAATATTGCACTAGGTGACTTCGTGTGCATGTGATCAAGAGGGCTGACCTTCCAATAGGAACACCACATGTTTCAGCCATCATTGTTTATTCCTATCGACGACCATGTGTGTTGGTCTCTATAAATGAGATCAATATTAATTTATATCATATTGTTATATTCCATGTTGCTTAGTAAAAATAACAACGTTGATGTCATTGTGATGTATCTTGTGTTGGTTGCATCATTAGTGGAAAGACATTAGTTGAATGACCAAGATATATTTTATTACATCTGAGTTGAGGAAAAGATATTCCATGGTCCCAAGTGGACTAGTATAGTAGTAACTTAATTAAATACATGCCTATGGTATACAAAGTAAAGTTCATCTAGTATGGTCCTGAAATATATTATTCATTAAAATTATAATGATACATGTGTGAATAATTCATTAAGAGAAATCACGAGAAATAGAGATTTTATTACATAAAACACTATCATCAGATGCAATCATAGCTTGGAAATTCATTATCTCCTTTTGGAAATTGATATGTTTCTATAATCTACTGTTGTTATATAGTTTTAGGTCACTATAATCGAGATAAGGACCTAAAGGGTCACAAACTAACTATATCCACATGATCGACCAATTCAGATTAATATGAGTTTATGATAATATTTCATCCATTAAAGGGTCTAATGAACAATTTATTATAATTTACCACAAGTAAAATAAATCAGTTATATTATTATTGTTTAGAGTAATTATGATTGTATTTATTTCTCATGTTATTCGCATGTTGTTTGATCATAAAAGAGAATATAAAAAAATATAATTTTTGGAATGAACATATACATTAATGGTTAATTAAATTATTTGTGGATCATAGTGGATGAGTTATACATTAATATTTTATTACATAACATGTTAAAGTGTTACATGTTAGTGATAAAATTTGTAATACATTTATGATGTGTTTAATTAATTTATATGTTTGAAAAAATGTCTAAAATGAAGGTTATTTCTTTACAGGGATGAAAGCATAATTTTGGAAAGTATAACAAAAGAATAAAAGATCATTTTAAGATAATTAATATAGATATTCATAATTTTGAATAATTTGGAAAGATTTAATCTGCTCTTATCTCTAGATCTTAGAGTAATATTCAAATGAAAGTACAAGGTCAGGTTGATCCCTCTTTCCTGATTAAGTCTGTATTATTCATGCGACCAAATAGGCATCATAAAGCTCATCAATTTCCCAAAGAATCTCCAATTAATCTATGACAGATAATCTAGGAGATTTCTTAAATATGACAATAATCTAATATATCCATATATTGGTGTAATTGATGGATGAAACACTATAGGTGAGTGAATCAAATTGGAGATCTCAAATTAACAAGGCACCATTTACATGTTCATCCTATTGTATTCTTCATTTTTAAATTGAATCCCATATGATCCATTGGGAAATAAAAGAAAGGGTTTGTGATTATTTTGTGTTTCTAATATGAATCCATACCAAAATATTTGAAATTCTAAAATTTTCATGATTCCACATTTCCCTCGGTTCCACCACATACAAGAGTGACAAATGCACATATTCTATTTATAAATATATTTCTTCATTACTTGGTCACCTAATGACTATCACTCTAAAAAAAACATATGAGATCCTAACATTAAGTTTTCCTCTAGGATAAATTGATTTAGATGAATTTCATTTTTAATGATTCCAGGTAGTGGTGCTTTTAACTAGGGTAATTTTACATATGATTGAGTTAAAACATAAATTTACACATGTTGGAAATTTAATTTCATAAATATCCCTTTCCTTACAAAATATCTCCTAAATTTAATAATATTATTTTTTATGATTCGGTTGTGGAATATATAATATTATTAAGGAAAATTAAAAATTTACATTTATATTATCTCTTATTCAAAGTCCAAAAAACACCTAGAATAACAAAAATATATATATCTAAAACATATATTAATAGGTACCCTTCCACACACTTATCATTGAAAATATTTTTTTAATTATATACAGAAATTATAAATTAATGTAAAAAACATTAGTTCTTTAATAAAAATAAAAATAAATAGAAAATATGGTTAATGTGATGGGAATGATTTAATTAAAAATTATTATCCATATATCTTATACCCTTCATGAATATAATATGATCAAAATAATTAAAAAACACAATATTAAAAGAAAGTAGATAAAATATAATAGTGAAGTTAAGATATCAATGGGTTATCCCTCTAGCAAGGGGCTTCATATAGACCATATGCAATAAGAATTCATTACAATCATCCCCAATCTAAAGTGAGTTGTTTTTCCTTAATTGGAAGCACCATATTTTATATTCTCCCTATTTATTCAAAAAATTATTAATCTATTAGGGGACTCATTTGGAAATAGGGTGTGAGTTGAAATCATTTTTATAGTATAAAAATGCTTAGGCCTCATATAGAAAAGAGGAGGCCTAAATTGGGGTTTTCCTCCCCCCACCACATGATCATTTTGAGATTATCGAGGGGGTTCTTCATAAGGTATATGCATGTTTACTTTTAGTTATTACAATTTAGCTGCCTCTCTAATGGAATCTTCTTCAAACTATTATATTTTTAATTTTCATAAGGTTATAAAAATGATTATAATTATAATATTATTTTTCATGTTATGTATCAACATCTTCAAATACAATTCCAATTTTTCCTCAAATTTTGATGAATTCTCATTAAAGAAAAAAAAATTCTATCCCCTATCATATATTTTACTGTTTTATCATTTAAGATAATATATTTGAGAAATAATAATGAAATTAACAAACTATAAAATTTTAGTAAAAATTATTCAATGTCAATTAGAAAACCTCATCAATATTAGAATAAAATTCCTTTTTAGAATGAGATATCTCTAGGAATAAATGTAGATTGACATGTAGTGGGTGGTCCTTTAGTGATTTGTCAACAATTTATAAATCTTTTTCAATGTTTATGATAGCTTTTTGACACCCTAGTTTATAATATAATTGGTTTTAATGTGTATAATTAAGTTATGAAATGGTTTATTTTTGTTTAGAGAAGTATCTTGAAGGTTTTAGGACGTCTTTGTTTGAATATTTTATAATTAATTGTTGTTTCATATTTATAGGAAACCATTATCTTCTCATGGTAAACTTGTGAGGTGTAAATGGTAAAAATGTGGAAGTGGATGATCAGTTCACATGTTGGGTAAAACATTCAGAAATTGTGCGACATTAAAAATTTTATGATTATGCACATATGTAGGGTGGCCACCTGATTTTTTGAATCATGCTACCAAATAGTGGGAATCATTATAGGGTTTTGTAAATTACATTTTAGACATTTTCATTCCCTAAAACATGAATCCTCTAATTATGGATATGAATATAAAAAAGGTCATTTGCGGTGATTTGGGTAATCATATTTACTTTAGATCTAAACCATGTTAAAATGTAGTTTATTGGACTTATTAACCTTGGATATATTCCCAATTTATTATCCTATGATTTTTTCCATTTATATCTTAGGAGAAATCCTATATGAGAATTAGTTTTTTGAATCATGTGGTTATGGTAGTTATTTATGGAATGCTTATTATAAATAAACATAGAAGGGTTATTAGAGCGTAGATATATGTTGTTTTTTTACAATTCATTGGGATGAAATCATTGTAGTTAGTTATATTCCACCTTTTTATAGATTTATTAATAAATCACATGCTTATATTTTTATAAAAACTAATATTCCTCAACTATTATGAATTGTTGGATTAAACATGGTTGAAACTTTTATTTTTTAAAAATGTTTCAATTAAAAGGTTGTTATTGTAAACCAATACATATTTGATAAATCACCATTTTATTATTATGTTTTAAAATATTGATTTTTGATTATTATGATGACTTATTAGAATCTTGGAATAGTAAAGAGTTTCTTATATTCCTTGTTCATAAGGACATGGGATTTTGTTGACTCATAATAGGATTCCATGTGGATTTATGCGAACTATAGATCACATGGGTTGATATGAGTTCATGTTTTATAAGATTGGTGCCTTATCTATGCAGAATTTTCTTCAATACTAAATTGGGGTCCCTTTGGTTTGTACCACTAAGTGATGACTTGCGTATAGAGAAACGGTATTGTTCTCTCATGATTTGGTCTATTTAGTTGGATCTATTTTAAAGGGTGATTCATTATGTGGGTTAATTTCATGGGGCTTTCATTAATGAAATGGGTGTATTGATTTTTGATTATGGAATTTCAGGTAAATAATGAATTTAAACAAAATATATGGATTTTGGAGTTAATCTCATAAATATATTTCTTGAGGTTATTTGTTGTATCCTACTTTTCTCTTAATTTTATATAAAATATGATGTAACGTTTTTTATGGGATGTCTAATAGGAAATTCATATTACATTTTATAATCTTCCCACTTCATATGAATCTTATTGTGTTTGTAAAAATCATCTGGCATGATGAAGGAATGAGAGGCTTATTACCCTTTCTGAGAGGTGCATTGCAATTATAGTCTCTAGTGGTGGACCATGGAGGTAGCCATCTGGTGGAGCATGAGAGTCTTCCATGTGGGATGTTTTATATTCCATTTATTATTTTTCGTACAGTATTTATTCTTTCTTTATATATATATATATATATATATATTTAATGAATATTTATTTTATAGGTTGTTGTTATATAATGTAAAATACCCCTTGAATTAGATATTCCAAAAGAATTTATTTCCAAACATTTGTTTCAAGTGGATTAAGATGAGGTTAGTGGAATTTTGGTCATTCCCAATATAGTGGGTCATTGTCGATAAATTAAAATTGGTATCAATTTTGTACGATCCATTAGTTGGGATGGTAGGTGTGGATGTAGGAGGTGTCAATACATGAAATATATAGTATAAAAATGAATAACTAATATCCTTATATTGAAATTTATATTTAATGATTTGTTTTGGGTAAGAAAAGTATTGTTAAAAACATCAAGGATTATAATCACCTCGTCGTCATGGGTTTAGATGATGATAGATGTGTATTATAGATTTTTAAGGAGGCATACCCCAAGTATTTTATCATTAATGTGAAATTGTATTATTTAGTCATTAATAAAATATCACTGGATAATTTCTATTATTAGAAATTTTTATTTCTACCTATTTATGAAAATGATATTATTTATTAAATGGATTTATGAACAAGGAAAAATATTTTTTGGATATTTGTTTGTTTATTATTACTATAATTGATTTATGTAAATTCCTTCCTTCTATTTTTTGTTTAATGGAACATGAAATTTGTATGGAACCTAAAATTTAATGGGTAATGTTTATGATGATAATGAAATTACCAAGATATTAATTATAACCCATGGTATCTTAATATAATGTTATCAATTTTATAATGAGTACACTATATGCATAATTAAATGTTTTATAATTTTATAATTTAATAATTTTTACAATTTATATACTATATAAAATCAACATACCTAATATAATAAATTGTTTTAGAAAATCGTTGAATGGTATAAGGTTATTACTTAACATGACACGAACAAAATATATTAAAATTATAATTTATATCTTCTATAAATTATCTAAGAAAATTTATAGAGTCAAAAAACATTTGTTTTTAATTATTTAAATAATAAAATATTGAATAAAAAATGTTCTGTCTTAATACATACATATATATCAAATAATTTCATGTATAATGTGTAGAATAATAAGAACAATTGAACAATGTTAAAAAGTAACATCCCACAGTGATAGTTAATCTAAATTTCATTATCATGATGAATAAATTATTGACCAAGATATAAAGTTAACATATAATATATATTATTTGTAGATTTTAAATTTTTTTATTCATTAATAATACCTATTGATGAATAAATTTCTTTGATTAATGCATTTAAGCTTCAATAATGATGTTATAAAAAATGTTTTTCTAAACTCTTGTATTCATGTTTGGGTTTTATAAATTTGATATAATTTGTTTTCGAAAAATTGAATTGTTTAATGAATAAATTGTCATTTTTTTGTGATTTTTAGTTTCTAAATTTTGTATAATGTTGATAATTAAGGAATTTAAACCATATTATAACATTGACAAATGAGTAGTAGGGAATTAATGTTCTAGGAATATTTGGTCATCAATATTTCCTTGGTGGAATTGTTCTGTTGTATCTGGTTGTTGTGCTGGCAATTCATATTACACTGGATATGATCCTTGTGAATACTTTAGAATAAGACTATTTAAATTGATTGAATTTACGGTTTTAATGAAATTGTTTTTCTATTGAGGCTAGTTTTTTTTTGTGCTAAACAATATCAATTCATTGTATAAATAAGGATTGTTCATCGAAATGATGTATCATGGGATGAGAATAATATATATAACATGTAGCAAGATATTCTAGGATCTAGATTTTATTCCATGACCAATGAAAATAGAACACACCTAGTTGAATTTTATTTATATAAGTCTAGTTTTTCATATTCAGAAAAGAAAAAGTCAGCTTTGACTGAATTACATATTAACTTATTCACTTCGAGAGTTACTATTACTACATATAAAATGATTTTTCATCTTTTTAATAGGGATAGGATGTGAATGTAGTTTGAGAAGATTATTTTTGTGTAGAGTTCAGAAATATATCACATTAATGATAAACTGAACTATGTATTCATCAAGTCTAGTTAGGGGAATAAGAAAATTAGGATGAACTTACTTTTTTGAACCAAATTGGGTAAAATTTTAGGGTTAGTTAAAGTTCATAAAGAGATGTTATTGGAATGATTAGCCGCTTTAGTGGATTTTTGGATTTGGGTGAGTTCATGGTTATATGAATTTTTTTTTTATGATTAGGCTATTTTCATAGAAAACATATGGAAACATACCATAAGTTTTTAGTGAGTTATTTACATTTTCATATTCATTTCTTCTCATGTGTTTTTTGATTAAGGAATATTATGATTTGGTCTAATTTTTTGTTATCAATTGGGTAGTTAACGTCTTAAAAAAATAGTCATTGAGTGACATATCACTGTAATGTTTCATTATTTTTAATTTGAAATCTAATTAACATAAACTTATGTCGTAAAAATTTGGATAATGTCATTTTTTTGACTGGTGTCTCTCATTCTTGATTCAGGTGACCATGCCCTAGGTCATCTTGTGTGAGAATGGAAAAAGTCATATGATTAAGTGAAATCCTTATAGTAGAGAGATATTACTAGGCAGATAAAATTAGATGACTTGTATTGTCTTATGGGATTAGATGATGGTTTTTTATGGGTTATGATAGTTTGATGTTTGTTTCCCATTCAAATATTGAGTTGGTACAAAAGTAATTGAATGTTCGACCAAGAACAGTGGGGATATTGTAACTATTTTCAATACCTATCCCTAATTTAGAGTGAATTAACTTGGTATTTAGAAGTGATGTGTCTTCAAAATATTGATTTCCTTGAGGTGGAACATGAAAAAATCATGGAGTCATTTCATTTCACTCCAATATTTGTGAGGATAGATTCTGTAGATGGCCTGGATAAATTTCATTCCAATGAAGTGTTATTTTAACATAGTATGCTAATTAATAGGGTCATTTATTTTTCAGGTATTCTTAATAGAGGGGAGTTATATCATTGGAATGATAGGAATGACAACAACTTTATTCTATTGTAATCTTTAGTATCATTAAGTGCATTGGTCACATTTCTTATTTTGAAATATTACTCTCTTGAGTTGGTTATGCATAACTTCTTTATATATCTCTGATATAGTGGTATGAACCTCCCTATTTTTTAATTTTGTTTGGAATTTTGTTTATCTTGAGTAATTTGGTCCTATAAGTTATATATTTTCATCACATTTAAATATTGGATTGATAATATATTTCTAGGATTATATTTTTCTTTTGGATATCTATCACAGTAGCATAATTGTGATTGTGTAGGACTTTGGGATGAACATTATTATGCAGAAACAACATCCTAATTTTTTTTCTAGATATTCATGAAATATATATTTCAAATGATACAAATTATAATAGTGTGGATAATTTGAAACACTATATTTAAGTAATATTGGTTTTTATTATGACGTTTAATGCCATTCAATATTTGGTTCCTGATTATAGAGGATTCTAAAATGTTGTAAGAGTTGTTTATGTGTCTTGGTTAGTGAATGGTTGTAGAAATCATAAGGTTTTCCTGGGTAACAATTTCGGGAATAATAAAGTTATTTGGGGAAGTACATGGATAAGGAATTTTTTTTGCTATATCTTAGAGTAACCAGGTGAATTTGGATTTTTTTGGACAATACTGTTGGAAGAATCTTTTAAAAAACATAAACATTATTAAATGGTTTGGGAAAACTATTTTTATAAATAGTTTTCCATTGAAACACTTATTCTTCTACCTCTGGCTATTGATGTTAAAGAATAATGATATTTTAGGTTATTTGGGTGATCATATTCAATTTGGATATTGATCGCTTCAAATCTAATTAGGCATGAACATAGAATAGAAGGTACGATCCATGTTTATCTCATCTCATTTACACTATTTTTTTCTCTTGAGATGAAACGTAAACCAGGAATTTGATTACCTGATCAAGTCGTTAAGGTAGTTTTGATGGGGATTTTATTGGAATCCTTATAGGAGGGTTATTAGTGATCTGGTCTACATTATGGTCATATAATTATTTTGGATGAAGAAATTAGAGTTCGGTGGATTTATACATTATCTATATTTGTTAAGAACTATGTTTGTTATTGTTTTATGTTATATTAATTTGTATTAGTGATAAATAATAGTAAGTTTCACAGTTGAACAATTTCATTGAGAAAAATTGTTAAAAGAATATTTTTTGGGTGGTTCCCACAACATGTTTGAAAAAAATTATAAATTTTTATTTAGTTTTAAAATGATTATTGTGGAGTGATATGAACTTGGATTTGTAACATGACATTTCTTTGCATTGAAATCATTTCTATTGCATAGAGATTTGGTTATGGATGATCAATACGAGTATTCCATGTTGATTTAGGGATCCTTTGGTTTAAGATGGATGTTATGGGTTAATGTTTCATGTTATTGTATCATTAATAGTTGATGATTAAAAATTGTGATCATTTGGAGTAACTATATAGTGGTTAAATGGATTTATAGGAACAAGTTTCCTCCCATGAGATGGGCAATTAATTACACATGTTTCAATTGGAGAATAATTGGGGGGGGGTTTCATTGGTGTTTCACACATAACATTGGTGTGTGGGATATAATGTCGGTGATTTAAATATAAAAATGGATTTTAAAAGAAATGTGGTTTTAGTTGTGGGTTATTTATATGTTTTCTCTTGATTATTCATTACAATATATTTCCCTCTTGGTTATACAAAATAAATCTAATTAGTTCTTCTGTATATGGTGTGCGTGATATGTATTTTGTGGAATTCTTAAATGGTTGTATACTCACCCCAAACGTATGAGTCTCCATCCCTATAAAATTATTGTTCTACATAGTTTTAAAGGGGATACCTCTTAAGTTTCTTTGGGGTTTAATTTCATTTATGGTCCCTAGTGTTTAAGTTTGGAGGTATTTATCATGTGGCCAATGTGAGTGAGGCAAGTTTGTAATTTTTTCATTAATTG
This sequence comes from Viscum album, assembly GCA_963277665.1. Classification (NCBI taxonomy): domain Eukaryota; kingdom Viridiplantae; phylum Streptophyta; class Magnoliopsida; order Santalales; family Viscaceae; genus Viscum; species Viscum album. Next base: position 809,597,884 of record OY728130.1, read on the forward strand.
AGACATGATATTGTAATCCTTAACAATAATGAACAATTGTGTTCATTCCAAATCTGATTAGTATTTATATTGTATGTATTCTATATTATTTTGTTTTTATCCATGCATTATTTATGTACATATTATTCAATATTTCATTTAATGGATCGAATTCGTATAACATAATAATTTCCACCATGACCTTTTGATTCCCTATTAATTTTTTTCTATCCATTCATGATTGGGGTATATAGTTATATTTGTAGGAATTATGGTTCTACCTATGACAATGTGCCATGTTTTCGATGTTACAACTAGTTTTTCTATTCAAAGAACACATTTATATTCCAAAACTATTTCATAGAACTTAGAGAAAAATAATAAAAATATTCATTTATTTTTTTATGGATTCTAGTATATTATATTTCATGATTTATTTGGGGGAATTAATATGATATATAAATTATTTTTCTATAATTATCTAAAAAACACCCTAATTATAGTGGAAAAATATATTATAAATTCTTCCCGGTAGGGTGAATCAATATCCTTGTTTTTAAAATTTTTAATTTATAGTAATAAAATATTTAATAGATGAATGGATAAATGTATTCTAAAAAAATACATGGGATCAACACCATGTTAGTTGAATGACTATCAAGTCCAAAGTCTTGAAATATTTCAATGAAATAATAAATGTTTGATAGGAAAAATGAGAGACGTTTCTGATGAGGTTTCTTGGATTGTTCCACAATATTATCAGTTACTTATGTATAATTTTTGTGATTATTTTTTAATTATATAAACAAAGGTATGAGGGTTATTTTGTTTTGAGTTTTCACATAAATTAATAGATGTAATAAAAATCATAAATAAATTTAAGAGGAGAGAGGGGTTGAATCATTGGTTAGACCAATAATAACTTAGATAATATATTTATTTTGGAATTATAAAATTTATAATACATTAATTATCATTCATGTATCACTATCCTGTATAAATTTTGATAAATACTATAAACATTCAGAAATATCTCAGGTATACATAATAATGACTTCATTATGGTTTTATTATAATTAAAATTGCATTATATTAAACATGCTCCCAAACACCAACCAAATCCATCACATTTTTTCATTCCCTAAACCCCTTTACATAGTTTATAGAAACCCAACATAGTACTAATTTTCTTGTACATCATGTCCATATATATTTTTATAAATAAAAAATAATAATAGAAATATATAAACTAATGGTTTAAGGCCTTTTATGATAAATTATTTAATATAATTTTTTTATTATTCTTGTGGACAATTTTCCACAACCAAGCCACATTATACCCCATTCAAGAGTCCTGAAATGTCTATTCATCTTTATGACATTGTGTATGAAATCATAAAAATGGAGTGAGAAAAAATATCAGTACGGGGAAATAGTAATCAACACATATTTAAAGATTATGTCACAATAAAACGATGAAATATTAAAATGGGAAAAATATCTTATTAAAAAGGAAATTGAACAATATTACATTCTCAAAAGTCTTGGTAGAAGGATATCTAATCTCTAATAAAAAAACACACACCATTGAAAATGTTTGAGGAAACATGAGATAATAAAAATAATACATAATGTATAATCATATTTATATTATATAAATATGTGGAGAAACATAATAATAAACATTAGGAGAAACAAAATCATATTAAATCATTACATATTTGTTCATGTTTCAAAATCCCGTGACCCCTTACATGGTGGACTAATCCTGACTTCAAATGACCCCATATGGAAAAATCCTCATAAATCATGATCTATAAGTGGATCGATTATCAAAACTTGTTATTTATTATTGATTCAAGTATCATATCTCATGGAATATTATTGAATAGTGTATCACAACTCATGATGCATTGTTGACTCGAGTATCATAAATCATGGTCCATTAGTGAATTTAGTATCAAAAGTGATGGGATATTTCTATATAATGGGTTAAAAATATGATAAGAAAACCTACCTTAGGGATATATTGGACCCCACCCATCAACCAAAAATACATATATGTTGTAATTTAAATTAATTATTCATATAAGACAAATAACCCATACGACGAAAAACGTGTTTCCTTATTATTTTTGATGGTATCAAAAAATCGACATTAAGGATTTAAACTATTGATACCAAAAATTCAATCACCGTAATAGTTTTTTATAATAAAATATAGATAGTGATTCATGAAAAATAATATTATTATAAATTTACCCTTTACAGATACAATAAAAAGTGGAATAAAACTAAAAGGAGAATTATTTAGAAAACACTATTATCTTTTGTAAAAAATTAGACGTTACAGTAAAATTGAGAATTCTTTAAAAAAAATTGAATTGATTTTCATTACACCCATCTTGATGACATTTGTTTTCAAAAATAACATTAAATAATGCATAATTTAACAATATATAATGTTTTAATAATAGGAAGTAAAACAACTCTGAAAACTTTTATAGATAAAAATAATCATATATTTTTTTCATTGAATAAAATTACTGTATTTATAAATATAATTTCCAGTGGATGATAAAAAATATTATTTTAAAATTTTGGGAATCCATTTAATATTTTAAGATACCTTGTTTGAAAAACAAAATCATAAATGAGGTAATAAACATCTATAGGAAAACATGTAATTGAAAAGTGTATGGTTATTTGAGTAAATAAATATTTTGATTTCAAAGTTATAAAAAAATCATTATTTCTAGATAATTAATATTTAAATGGAAGAAAACTATATTTAAAGATTATGTGTTTTTTTCATAAAAATGATTCATTTTTATGGAAAATAAATTCATATAGAATAAATATATTAGTCAAATGTTTTTCCATAGTTATTTAAGAGAATAAATATTAAGTGATAGGAAATATATAACTTTATCGAATCTGAACAGATAATTCTTAAAGAATAATATTTTAACTTGAAAAAGGTAAATTTGTGTTAATAAAATTCCTTACCTATGACATTATTCATGAATCAAAAAACAATTAGTAATGGATTTATGTAGTATAAATACAATAAACATAAATTAAATAGAAAATATCATAGAAAAATGTAAAATAGAATGATGTTCACATAAATGAAATTTGTTGTTTGTAGAGGCAATGGTCCATATGTACGCATGATAAACAATTCCACTCCACAATGAATGAGTTGGAATGAACATATATAAAAATCCATCATTTATGAATTATAAAATTTTCACATTAAATATATTAATTCCTAAATACTATCCTCGTACAAACCATTTCATGTGGATCTAAAAAATATATACATCACATCATGCTAGTTGCAGTTTTCATGTCTACACGATTAATGTTGTTTCGATTTTCTTAAAGGATGAAAGGTATTGTGTAATGTTTCAAACATTTATGGAATTAAATTATATTAAATTAATAATAGTTTTTTATTATCTTGTTTTGTATATATTTTTTTGTAAGAATTATTATTATGAAGAAAATACCGAGTAAGAAATACTCATGTTGAGATCATTAGATATTATCTTGAATCTATTTATAATTAGAGGCCTTAGAATATCGAATTAAGGACAATGGATTAAGACCATGATGTAGGATTACAGTATGGGAACAATTTAAGCTTTTTTATGAAATAATTACAATGTATAGGTATATCATGAAGTGGTGGATGTGGTCCCCATTTATAAGCGATGAAAATGGAGTTGTTTGAATACCCATTATTTTCAATAATGGAATAACACTATTCAGAGTTCAATAGTCCCAAAAGTGCGAAAAATTGTGTTTTGGGTGAGATAATGTTGATAAATACACTAAAACTCAATAATAGTATTTTTCAACATGATTTACCCCATTTACAAATAGGTTTTTAAATTTTAACATTTCAGTTATTACCTTCATAACCAATTTCTAACAAATTAATTTAAATATTATTAAAAAATTATCAAACCCCTTTAATCGAAAATGGGTGTGAAGTACCATGATTCAATCCCATCATAACTGAATTTATTTTATAAATATTGTTAAATTAACATTTAAATAAAAAAATTCAATATGTTGAATGTTTTTTTGTAAAATGCTTTTATCATATTTAATGGGTCCAAATCATATATAAAATTAAAAACGGATAATTTTTTTGATATAATATTTTTATATATTTGAATGAGTAATATTGTATTATTCCTATAAAATAGATAATTTTAATTTGTTTTGTATATATTAAAAACATTAATGAAATAATTCTTTGAAAATACCCTATTGATTATTAAAATATTATTAACATAAATATTATGAACCATTAATTTTTTTCCAAAGTGAAATTATACTAGTTAAATAATAATTAAATTTTAACATAAAATATTAAATCCTTTTTTATTATTTTTTCCTACATGGGATAGTAAATAAATTGTATCATAAGTGAATACAAAAAATTAGTGTAAAATATTATTCATGCTTTGGAAGTGTTTAACATGAGTTTTATAATTTCATTATAGTATTTTTAAATGATTTATATTAAAAAATAAATACATATATGTACATTTCACCATATGGTAATTTTTATATATAGGATTTTAAAATGAGGTTTTTTTTATAAAATTAATATTATGATGTTTATAAATTTATCTTTTAAAATTAAATTTGAATGTATACAAATAAAAAAACTATTGAAAAATGTCGTTAAAACAGTAATTGTACATAATCATATACTTTATACATTTTCTAATTGATTAAAATAGGTTTTACCTAATTTAGGTTTTATAATTATTAAATTTTCTCAACAATATATATTTTGTAGATCATTTTATTTCCACTATGTGAGTGGAAAAAAAATATTAAATAGAGAATTAATTTAGAGAATATATATACCTATATATATAAGATAATATATCTGGGTGTTGAATTCTTTTTCACTTAAATAAATTACATCCTTATAATTTAAATTATCATTCACTAATAATAGAAGCTTAGGTATATAAAACAATGTAATTAAATATATTCTATTATGATATCAAACTCAAAATCATAGATACTACTAAACCCATAATTTCTTGAATCAAAGTAACGGAAATATATATTTTTTTCACCTATTTATTTTGTTAAATTTTTTCATTAGTTTGTTATAGGAGTTTCAAGGCATAAATGATTTATAGATACAATTTTACAATCATATCTCATACCAAATACTGAAATCATGATGGTTTGGATGATATAAAATAATATATATATAAACGATCATGTAATGATGAAGACTCAATATAAAAATTTCCTCTCAAATTACAAATTCATTTCAACCTATTATACTTTAAGTAAAACTATAATATAGCCAGATAAACATAATTCATTATGTTTAAGCTATGTTTTCCAATGTATTATTTATATTAGGTTCCAAAAACTACCATAATGATTTTTTAAAATACATAATAATGAATTATAATGTGTTTATGATAAAACCAATAAAATCACTTAGGATTTTATAGCCTAGTGTGTAGTTTTAATCCAAGACAAATTGTATAGAGTGATGATTCAGTTCATACTGAACTAGTCTTTTTAGGTCATTACCACTTACTATATATGTTCTAGAGTTGCATCCAATTTGTATTATCCTAACATGGATGTAATTTATAGGATAAAAACATTGTCAAAACTCTAAATCGTTTCCTACACATGGATTTATAATTATGGATTTATAAAATTTCTCCCTTCCTAAAATTAAAAATAAATGCAATAATACAAAAAAATAACAAAACTATTCCTTCAAAACTAATCGAATATACTCTGATAACAACTATAGAAAACCAAGATAAACATATCTTTATTATATATAATTTTTACAAGTTATTTATTTTTTTCCCAAATATATTAACAGAAACCTAATAATAGTAGGTTTATTTCCTTTGAGGATCAGTTAAATAAGTTATTTATTTTAAGAAACCCTATGATTTTTTCTCCATAAATAATCTATATTAACCTACCTTATAGACTCCTCATAGGATATAATAATCTTAATAACACTATGAAGGGAAACATAACAATGGGTTTATCTAAAATTCATTATATGGGTTAAAAATGATCAAAATTTTATCAAGTTTTCCATCAAAAGATATTAAAAATAATGATATGGGGAGAAATATATTGTTATAAAAGACATGAAACAATATGAGTTTCAAATTTTTCTTATTATATGGACTTGTAAAATCAAATGAAAAGAAAAATACCATCAAAAAATATTTTTGATACCTTATATGATAAAAATGATCTATGGGGAATAATATTAGGCATGTTGAAAATGATACATGGAAACATAACAAGTATGGTAGAAACATAATCACATAAAATCATTACATGGTGGGGTTTAGGTATTGAAATCCAAAAACCCATTTCATGGTGGATTATTCATTATTTCCATGAATTATTCTTACTGATGCTTCATAATTTACACTACAATAGTGACATGAGAAATATAAATTAGTTTCAATTATTACATCAAATATCATAACATACGACAAATAACTGACTTGAGTTTTAAAACATTTAGTATAATATAGACACGACTATGATTTTTTTCTATTATTGAATTGAGTATAAAAAAAATATTATATATTTATCTCATGAGACAAAATGCTATGAAATTCACTATTGGTCCATATTAGATTGCATCCCTGAAAATCTGAACATATGTGTGCCAATTGAATATAATCATTCATAGAAATATAATGAACCCATGTAAAAAATGTGTGCCACTACATTTCAAGATTTTATCGACAAAATTTACGTCAACAATTTAAATGGATTCCACAAAATTATTAAATCACATTAAAAGTATGGTTAATAATAAAAATTATAGTGAGATTATGGAAAATTGTTTCCAAGGATATTATTTATTTATAAATAATGATAAAAATGTAATAAAAATAATAAGAGTTTTTTAGAAAATTATTTTTTATATATAATAAAATATGAATGTATAGTTACTTTGAAATGAAATTTTTTAAAAGGTTAACTATTTGGTAAATAATTAACTTTATAAATAACTTTCAATAGTGATGCCTTAAAAAATACATAATTATTTCAAAAGGAAAATGTGAAAACAACTTATATATTTTTAATTTTCTAAAGAAATAATTAGTAATGGATCATTAAAGAAGATATAATGGGTTCTTAAAATGGTAGTGAAATAAATTTAAAGACTCTTAGTTTTAAAATAAATCATAAATAATTTATCTTCGAAAAATAATATACTATTATTATTATAGAAAATGTGTCTAGGAATATAAAACATTTTATTTGGAAAGGATGGTAAATATTTGTTTTATTTTGAATAACTATTATTGAAATCCCACATCAAACTGGTGGAACTTAAACATACCATCAAAAAATGGGAATCAAAAATATTAATTTAAAAAGGGTTATAAATAAATTTGATTTTTAAAAAATAATGGATATTATTTTTTGAATATAATGAACAATGATATGGTAGAGAACAGTCATTGATGTAGTTGGGGTTTTTAGTTAAAATGATGCACTTTTATAAGAAATTGAAACATAAAAATGAATATTTGAGTTAAAAAAAATTAATCCATTTTGAAAATAGGAAATATATTATTATACCATAAATAGAACAATTTAAGAAATGTATAAAAATTATTATGAAATAATTTAATTTTAACTCAATGAATGGAATTTTTAGTTAACCATGTTCCATACGGTTGGCATAATTCACGAATCAATAATCATTTGGCAAGTTGTTTGTCCCATAGAAATGTAAATCCCTAAAAAATAATAGTAAATTCTTGATAATAAATTAAAATAGAATATTTTCCTAACATATATAAAATAAGTCCAAGAAAAACAACCCAGACACCAAGAATGAGAATTGTGTTTTCCATAAACCCTCATGATAATGGTCACATCAGGTTTTCATGAAATAAACACTAACATATCATAAAATTAAATATATTAAATATTTTTTAAGTAAATTTTTATGTTAGTACAACAAATATAATGAATTATAGTGTGCAATATCATGAATTCATCATGGATTCCAAAATTAAATAGAGAAACCATTCCATTGTATTCCATATTTGATAAGAATTATCTATCCTCTATAATAATAAAAATAAATAACCTAATCTCCAATATTATTACATTTTCAATAAATATAATAATTCGTAAACATCCTTTGTAACCTTATATTACTAATTTATTAATTTTTTATAGTTTATTTCCATCACCATGTCATATGAATGTTCAATTGATTGTTTCATGCTAGAACCATAGTGACAATGTTAATTATTACATATTAGATCATGTATAATCATTAATAAATAATATAAAATGTTAGCTTTTTTCAATGATTCATCATTTCCCATTTCATTTAGAAAATGGAAAAGTAATGGGTTGTTAAAAAGGGATTATTGAAGAATTAGTTTTGGTGTGATTAATGATCAAAATTTAATATATTAATTAATATATTAAATAAGAATAAAAGTTTACATAATCATTTAAATATATTAAATAATATTTATTACAATATTTTATAAAAAAATTAAATTTCATAATCCTTCATATTATAAATATTTGGACATACTTCTTATATGAGGTTAAATTGACTATAATGGGAATGAACTATAATGATTTAATGAGTATTGTTTTTTTATATAATTTTAATATAACACTTATTGAAGATTAAATATTTAAAAAATAATATTTATTTTTTTTAAATTCATTCTATGAACCATACATGTAGGGTGGGGAATTTAAATGAAATCTATCATTCGTAGAGGTTGTAGTCCAAATGTACATATGTTTAATGACTATATTTCACATTGAATTGGGATGAATAAAGATATATAATAAATTTATATATCATAACAAAATTTTGATATTCTAAACGTATTTTTTTCTCAAATATTTCCTTTTTACTAGTCATTAGTGGAATTGAATAAACAAACATCATCACATTGTGGTAGTGATAGTCTGTTCATACACTGTATTGATATTGTTTTTCATCATAAATGATGGAAAATATCAAATAATGGTTGAGAAAATAACATAATTAAGTTATAATATATTAATTATAAAATTATATTATTTTATCTTTAATATTTTCATGAAGAGTAATATTATGAAGAAAAGGATAAGGAGTAAGTAATACTCAAGTTGTGAACATGAGATTTCCCATAGAAATATCTTTGGAAATGGAGGTCATTCGCTATAAAATTGAGGAAAAATATATGAATCATGTGGGGATTAAAGTAGAGGAAAAATTCAAATATAAAAAATAAATTAATTATAACATATGTTTTATGAAGTGGTGTATGCTACCTCTTATAAAAATGAAAAAGGAAATTTTTTAAAAAGCATTAATTTTTATAATGTCATGACACAATTCATAGGAGGATGGTTCCAAAAGTGATAAATAAGGGATTTTGGGTGAATTAAATGGTCACATATTTCTCTAATTATATTTTTCATACATTTTTTAAAAATTATTTTAATCTTTTAACCAAGTGTTTTTTATATTTATTATTTGGATTTTTACCTTAGTAACTAGTTTTTATACATGTAAATTATATTTTATTAAAAATATAATGTAAAACATATAAAATAATTTTGGTGATTAAAAATAAATTTAACACCCATATAATGAAATTTAATTAGTGAATAATGCAAAATAAATTTTTTAATTAAAACATTTAAAATATTGAAAAACAGTTTTTAGTATTATTTTTCACCATTAATTGTTGTTAATCATGTAGTTCATTAATTAAAAAATTAATGTGAGATAACATTTTTTATTCATTTGAAAAAATATTATGAAATTATTTATATAAGATATATTATTTTAATTTATGAGAAATAATAACAAAATAATTAATAATTTTTTTAAAATAAAATTATCGTTTTTACTATTATGATGTTCATATCATTAATTATTTTCATAATATTTTTATTAATATGAATTTAAACTTATTACATAATATTTAAATTTTGATTTAATATTTTAAATACATTTATATATATATTTTCTCCAAGTGGTTAAAAATAATTTTTATTATAAGAGAAAAAAACTTTTTTAATAGAAATATATTTATTAAGGTTTTATAACATTATGAATTAGTTTTGTAAATTCCTGATACTATTTTTAAATAATTTATTTTACTTTACAAATAAATGTTTTATTGAAAAAAATTTCAACAACATTATAGTTCATTATTTTATTTTTATAATTTCATAAAGGTGGGGTTATTAGTGATATTAGTAAATTTTAACTATTCACCTAAAAATCAATTACTATAGAAAAATATAAAAAACATACAACACACTCAAATTTACATTTGGAATTAAAAAATGATGTTTTTCTAGTAATATTAAATTTTAAAATTTATAAAATTTTTATGTTACATTAAAATTAAATATATATAAAAGAAAAACTATGCATATAGAAAATTGGTTTTTTAAATTTTTTTCCAAATCATGTTTTGATTGAATATTATAATTTATTAAAATAACTTTTATTTCCATGTATAGTTAATATTTTTTGAATTTTTTTAATATTAAATATTTTTTATCTCGTTTTCAAAATGTGAGGTGTGTGTAGAAAGCTTTCAAATATAGTATTAAATTCATGAATATATATGTATAGATATTATATATATATTGTAAAATCATTCAGTGTAAATAATATTAGGAGAATTAATAAGAGGATGATAGAAATAATTTTATGTGGTTATAATGAATTAAGTATAATTATATAGAATGTGGATGATCACCACACCAATCCAAATAACCCCGAATACACCATCATATTTGAATAAAAACTTATGAAACATGAACGTGGACTCAGTTAACTATTATCATCTATTAGGGTATCAAAACATTGAGTTTTTTTCTACCAACCGTGATTATTGAAAATGGATAGAGTGGGAATAAAAAACTATAGAAAGGGAGATGAATATATTATCACTATAATTAAAATTCCTAAAATTAATCTATAGTAAATAACATTATTGTCAGGACAAAAGCCTAATCATTTACATGTGTGGATAGATTGGGAATTTATATGAATTGGAGATGATATCAATATTATGGTATTCAGGTCGCATTTCATGATTGAATAGTTAGGGGTTCCCTGAACTACAACTTATAGGTGGTTCCAAATTTGGGCATCTTCTTGTCCCGATTCTCTATCAACATCCATGATCTAAGGTTACCGTTTGTAATTCACTTGTGACATATTGAAATTTTTAATTATCATTATCCAATTTATCAAAGTTGAATGAATGTGAATATTCTTTTTTGTTATGGTTTCATTATTGATGGAATTCCATAAATATATATGACCAACATGTCTACTGTTGTAACCTATGTTTTCAGAGGGTAGGATACCCTTATCTGACTCCCTATCAACTGTGGTGTCCCTTATAAATATTCAAAACCATGGTACCCTTATATTGTTTTTATATCCATGGGCATAAACATTATTTAGATATGTGTGTTGTTATTTCCTTAACATAAAAATAGTATTCATGAGTATACCAATACCCAACATTTTTTACCAATTTGTAGGAACTGCTACTTGGATATGAGTTACTCAAAACCAATAAAAACATGAAAAACAAAATTTTTTACCCATGGACATTGGAATTTAAAACCAAAATAAAATTAAATTAAATTCAAGGTTTTATTTACGAAGTTATGATAATAGCTTCATTTAAATAATACAATAAAAATAAAAATGTTTACACTATTAAAGAATATATTTATATTATGTGTAATAATAATATTTAAAAAAAATTAAAAATTATGGATTTATCAATAGGATTTGAGCTCTCCACCTTGGTTTCAATCATTTGTCTTCCTTTATCCCTAAATAAATCCTATATATCTTTTGGTTCTCAATAGACTCCCCATTTTGGATCTAACCGTTATGATTCAGTTTTATATTCTATATTCAATAAAAGGTATCCCTATCATTATATTTAATATTTCATTATAAGTTCTTTTATAAAATGGTTATTGAAATGGTATTCTTTTATTTTTTTTGGGTTTTCTATGATGGATTAATTTCTAATGATGTGTTATAGGGTGGTGTATGGTTCTAATGGAATCATCATTATTTAGACTTTTTATTCATCTACTTTGTAAAGAAGTGTATATTGATTTCCATTGAGGCATGGGATTTATAATTTCTCTTTTATCTTCTATAAAATGATTATTTATATAATTTAATATTTATATGTTTATGATATTTTCATTAACATTTTCTTCAGTCACATGTTTATCCCCTCTTAAATATTCTTATTTTTTTTGTAGAAGGAATTAAGAAGGAAGTTTCATTAAGAGGGGTAATTAAATAAAGGAGTCATATGGGTTTAATGATTGGGGATATGATATGTCAAACATTGCTTATTTATAATCATATTTGTGTTTAGATTCAGGTAAATTAATAGTTCATGATCATAATTGGATTAGAATATAAATAAATTATTGAAAATAAGGCATCAAATATGTAAATTGAAATGTTATCATAAATTTAATACTTTTTTTAAATGAAATATGGTTAGTTTATGAAGTGTGGAATAATTATTGTTTTGCATAAATTCTAATGTGTTGGCCTGAGTTGTTCATAATCCCCATTTATGGATAGGGTGGTAAATATGTGTTTTATTGTTTTCATAATTTATATTTCTCTACTAAAAAGTGAAGGGAATGGTTTCCTTGCTATTAAAGTGGTTATGATGCAGTAATTGTCCATTAAATTTCATAACATGGGAAATATATGAGATATTTTTGTTGAAATTGTGGATTCCCTAGACCCACATATGTAGTACTTTGGATTACCATATCATGTGTACACTTAGATATGCATGATGATTTCTTACCATTATAGTACAGAATTTTCTGCATCCACTATAATAATGGTAATGTCCAAAGGTTAAATGTCATGTCAAGTGGTTATAGAAGATCCCATGCTATAATGAGAACCTCGAGATACAATGACATTGATATTAAATATATGTTCTATAGTCTAGATACATTATACTGACTGGACACAGTAGATCTCTGACTATCAGGTGTTGGTGGATCATAAGCATTGAGACTTCTTCTCATGAAGTTCTCACCTGGTGATCTCTAGTAGTGAGATCATGAGGACAAACCCGTCAATAGGAACACCACATGTTTTGGGTGTCATTGGTTGTTCCTATCTACGGACATGTGTATTGGTCTCATGAAATGAGACTATAACCAATGTATATTATTTAATTACGTACTTTGATGCAAGGAAAAAACCTTGGCAGTAATGTCGCGGCGAGGTAGTTTGTGTTGGGTGTGTCATTGGTGGTATGATGTTGGTTGAATGGTAAAGAAAGGATATGTCGCTTCCAAGTATAGGAAGTTGTATATCTCATGCCTGGTTGATCAGGATGGTGCTGCCTTCATAAGTCTTTGGCAAATGTAGTAGAAAGTAAAATCCATCTGGACAGATCAACAAATAATAAAGCAAGATAAGGACGATGACACAAGAGTGCATCCTTCTTTAAGAGATATTTAATGAAAAAGAGACTATAGCACATAGTCAGTGTTCGTAGGATGGTAGTCGTTGCTATGACTATCCATATCTCTATAGGGTCCATGACAGGATGTTAGACCCCACTCTTTGTTTGTGGATTTTATTCAATACTATTGAGATAAGGGTATAGAGGGTCACACACAACAACGTACTCAAGAATATGCACCTATTCAGTGGAATAAGAATATTGGACATGGTGGGACCCACCAATGGGGTCCGAGTGTTGTCCAATGTACTGATCACCTAATGAATTAAATAAAATCATTAATATTCAATTTCTGAATATTTGTAATTATTTAATGTATTTACGAGTTTAGTAAATATGAGAAAATATTAGTCGAAGGAATATTATTTTAATATTCCAATTTTGTTTAATATTAACAGGGACAACGAGTCGAGTAAAAGGGATCATATTTTATCATGTAATATATTTTATATATATTACAAGTATTCGATAATATAATAAATAATATTGAGGCAGTTTAGTTTTTCAAAATTCTTTATTTAGTGGACGTTGAAATAAACAGGGTTCGGGGAACCCTACCGGGTATTTATCAAAATCACTATAAATAAGAGAGAATGATCTCTCTATTTGGATGGAATATAACTATTCCTTCATTTATAGAATGAAAAATTGAGATCCTCTCTCTCCTCCTACTTCTTAGAGAGAGAAGTTGATGATCCAAGTGTTCAGATCATGTTTTTCCTCAGGTATCAAAGATAACTCGATGTGGTGATCATCGGAACATTGAAAGCTTCGTCAGATCTCCACGTTATTCCCCGGAATCCGACGATCGACATTCTAGTGGACTTTTGGAGCACGTTTGGACGATCTATAGGGATCTCGCTTTGTATCCTTTAAGTGAAGATCTCCATTTACTGGTTACAGTCCACGACAGCTTCAGATCTAAAACAGGTACATTTTCATTTTTGTTTTGTTCTCCTTACAATTTACGTGAAATCCTCAGACCTATCTATAGATCTGATCATCGGCAACTATAAGTTCCATTGTCCCACCGATGAAAAGTTTAAAATCCCTGGCCCACTCGATTCCTCTATGGGCCCTAGAAACCTAATAGTGGTATTAGAGAAATCCCGTAAATATTCTAAGAGAAATAAAATTAATTTGCTCAAAATTGAGTAGAGGATTCAAGAACTGTCTCAGTGGTTCAAACCGCGAGTTGATAAAATCACAAACTGCAATGTTTTAGCCATTTGAAAATTTCAGATTGGATTAATTTTTGAGTTTAATTGCGGGTATTATTTTTCCAATAATTTCTGATCATCGATTTTGTTTTGGTTTTTCCTAAAACACAAATAAGGATGATAATTATTATTATTTAATGATAATAATTGTCATCATGAATTAATAATAATAATAATTGTTTTATAATTATTAAAATAATAATTATTTTATTATTATTATTATAATTATCAGTATAATAATAATAATTCTTATTAAAGGCTAATATATAAAATTGTGGAAAACTTTTAAATGGAGGACTTGAATTTTTTTTTAAAGGAAGTGACAAATACTTAAAAACATTTCTTAATTTAATAAAAAAAGGAAATGGGGATGGGATTGCGCGTGGAAATAGAAATAGAAAAAAATGAAAATTCAGGGGGAACAAGGGGACCCCCTCCCTCCCCCCCACGTGGCGCACTGCAATGCCACAGGGACGCGGACCCACATGGTTGTCGTGGCCCAGTCATGCACTAGGGAACCCCCTATACTACTATCCTTCGCCTCAAGGGAGGCGCTCCAGGTCTCCGCCCTCCCCTCTGCATAGGCGGCCTCCAACCCTCACCCTATTGGTCTTCGACTTGGCCTATCTCTTAATGTAGCAGCAGCCGCAGTGTAGAAGCATGCTGCAGTAGAGCAGCTGGCGGTCGCACCACATGCTCATCCGAAGGCCTCTAATTGTAGCAAACATCAGGCGCCCAACCGCCTACTTTAGAACCATCCCACTGTGCACCGGCTTCTCTTCCCTCACTGGGTATGCCGTTGTCCCACCCTAAATGCAGCGTAGCTACACCACTCGGCCACCACGATTCCCTTCCAGCCTCACCTGTACCTACAGGTCCTCGTCGCGCCACATTGGGCTTCTCCCGACCAGCATCTCGGCCTCGGCATGCAGCACCTTTTGGCGGCCAACAGACCCGGGTTGCCTGCCTCTTCGCATTTCCCTCTATTTCTGTCGTGCCTCTATCAAGTCCACTACCCAGCACCACCTCCCTGTCTTTTCATATAGGGCCTCCCACTACTGCGCCAGTTACTCCAGTGTACCGTGCAGCTTCCACACATGCGAAGTAGCGCCTCTGGAACTATCTGTAACCTCGTCGTGCCTCTAGTTTGGATCCAAGAGGTACCCATTTTCTTGGAAGTCTTTCTGCAGGGTAAATTTGGCATTGAAGTGGTCCGAGCAGACCTACCCAACCCAGAACGGGTTTGGGTGGATCATCCCGACCCATTTCAGCCATGGCATGGCCCTGCGCGGGGTTGGCCCAATCCGCGCATGCCATGCAATGGATTTATTAGGGATCAACCAGATTATAATTAATCAAGATTAATTATATAAATTAATTCAATTTTAGTTTCTAAATTAAATTAATTAAAATTAATATTGGTTAATAATTTTAATACCCGAATAAAATTAATTCAATTTAATTATTAAATTTAATTTAGTTAACAGATTTTAATTTTCACTTTAAAATTAAATTAATTAGGGGACCGATGATTAAATAAATTATTTGAATTTATTAATTCATTTAATTTAATTATATAAACCCTCATACTTAATTAATGAATCTTAATTTTATCATGCTTAATTTTACCCACCTATTGGTCTTGAGCATCGACCCATGTATATTGCTTTTATTTAATTAATTATTTTAATTGCGTGTGATGATTGATATTAATTAAATAGATGGTATTCACATCATCTTTATTTTTCGATTAAAATATATAAGGACATTCATGTCCAACCCACTTGATGTAAATTTATACCTGATTCCCCCTCACCTCCGTAAGAGTACATTTGTACTTCGGATGAAGACGACGAACGACGTAGACCCCGCCAAGACGATGTGGTGCACGTTCATGAAGACGGGGCAAGACGACACAACGATTTCGCCAAGAGGATGTGGTACTCCAAGACGCGGCATGGACCGGGCCAAGACGAGGGGATAAATTAGATACAAAGTGAAAATACAAGACTAGGGAAAGATGCATCAAGAGTCAAGTTTTGACTCAGGTATGATGCACCTTAGGTCATTTAGATTCTCAAGACCAGTCGGGTAGTAGTTTTCCTTTATTCTTTTATTTATTATTTTATGCATTTTAGAACAGAAAGAAAAATACCTAAAATAATAGATAATAAAATGCATAAAGAAGCGACGTATGTTTTTCTATTAAAGTTCAAATGTGATCATGAAAACATAGATGAACAAGTTTAATAAAAATGGATCACATTCGTTGAGTGAAACCAATAAAAACCTCAAAGAAAATATTAAGTCACAAATAGCATTCCATCATTCAATTTTGAACAAAAATGGGTGTTTGAGTGCCGGTTCATGCCTTAGTTGATGGTTATCTTACTACAAGAGAGTTCTTTATTATTATGGTGGGTCGACTAAACTAAAATTGCAGTAATGAAATAGCCTTATCTTGCTTGTTGTAATTTTAAAGGTAAGCATTGTGTAAATCATTAAATGATTTCTGAAGTTGGGACATCACTCAACAGATCAAGGAACCTGGAGTTAATGCGGTTGGCCAACCAAAACCCTAACTTGGACACTCTGAATAGTGGAATAGCCATAGCATGTAGACTATGAGGGAGGTTTGGGGATCCATTCCCCTATAATATGCAAGAGGATTCCAATTCTAGTACAGAGGGTTCATAGAATTCAAAAAATTAGTGGGAGACATTTAATGATTAAATAATCAGTAATGTCATGTTAGGTAATCACATAAAAGTACAATCTACTAAAGTATATTGGTAGATAATGGAATGAAATACCATAATAAAACTGCGATAAACATTAGACAAAGTTATTGTCCAAAGAAGAACGAAATTCCAAGTGTTGTATAGACACTTGCACACATTACTACCATAATAGAAATTCAAGGTGATTATGTCCCAACCTGTTGAGCCACCTTAAGAAGCGAGGGTGTAAAACTGCTTACATGAGACTTATAAATCAAGCATATGATGGATCTGTCATAATGCTATCATCAACGTCTGATGATTGTTGTGGTCTGTACATCAGGACATGGATGATGTTACATGTAGTCTAATCTAGAAGTTCCTTTCGAGGAGAATGTTAAGCAAGATTTGAATGTGATGGTTGCACTCAGTTTATGTAATGTGAAAGATTTTTCACAATCATTCATGTCATCCCATTATTATACCTTTTACAACCAATTACTATAGTTTCATTTAGAGTTACAAACGAACCGTATAGAGTAATAACATCATTACACTTAAGGTAAAATTCTCCAAGTAATAAGAATATTAGAGATAACACAATCTTTTATTCTTATGGAGAATAAATTGAATTACAAGGAGAAAAAACCTATGGAATGTTACGCCAATGGAACCTTCATCATGCCCTTCAAAGATAGTGGATGGTTATTTAACAGGAGATTATTTGCGTCACATAATTAAATAAATTCATTGAAGTTTAAAAACTGAAATACAAGAAGTAAGTACCCGCTCCTCATTAAGTTAATATTCATCAAATAAAAGTATTGTTTTCTCTCATACTTATTGGATATTAAAATAAAATATTCTTTTAATATATATGTATTGAAATGAACCAACCCAGTAAGTAGAGAAACATTACTAAAAGTAATGTGTCTTCTCTATGAAGGTGAGAAAGGGTGATTCCTAATTCGGCAGTGAGAAACACATAACATCTAATTTCCAAGTGATTTATTCAAATTGAACAAGTTGTTGAGTATAACGAAAACATTTATCTCATGTGCCCATTTGCATATGATGATACATTATTCCATGTTTTGGAATGAATGTTGTTTGTGGTAACATACTCAACAAATAAGTTCACTACTACTTGAATCAATGGAAATACATGATGAATATAAAATGTAAGACCATCCCAGCTGTGGAAATGTGATTCTTTGTCATGTAAAACTAAAAGTGGACGTCAAATATATACTCAGTATGATATTTAGGCATGGAAAAACACAACACCTATGGGTTTGTAAACACCCTTAGTTTAGACAATGAATCCTTTAGAAATAAAGGTATGCCACAATGCTTTCCGAGGTTAGTTTAACAAGATAGTGTGAACTATTCCAAATAAAGAAAGAGGTAAAGATACTTCATCAGTTTCCTCTAAGTAATTAAGGAATAGTGAAGTATAATTTTGGTAAGAAGATGTGAGTTGCTTCAGATTGGCATGCTGAATAATATCTTTTCCAAACAATCATCGATCATGATAATGTTGCATGGAGTAATTCCTAAATGCATGATACCTTATGTACATCATCGTATTGATGATCATAAAGAGGATTGATTAAAATACTTACATATTAACATTGATCATCAAAATTTAGTGTGGAGAAATTCCTAAAATTTCATTTTATACATCAAAGTTATGATGTATGTTGTATCAATGTTACAACCAGCAAAAACTTCCATTATATTTCACGATGTGCTTTGCAAATAACAGATTAACCCCATAACCAATATGCCAATTAAAAATAATAAATGGAGATCATACGAGTCATTGTATGAAGGGAAATACATTAGGTTATAAATTTATTTAGATGTCAAGTGTTTTTTAGGATTTAAACAAACATGCACAATGTTAAACACGTTGTGCATCCTAAGAGTTTCTTAAGATATTACCTAAATTCCAAATATAGAAAATATTTAGTCAAGTATTAGACTACATTTCTATAAAAGGGTGCACATATCTTTTAGAGATATTGGGAGCGGAATTGACTTTGACTTAGTCAGTGATTGAGATGCACAAATGGTTGGCAGAGGGAACAAGTTCCACAAGTACATGTGGAATAGGCATGTTCCAGTGACACATACTGCATACGAAGAATGAAACCATGGAGATGGTTTTATATTCACTACGGTCGTTGATATATTATTCATTAAGAATAATAAATCCTACAAGTAAGCAGTATATGGAAACATTATAAGAATGACATGATCATATAAAATTCAATAATGGATTCCTTGTATCAAATTGAAAAGGGGCTTATAAATTGAATACTGTGGTGGGTATTCAAATGAAATGATACATGGATGGTACAATTATGGTTTCAATAAGGCTCGATTGGTTATACCAAGTTGGTACACCTAAATATATTAGAATCTTACTTGCCATTTCTAAACTTTTATGATCATTATATTGGTCATTGGATGTCAAGATCATCTTTCATGGAAGGTTTCTATACGATGCAACCAGATAGAGATGATGACATAAAATGATGCCAATAAGGGTTGAAAGTTACTGAAATCTAGTTTTGGATTAAATTAAGTGAAAAGATAATAGAACATTCATTATAAATGAACATTTTCCTTTTCTCTACCAAAGGATTGTTGGGGCACCAATTTTTTCCAAGTGAAATATGTTAGGCAACATATAGAAAATAGATTTTGATCTTACAGTTAAATAAGATCAGGTTAAAAGCAATTATCTAATGATTGAATTCAAGTAGCAGCCTAAGTTCTAGGGAACAGGATCCCCTGAGGTAGATCTAGAGGTTGCTTGGTCCTAGTCAATTGTACATATAGTGACATTGTATTGGAAAAAAAGTACATGTTGAAACAATTCAGGTTCAACATTGTTCCCAATTTCACATGGCTTAATCTCTCCAGGTTAACATGTTCAGATCATGGGTAGAGTTTAATGTTGTGAATTGATAACATACGATTCAGTTATGGATCAATAACATATTCCATATTATGTAAAATAACTGATACTGGCGGGATATAATTTATTATCGGTAGATATCAATTATTTTTAGGAGCACTGCAAGTGATGCAGTCAGAACTACAATCGTGTAATTCGATAAGTAAAAATGATATGTACCTGGAATATGGAGAGGAAGGTATAATAGTTTTTGTGGGACACAAACTAGTAATACTTAGAGATCAATTTGATCTAGTATCGCATTTAGGCAAAGGTGAGGAGCGAGTCAAGCTCATAAAATCTAGTGGTAGTCATTCCTACAAATACCGAGTACGTTGCATCTTCTAAGGAAGCTAACAACAAGATATAAATTGCAATGATTTGTTCCAATTCTTGGATTCTCACATAGTGAGATATGTATTATCATAATGAGAATTATGATATTCCTACTAGCCAAGTTTTCATGTTATGAAAATGAACAAAGTGATATGCTCGGGGATACCCTATCTTGAGAAGTTATACTCAAGCATATGAGGATGCATATAGCAGATATGCCACGCAGCAAAAATATTGTATGCCCAACAATGAAATCCATTACACACCAAAAGCATGGTATTTATCATGTGAGTTTCTAGAAAGATTAGTTATCTAGTTGGCTCTAGTGCAAGTGGGTGTGTTGAAATAGTGGGTGACCTAGACCCAACTACGTAGTACTTTTGATTAATGTATCATGTGTACCGTTAGATATGCATGATGATATCTTACCATTATATTGCAGAGTTTTCTACATCCACTATAATAATGGTAATGTCCAAAGGTTAATTGTCGTTTCATGAGGTTATAGTAGATCCCAGGCTATAAAGAGAACCCCGAGATACAATGACATTGATCTTAAATACATGTTATATAGTCAAGATACATCTTACTCAATGGACACAATTGATGTATGACTATCATGTGCTGGGGGATCATAAGCATTGAGACTTATTCTCATGATGTTTGCACTTGGTGATCTCTATTAGTGAGATCATGAGGACAAACCCATCAATAGGAACACAACATGTTTTGGGTGTCATTGGATGTTTAAATCTACGAACATGTGTATTGGTCTCCTGAATTGATACCATTACCATTGTATAACATTTAATTACGTACTTTCTTCCAAAGAGAATAAAATGACACTAATGTTGATGGGAGGTAGTTTGTGTTGGGCGTGTCGTTGGTGGTATAATGTTGGTTGAATAGTCAAGAAAGAATTTTTCACTTCCATGTTTAGGAAGTTGTATATCTCAGGTCTGGTTGATCAGGATGGTGTCGCCTTCATAAGTCTTTGGCCAAAGCAGTAGAAAGGAAAATCCATCTAGATTGATCAACAAATAATGAATCACGATAAGGATGATAACACAAGAGTGTGTCCTACATTATGAGATATTTAATGAAAAAGAGACTATAGTACACAGTTAGTATTCGTATAATGGTAGTCGTTGCTATGACTATCCTTATCTCTTTAGGGGCCATCATGGGTTGCTAAACCCCACTCTTGGTCTATGGATTGTATTCACTACTATTTAGATATGATCCTAGAGGATCACACACTATAGAGTATTCAAGAATCCACACCAATTCAGTGGAATAGGAATATTGGACATGGTGGGCCCCACAACTGGGGTCTGAGTGTTTTCCAAAATACTGATCACCTAAAGAATTAAATAAATTCATTACTATTCAAGTTATGAATATTTTTGAATATTTAATGTATTTACGTGTTTATTAAATAAGAGAAAATATTAATCGAATGAATATTATTTTAATATTCCATGTTCGTTTAATATTAAGCGGGATAGTGAGTCAAGTAAAATGGCCTAGATTTTATCACGTAATATATTTTATATATATTACAAGTATGTGATAATATAATAAATTATATTGACGCAATTTAGTTCATCAAAATTATTTATTTTCTGTATTATGAAATAAACGGGGGTCGAGGAACCCTACCGGGTGTTTATCAACATCACTATAAATAAGAGAGAAGGCTCTCTCTCTTTGGGGGGAATATAACTAATCATTCAGTTATAGAATGAAAAATTTAGAACCTCTCTCTCCTCCCACTTCAAAGAGATATAAGATAATGATCCTAGAGTTCGGATCATGTTCCTCCTCAATCATCGAAGAGATCTCGATGCGGTGATTGTCGAGATGTCGAAAGCTCCGTCGTATCGCCGCGCTGGTACCCGAAATCTGCCAATCGACGTTCCAGCATATTTTTAGAGAACCATTGGACAATCTAGAGGGATCCTGCTTTAGATCCTTCAAGTGATGATCACCATTGACTAGTTGCAGTCAACCATGGATTTGGAGCTAATATGGGTACGTTTTCGTTTTTTTGTGCTCCTTACAATTTACACAAGATCCTCGGACCTCTCTGGGTCTCGGATCGTTGGCGACGACAAGTTCTGTCATCCCGCTGATGAAAAATTTAAAATCCCCATCCCACTAGCTTCCGCTGCGGGCCTCGGAAACCTAACAATTTAATTACGAGTAAAATATTTTATTCTCAATATATGATTGGATATATTATTTAAGGGATATTATGTAATTGTTATGATTAATGGGTTGTGTGATAGTTATCCTTTTTAAGGGGGTGTTGTCTTTATCATTAAATTCTACCTTGTGCTACTATGGGATATGTGTATAGTATTGGTAAGGTCATGAGAATCAATATCAAAGTGGAATTAAAAATAAGTCATATAGAAGATAAATTAGAAATATTTATGTGGGGATATGTCAGTTGTTCATCATTACAAAATATATATATTGAAAATGTAATGATAGTGTGAATTGGATGAATAGAAATAATAAATGGTAAACGTTTGATATATTTTTGTAGTGTAGTATTTAATTACATTGTCATTTTATATATAATTTCTCAAATTTTTGTTAATTTAGTTGGTGGTAAAGCTTATTGAATTTATATATTACATTCTATATTGATTTCTAATTATATTTAAAAAAGAGTATTTATCTGATAATGTGGTTATAGTTGACGATGGGTGGTATGGAATGGGTTTTGATGGCTCACGGTAATAATGCATAAGCTGTAATATATTGAGTTTATTGTTCTTATGTGATGAGGATGTATCATGGTCGGGGTGTTACATTGATGGATAATGTAATGATATTGATGTACATTAAGAATACATTATCATATTATGGGGATGATATGGTTTGGGATTGTGATGGGTTGATATATTGATATTATATCTGTTTATGAATATGAGGTTATGATATATAAATATGTAATGATGTAGTGTGTGCTTCTACATATATTTAAAAGTGTTTGTGATTATATATAATATTAATATGATATGTAATGACTAAATTGATGAGTAAAGAGGTAACTACTAATGTGGTGAATTTTTTATTTTATTCTTACATTCATAGTCAATTGATAAAGGGTTTCGTCCTACAGATCGATTCTTAGTTGTGAGTTAGTATGGACCTTGAATTAATTGATATGAGTAGTGACATCTTTTAGGCCTATATTCCTTACATTATTTAACCATAAATATTTTTTGATATCTTGGTTCTTGAATATATGACCACAGTTATGATGATTCTTATTCATGGAATTATGGTGAAAGATAGTACGAAAAATTCTCTAATTATTTATGGTTATAAATTTTTTAAATAAGAAGAGAATACATAGAGATCAAGATAAGTTATAGGGTTTTGTGTTATTATGAATATATTATAAATCATATTCTTATCGTGGTCCTTATTTTTAATTCATAATTAATTTTCATATTTCACACATTTATAAACATGAATATTTATTTCATATATATACTGGTTTGTTGAAACATATAACCTTTATTAACACTCCCATGTGTCACCCCACTATAGTTTTGTCTACTCAGTTTTACAAGATATCATATAAGATACTTGAACATGTTATTCACATAGCATGAGTGGACTTTTTTAGGCTTTAAACATGTAAGAGGTTATCATACATGATTTCATTGTTTTTGTTGAGCCTGTTGTCATATTGCTACATTTGGGATATCTTTTGAATCAATTGATGGTTATATTTAATTTAACATATGTTTTATGTGGGTAATTACTCATATAAGATTTTTTTTATACGATAGATTCTATCCACCCTATTGTGATAAATGGGAAATAGCATTTAAGAGTTAATATTATCTTTAATACCATACCATGGACATATTCTGGAGGGTAATGTTCATGAAAAATGATATAATAACATTGGTAAAGAGATTGGATGTAGTGTGGATTTAGTTACAAGTTCGGATGTCAATGATTTTGGTTGAAAAAAATGACATTTGAGCTAGAAAAGATATGTTTTCAAATAATTTTAAAGGGAAAAATATGTTTAGGAATAGTTTTTATATATTGTGAGGATTATGATGACCTACATAACATGTTTAAGTAAAATTTTAATATTTTCTTACAAGAAATTGTGGTGAATGTACATGTATAATAATAATTATCTCAAGCATAGGCATTCGAGGTTGTTTTCAATACATTTTTATGAAGTCAACTATTTGTCATCTTATAATATAATCTTTTGAATTAATTAGGTTTCTGATGATAGATACATATTTTCCTATAATGTAAAAGTTCTTATTTAATTTATTTTTCTCATAATTATACTACTATATTCTATTGATTTGTTGTATCCTATCTCATTAATATATATATATATATATATATATATCATATTATTGTATCCATAATATATAAATTGAATGACTAACAATATTTTTAATTATAGATCAAAATTATGTATTAAAAATTTTATGACATAAACATTATCTAGTATGTAATGATTAGTAAATTATTTCATTCCAAATTAGTTATGGATTAATAATGACAGATGTGAACTAGTAATAGACCTATTAATAGAAGATGAAGGAATATATTAGAATCATACAATAGGAATTTGTTTTATGAATGGTATAAATTTTTTTTTGATAGAATCATGATATACGATACAATTAATAAACAATTTTCTAATTATTTATGTTTAGTAATTAAATTGGTGAAAGTATAAAATATTGTTACTATAAAGACTCTAGATTTTAATGTTTTTTTTTAAATATATGGGAATTTAATGAGTCCTCGATAGTTGATGTCGCGTGATTCTGATGTCTGGAGTGCCCAAAATGAATTTATAAACGTGATTTCAAGTACGTTCAGTGAATGTTTGACTGGGTTTTTTTAACATTTGAACCAGTGCTCGGAATTGAAATCCCATGACACCGTTGAACTCACAACATCAGTATTCGCTTAAGAGTACTTTCACATCGATGGGAGTTGGTAGAGGGTGGAAGATAGTTTTTCGGGTTTACATGGAAATAAGAAAATAAAATAAGCTCATATTTTATTTTATTTTGTTGTAACAACCCATGTGGGAGTTGAAGTGTCGGGACCAACCGACGTTAACCTCCCATGAGTGGTTATGGTGGTGGGGCCCACCCAAACCTAACCTCCAATGAGAGGTTTGGGTGCGGGACCACCCGGGACTAAACCCTCCATTTAAATGAGAGAAACCCTCAACTCCCCTTATTAATGAGGGAGAGCCTCTTGAACTCCTCTACCTTTATTTGTGCCAACCCCTACCTTAATGATTCCACAACCTCCGTCATATACTTGTTTGTCTCGACCCGTCCTTCAGGCCCACTACGACCCATTTACACCCCTTTAATTTCTTTTGGCCATATCTTTGGCACCAGACGTCCATTGGACGAACCGTTAGTGGGGCTAGAAATCTTGGAGCGAGAAAGTCCCTTTTAGTATACTCCACTGGAGTTTTGGTTTGAGATGGGAAATGGTGAGGTTGGATCGAGAACGAATCCAACTGGACCCCCATGACTATATGGTTAATAACTCACAGACCGGGCGTCTGATTGACGCATTTTCTGTTACGTTGAGACCCATATGACCTAGCGAACCATTGTGATAATTCTTCATGGGACTTCATGATAGTTGGGGTATCGACCAGTAGCTCATGGAGTAGATCCTCCCGGAGAGGAGCAAGTGTAGGGCGGAGACCTAGTATTTGGATGAGACCGGACGACATGTGACCATTTTAACTCGGAGTGACTCCACTAGTCCAGTGGGAAGTGCCTTGGTGTTGCAGCAGACCCATAGTGGGGAGTGCCTTGGTGTCGTGGAAAACCCATGGTACTCGAAAATTGGCGGCACGCGATTCCAAGGCCTGGTGTGCCCATATTAAATTTATGATATTTTTTGGGTACGTTTTGTAAACGTATGAGTGGGTTTTTATAAATTTTCAACCAATGGTGGGAATTGAAATATGAGGGCACCGTTGAACTCGCAGTGCTGGTTTTCACTTAAGGAGACTTTCACATCGACGACAAATAGACGAGGGAAAAATTTACTTTTTTGAGTTTTTTGTGGAAATAATAAAATAAAATAAACAGCATTTTATTTTATTTTCAGCTTCCATGTTAATATTTTAGGTGGGGTCCACCAGAACTAAACCTCCATTTAGAAGTTGGAAGTGGGGACCACCAGACCATAACCTACCAAGAGATATTATGATGGTGGGGACCACCCAAACTATAACCTCCAATGAGAGGTTATGGTGGTGGGGACCACCCAGGATTAAACCACTATGAAACTCCCCTTTAATAGAGAGAAACCCTCAAACCCCCTCATAATGGTGGGGGATCCTCTTCGACACCTCCATAATTTTAATTGTGTCAACGCATCTTATTAATTGTGAAGAATCCTCCCCATTAACTAATTGATCAAATGTAATTCCCCGACCCCAATTACCTAGAGTCGGTGCATTATTACATAATATTGGCATGATCACAAAAGATCATGTCTTGAATGACTGATTAGTTTATTTTCCTTGGAAACACTAGATACATTCATAAGTCTTACATTAATCATAAAGTGAAAAAAAAAACAACAACAACATATTGTCTTCATATCCCCTCATAAAATCGCTTCAGGTCATTTATAACACACTTCTTCACATCCTAGGAAAAATTAAAACATTGAAAGGGGTGAGCTCAGATGCTCAGTAAGGATAACAATATAGCAGAAACTTTCATAAATAAACATAAACAATTAAGGAAATGTATAACTAAAACAAAAGACTTCTAAACATGAACACTAGAATAATATGGAAAAGATAAAATGAAATAATCCCATTTACTTATTCACATGGATATTCTACTAGTTGAATAATCACATGCAATATCAATAACCACTTTCATAATGATGGAATGCATAATGCCACACTATCATAACCACAGAGTCAAGGCCTTGTGCCAAGACTACAAATAAGATTTTGTCAAGGCATTATTCCAAGACACTAGTTTGTCTCATGAGACCAACTAATGCATTGAGGAGCTATAGTGGGCTCCACTCATCACATATAAAGTCCAATTCATTCCTCATATGAACCGATTTAAACTTAACTTAAACATTCGTATTAAAACTAGTATACGAATTGTCAATACTTTCTCCATAATCCATGAATGGTATAAAAATAACACATCCATAGTAAAACATATCACAAAACCATCAATACTATATGGATGTTTCGTATCATAATAAATCAACATTAAATAAGTTTAAAATCCATCAACGGATGTTGAAATAGATGAAATTAAAACTATTTGAGATAAAAATAAATTTTTTTGAAATAATTTAAAAGTCAAATAATTATAAAAGAAAACATTTATGTTTAAAATATTATTATAATATTTTAAGAGAAGCTTCAGAAATTTTATAATGGAAAAAAATAGCAGCACCCACCGTATATGTTAAAAAATACACTCATACCTTAATTTTGTCGAAAAGGTTTAAAGAACCTTGTTTGAAAAACAACGGGAAGATTCATTTATAAAAATCTTATAAAAATTTAAAAAAATGTATAAATTCCTTCAACCCATATTCTGTAAAATAGTAAGAATGATTTTAAATACATTTTTACGAAACATGTATGTGGATGATAAAGAGGTCCCAGTAGATAATTACGTTTAAACAACCTCAGATAATAATGAGATTGTGAAATAAAGCCTTACCTTGTACTTTTCCTTGGTCGAGGGGAGGTTAACCTCCTGTATATTAGTTAAATAATTTTTATTAAATTATACAAGAATAATATAAATAAATATGATATCAAATATGATCTTATAATATTGCTTTGTTAATAATATCTTAGTATTATCGTTGTTTCAGATGTTAACTGATTCATTTTCTTTTATATGTTTTGTTACATAAGCCATGATTTTTATACATAGGTTGTATATTATTCATATCTAGAATGATATAAAACCCTTAAACCTTATTTTTAATCATCAAATGAAAATTATTCTTGAATGGATACGATGGGGAACAAATCTTATTGCGTTCGTGGAGGTGGTAGTCCGTACGTACGCACGAGTGGCAATATCATTCTTTTGATATTAAAATAATATATAATTTGATGTTGTATCATATATACAGAATAATTATCATGTTTTATTTATTATTTAAAATAATTAAGCATCATTATTATACCTTACCAAATAATAATTAATTGAATAACAACTACACCACGACGTGGAGATGGTAGGCCGTACGTACGCACCTATGGTGACATGTCATTCCAAGGATGGATTGAATACTGAATATGGTTGTACCATATTTATAATAACATCACAATATATATAGGATAATTGATTTATTATTTTATAATGTAAATAACAAAGAACGAATAAGTGAAGAAGAAAGGAACTTGAAAGAGGGTGGTGAAATCATTACCTCTTCTACGAGTTCTTTGTTTTGATTTGATCAAAAGGGATCCTAAATTTGGATTTTTGACTAAAGTAAGGCCTCTTAGAAGAAGTGAGGGAATTTTATAGGTAATTTGAGCAGGGGTTTTCTGATCCAAAATGATTTGAAGGTATGAATTTGAGAGAAGGGGGAGTGCCCTTTTATAAGAGGGGTGAGGGGCACCTTAGGATAAGCTAGAAATATTATTTTATAAGAAATTTTTATTTTTTTTCTAATGGCTCCAATGTGACTTATTTCTTGGATAAGGTGGGGATGGGTCGAAAACCATCCAACCAATAGGTCTTATATAGGTTTGGGTCACTATATTAACATTATCTTTTAGTTTTAACTCTTAGTTAATTAGTTTCACATTTACCTTGTCTCTTAGTATTTTTATATTATATGGTCAATAAAAATAATATAAACATTCAAAAGAACCACAAGATGTTCATTAATGATACAACTACCATTATATAAGCCTCTTGGCCTATCCTTATATTTTTAGGAATTGAATATAAATTAATAATATAATATATTTTTTAAAAAAAATATTTTATCTCAATTTTGACACTATTTTGTATTTTGTTTTTTCTAAATTAATAACAGAATTATTAATTCAAACCTAATTAATTTAGTCAGCCCTAAAATTTCATATTAACCTATAAAATTTGGGTAATTTATTAAAATTCTCAAATTATATTTATTTGGGTATTTATAATATCAATTATTTTAATATTTCACTTATAAGGTAATTACTGCATCATCATTGTGTCAGAGATAAATTAAATTATATAATGTTTAAAAATTATAAATAAAATACCATTATGTAGGAAAGATTTTTATATTTCAAATGAATATTTATAATCTAATTTATCTTATGTATAACCCTATATTAAAAAGGTTTTAGTTATTAAACTTTGATTTTAACTCTTTTAACTCTTCTTTGAATTAAATAATAATAAATGTCCTAATCTAATCCCAGTGGGACAAAGAGGTTCATAATATATTACTAAGGTTGTTGTGGGTCGAATTTTACTTATTCAATAGAATTTGGTTTTGTGTTAGGGTAATAATAATATGATTTATACCCTTAATTACACTATTTACATTTAATCGTGGAAAATAAAAGTAAAATGTTACTATTCACCAAAAATTATTTTTTCCTTATTGAACCACATATTACTCCTTAAAATTAATTGTGTCTCTCAGATTTTAAAATTACACTCACAGAAGTGGTAAAATTATGCTTTCTGCGAATTTGCAAATTCTCTTAGGAGATGGGAAAAAGACGGTGAAAAGTTCAATAAAATTTTTATATATCTAAAATTATTATAAACTAACTCCAATGAATTAAAATGAACTTATATACGTATTATGTATCTATTTTGACCTACAATTATTTTAAATAAATAATTATTTAAATAGAAATTTGGTTTTAAACTATAACTCACTGTTTTTAACTATTCATAAAAAATTGAATGTTTTCAGAAAAATACAAAAAATTCACCCTAAGCTAATTTAGATATTCCAAATCTAAAAATGAAGTCCATTTTGAATGAAAATATTTTTAAAATTTCAAAAAGTGGGTATTACTATGCATAATATCTTGATTGATTGGTTATGGTGTGTGTTAGAACTCAAAGTTGCGTACAACACACGCTGTTATATTATTCAAAGAGAAGGGTACCATGGAAGCTTGGGGTGTTACATTCTCCCCTCCTTCAAATAATTTTGTCCTTGAAATTTCTAGAATACTACTGCATGAAAAGACTCGGGTAGTTTTTCATCATAAGTTCCTCAGGTTCCCACGTTCCCTCTTCCATCTTATGGTTTTTCCATAGAACTTTTACCAGGTGAGTCATCTCTTTTCTTAGAACTTGTTCTCTCATATCAAGTATCTTCTCAGGATGTTCGCAGTAAGATAGATCAGGTTCCAGTTCTAATTCTTCATAGGTGTGTGCATGCATTGTGTCAGGAATGTATTTTCACAACCGTGATACGTGGAACACATCTTGAACTTTGGAGAGACTTGGCGACATTGCCAAATGGTAAGCTACAACACCAATTCGTTCTAGAATTTCGAATTGTCCGATGTACCTGGGAGTCAATTTTCCATTCATAACGAAATGTATAACACCATTCCATGTAGATACCTTCAAGAAAACATTTTCTTCTACCTAAAATTCCAAATCCTTCCTTCGGTTGTCAACATAGCTCTTCTGCCTACTTTGAGCTGCTTTGATGTGGTTTTGGATTACATTCACTTTTTTCCATCGTTTCCACTACCAGTTTTGGGCCTATGAGTTTTCTTTCTCCAACATCATCCCAACATGTTGGTGTGTGACATCTCTTTCTATATAATGCTTCATATGGTGGTATCTGAATACATGAATGGATGATAATGTTATAGTAAAATTCTAATAAGGGTAAATATTGATCCCACACACCTTTAAAGTCATGTGAGCATGATCTCAACATGTCCACCAAGGTTTGAATAGTATGTTCTCATTGTCCATCAGTTTGGGGGTGGTAAGCAGTGCCCAAATGAAGTTCAATATCCAGGGCTATCACGACCTGTCCCCCGGGGCCTGTATCGTGACTACCCCAAGCCTGCCTTCCATAGGCCAGGGGCTAGCGACTAGACCCAAAGGCGCTACTCCCAAAAAACTGGGAAGGCATTGCCTTTATAAAACAGAAACACACAAAACTAGAGAACAAGTGGAAGAAAACACTAAGTAATAGGAAATGAAAAATGTGCTAAAAGTACAAAGGGTCCGGAAATAGAAGCCCAACAGAAAGATACAACTACATCTCAAAGTATAGTAAAACTGAAAAGAATAAAGCTGAATGGTGAAGAAGCTCCTGGATCGTCCTCTGGGTTCCTACCTGTAGGGTTGGTACAGATGGCCATCTCAGCCCTCCACGTCTATCTGTCACCTCCAGGTTTCGTCTCATCATGAAGTGCACCTCTAGGTCCCATCTCGTCGTGAAGTCCACCTCCGGGTACGGTCCATCTCTACAAGCCTTAAGCGCGACTAGTGCTGTCTGTCATCTACAACCAACACAATGAGGTACGGGCATAGCCCGTGTAGGGGTGAGTATAACAGTACTCAGTAGGGACCCCGAGACCCTCAAGGTCTCACTAAATCCAACAAGGATAAGCAACATAGAAAGATCTCAATATATAACCTTCACTTTGGTATATGCCCATATATATACATAAGATGTCAAGTTATCTATCTCAATAATGAGGAAAAAACAAAGGTCATTGACTCAGCTCAAACCAGGATTTTCATTATCGAAACGAAAACTGCTGGAGAACTCCTCCTCTGTCGTGTACAGTGGCCCTGTCACGACTCCGAGGTGCTACTCACTAACCTTAGACTCCTGAGGTATTCCTCCTATCGAGTACCATGGTTCTCCTGCCAAATAACGGGCGCTCCGTCTACTGTGGGTTTGCCACTAAATATTAGGCACTCCCCCATAATATCCTACAGGGGTACTCCTCCTATCGAGCACTGCGAGTCTACTTCCAACTACCAGGCGCTCTTTACGTCGTGGGTCTGCCGCCAAATACCGGGCGCTCTGTCTACTGGGATAATTGAATCACTCCAAGTCGAATCAGTCAAGCAGTCATCCGGTCTAAAACTACTAGGTATCCAAACTCCGTACGCTCGTCTTTGGGAGGGTCTTCTCCATGAGATAATGGATGTTACTTCCATGTGCCACGAGGTCTCGCGTTGATTCATCATAAAGGACCGCCTCGTCATAGGGGTCTCAATGCAACAGACGGCGCATCAATTGGATTCCCGGTCTGTGAGTTATTATCTTTTTAGTCCCGGGGGCCCGGTTTGTATCGTGTACAAACCAACCCAACTGCATCTCAACTATACCCCGAACTCCCATGAGGTATACTCAAAGGGACGACTATGCTCCAAGAGTACCGGCACCACTAACGGTTCATCAAACGGACGTCCGGTGCCAATGATATTTTCCAAGATGTTAATGGGCCAGTAATGAGCCCGGGTTCGGTCCGACCCAGTCAGACCAACTCGGCCTAACCCAAACTAGTCTGACCTGGTCTGGTTCGACCCGTTCAGACTCGCTGGGTCTGACCCAACCCATTGGGCGAGTAAGACCGCTAGGTTTTGACCCGGTCCAATAGGCACGGACCAGCGGACCGCGAGGGCGGTTCGGCCCGATAGTCGCCACGTAGGCGGCTCGGTATCTCAGCACGGGAGACCGGGACGGTTCGACCAGCAACACCGCGGGGGTGTCGTGGGCTGGTATAGTAGTCTGGGGACTGGGAGGCGAGCGAGCAGACCACGTGGGGCACAGGCGGGCGGGCTGGGCTCCGGGCAGGCCGCCGGTGCACCGGGTAGTGCACCGGCGGTCCAGGCATGGTGCCGAACGCCAGGCAGCGCGCGGGGGCATGCTGGGTAGCATGGCAAGGTGCCGCGAGGGCGCTGGGGTGCGCCGGGCAGGCCACCGGCAGGGGCGCCGGTAAGGGCGTGGGGCACCAGGCTAGCTGGGAAGCACACAAGGGGGCACCGGGCTGCGTCGGCAGGGCGCTGGGTGGGGGTGCGCCGACAGGGCACTGGGGGGCATCGGGCTGCGACGACATGGTGCCGTGGTGAGGCGGAAGGGCGCCGGGGGTGCGCCGGCATTTCACCGGCAGGGGCGCGGGGTACCAGGTCTGCGCCAGGGAGCCACGGGGGAGGCGTAGTTCACGAAGGTCGCGGGTAGCATGGCCTTTGTTCACCGCCTTCGTCATCGTCGCCTCTGTGCCAAGCTGTCGTGGGGTCATCAAAAAAATAACAACGGATGGGTTGGGCCATGTTTTTTTGGCCCGAACCCTCCGCGTTTAGGGTTGTAGAAATCGGTTCTCACAAGTATGAAGCACAACAACCACCATTCTTCGTTTTGAGAGAAAGGAAGAACATGGGAAAGGATCATACATTATATAAAATAAAACCCCTACCTCTTGCTCAGTGCTCATTGTCAGAGTCGCGGAAGGAAGATGATGAAGACCATCGTTCATCTTGTCTGCTACACATCCCTAATTCCTAGCAGCGTCGGTTCATTGACGATGTTTCAGAGTATAGGTTTCTGGTGAAGTAAGGTCTAAGAAGAATCATGTGGATGATTGTCGTTGGCGTTCTTCGATGGAGAGGATAAGATTTCCCCAAGTGTTGGGCATCATGATACTTTACCAGCGCTGCACCGCATGGTGAAGCCGCCCCAAAACCTTCTCCGAAGCCCACTATATATAGGAGAGGGGGAGAGGTATGTAACCATCGTGGAATTTATTACGGTTCATATATTTGGAAACTTCCTAAATTCCAATAATGTAGATAATTAATTTAAAAAGGGGGTCAGGAAAATTAAATTGTGTTGGCATAGTTTATGAGGTGCATTGGCACAACTTAAGAGGAGATGATGCCAAGAAGTTTTCCCCACATAGCCTACGTCAAAACATAATACATTACATAATTTTATTTTGACACATAAAATTAATTGACAAAAATTAATTTCACTTTGACACATAAAATTAACTGACAGAAATTAAATTTACGTCGACCCATAAAATTAACTGACATCAATTAATTTTACGTCGACCAATAAAACTAATTGAGAGAAAATAATTTTACGTAAACAAATAAAACTAATTTAGAGAAATTAATTTTACATCGACACATAAAATTAATTGATGGGGGGTTTGAGAGGTTTCTTCTACCTCCCCATTAAATGGAAGGTTAGTGTGTGGCGGTTCCACCACCAACTCCCAAGTGGAGCTTCTAACCAGTTTATCCGCATGGCATGTGTTTAACAAAAATAAATAAATTATTTACTTATTTTATTTTGTTAACCCAGGTAAAAACCCAAAAACTTAATTTCATACCCAATCATCTTCCATTGAGGAGGAAGACTTCTTAAGTGAAAAGCGGTGTTGCGAGCTCAACGGTGCCCTCAGAATTCGATTCCATGCACCGGTTCAAAAGTTATAAAACACCGCTCGTACATTTACTAAACGTACCTGAATTTTTTTTGGAAAATTATTATCAGTCACCCTCAACACACTGCGGTCAAAGATAAGATTTTCCTAGGAGAAACACGCCCCAACTAACTCAACGGTACTCTAGGATTTTCAATTCGAGTTACCATTTAGAAGTTATGAATTTTAAAATAAAATAATTGCCACTTAATTATTTTATTTGCTGCTAAAAACTAACTTTTTCTACTGGCCCATGCCGGCCAATGTTAGTATCTTTTTAAACAAAGCATACCCTCATAAGTTCAGCGGTGGTCTCAGATTTTTAATCCAAGTTACCATTTGTGATTTATAAGCATTTGAAAAAAACAACTTTAATTAATTATTTTATTTACGGTTATGCCATTTTCGGATTTTCTCACAGGAGGCATGCGCCGACTAAACATAATTCACACATAGGGTAAACCTGCCATCTGGAGCACAACCGTGCCCTCAGATATCTGATCTGAGTAACCGTGTAAGAGTTATTCCACTTTTTCAAGAAAACTGCTTACCCACGTTAATTTAATTTGAAAAAAAATCAGAAAATTATTCCGGGCACATCGGGCCTTGGAATAAAGTGCCTTCAAGAAAATGTGTACTCGTAAAATTCAAAAGAATTTAAGAAAACAATTTCCTTAAAATTTACAGATCATTACATCACTCCCACCTCAGGGCTTTACGTCATCATAATGCTACAACACAAACTAGGGAAACTAAAGGAGGTACCGAGCCTACATCAGAGCCTCCTTCTCCCAAGTAATCTTCTAGAGGTTCCCGTGCTACCAACGAATGTGCACCATAGGAATAGATCATCCATGCAGGACCCGCTCATTTTAATCCTCAATCTCCACAGGATCCTCCATGAATGTCGTACCATCATCAATATCCAGCTCCCCCTGGTCGATGATGTGGGACTGGTCGTGAACACATCCCCTCTACTACTATACGTGGAAGACGTCATGCACCCAGTGCAACTGAGGTGGAAGGGCCAGGCAGTATGCCACCTTGCCTATATTCTATAACAGCTTCTATAATTTCTCTTTTTCTGAAAAGGGAAATCTGGTCTCATCCCCTAGATGAACCATGTTATTTTCCTAATACTGTCAATCCTAACATGAATAGTACAACCCATGTCATGGATGGCATCATAAGGAATCGACGCAACTACCTAGAGATCCAACTGTTACTCTCGCCACTAAGGGTTGAGTGACATTGTTAGCATTAGTGTGTGGTTACAGGGTCTCCTCCAGTAGGAATCTCACAAGTGAGGGTCATGTCACCAGGGTTAACCGGAACCTCTTAGTATCAACCATACAAAAGGACAAGATAATAAACGACACAATGAAAAGTTTCTTTTATTACTGCAACTCAATGTACAAAGACACATGACAACCACAAACAACAACATCACGGAAACTAGATGCACCAAGAACAAAGGCTTCCATGCCTGGAACTAGTCCTGCTCCTGTCCATATGCTTCCAGAGCTCCATATTCATATGATTCAGCTGCCTAAAGTTGTTCTCTCCCATGTCCACCTTCTCCCAGCGGTTGGGGTGGTCCTCCTAGTGGCGGTGGTAGAAACAACTCGAAGCGTCGTCCACCACCAGCTGCATGGAAAACTCTTCTACCATGGTCGCATTCTCCTTGCGGTCCGCCTCGATCGAACATCTACCTCTACCTCGGAGGTTCTTAATCTATCTACTGATCATCTATACTGTGTGTTGGACAGTCACATGCCATGTGACCAAGCCCACCGCAGGAGGAACACTGCCCGCTGCTTGCATGATTGGCTCTGTCCCCACTTCGGTTTCCCTGCACAACTGAACATGAGTCTTGAAATCAGCCATCGGTGGGTCTGGTCCTCTTGGACCCCTGTGTCGTCTTTCAAATGCTAGCTGTAGAAGTCTCCGTTTCTAGTTGACTAGTGGTGGGTCCTGCTACTAGAGACTTCTCAGCAAGGAAACACTCCACTAGAAGGGCTCTCCCCAACACTCCCATCTGAATCAGGATGCTGTGAGAAACGACTAAAGCTCTAATATCTCGCCTGAGCCCCTGAGAAAAGGTCTTGGCCCTAAAGAATAGGTCCCGTACCATTTCTGTATAGTAGCGTGAGAGATTTGTGACATTTCCGAGTACTGAGCTGCACTCATGCTGCCCTGCTGCAGATGATGTAGCTCTTGTATCTGCATCGCTCGAAGGGTGGTTGGTACAAACTCCTCCTGGAATAGCCTCTCGAAGTTGGACCATAGATGTAATGCCTCGTCATGCATCTAGAGCATCATTTTACACCATCATCCTGTTGCTGCATGAAGGAGGCTGCCATCAAGGATCACCAAGAATTCCACTGGTGTACCTACTAGCCTGAAGACTCTCATCATAGCCTCTAGTCAATCCTCATCTTCCTATGGGTCCGTCTCTCCCCAGAACCTGGGTGGCCTCTGGTGCTGGAACTCGTGCAGTGCGCTCAAGCGTCGTGCATCACTTGCTACTGGGGCTGGTGGCATCGGTGGACCAATAGGTGGTTGTACCGCTGGTGCCTCCGCTGGTGCCTCAACTGGAAGAGGGCCCTCTACTGAGGCCCCATCGCTCGGCAGGATGTCAGTACGTACAACTCTTTGGGCTCAAGCTGGTCCTCCGCGGGGAGGCATCCTGAAAGAAACAGATACAACACGATCAAAAGACTATACCTGGTGATTTGAACTTGTTTGAGCTGACTTAAAGATAATTTTTGGAAACACACACAAAATCAGTGTTTTCATGCACTGAGTCAGAAATTAGAAGTCAGGGTCCTGGTGTATGGATACGTTGGACGCCGCACCAACACTGGACTCCCTGAACTAAAAACCACACTATGTATACTTAACACTATTGATTCACAGAAATGAAAATATCAGAGTGATCAGTTCTGTGGTAGAACCGACTCCTCTGATACCAATTTCTAACGACCTGTCCCCTGAGGCCCGTATCATGACTCCCCCAAACCCGCCTTCCATAGGCCAGGGGCTGCTGACTAGAAAATAAGGCGCAACTCCCTAAAAACTAGGAAGGTATTGCCTTTATAAAACGTAAACACACACAACCAGAGATCAAGTGGAAGAAAACACTAAGTAAAACAATATAACAAGTGTGCTGAAAGTACAAAGGGGCTGAAAATTCATGCCCAACAGAAATTTACAACTACAAATGAAAATAAAGTAAAACAGAAAAGACAACAGCTGAATGGTGAAGTAGCTCCTCGATCGTCCTCCGGGTTCCTACCTGTTGGGTAGGTACATATGGCCACCACATCTCTCCACGTATTTCTGTCACCTCTGGGTACCGTCTCATCGTGAAGTCCACCTCTAGGTACCATCTTGTCGTGAAGTCCACCTCCAGGTACCATACAGCTCTAAAATCCTCAACCACGACTAGTTTTGTCCGTTGTATGAAACCAACACAACGAGGTGCAGGTATAACTTGTGCAGGGGTGAGTATAACAATACTCAGTAGGGACCCCGAGACTCTCAAGGTCTCACTAAATCCAAAAATGATAAACAACAATGAATGATATCAATATATAACCTTTACTTAGGTATATTCCCATACATATAAATAAGTTATCAAGTAACATATATCAATCATCAAAAAAACACAAAGGTCATTGACTCAGCTCAAACCAAGATTTTCATTATCGAAACCACAACTGCTAGAGAACTCCTCCTTTGTCGAGTACAGTGGCCCTATCAAAACTCCGAGGCACTACTCACTAACCTTAGACTGCTGAGGTACTCCTCTTGTCGAGTATCGTGGGTCTGCTGCCAAATACCGGGGTGCTCCGTCCGCTGTGGGTCTGCCGCGAAATACAGGGCATTCCCCCCTAATAGCCTACATCAGTACTCCTCCTGTCGAGTACCACGTGTCTGCTTCCAACTACCAGGTGCTCCATCCACCATAGGACTACCGCCAAATACCGGGCGCTTCATCCACTGGGCTAATCGAATCACTCCGAGTCGAATCGGTCAAGCAGTCGTCAGGTCTACAGCTACTAGGTCTCCACACTCCATACGCTCATATCAGGGAGGGTCCACTCCACGAGCTACTGGTCGTTACATCCATGTTCCATGAAGGCTCATGTTTAAGTATCACAAAGGACCACCTCGTTATAGGGGTCTCAACGCAACAGACGAAACATAAATCAGATGCCCAGTCTGTGAGTTATTAGCTTTTTAGTCTCGGGGGCCCAGTTGGTTTCGTGTACGATCCAACCCGACCGTATCTCAACTACACCCCAAACTCCCATGGGGTATACTCAAAGGGAAGACTATGCTCCAAGAGTACCGGTAACGCTGACGGTTCGTCAAACGGACGTCTGGTGCCAACGATATTGCCCAAGAAGGTAATGGGCCAGTAATGGGCCCAGGTCCGGTCCAACCCGGTCAGACCAACTGAGCCTAACCCAAACTGGGCTGACCTAGTCTGGTTCGACCCATTCAGACTCACTTGGTCTGACCTGACCCATTGGGTGAGTCAGCCCGCTATGTTTTGACCCGGTCCACTGGGCCCGACCCAGCGGACGATGAGGCCGGTTCGGCCCGATCGTCGCCATGTAGGCAGCTCGGTAACTCAGCCCGGGAGACCGGGCCAGTTCGACCACTGACACAGTGGGGGCTTCGCAGACCGTTTCAGTAGGCCGGTGACTGGGACGCGAGCGTGTAGACCACACAGGGTGCGGGTGGGCCAGCTAGTCTTCGGGCGGGCCACCGACACACCGGGCAGGGCGCAGGTGCGCCAGGCAGGGTGCTGAACGCCAGGCAGCATGCGGGGGCACTTCGGGTAGCATAGAAAGGCACCAGGGTGCGTTGGGCAGGCCGTTGACAAGGGCGCCGGGGGTGCCGGGTAGGCCGCCAACAAGGGCGCGGGGCACCGGGCTGGCTGGGCAGCACACGAGGGGGCACCGGGCTGCGCCGGTAGGGCGCCAGGCTACGCCGGCAGGGCACCGGCATTGCGCCGGTAGAGGCGCGGGGCACCAGTTGTTCTCCAGGGCTCCGTGGGGGTGGCACAGTTCACGGAGGTCGTGGGTAGCGCGACCATTGTTCTCCACCTTCATCGCCATCGCCTCATTGCCAAGCCGTCGTGTAGTCATCAAAAAAAGAACAACGGAGGGGTCGGGCCATGTTGGTTTGGCCCGGACCCTCCGCGTTTCGGGGGGTAGCAATAGGTTTTCGCAAGTATGAAGCACAACAACCACCATTATTCGTTTTGAGATAAAGGAAGAACATGGGAAAGGATCATACCTAAAATAAAATAAAACCCCTACCACTTGCTCATCGCTCATTGATGGAGTCACGGAAGGAAGATGATGAAGACCGTCATTCATCACGTCCGCCACATGTCCCCAATTCCATGCTGCATCGGTTCATTGATGATGTTGCAGAGGATAGGTGTCTGGGGAAGGAAGGTCAAAGAAGAATAGCATGGAAGATTGTCATTGGCATTCTTCTTATTCTTCGATGGAGAGGATAATATTTCCCCAAGTGTTGGGCGTCATGATACATTACCAGCACTACGTCGCTTGGTGAAGCCATCCCAAAACCTTCTCCCAATATCCCTATATGTAGGAGAGGGGGGGGGGAGGTATGTAACCATCATGGAATTAATGACGATTCATTTATTTGGAACCTTCCTAAATTCAAACAATGTGGTTACTTAATTAAAAAAAGGGGTTCTGTCAAATTAAATTG
Organism: Viscum album; assembly: GCA_963277665.1. Classification (NCBI taxonomy): domain Eukaryota; kingdom Viridiplantae; phylum Streptophyta; class Magnoliopsida; order Santalales; family Viscaceae; genus Viscum; species Viscum album. The sequence continues at coordinate 809,638,935 of OY728130.1, forward strand.
CATTGGCGCAATTTTAGAGGTGCGTTGGCACAACTTAAGTGAGGTGGATGCCAAGAATTTTCCCCCACATAGCCTGTATCAAAACATAAGACACGAATTAATTTTATGTTGAAACATAAAATTAATTGACAGAAATTAATTTCACGTCGACACATAAAATTAACTAACATCAATTAATTTTACATCGACCCATAAAATTAACTGACAGTAATTAATTTTATGTTGACCCATAAAATTATTTGAGAGCAATTAATTTTACGTCGACACATAAAATTAATTGAGAGAAATTAATTTTATGTCGAAACTTAAAATTAATTGATGGGGGGTTTTATAGGTTTCCTCTCCCTCCCCATTAAATGGATGGTTTGGGTGTGGCAGTTCTACCACCTACTCCCAAGTGGAGTTTCTAACCACTTTATCCACATGACATGTGTTTAACAAAACAAATAAGTTATTCACTTATATTATATTATTAACCCACGTAAAACCCCAAATACTAACTTTATTTCCTGATCATCTGGCGTTGAGGTGGAAGTATTCTTATGCGAAAATTGGAACTGCGAGTTCAATGGTGCCCTCAGAATTAGATTCCAAGCACCAGTTCAAAATCTATAAAACACCGCTCGTACGTTTACTAAACATACACGAAAAAATGTTTGGAAAAATATTATCATTCACGGTAGACCCACTGTTGTCAATGTTAAGCTCTTCCTAGGAGAAAAATTCCCCAACGAACTCAATGGTACTTTAGGATTTTCAATTCTAGTTACCTTTTATATGTTATGAATTTTACAATAAAATAATTTTCACTTAATTATTGTATTTGAGGCCAAAAACTAACTTTTTATGATGGCCTGTGCCGACCAATGTTAGTATTTTCTTAAACAAAGCATGCCATCATGAGTTCAACGGTGGTCTCAAATTTTTTATCCGAGTTACCCTTTCAGAGTTCTAAGCATTTGAAAAATAAAATAACTTTATTTAATTATTTTATTTAAGGTTATTCCATTTTTGGTTTTCCTCACAGTAGGCCTGTGCCGACTAAACTTATGTCACTGCTAGGGTAAACTCGCCATCTTGAGCACAACGGTGCCCTCAAAACATCAAAAAATTATTCCGGGCACATTGTTCTTCAGAATTAGGTACCGTTAGAAACTAAGTACTCGTAAAATTCCAATGAATTTAAGAAAACAATTTCCTTGAAATTTACAGATATTTACAAGGACTTTCTGAACACCTTTCTAGAATATTGAAGTAAAATGTGGATCGCGATCAGAAACAATCGATAGGGGTACTCCTTGAAGTCTCACAACTTCATTAATATATAGTCTTTCTAGACATTCAAGTGGTAGATCTTCTCTTATAGCAACAAAATGTGCTGACTTGGTAAGATGATCAACAATAACCCATATTGCATCGTTCTTTCTTGGAGTCTTTGGAAGTCCCATAGAAAATTCCATAGTGATATTATCCCATTTCCACTCAGGTATGGGAAGAGGTTGCAATACTCCTCCAGGTTGTTGCCTTCCACCATTATCTTTTTGAAAAACCATACATCTTGACACAAAATCAGCAATCTCCCTCTTAATTTTGTCCCAAGAAAAATGTTCCTTCAAATCTATATACATTTTGGTGATCCCAAGGTTTATAAAGAAATTAAAACTATGAACAACATATATCAATTACCTTTTTAGATCAGGTATATCGGGATCACCTAGTCTCTTCCCAAACTTCAAACTTCCATCATCATACACAAAGTCACTCACTCTCCCATCATTCACAGCTTTAATCTTCTTTTGAAACTCTTCATCACCGGCCTGAGAACTCTTAATCCTAGTTAGTAAATATGGTTTGGCAACAATTTGAAAAATCATTGATGTTTCACCTGCCATGGTTATTACCATATCCATATTTACTAAATTAATGAAAATTGGATCCCTTTCAACTCTCATCTTGTTCAAAAATCCATGATCCTTTCTACTCAAAGCATTTTCTACCTTATTTTACTTCCTCGGGTGGTAGTGTATCGTGCAATCATAATCCTTGAGTAGTTCAATCCATCACCTTTTCCTCATATTGAGTTCTTTCTATGAGATAATGTACTTCAAACTCTTGTGATCAATATAAATCTCACATTTTTCACCATAGAGATAATGTCTCTATATCTACAAAGTATAAATTAGAATAGATAAATCAAGATCATGATTAGGATAGTTTTTCTCATGAATTTTCAGTTGTTGTGATGCATAGGAAATAACTCTATCATTCTGCATAAGGACACAACCAAGTCCTTTCTTTGATGCATCACTATAAATAACAAATCCATCATTCCCTGATTATAGAGTCAATATTGGATTAATGAATAATCTTCTCTTCAGTTCATCAAAACATTATTAACACCCATTTGTCCAAAAACATTTAACCCCTTTACGTATGAGCTTTGTTAATGGGTTAGCCAACCGAGCAAAATTCTGGACAAAACGTCGATAATAACCTGCTAAACCAATAAAACTGTGTACCTTAGTTATGATCATCGATGCTGGCTATTCATGGATTTCCTTGGTCATAGAAGGATCAAAATATATTCCATCCTTAGAGACAATATGGCCAAGAAAATAGATCTCATGAATCCAGAATTCACACTTTCTAAACTTACCATATAATTCGTGTCTTCTAAGAGTCTTTATGATAATGTGCAAGTGATTTTAATGATCTTCGTAACTTTTGGAGTATACCAAGATATCATCAGTAAATACCACCACAAAATCATCCAGAAATTCCCTGAAAACTCTATTCATTAGATCCATGAATAAAGAGTGTTAATTAGTCAATCCAAAAGGCATTACTGTAAACTCGTAACTCACGTAACTAGTTCAAAAATCGGTCCTCGTAATGTCTTCCTTCTTCACACACAACTGATGGTATCCATATCGAAGTTCAATATTTGAAAAGTATTGAGCACCATGTAGTTGGTGAAATTAATCATCAATGTGATGTAGGGGATACTTGTTCTTTATTGTTAATGCATTGATTTCCCTATAATCGATAAATAACCTCATAGATCCATCTTTCTTCTTAACAAAAAGGATAGAGGCTCCCCATGGAGAAACACTAGGTTGAATAAACCCCTTATTACTCAATTACTCTAGTTTCAGTTCAACTAATTCCACAGTGGTCATTCTATAATGGGTCTTTGATTTGGGCCTTGAACAAGGAATTAAATCAATGAAAAAATGAATTTCACATTTTGGAGGATTTCCAGGTAAATATTCTGGAAACACTTCAACATATTCTTTCACAATAGGTACATCCGCTATTTGAACATTCCTTTCCTCACCCACAGTCATTTCATTCTCTTCCTCCCCAATAATTGAATTTAGTTGAGCTACAAGGGGTGGATCTAGGTAAGAATTAGGTGGTGACGATTTTTCTCTAAAGATAAGACATTCTTTATCATCATCATCAAAAATTGTATCTTCCTTCTTCTTACAATAAATCTTTTCATCATGGTCTGAAATCCAATCCATACCGAGGATTATATCAAATTCAATCATAGGTATGATGATGAGATTAGCGGATAATGAACATTTATGTGCTCTAATGGGGACTGGATCACAAAACATTGTTGCAATGATACTTCTCTTAAGAGTTTTAACTGACATCTCCCTTGTTAAATCAAATTGGAAATATCTAAATTTTATTTGAAAACTAGGATGATATGAAACAATGCGATGATCCATATTTAAATAATGCATTTTCTAAACTTGAGGAAACCATTAAATTACCTGCCACCACATCTTTCAGATCTTCTACCTCAGTAGTAGTGATAGCATAAGCTTGGCCTTGCTCCCTTGGCCTTTTCTGAGGTATGTTCCCATGACGCTTAGGACATTCATTTGCATAATGCCCCATTTATCTACAATTTTAGCATTCCACGTTGACATAAACTTTCTTTCCCTTTCAATCACGAGCATGGTGGACTTTTTTCACCACACTTGAAACAGACTCCCATTCCCTTCAAGAAAGTACTAGAATGTTTCATCCCACATTTATTGCAGGACAGATAATCAACTTTTCCCTTATTCCATTTATTTTTATTTTCAGAGTGGTCAGCAGATCTCTTCTTCACTTGCTTTGCCTTAAAGTCGTATGACTTAGAGGATTCTTTTTCTAACTTGATAGCACATGAGAAAATATCTTCGTATGACGAGAAGGATTGTGAGAACAATGCTCTACGGAGAAATTGTTTTAACCCATCAAAGAGACGAGAAAAAATACATCATGGGTTATGTATATAATCTGCAATATACCTTTCTAACCTTGTAAAGTTTTCCTCATACATTGTGACATTCTCATCCTCCTTTTGTCTCAGACTTAAAAATTGCCTTTCCATATCTTCTTGATGGTCAAGAGGAAATTATTTTTCTAAAAATAGCTCTCTGAACTCCTCCCATTCCATATTTGATACTTCATCATCTTCCTTACTGTTTTGAATCAATGGACATCATTGATCAGCATTTACAGTGAGGCGGTAAACTTCCATGATAACGTTTTCCCTTTCACTACTCCCAAAGGTATGGAATATTTTCTCTAAGGAATTTATCCATTGCTTATCTACTAGTGGATTTGTACTCCCATTGAATGTTTGTGGTTGTTTCCTCAATAAGAGATATAACATTGATCCTCCACGCTGTGGATCTAGGTGCTCCATATGGGTAAGGTTGTTATTCAATAGTTGAGTCAGTTGTCCCAGTATGGTGGTTAGCTGATCAGCACCAGTTGCATCACCAGCTCCAATATAATTTCTTGAGTAGGAGGGAAATACCTACATGGAGTGTGTACATTGATTGAGTTCCCATTTCTTCAACTATGTTCTATTTCTAAAATATGGAATACAATATATTTGTTTATGAATCGCAACAGATAAATCCAAACTTGTAAAACACTTAACATAAATTGAACAGTTTATGGATATAATCCATAACCATAAAAAAAATTTGTTTGAGGATGTATATACTCATAAACCTTTCATAATGGATAGTAATGAAAATGATAATTATCCTAAGCATATCCCCCGGGAGTGTCGTAACCAAGAGTGAAGCAAGGCCCGTTGTCGTGCACCAGTTCCTGTTCGAGTCTAGCTCAAAGCGGTGTTTTCAGGTTTTACCCCTATGTACATCTATGCCATATTTTCCTCTACCTGCTCGAATCTAGACAGGGATGTATTGGTCTGAAAACTCACTAAATCTATACAATACCAAAATGCTAGGAAGTTCTTCTACACTATTCATCAAATTATATCTTAGGGCTATGTGCTCCAATCAGAGTTTATGTAAATCTAACTTACAAGGATTGTACTAAACTTTCTCTGATACCAATTATAAACCCCTGGCCCCAGTTACCCAGAGTCAGTTCATTATAACATAATATTGGAATGATCACAAAAGATCAATTTTTTAAAGTCCGATTAGTTTAGTAGCCTTGGAAACACTAGATACATTCATAAGTCTTACATTACATCATAAATAGAAAAACAATACAACAACAGATCGTCTTCATATCCCCTCATACAATCCCTACATGTCATTCATAAAAGAATTCTTCACATCTTGGAAAAAATTAAATCATTGAAAGGGGTGAGCTCAAATGCTTAGTAAGGATAACAATATAGCGGAAACTTTCATAAATAAACACCAACATTTTAGGAAAAGTATAACTAAAACAAAAGCATTTTAAACATTAAATTAAGCATAATATGGCGATGATAGTAGGAAATAATTACATTTACTTATTCACATGAATATTATACTATTTGAATAATCACATGCAATATCAATAACCACTTTCATAATAATGGAATTCATAATGCTAGACTGTCATAACCACATAGTCAAGGCATTGTGCCAAGACTACAAAAAATATTTTTTCAAGGCCTTGTGCCAAGAAACTAGTTTGTATCATGAGACCTACTGATGCATCAAGGAGCTATAGTGGGCTCCACCTATCACTTATTAAGTCCTATGTATTCCTCATATGAACATATTTAAACATAACATAAACATTCGTATTAAAATTAGCATATGAATTGACAATAATTTCTCCATAAGACATGAATGGTATAAAATAACACATCCATAGTTAAAAATATCACAAAAACATCAATACTATATGGAATTTTTGTATCATAATAAATCAACTTCAAATATGCTTAATATCCATCAAAGGATGTTGACATAGAAGAAATAAAAACTATTTGAGATAAATATCTCTTTTTTGGAAAACATTTAAAAGTCACATAATTATAAAAGAAAACATTTACTTTGAAAATATTCTTATAATCTTCTAAGGGAAGCTTCGACGATTTTATAATGGCGAAAAATAGCTTCACCCTCCATATAAGTTAATATAGGCATTCTTACCTTAATTTTGTCGAAAAGGTTAAAAGGACCTTGTTTGAAAAAAGACGGAAAAATTCCATTTATAAACATCTTATAAAAATTCAAATAGGGGTATAAATGACTTTAAACCATAGTATGTAAAAAATTAAGTAGGATTTTCAATACATTTGTAAGAAACATGGATGTGTATGATAAAGAAGTCCTAGTAGATAATTATATATAAACAACCTCGGATAATGAAGAGATTGTGATTAAAACTTTAGCCTGTACTTTTCCATGGTCGAGGGTAGGTTAAACTCCTTTATAATAGTTATATAATTGTTATTAAATTATACAAGAATAATATACATAAATATGATATCATATATGATCTTTTAATATTGAATTGTTAATAATATCGTAGTATTATCGTTGTTTCAGGTGTTAATTGAGTTGTTTTCTTTTCAATGTTTTGTTAAATAATATGTGTTTGTTATCCATAGGTTGTATCATATTCATATCCATAAATATATCTAGTCCTTAAAAATTATTTTTAATCATCAAATAGAAATTATTTTTGAATGGATATGATGAGGAATGAATCTTACCGCATTCATGGAGACGATAGTCCGTAAGTACGCATGAGTGACAATATCATTATTTTGACATGAAAATAATATAAAATTGGATGGTGTATCATATATAATGAATAATTATCATTTTTTATTTATTATTTACATGAATTAAACATCATTATTATACACATCCAAATTATAATGTACTGAATAACAATTACACCACGATGTGGAGACGGTAGGTCGTACATACGCACGTATGGTGACATGTCATCAAAAGGATGAATAGAATTCTGAATATGGTTGTAAAAAATTTATAATAACATAACAATAAATATAAGATAATGGAGTTATTATTTTATAATGGAAATAACAATGAAATAAGAAGTGGAAGAAGAAAGGGACTTTAAAGAGGGTGGTGAAATCATTACCTCTTCTTCGACTTCTTCCTTTTGATTTGATCAAAAGGGCCATTCAAGATGGCTTTATGACTAAAGTAAGGCCTATAAGATGAAGTGGGATAAGTGAGAGAAGTTTAGAGGATATTTGGGTAGGGTTTGGCCGAACCAAAAGCCTTTTATGGTATGAATTTGAGAGAAGGGGGAGTGTCCTTTTATTAGAGGGGTGAGGGGCACCTCTGGAAAAGCTAGAAATATTATTTTATAATAAATTTATATTCGGTTAATAACTACTCCAAAGTGACTTATTTAGAGGATAAGGTGGGTACTGGTTGAAAACGACCCATCCAACAGGGTTTATACAGGTTTGGGTTACTATATTAACCTTATCATTTAGTTTTAACTCTTAGTTAATTAGTTTCACATTTACCATGTCTCTTTGTATTTTTATATTATATGGTTAATAAACTTACTATAGACTTCCAAGAGAACCCCAAGTGGTTCATTAATGATATAATTATCATTATATAAGTCTCTTGGACTATCCATATAATTTTAGGAATTGAATATCAATTAATAATATAATATTCGTTTTAAAAACTCTTTTATGTCAATTTTGACACTATTTGGAATTTTGTTTTTGCTAAATTCATCACAGGATTATCACTTTGATCCTAATTCATTTAATCAACCCTAACATGTAATATTGACCTATAAAATTATTGTTATTTATTAAAAGTCTCAAAATATATTTATTTTGTTATTTATAATATCAATTATTTTAATATTTCACTAATAAGGTAATTACTACATCATCATTGTGTCATAAATAAATTAACATATTTAATATCTAAAATTTATAAATAAAACACCATTATTTAGGAAATTGTTTTATATTTATAATTAATATTTATAGTTGAATTTATCTTATGTATAACCCTATATTAAAAATGCTTGAGATATTAAACTTTGATTTTAACTCTTTTAACTCTTCTTTGAATTAAATAATAATAAATGTCCTAATCTAATCCAAGAGGTCCAAAGAGGTTAATATTTTATTCCTAAGGTTGTTTTGGGTCGAATTATAATTAGTAAATAGAATTAGGACATGTTTTAGGGTAATAATAATATCATTTTTACCCATAATTATCCTATTTACATTTAATCGTGGTAAATAAAAGTAAAAAGTTACTATTCACCAAAAATTATTTTTATCTTATTGATCCACATTTTACTCCTTAATATTACCCTCGTGTCTCGGATTTTCTAAATTCCACTCACAAAAGTTGTAAAATTTATTTTTATGTTAATTTTAAAATTCTCTTAGGAGATGGGTAAAAGACGGTGAAAAGTTCAATAAAATTTTTATATATCTAAAATTATTATAAACCAACTCAAATGAATTAAAATAAACATATATACATATTCGATATCTATTTTGACAAAAAAAATAATTTAAATAAATTAATTATTTAAATAGAAATTCGGTTTTAAACTATAACTCAATGTTTTTCAATATTTATCAAAAATTGAATGTTTTTTGAAAAATACAAAAAATTATCCCTAAGCTAATTTCGATATTCCAAATAAAAGAAGTTATCGAGGGATTATGGGAATTGATGTTTTAAAATATCTTCCATGATCGTTTTTTGTTTATGTTCTTGATGAACCACTTGCTACCACTCTAAACGTAGAGGGAGCGCGCCAATAAAACAAGGACCGACCCCCCAATGTTATTATTTTTTATGTTCTACAAAACATAAGAAGGGGAAAATGGCGTCGAAGTGACGAAGGCAACTACCGCACCACCAGTGGCCTCCACGACCCACGCCGCCCCCGTGACGCTCCAACGCCCCGATCGAACCGGCTCTGCAGCTCCAGGTCGAACCATGCCGCCTTCCAGCAGTTCATCCCGCTGGCTCGCGCTGCCCGCCGCCCTCCCTAGCCGCCCAACTGTGCTCGCTCATCGGTCCCCCGAACCGCCTGGCGAACCGGCCCCTCGCTTCTCCCCGACCAAACTGGTCGTGCCCTCATGGCGCCCCGACAGAACCAGCCCGCACCCTCGAGGCGCCCGGGCCGAACCGGCCAGTGCCCTCTACCCCCCCGACCGAACCGACCCCGTTCCCCTGCCCGAACCTCCCTCGCGGTGCCCTCTAGGCCGACCCGCCGATGCGGCGCCCTACGGGCTGAACCGACCTCGCGTCGATCCGCGGTCGGTCCGCGCCCTCACGGCCGGTCCACGCCCTCACGGCCAGTCTACACCCTGTCGTCCCTCGGTGGCCACTCGCGGCCTGCTGGGATGGGCTCTACTAGCCGAACCCAACGGGCTAGCCCGCTAAACGGGCAAGGTCGACCCGAACTAGGTCAGCCCAGATGAGGTCGGATCGGGTCGCGCTGACTGGGTCAGACCGGACCCGGGCCCACTATGACCCTTTACATTCTTTTGGCCATATATTTGGAACTGGACGTCCATTTGGAAATCCTCCAATGACATTGGTAATCTTGGAGCATTAAGGTCCCTTTGTGTATACCCCACTAGGATTTGGGGTATAGTTGAGATATGGTTAGGTTGGATCATGCACGAATCCAACCAGGCCCGTGGAACTAAAAGGCTAATAACTCACAGACCGGGCATCTGATTGACGCACCATATATTGAATTGATACCCTTATAATGTGGCAGACTATTGAGATACTTCTACATAGTACTTCTTGATTTTTGGAGTATATACCATTAGATCGTGGAGCGGATCCTCCCAGAGACAAGCGAGCATAGTGCGGAGACCTAGTAGTGGGCTGAGAGCTGATGACTGATGACTTTTTGACTCTGAGTGAGTCTACTAGCCTTGTCAAGAGCGCATTGGTGTCACGACAGACCCATGATGGAGAAGCGCACATGGTGACACGGCAGAACCATGGTACTCGACATGAGGAGTACCTCAACAGGATATGAGGGGGAGCATTCTAGGTGACACGACAGACCCATGGTACTCGACAGGAGGAGTACCTCAGTAGTCCAAGGTTAGTGGGAAGCATTCTTGGTGTTGCAGAATTCCCACTGTACTCGATTGATAAGGTGATCTCCAGTAGAAGAGGATTTGATAATGTGGCTAGGGATGTTACATGATACTACCCCTAAAATAGAATTCGGGTTCAGCTGAGTCATTACTTTTGTGTTTTCCTCATGATTGAGTTGGATTACATAATTACTTATGTATATGTATGTGAATATACACATGTAGGGTTATATGTTGATTTCATACATTGGGGTTTATCCATGTTGGATATTGTGTGACCTTGAGGGTCTCGGGGTCACTACTGAGTATTTTTATACTCACCCCTGCACGGGCTATGCCCGAACCATGTTGTTTTTGATGCAGATGACAAACAGTGTTGAATGAGGCTGAGAGTACTAGGACTGGATGGTACCAGGAGGTGGAACATATGACCTGTTGGTACGCGGAGGAGACGGACATACATGGAGTGCTAAGAAGACTATTTGTACCTACCCTTCATGTAGGAATCTCAGTGGATGATCTTGTAGATGTCTTTTCTTTTTCTTCAGTTGTATTACATTTCAGTTGTACTTCTACTTTCTAGTTGGGCTTGTATTCTGGCCCTTATTACTTTCATCACCCTTTTTTATACCGTTTACATAGTGTTTCATCCATCTTTGTGTTTTCTTGTGTGTTTGTTATAGGTTATAAAGGAATTTCCATTATAGTTTTAGGGAATTACACCTGTTGTGCTAGTCGCCAGCCCCTAGCCTATAGAACGCGGGCTTGGGGTAGTTCTGGAACAAGCCATGGGGGAAGGGTCATGACACATTGGTATCAAAGGATTCAGTTCTACCATAGAACATAGGACTCTATTATTTTCATTGATGCAATTGTGTTATGTGTAGTTACTGTGATTTTCAGTTCAGGGAGTCTAGTGTTGGTGTGGCGACCAAAGTATCCATACGACAGTACCCTGACATTTGATTTCTGAATTAGTGCACAAAAACACTGATTTCATATGTGTTTTCAAATGTTTTATTTACATCAACTCTACCAGGTCTTATCGCCAAGTATAACTTTTAACCATAGTAAAAATGATTATTTTCAGAATACCTCCGCTCAGAGAGCTGGCTAGAGTTCTGAGAGTTGTACGCACTGACTGCCCAATGAGTGACGAGGCCTCGGTGTATGGACCTTTTCCAATAGAAGCTCGAGTGCTACCACTCCCTATTGTGCCACCGATTCCACCATCCCCAACAACAGACGATGCACACCGCTTGAGCTCATTGCACGAGTTCAAGCGCCAGAGGCCAACCAGGATCATTGGAGAGACGGACCCACATGCAGCTGCATATGGGCCAAAGGATGTGGTGAGTGTCTTCTAACTCGTAGGGACACCTACCAATCTCATGGTGATTCTTGGCTGATAGACTCATATAGGGAGCTGCGGGCAAATGGAGGAGCTTGATGCTCTAGGTCCACTATGAGGTGACGCTTCTCTGGGAAGACTTTGAGAGCATGTTTCGAGAAGATTTTGTTCCAGTGAATCTTCACGCAGTGCACATATAGGAGATACTTCATCTGCAGTAGGGAATCATGACTGTAGCTTGGTACTCAGTGAGGTTCATAGACCTATCACGCTACACCACCGATATGGTTCGGGACCCATTCTTCAGGTCCCTGAACATTGAGCAGGGACTGAGGTGGGGGATCAGGTCTTCAGTGATCTCAATCAACATCCCGACGCAGGCAGGGTTGTCAAAGAGAGACCTCCTAGTGGAATGTTTCCTTGGTGAGTTGTCTCCAACAGCGAGGTACACCACCAGTCGACCTGTATTAGAGTCTTACGCAGCTAGCAAAATACATATGTAGCAGAGGTCCAAGAGGACCAGACCTACAGGTGGACAACCACAATACTCAGGATAAGTTGTGTGGGGCACCCAAAGCAGAGACAAACATGCCAGGAGCGAGCAGTTTTACTAATGCGGCGGGCTGGGTCACATGGCTCATGACTGTCCGACCCACCGTACGGATTATTAGAATATGGTTGAAGGACTGCCCAAGCCAATACAATGATTCGATCGAGGCGGTACGAAAGGACTAGGCAGATTTGGTAGAGGACCTGGTCATGCAGCTGGTAGTGGGAGACGTTTCGAGGTGTTACCACCCCGACTGCAGGGGGTAGGTAACAAGGGAGAGCTTAGCTCCAGGAAGCTGAGGCCTATAATCACTGTTCTCTAGAGATGACACGAGGTACATTTTGTGTCTATTACACCATAGGTTAAGTTCTAATAGATAGAGGTGTTAGTCATTCATCCATTGCAACTGCCCTCATTTGGTACTCAACGATTCCGACGGATCTATTAGCTCGATCCTTTATTCTAGAGACTCATACGGGAGCATATTCGACAATAACGCATTGGCACCAGCACTGTGAGATTACTCTAGGAGGTGAGAGATTCGGCTGGGATCTCTTAGTTGCGAGTTTGAGGCCATACGATGTCATCTTGGGTATGGAATGGTTATCTACATTCCATGCTCTGATTGACTGTATTAGGTGAAATGTGTGGTGTTTTCGCATAGATGGGGTTGTATTTACCTTCCACAGCAAGAAGGGAGACTTTGAAACATAGGACGGAATTACTCGAAAGAGGGTGAATTCAATCAATCATCAGTTGGATGTGGAGATTCTGAGCTATACTATAATTGTGGACATGTACGCAGATGTCTTCCCGGACGATGTTCCAAGTCAACCCCCTTGTAGAGAGGTAGACTTTTACATTGACTTGGGCCCCGGGACGACACCAATATCTACACCAGTGTATTGGATGGCTTCCACGGAGCTTCTTGAGGATTGACGACCACATTGATCATTTGAAGGGAGCACGGTGGTTCTAGAAAATAGACCTCATATCATTCTATTAGTAGCTCAGAGTTCGAGACAAGGATGTGCAGAAGACGACCTTTGGATGTTGGTACGTCCACTACAATTTCTTATTTCTGCCATTCGGCATAACCAATGGTCCAATATTTTTCATGGGACTCATGAATAGGATCTTTCAGCCATACCATTATTGTTCTGTCATAGTCTTAATCGATGCCATTCTAATCTACTCGAATACTGAGGAGGAGCATGGATATCATTTGCAGGTAGTATTGGACACACTCTGAGAGAACCAACTTTATAATAAGCTCTCGATGTGCCAGTTTTGGATCCAAGAGGTTCACTTTCTAGGACATATCATCTCGAATGCTGGATTTGTAGTGGATCCAGCGATGATTGAGGTGGTAGTTTCTTGGGAGCCACCAAAGAGTGTGACGATGGGATATAGTTTCTTGGGTTTGAATGGTTATTTCTGGAGATTTTTTCCAGATTTCTCCAGTGTTGCATCACCACTCTCAGCCTTGACGAAGAAGAGGAAACCCATTGTGTGGATGGAGGGATGCCAACAGAGCTTTTAGGATCTGAGGCATAAACTTACTAGTGCCTCCATCTCGAGGCTTCCAGAAGTAAGCGTAGGGTACATAGTTTACTACAACACATCAGGGAACAGACTCGGATGTGTCCAAATGTAGGAGAGATCAGTGATCGCATATGGCTCTCGATAGTAGAGACAACATGAGAAAAACTATGCTACTTGTGACCTGGAGTTAGAAGCGGGTGTGTTCGCCATGAATATGTGGCGACACTATCTGATTGGAGAGTGTTTTACCGTGTACTCTGATCACATGAGTCTTAGGTATATCTTTTCCAAGAAGGACCTGAACCTGAGACAACTACGTTGGCTTGAGTTCCTCTAGGACTATGATTTCGAGATATTATATACTCTTGGGAAGGGAAACATTGGTGCAGGTGCACTTAGTAAGAGATTAGGTATACAACTACTTGGCGAAACAATGGAGTAGCTAACCACTTTGAAGATATCCTTTTTGGATAGAGATGGAGAAACTTTTTTCAGTCTCTTACAGTCACTCCCCTACTTCTTCAGTGAGTTAGGGAGGCACATCATGGGGACAATGACTGCGAGACACAACATGCTCAGATATCCACAAGATGGACACCTGATGGATTTTCTGATGGTGGGGAGCACATCATCCTCTTTAGAGAACATATCATGGAACTATTATCTCTTCACGAGGAAGTGTTGATGGAGTTCCACACATACCCACCAGCGGTACCTCCATGAGTGGAGAATATGTACCCGGACCTCCGATGATAGCACTGGTGATCGGGAATGAAGAAATCAGTTGCAGTGGTTGTCTCTCTATGACTCACTTGTCTGCAAGTAAATGAGGAGGATCAGGTACCATCAGGCTTGGTTCAACCTTTAGAGGTTCTAAAGTGGAAGTGGGATGGGATAACCAAAGACTTCATGACAGGAATTCCACGTACATCCAAGGGACATTACTCAATTTGGGTGATTGTCGACCGACTCAACAAATCAAATAACTTCCTACCAATCAGAGAGTAGGGTTCAGTAGAGAGCATGGGACACCTCTATGTGAAGGAGATTGTGCGGCTACATGGAGTACCTTCTACAATAATATTCGACCATGAAACACGATTTACATCCTAGCTACGCAAGGGGTTTTAGGAGGATTTCAGAATGCAGTTTATTTTGAGAACTGCCTTCCATTTTCAAATGGATGCTCAGACTGAGCGGACCATTCAGGCCCTTAAGGACATGCTCAATGCTTGTGTCCTCGACATCGGTTTCAACTGGGAGGATCACTTAGCCTTAGTAGAGTTTTCATACAAAAAATCTATCACTCCACCATGGGGATGGAACCTTTCGAGGCATTGTACGGGCGACCTTGTAGATCACTCTTGTGCTGGACTGAGCCAAGGGAGTCAGCACTAGTGGGACCCAAGATGGTACGAGCTAACACAAAGAAGGTGCATGTCATCCAGGAGTGGAAGAAGACATATCAAAGCAAGCCTAAATCGTATGTGATAGGAGATAGAGATCTCTTTATTTCGAGGATGGCGACCACTTTTTTCTATGGGTCTCAACTTAACGTGATTTGTAGAGATTTTGCCAAGGTGACAAGTTATCTCCGAGGTTTATCATACATTTTCATGTCCTCAACAGAGTTGGCGAGGTGGAATACCGCATAGAACCTACACCTCAGTTTCACTGAGTGCATGATGTCTTCCTCATATCCTATCTATGTGAGTTACATGCATGACCGTTATCGCATCATTGACCACGGCGAGCTGGGCGTCGATGATGCGGTGACTTTTACGGAGGTTCCAATAGAGATTGAGGGTCGATAGGAGTGGGTCCTTCATGGATGGTCGATACCTCTGGTCCGTGTTCTCCAGTAGAACGGGAACCTCCAGGAGAGCACATGTTAGAGGGAGGCTCAGATGCGTGCCTAGTATACCCACTTGTTTACCTAGTTGAGTTTTAGCTTATGGGGATGTAGATCCCTAAGGAAAGGAGAATATAATGACCCAAAATTTTAGTATAATTGTTTTATTTAAATGGGAATTTTACGAATCCACGAAAATTGACGGAACGTGATTCTGAGGCCCAGTGTGCCCGATATCAATTTCTAAAGTTTTGTTCTGGTACGTTCAGTAAACATACGAGAGGGTGTTTATAACTTTTGAACCAGTGCATGGAATTGAAATCTGAGGGAACCGTTGAACTAACAACGTCCGTTTTTCTCTTAAGGATACTTTCAACTCGATGACAGATAGACGGGGGTGAAAGTTAGTTTTTGAGTTTTTTTGTGGAAATAATAAAATAAAATAAACATTTTTTTTATTTTATTTTGAGCTTCCCTGTGAATAATTTATGTGGGGTCCACAGGAACTAACCCTCCATGTGAATGTTGGATGTGGTGACCACCATACCATAACCTCCCATGAGAGGTTATGTTGGTGGGGACCACCCAAGATTAAACCCCCTTGAATTCCCCATTTAATTATGAGAAAGCCTCAACCCCATCATAAATGTGGGGGGAGCCTTTTCAACACCTCCACCATTTTAATTGTTCAAAAAAAGCTTATTAATTGTTCCAAATCCTCACCATTAATTAATTGAGCCAACACATCAATTAATTATTTAAACTTTTTTGAAATATTATGAAAATGAATTAATAGATATTTCAATCTATTATTTTGGCTACGAATTAACTAGGCTGGAATTGAGGAGAGGATGAACTTGCGATAATGCTCCCAACGAAGAACAAACCACCAACGAGGAACACCTTAAACTACGAAGAAAGTAGAGGACTTCGACCTTCTTCCTTAGATTTTCCTTCGACGTAGAACGTGTTCGTCTACAAAGAAATGACATCAGCCTTCTCACCCCAATGTCAACCAACACCGAACAATGTAGGGTTTTTAATTATGTATGATTTTATTCCCTTGACAGTTTCCTTCTAAAAACAAATAACACTGATCAACTTATTATCATGTTGATATGCAGATGTTTTCCCTGCGGGATGGGAATAAATTGTTGCGGGATGTTGTAGGGGGTTATTAATTATTTGAATAACACTACCATATTCTACCTTCTTTTTCCTTTGCAGGGTTGGGAATAGAAATTATCAAGGGATTATGGGAATTGATGTTTTAAAATATCTCCCATGATATTTCTTTGTTTATGTCCTTGATGAACTGCTTGTTACCACTCAAAATTCTGAGGGTGCGGGCCTAATAAACATGGCCCGACCCCCCATCATTCTTCATTGTGGTGTTCTTTGAAATGAAGGAAGGCGACAACAGCATCAGTGGTGAAGAAGGCAATGGTTGAGCCACACACGACCTCCACAACCCACACCGCCCCCGTGACGCTCCGGCACCCCGGCCGAACTGGCTCTTCCTTCCCAGATCAAATCGCACCGCCTGTTGGCCGTGCCACCCATAGGATCGTGCTGACTACTGGCCTCCAGAGCCAACTCGTCCTCACTGGCCCACCACCTCCCGAGCCGCCCCGACCGCACCAGCCCACCCGCCTCCTGAGCCGCCTCGATCACGCCGGCCTGCTGGACTTTTGAGCCCCCAGCCGAACCAGCCCCTCATGGTGACTCGACCGAACTAGACACGCCATTATGGTGCCTCAGAAGAACTACACCGCGCCATCTTGGCGCCACGGCCGAACCGGCCCCGTGCCCTAGGCCGATCCTCCCTCGCGACACCCTCCTGGCCGAGCCACCCACGAGGCTCCCTCCAGCCTGAACCGCACTCGCGCTAACAAGCGGCCAGTCTGCGCCCTCTCGGTCCTTCGTGGCCCCTCATGGCTAGCGGAGCTGGTTCCAGTGGGCTGGGACGAACCCTAATGGGATGGCCCGCCCAATGTGCCAGGCTAGACCCAACGGTTCAGGCAGGGTTGACCGGGGCCCACTGTGACCCTTTACATTCTTTTGGCTATATCATTGGCATCGGACGTATGTTTGATGGACCATCCGTGGAGCTGATAATCTTGGATAATGATGGTCCCATTGAGTATACCCCACTAGGGATTGGGGTATAGTTTCAATAAAGTCAGGTTGGATCAAGCATGAATCGAACCGGGCCCTCGAGACTAAAAGGTAAATAACTCACAGACCAAGCGTCTGATTGATGCACCATCTGTTGCATTGAGGCCCCTAGGATTTGGAGGACCTTTCAGATACTTCATCGTGAGACTTAGAGATAGTTGGAGTATCGAAAATTATCTCCTGGAGCGGATCCTGTCAGATGTGTGCGAGGGTAGTGTGGAGTCCTAGTAGCTGGTTGAGACCTGACAACTGTCGACCGTTTGAATCGAAGTGACTCTACTTACTCAATGGGGAGAAACATGGTGTTGTGGCAGACCCACGGTGGAGGAGCATGTGTGGGGACGCGACAGACCCACAGTACTCGATAAGAGAAGTACCTCTGCAAGCTATGAGGGGGAGCGTGCTTGGTGACATAGAAGATCCACATGGGGGGAGCCCCTATGTGTGACATGGCAGACCCATGGTTCTCAACAGGAGGAGTACCTCAATAGTCCATGGTTATTGGGAAACACACTTTGTGTCATGGTAGGCCCACTATACTTGATTGAGCTGGAGATCTCCAACAACTGAGGTGTCCGTAATGTGACTGTTGATGATATGTGATACTACTCCTAAAATAAAATCCTGGTTGAGCCGAGACAGTACTTTTTTTTTTCATCATGATTGAGATGGATTACTTAATAACATAGTTATATGTATGGGTATATACCTAAGTAGGGTTATCTGTTTTTTTCATACGTTGTGGTTTAACCTTGTTGGATTTTGTGAGACATCGAGGGTCTCAGGGTCCTTACTGAGTATCATTATATTCACCCATGTATGTGCTATTCCCACACCTTTTTGTGTTGGATGTAGAGGACAAACAACACCGAATGAGGATGAGTGTACCTTTACTGTACAATACCCGGAGGTGGACTATATGGATAGTCGGTACATGGAGGAGGCGGACAGACACGGAGTGCTGAGGAGATTATCTCTACCTACCCTCCAAGTAGGAACCTCGGAGGACAATCTTGTAGTTGACTTTTCTTTTTCTTAAGCCGTATTGCATTTCAGTTGTACATGTACTTTCCAGTTCGGATTGTATTCTAAACCTTTTTACATTCAGCACCCTTTTGTTATACAGTTTACTTAGTGTTTCATCTTGTCGTGTGTTTGCTTGTGTGTGTGTTATAGGTTATGAAGGCAATGCCTCCCATGTTATTGGAATTATGACATTGGTGCTAGTCGCTAGACCATGGACTATGGAAGGCAGGCTTGGGGTAGTCACGACACTGGTCCTGGGGGACAAGTCATGAGCCGATCATTAAGACCCTTGAGGTCTTATTGTGTTCTTTTGTCCTCGACTTCGGTTGCAGCTGGGAGGATCACTTGCATTTGGTGCGGTTTGTGTACAACAACATCTATCACTCCACCATTGGGATTGCACCTTTTGAGGCATTATACGGGCGACCTTCTAGATCACCATTGTGCTGGACTGACCGAGGGGACTCTGCACTAGTGGGACCAGTGATGGTACGGGCTACCACAGAGAAGGTGCAGAAAATCTAGGAGCAGATGAAGACTACACAGAGTATGTAGAAGTCGTATACTGACAGGAGATGAATACCTATGGAGTTCGAGAATGGAAACCACATATTTCTACAGGTATCAACCCGACGAGGTCTACGATGACTTGGTGGTGGAAAAAAATTATCTCTGAAGTTCATTGGACAATTTCAGGTCCTCAGAAGAGTTGGCAAGGTAGCTTACCGCTTAGCTCTTCCACCTCAGTTGCACTAGGTGCACGAAATATTCTACATATCCCAGCTGAGGAGATACGTGAAAGACCCTTCTCACATCATCGAACATGGTGAGATATACATTGATGATGGGGTGAATTTTACAGAGGTTTCAGTAGAGATTGAGGATTGACACGAGCGGGTCCTTCATGGATAGTCGATACCTCTAGGAGAGACATAAGAGCGGGAGTCTTAGATGCATGCTCAGAACCCTCACTTGTTCCCTTAGTTTTGAGTTAGGGATTACGGGGATGTAATTCCATAATTTGGGTAGAATGTAAAGACTCGGTATTTCCATGTAATTTTTTTAAATATATGGGAATTTTATGAGTCTTGGAAAGTTGACAGCACCTAATTCAGATGCTCGTTGTTCCCATAATGAAATTCCTAACATTATTTTGGGCATGTTCAGTGAAATTTCAAGCAGGTTTTTATAATTTTTGAACCGATGCTTAGAATTGAAATCTGAGGACACTGTCGAACTCGCAGTGCTGATATTCTCATAATAATACTTTCACCTAAAAAAAATTTGGTTGGGGTGGAATTTAGTTTTTGGGTTTTATGTGGAAATAATAAAATAAAATAAAATAAGATCATATTTTATTTTATTTCATTGTAACAACCCATGCGGGAGATTAATTTTGGGGACCACCTGACCTTAACCTCCCCTGAGTGGTTATAGTGGTGGAGCCACCCGAACCTAACCTCCCATGAGAGGTTATGGTGGTGGGGACCACCCAGGACTAAACCCCCGATTTAATTTAGAGAAAATCCCATTTCCACTCATTAATGAGGGAGAGCCTCCTGACCTCCTGTAACATAATTTTTTCCAACCCCTACCTTAATGGTACCGCAACCTCCCTATGAGACCAATTTGTCACGACCCATCCCCCGAGGCCCGTGCCTTGACTACCCCAAGCCCACCTTCCATATGCCAGGGGATGGTGACTAGCACCAAAGGTGTAATTCCCTAAAACTGGGAAGGAATTTCCTTTATAACCTATAAACACACACAAAATAAAGCACATAGCTAGACAAAACACCAACATAAATGTATAACAAAAGAGTGCTGAAAGAAAAAGTTGTCCAGAATACAAGCTCAATAGTAATGGTACAAGTAAAACTGAAATGCAATAAAACTGATTAAAGAGAATAAACAGCTACTGGATCATCCTCTAAAGGTTTCTACCTGAAGGGTAGGTACAGAACGCCTCCTCAGCAATCCACGTCCATCTGTCTCCTCCGAGTACCAACACGCCGTGTGGTCCACCTCTAGGTATCATCCAGTCTTGGTACTCTCAGCCTCCGTCAATGATTTCCATCATCAGTATCCAACAAAACATGGTGTGAGCATAGCTCATGCAGGGATGAGTATAACGTTACTTAGTAGGGTCCTCGAGACCCTCAAGGTCTTAGAAAATCAATCAAGGATAAACACAATGTATGAAATCCACAGATAACCTTACATAGGTATATCCCCATACATATACCTAAGTTATCACGTTATCCACCTCAATAATGAGGAAACATAGAAAAACTGACTCAGCTCAAAACAAAATTTTATTCTTGGGGCTGTTCCAAGAAACATCCCCAGTCACATTGTCAAAACCACATCTACAAGAGAACTCCTCCTCTATCGAGTATAGTGGGCCTTCCGCGACACCAATCGTGTTTCCCACTAACCTTGGACTACTGAGGTACACCTCCTATTGAGAATCATGAATCTACTGCATCCCCAATATTTCTCCACACTATGGGTATGCAACGTCACCAAGTGCGCTCCCCCTCATAACATTTTGAAGTAATATGCCTGTTGAATACCATGGGTCTTCCGCGACACCAAGGCGCTTCCCACTGTGGATATGACGAGACTCAAATACGCTCCCCAACAAAGAATGCTCCACCAATAAAGAACACCGACCTCCTTCAACATTCTTCCATAGGAATTCTTCGGACGTCGGACATCCTCATCTATGGAGAATTGACGTCCGTACTTCTTCTGGCGCCAACTTCAACGAACGAGGTAGGGGTTTAATGCTATTTGTTTATCACCTTCTTTATACTACCTTCTCCTCTTGTGCGGGATTGGGAATAATTAAATTGCAAGAGATCTTGGTTGATGTTCATTGTTTTGTTCTTTGTGAACCACTTGATACCACCCTAACATGGAGGGTGTAGGCCAAACCAACATGGGCTGACCCGTCCGCCTTTCTTCATTGTGGTGTTATTCATAATGAATGATGACGACGTAGTCGATGAAGGCAATGACGTCACCTACCATGGCCACCACATCCCACACCGCCCCTATGGAACTATGGCCGAATCGGCTACACACCCTCGCCACACCGCGCCACCCTAGGCTGAACCGGCCCCGTGCACGGCCTCACACCGCCCTGACCACGCTGTCTGCAGGCTGCGCCGCCGGCTGGCCAAGCCACCCTGGCTGCGCCGCCCGCCAGTCGTGTAGACCACCGGTCGCACCGCCGCTGGCTCTTTGAGCCACCTTGTCTCGCGCCTCTGGAAGCCCTCTATGCTGCCCAAGCTTGCGTCTCCTGCAGGCTCCAGCCGAACTGCCCAACGCCCCTCGCGGCGCCCTGACCAAACATGCCCGCTCCCCCTACAGTGCCCCCGACCTAACAGGCCCAGCGCCCCTCACGATTCCCCAGCCAAACTGGCCTCATTCCCCCATGGAACCATGGATGATCTAGCCCCGTGCCCCCCATGGAACGCCGACCGAACTAGCCTCACGCCCTAACGGCACCCCCGCGACCCCCACAGGCTCTGCGGCCCCTCGCGACCCTCGCGACATGCCAAACCCCCAGCGGACAGAGCAACATCATGGATTGGGCCCAACCTAGAGGGTCAGGCCGGGTCTACCTGAAACGGGTCGACAAATGCTAGTTTTGGTCTGGATGGTCCGACCGGGTCAGACCGGACCTAGGCCCACTGCGACCCATTTATGCCCCTTTACGTTCTATTGGCCATATTTTTGGCACAAGACTTCCAATTGACGAACCATCAGTTGTGCTGGAAATCGTGGAGTGAGATGGTCCCTTTGAGTATAATCCAATGGAATTTTTTGTTAGAGAAGGGAAATGGTCAGGTTGGACTGAGCAAGAATCCAACTGGGCCCCTGTGATAGAATGACTAATAACTCATAGACCAGACATCTGATTGATGCGTTGTCTATTACGTTATGACCTCTATGATGTGGCAGACATTTGTGATAATTCTCTGTGGAACTTCCTGACAGTTGGAGTACCGAACAGTAGCTCGTGGAGTGGATCCTCTCGAAGACGAGCGAGCATTGTGCGACGACCTAGTAGCTGTCTGAGAACTGATGACTGCTGACCATTTTGACTTGTAGTGACTCTACTAGCCTAGTGGGGAGCGACTTGGTGTCATAAAAGACCTGTAGTGGGGAGCGCCTTGGTGTTGCGGCAGACCCACGAGACTCGACAGGATGAGTACCTCACCAGGATGTGAGAGGGAGCACACATGGTGAGGTGGTAGACCCATGGTGGTGACCGCGCATGGTGATGCGGAAGATCCACGGGACTCGACATGAGGATTACTTCTGCAGTACAAGGCTAGTGGGAAGCGCGCTTGGTGTTGTAGTAGGCCCACTATACTTGATAGAGGAGGAGTTCTCTAGTAGCCATGGTTTTGACAATGTTACTGGGAATGTTTCTGGATACTATCCCAGGAATAAAATCCTTGTTTGAGTTGAGTCAGTTTTTCTATGTTTTCCTCATGATTTAGATGGATCACCTGATAACTTAGGTATATGTATGGGCATATACCTAAGTAAGGTTATTAGTGGATTTAATACTTTACGTTCATCCTTTATGGATTTTGGGAGACATAGAGTGTCTCAGGGTCCCTACTGAGTATCACTATACTCCTCCATGCACGGGCAATTCCTGCCACTTATTGTGTTGGATGCAGACGACAGACAACGCTGACGGAGGCTCAGAGTACTCGGACTGGATGGTACCTGGAGGTGGACCACACGACATCTCGGTACTCGGAGGAGACATATGGACGAGGAGTGATGAAGAGGCAATCTTTACCTACCCTTTAGTTAGGAATCTCAATGGATGATTCAGTAGCTATCTATTCTCTTTCTTCAGTTGTATTTCATTTAAGTTATACTTGTACCTTTACTGTTGGGAAAGTATTCTGGCCCAGTTTTCTTTCAGCACACTTCTGTGATGCAGTTCACTTGGTGTTTTGTCTAGCTATGTGCTTGCTTGTATGTGTGTTTATTGGTAATAAAGGCAATCCCTTTCCAGTTTTATCGAATTACATCTTTGGTACAAGTCGCGAGCCCCTGGCCTATGGAAGGCAGGAATGGGGTAGTCACGGCACATTCCATGAGGGACGGGTCGTGACGTTTACTCATTTATATAAATTTTTGAATGATTAATATTCCTATAAAGGGATATATATATATATATATATATATATTAAATATGGTTTTGGTTAGTAATAATGAATAAAAAATTATATTATATTGAAAGATGTGTATAGTTATTCGAAACATGTTAGGAAGTGAATTTTTATGGAAATAAATAATATTTTGTATTAATATTATACATGGAAAATATTTTTTATTATTATAAAAAATATATGTTTGATATATTGGGATGAATAATTTCCTGATTATTTTCAATTAGGAGTTGGATTATAGTTTGATGATGTGGGAATATTTGATACATCTTGATATTGGGTGAAAATATTTGATTCATTGGATTGTTGAGAAGTGTAGTAGTTTTTCTGAATAATGGATGTGTTCCATGGTATAATATTAATATTTTATATAATTTTGATGTGGTATGAATGGTTTATATTAATTTTATTTATTAATTTGATTTTTTAATGGAGACATATGGTTGAAGCATCACTGAGACATTGTGAATGAAAAATTGAATGATGAATAATGAGTTAGCGTGTTATTAATGTTCCAATCGGAATAAGTACTAATGGTATTTATTATATAATATATTAATGAGGATTACAAATTGTTTCCAAAAAATTACACTTCCATGGATTTATAGAGATTAACGAATAATTAAATGATTCTTTAGAATTTGGATTATTGAATAAATTAACTTGAAGATGGTGGAGGATGAATCATCTAAAAAAATAAAGGAAATCATATGAATATATTATTTATTTATTGAATAAGGTTTATATATTTAATTTTTATATGAATGAATTTATGAATTTTCATATAGTGATCAAGAATGGGGATGTTAGAGTGCTTAGGTTTGATAAACACTTCATAGATATTATTATCCAATTTCTACATTTTCTGATTAGAGAAGAATAGAGTGCACTCCATTTCCATCATTATATGATTCTGGAGATATAGTGATCTATTAAAACTCTATAGTTGAGTTCTATTGGGTTTCAATCTAATTTTATAGAGATATTTCTGTCTAGGATGAGAGGTTTTGATAAAGTAACCACCCAAGTGGTATGGAAGGGTGAGGTGAATTCTTTGAGTTAGGGGGTCTATAGGCCTTTGGAAGTTGAGAGTGTGGCAATATTATATAATTATAGCATGGTTATTAGCTCTGTGATTTAGTAGTTTTACCTATCTTTTATTATTCCAATTTAGAATTTTCTTTTTTATACAATGATACAATTATAATATAATTATCATGAGGTTCTACATTCTCCTCAGTATTCTATGGGTAGTTATCTATTGGTTTTAGAGATATGGATGTCCTAGGTTATTAGTTACACTATTTTCACTAACATCTTTGAGATAAATTTTGAACTCAATTTAATGGAATTAAAATTTTGTTTTTATATAATTTCATTAAAATTTGTTCTATTCATGAATATTTATGGTCAATTTATGAAATTTTAATTATAAACGGGATTTATTTTAGTATATATGTGTGATTTATATAGTTATAATTTTATTTTTAAGGGAAAAAACATTTTTGTTCTATTTTTTGAGGTGAAAAGAGCATCCTGAGAGGATTACATTGTGACTTTATGTAGTTGGTATGTTCAAATTTTCATAGGGATTAGTTTTCATTTAATTTATGGGTTATAGTTTGAGTGTTATCCCTCATGGATGTTAGGTTTTTGGGAATTGGTTTATTTAAGGGGGTTTAATTTTCTCTCTCAACCCTTCACTAGTGGTGTTAGTGTTTCATCATTCTTATAGTAGTATATCCCTATAGTTGTTAAGACTTTTTCCTTTTTAATTCTTGTTTAGCTTGGATTCCTGCAGACATGAATCATTTAAGAGGTATTAAATATTACTGTGGGATATTTATCTTTTAAAACATCATGTGTCTTGAATGCCGTTTCCTATAAATTTACAAATAATTATATATATATATATATATTAGTATCTAAATATAAACATTACCCATGTTAATAAAATTATAACATAGGAAAATTTAATTTATTAATGTAATGAACAATAAACTTTTTAAAAATGGTTCTCCAGATGGAATCAATTTTCATATAATAATAAAAAAGAGAATAATAATTTTTAAATAATTTAATTAACAATAATATTTTTATTTACTAATCATTATATTCTTCATATAATTCAAATATGTCATAGTTTACTTATGCTATGTGTGGTGTTAGTTTTTTGTTGAATTCTACACAAGGTATCAAAGATAATATCGATTTAGGGGACAAAAAATATTCAGTCATTACATTCTACAACCTTAAATAAATTGTTCCCAGATTTTTTTTAACTATTACTCCCTGAATAAAGTAATAAAGGGTATTCATAAAATATTTATCATTTTGTTTATATATTCTAATATGAAATCTATAATACTCTCTTAGGCTATATGATGTCAATTATATTTCCTCAAATATCATTGATATTAAATACCTTTTTATTATCATATAAGTAAAAACCCAAATAATATATTATTCAATATATACCATTCAAAAAACATCAAATTCATAAAGACATTAAATAATAGAAAAAATAAATATTCACCATGAAATCATCTCAATACTGAATAATTAAGAAATATTAATCTCTATTGTAAAATAAATCACATGATAGAAAAAATATACACTAATACTAGAACTAATATAACAAAAAAAATATTACACATTCCTAATCCAATTACTCAAACTATTATTAATTTTTAACATAAATAAACACAAAGAACAACCTCAAAATCTTTAGTCATAATGTCTTTGGAAGACTGGGATAATAATACATTAACATGAAATAAGAAAAAAATCATAATTATTTAAATGTACAAATTTTAATATTAATTCCCCAATATATTATAAAATTACATTCGATGACCTAGGTAATACCAAAAAAGGGGTGAGCTATAAATCCCACTATGTTAATAAGAATGATAACACCGTAAAAAAAATAGTCCCGTAGAAACAAAATTATATCATAGAACAAATGTATCCGAAATAACTATATGGGAACATGAGATACAAAATATGATACCATAAAATCATTGAGTCTATAGATTGAGGGAAAATCAGCATATATAATATCATAATCCTGAATGAAGACTTACATTGGAGGAATTATATCAGGGTAGTATAATTCCCATATTGAATTAGTTTTTCATAATAATATTATACACATCATCTCATGATATATAAACATTAAAAAATTAATTGGATGTATATATGGGTGAAAGAATTATAATATGTACATGAATATTTCTTCTAAAAAAATCAATCATATGGTATAAGTATATAAAATACCCATGGAATGAAATTGGTAACATAATATTACATCAAATCATAATCATGTTATATCCTACATGGTATTAAATAATAATAATAAAGTGAATATTTTGAGTGTCCATGTTGGTATATATGGGGTTAAGTTTAAAATATAGAGTTCATTTGACAAATATATCATGAGAAAGTCCTGGGAAGAATTTTTTAATTGAGTAATATTATCCCAACAATGTTAAATACACTTAGAGGGTTGCGAATTTATTGTATGATAGATTCGAATAGGTTCATCATTCTATCTTATTTCATCATTAATGACAATATTATACCCCTTTATTGTAGACATGTATGAGAAAAATGAGTAGACTCATGAGAGAAAAAAAATTACGTGGTTCACCAACACTCTGTTATGTCCAAGGATAATACTCAAGAAATATATCTATGTAAAAAAGTACATTAACCACACTGCTATTACAATGTTTATAGTGGACACACTATCCCTCATTGTCCAATACCAATCACAATTTAAAATCTCACTTATCTATCTACTAAAGCGTGTCTAAATATTCTTCAAAACATATTTTGGATTACATGAATCAATACTGTTAACACCTTATTTATAGCAACATGAATCTCAAATTTCATCCACATGATGCAAAGCTCTTTACAATATAATTTCTCATAAAATGATTCTCATTCATACATAATCCAATTTTTTGAAACCCTATATCTTTTTGAAAAACAGAACTTAAATATTCAATGAAATTTAAAAACATAAAAAAAAATTAATTTCATAAAACAATCGACCGTTCATTAAGGTTTATAATATTTTGTGAATATTCATTCAAAATATGATGTTCTAATGAAAATTTATTGAAAGGAAAATTTTCACAAAATTAATTCACATATTATGAGTAATTAATTTTTTTTATTGTTTATATTATGAATGGATGAGGCATGTAAACGATTTATAAATGTCTAATTTTCTTAAAGAATCCTTAAATCATTCCACCACATCATTATGGAATAGTTAATTCTTTTTCATGAAGCACACCAACATCATGGAAATTTATAGGGAATATTCATAGTTGAGAATTTTACTGTATTTCATAAACCATTAAAAATGATTCATAAATTACATTGAATTTTAATATTTTTATAACTCATATTTGAAAATAAAACTTTCATGAAACTCTTTTCTTCCTCTAAATTTTGGACGCCATATATTTTTGAAACACTATGAAAAAATGTTTCCCTGTATGAAAAATATTATGAACCACATCTTATATAAGGACCCGACCTTAAAACATTACTTAATCTAAAATTAAATAAATAATTCACATTTGAGATCTTTTCAGGTTTATAGTATTAAAGAATTAGTCCATATCAGTAAAATATCAACCTAAAAATTACACATAGACACTACTAATAAGTATCGATTTTTTTCATAAAATAAAAACTATTAAAAGGTAACATGTCTAGTTTGATGTTTTAGACAACAAGAATTTTCCATGATCCCATCCTTGACCCAGCTCATCTTTATGTCCTATGGAAAACATTTATAAAATGTTTGATGGGCATAAAAAGATCAGTAAAGGTTATATAATAATGAAATAAAACATTATCCCATCAATAAATAAAATTAAATTAAACTATACTTTACAATCATAACATACTTTATGAAATCATAAAATTTATGAATAACACCTAGAAATTATAAATCATAAAGGTTAATTGTGACATAAAAATCATACATACATTTTAGCTATCAGAGCTACATAGGGAGTTACATTGGAATACCCATCACAGAATATTCCCTAAATCACTTTTGAGAAACATTAACATTTACCTTAATCATGTTACCCAATGAGTTGAAGAGCTATTTGGGCTCACCCACCCATGTTTTTTCACGGAACCACCCATATACATAAAAAATTACCATTGGCCATAACATTTTCATAATGCATAAAACAAGCATAAAGGAAGGATAACATTTCCCCATTTTAATCACAATATATAATTTCATGATATTGACGTATTAAATGGTTTACAAAAACCAATTTCAAAACAATTAATAACATTTAATAATGAGATTTTTGTAATCAAAGTGTCCCATACCAAATTAAAGATTTTAACAGAATTAAAATTTTAAAACATTAATTTCCATTTTAGTAAATCCTTAAAAAATATTTTTATAAAATGGACATTAATGAGAATGATCTAGAAGAATAAATCATTAAATCATTTAAAATGATATTTTAGTTAGTTAGTTCCCAACCCAAATAGAGACGCTTGAATACAAATAATTGAGGAATAAAATTAATAAAATATTACAGTATCATGAGAATAATTATATTCATGACATAATATGTTAAAGGGAAATATATACACTGCATAAAATTGAATTGGTGTATAACCAAAATAAGATTAAACGGAACCAAAATTGAGACAAGGTCTCTTGCAAAAATCATATCCATAGATTAAAGACAAATCATTGACATAATTATGTGTGAAAAATAAGAATACACCCAATATATGAACATATTAAGTGAAAAAAATCATATATCATTTACACATATTCATAACATGACATAATCCAGATATAGAAGTTTAACCCAACGAATTG
This sequence comes from Viscum album, assembly GCA_963277665.1. NCBI lineage: Eukaryota > Viridiplantae > Streptophyta > Magnoliopsida > Santalales > Viscaceae > Viscum > Viscum album. The sequence goes on from OY728130.1 coordinate 809,668,891, forward strand.
AAATTGGGTAAAGATGTTCCGTTACAAAAATTCGACAGCCAAACAACATCACATTAAAATTAAAAAAATGAATTGATGAGATAAAAAGGGTATATAATCACTTGGACATAAAATATATAGTAATAAGGATATTTAATAACTTATTCCAACATAATAAGATGTAAATTAAATTGCATAAAAAAATATGTCTTTGACTAAAAGAGTATGGTGAAAGCTTCCCTTACCGATTTGGTACCTTTCGAATCATACAACCCATGATGTAATGATCATAAAATGATGATGTAAATACACATAAAATAAAGTATATTACAGAAAAAATGCAACAATAGTAAGTATATAAAGCAAAAAAATGGAAATAATGCCAAATATATCAGGAACCTTACAGGAATAAAATGTTAGATGAAAACCCCTTACCATGTTGTAATGAATCGAGTCGCATGTACAAAAGTTAATAACCACCAAGTGAATTTCAGAATAAAATGAATATAAAGATAATAATTATAATATATATCAAATATATGTTCACAATTAACCACATTCAATAAATATGTGGTGAACAATGGAAATCACAAGGAATTAAAAGTCAGATAAGAAACCCCTAACCTTGTGTCCTAGTTGACTGATTTGTTTCTTTTTCTTCCTGAATAATAAAATTATGTTAATTTATACTTTCTTAAGAACATTTTTCATGTTTACTATTCCTTTTATAAAATTTTTTAATTTTCTATAACAATTAATTAATTATCTGTGTTCATATTGGACATTTTGTTGATGTTCGGAACATGAGTGAAAAATGAACTTGTTATAATTACAAATTTTCCGTGTAATAAAAATATTATCATATCCAAAATAATATTTATGATTTATATATCATATATATAATATATATCCCGCATATATTTATTTATAATAGTTCATAACAATTGGAGAAAAGAAGTGAAATGCACTGTTTATGGAGACGGTAAGTTGTACATACGCACGAACACTACATTCATCACTATTTTACATTTAATGGAATGAAAACGTAATGATAATTAAGTATATTATAATACCAGTATAATATAATATATAATTTAATTATATCTATCCTTTATATGTTCCACGTATGGCATGAACAAGTCATATCACTTTGTGGGGGCGGTAGTTCGCAATTCCTCAAATAAAATTATCGCATTTACACATTATGGAATCCTAAAGTTATGATATAAATGCAAAATAAATAATAATATAAACAATATAAATATAATATATATCACATTTAAATATAGTTCCATAATAATGGCCACAATGAGAGGTAATAGGCGATGATTGAATAATCATCGTTTCGTGAGGCAGTAGTTCGCCGCCCATAGAAACAGTATGTTATTTTATCCATTAGATGGAGGTGTGTGTAAGTGTAGATCGAATAAATATCATAAAATTAACCTAGTATATTGAGGATATTGTATTTATTATAAAACAGTGTAATAAAAATGTATTTTGGGGTTCGGAGAAGTAAAATAAAACAAAAGAACTTAATAGAAGTAGTTACCTTTAAATCGGGTATCACCCATTGGTTTGAACCAAAAAGAATTAATTAAATTCTATTATTCTAAGAGGAAGGCTTCTAGGAGGAGGGGATGGATGTAGGGGGATTAATTTTGTAGAGTTTGGATGAGATAAGGGGTCTGAGAAGTGTAAGGAATGGGTTAGAATTGATGGATATTTATAAGGGGGGAAGAGGGGCTCTTTAGGAATGTTTAAAAAATATTATTTTTTTATAATGATATTCGATTTATAGAGGTCCCAAACTCATTAAAGGAAAAGCTATGATGACTCAAGTTTGAAATAAAATAATTAAATATGAATTGTACTGGTTTTTATATTGTTTTAATTTTAATAATCATATTTTTTTAAATCATTCATTAATGAGGTAAACACTGCATCATTATTGTGTCATAAATAATTTTATTTATTTGATGTCTAAAAATTATAAAAACATATCATGATGTAGGATATATATTTAGATTTATAATGAATATTTATAGTCTATGACTTAACTCATAGAACCCCATTTAAGAATTAATTTAATATAAGCTATATGTTTAATTTATTTTGTCTTTACTTTATATTAATTAATATATAGTGTCATTATCACTCTTATGTGGCTTCATGGTGTCCCAAAATTGACCCAAAAGAAGGAAGATGGTCAGAAATGTATCAACCAATAAGATTAATAAACATGTTAGGGTAATTTAGTATTATTATTATATTAATTTTTTACCCTTATTACCAGATTTACCCTTTAGCAATGGTAAATAAAATATTTACTAAGGTACATATTTAAAATGTATAAAAATAAAAGATATCTATCTAAAAAATTTGGACCTCCTGATTCCTAATATGGAATTCATTTTTTGAAATTCAAATAACAGATGATTTATAAATTAAATAAAAATTATTTCTCAATGTCCAAACAAAAATCGTGTTTTTAAGAACTAAAAACTCTCAAAAGTGTGACACCTATTTATGTCCAATTTTAGAGAAAAAATACCTAAAATTACTAAAATTGGATGAAATAAAATAAAATATATTCTAATTAAACATTAAAACCTTTTATTCAGATAATATATAAATATAAATAAATTCAATTTAAATGTCGTTTTGTATAAAAATATTGTATTTTTCGTTATTCATAAAAAACGAACTTTAGCAGAAGAATAACACAATTTTTTGCAAAGTTAATTTTTATGTCCTGATTCTAAAGAATAATATTATTTTTAAAATACAATATATAAATATGACCAAAAATAGATTTAACGTTGGTTCTCTATCAAAAGGTGGTAAATCGACCTTTTAATAAATATTACAGTATTTATACTTAAAATCTGAATGTTTTTTATTTTAAGCCTCTAAATGTTTTGGAAAAATGTAAAAACATGTATTAAACATGTATATTTATATTTTTTTTATTTTTTTTCATTCCCACAAATACAATAGCTAGGCGTTAACTACCATTTAAAATAAAATTATGTTATTATTTTTCAGTATGACTCAAGGTTGTGTGCAACGTACATTTTCAATGAAACCTATTGTTGCGTATTAGATACACCATTGAACATATAATTTTGTTTAAAGTAAAAATAATATTTAATTCACTAATTTTAATTAATATAAAAATGTTATATTGTTTATTTAAATATGATGTTACATTCTTCCCCCTTTTTATAATTGCATCCCGGCAATTTTAAAATTGTGTGTAAAGACTCGTAAAATTCAAGGGAAATTTTTTTTCCTTAATTTTCTTTGGGAATTTTTTACAAGAACGCAGTTTCTAATGGAACATGATTCCAAGGCCTGGTGTGCCCGGAATTTCTATCCGATGTTTTTCTTGGGTACGTTCAGTGAACGAACGAGTGGGTTTTTCTAACTTTTGAACCTGTGCTCGGAATCGAATTTCGAGGGCATTGATGGATTCATAGCACTGGTAATTTCTTAGAAACACCTTTTCCGTAGTTTTATTTACATGGGAGAAGTTGTTAAAAATTGTTGAAGGTAAAATAAAATTGAGCATCAATTTTTATTTTTCTCTAAGTGGTTAAAACCTTTGAGTGGAGGTTGGGGGAAACCACCCAACTTCCCATGGGAGGTTATGAGGGTGGTGAGACCCACACGAACCCCACCCCTTCATCATTCCTAACCATTCATAACCCTGCATTTATTAAGACAACTTGAGTTAATTCATTGAGTGGATTAATTCAACTTTTGAATTTCAAACTTAAGTCATGTTAATAAAATAAGAGAAGTACTTATTTTATTTTGGTTGGAAATTGTTGCTTTGGGAGTATTTGGAGAAAATATAAGGGGCTTGAAGATCTTCTTCTTCTTAGACGATGAACGCGAATAACGCGAAGAATGCGAAGAACATGAACAACGCCGATCTCCGACGAAGGTCGACAAGAACACAGGATCCTCGGAGATCGACGGAATGACGCCGATGAATCTTTTCTTTGCGACGCGTCGATTCTCCTTCGGCGACGCCTTCATCCGCGACGGTTATTTCCGCGACGAACCCTCGCTCAATTAATTCGATGAGGTAGGTGTTTATTTTATTTGTTTGTTCGTGATTACTTCCGTTGCTTTCTTCCTTCCAATTTGAACCCCCTTTTATAGCAAAAACAGGAGATGGTCGGACCACACAAACATGGCCGACCCTCCTCCCCCTTGTTGGTTGATTTTTGTTGCGGCTCGTGAAAGGCGGCGCGGTGCCGATGCACCATGCGGGAAATGTTAAAGGAAGGGCGGAGAAGCGAGGTGCCGTGGCGCTGCGCCGTTGGAAACAAACTAATCCGCGACGCCGTCACGCCGTGCCAAAGAACCTCAAAGGAACCTTGAAGAAACCGTAGCCAGAGCGGGACCGCGGCAGAGCCAGGACCGGCGGCTGGTTCCGGGAAGCCAGCATCGGAGTAGGGGGACCGGCCAGTGCTGGTCCCATGGCGGCAGAAGCCGGCCGGCCGGAGCAGGCGGGCCGGTCAGGGGGAAATCTGGGGGCCCGTAACCCCCGGTTGGCCAGCAAAGCGGCCCCCACACGGGGCCGTGGTTACAAAAAGCGGGGGGCAGCACCCCCCTGTGCCTCAACGCTCGACCGTTTCGGCCGAGCCTCCTGGCCAGCACGCCGATCCGGGCCGCGCACAAGCGGGTCGGACCCGGACCCGGGTCGGGTCGACCCAGTTCTGGCCGACCCATGGGGTACCGAGCGGGGTCGGACCGGGCCCGAACCCCCTAATACCGAACCTCTCACGGTATTTTTCCCATAACATGGGTTGCAGACCTCTGATCGATGCACCGTCAGCTGTGATGCTATCCTTGGATCGAGACGGTCATTTCGGTATACAATAATCAAGGTTTCGGAGGACTTTGGGTTTGGCCGGGTTGGTTCGTACATGAAACCAACCGGGCCCTCGGAGCAGAAACAAATATAAATTGAGCTCGGACGTCTGATTGACGTGCCAGAGATATTGTTGGATTCTTTTTATTGAGACGGACCTTTTGGGTTACTCCACTCGAGGATTGGACATAGTTGGAGTACGGTCGGGTTGGTTTTGATTTAAAACCCAACCAGGCCCCTGGGACAAAAAAGCCCATAACTCTCCGACCGAGCGTCCGATTGGCGCGCCGTTTGTGACGTTGAGTTCCTATTTACGATACAGAAATTTTGGACACATCAACTCCGGACTATGTGTCAATTGATGTATCAGCCCCTCGGCTCATGGAGCGGACCCTCCCAATCGATCTTTCTGTGTGCGGGAACCCTAGAACTGGCTGCGACTGCGATGACGATGACGACTATACATAAATCCTCCATGGATTCGATGACGATGACTAAGGCACTCAGCGATCCTATGTGGATCAGTGCTACCGATCCTGTGTGGGTTAGATACTGTGTGGGTCTGCGCTCAGTTGTCCTGTGTGGGCCAGCACCTACAGATCCTGTGTGGGTCCGATCCTGTGTGGGTCATTTCGGGGGTTAGTTAACTATCGATCCATTGTGGGTCATTGTGGGGGTTAGTTACCTATCGATCCTTCATGGTTCATTGTGGGGGTTAGTTACCTATCGATCCTTTGTGGTTCATTGCGGGGGTTAGTACCTATCGATCCTGTGTGGGTCCGACGGGTTAGATAAATCAGTGCCTACATCTGATCATCACTATCATCTTATGAAGAAGTATACCTGTGTGAGATGAATCTTGACTCTCAATACTTATCTTCGATAAGTTTGACTTGATATCTTGTGTGGAATATGTTATTCTTTGCTATGTGGATCGAGTTGTGATTTCCTGTGTGGACTTAGTTGTACTTGTGCTAAGATGGTGGAGCTGATTGAGAATTGACGACTTAGGTATATGTATGGGCATAAACCTAAGTAGTGTCGGATGTTACTTCATGATTGTATCATTCCTTTGTGGATTATCCTTGTGGATTCTGGGAGACCTTCAGGGGTCTCGAGGTCCCGACCGAGTAGTTTATACTCACCCCTGCATGGGCTATGCCCACACTACATTGTGTTGGTTGCAGACGATGGATAGCGCTGATCGTGGTAGAGGCACGAGGAGCAGGTCTGTACCTGGAGGTGGACCACTGGGTGGGGCATACTCGGAGCGGATGGATGGACCCGAGGCTCTTTGGAGGCTATCTATACCCACACTTCAGGTGGTACTTCCAGTGGACGGCTTGAGGCTGCGACTTTACTTTTATATTGTTGTACTCCCTTTTTCAGTTGTACTTTACTTTCAGTTTGGGTTTGTATTCTGGTCCACTTACTTTTTCGCAGTTACTGTTGTACCCAGTTTTACTTAGTGTTGACTTCTACTGCTTGCTTTCTCTACGGTGTTTGTTTACTTTACAAAGGCAATGCTTTCCCTTTTTATCAGGAATTATGACTTGGTGCTAGTCGCCATCCCCTGGCCTATAGAAGGTGGGCTTGGGGTACTCACGACACGGACCCCGAGGATGGGTCGTGACAAATTGGTATCAGAGGAGTTCGATTCTACCGTAGAACATTGGACTCTGATATTTTTCTATTGAAGCAATATTGTTAAGAGTATTGAGTGTGGCTATCAGTAAAAGGATTCCGGTGTTGGTTTGGCGGCCGACGTATCCGTACACCTGGACCCTGACTTCTGATTTCTGACTTAATGCAGGAAAACATTGATTGCATGTGTGTTCAAGTTTTCTTTGTGATTAATTTGTGTCATCTCACCAGGTATACTGTTTGACCATGGTGCACCTGTCTCTTTTTAGGATGGCCCCACGACGGTAGCCAGCTAGGGTTCCGAGCGTTGTGAATGACGACAACACGCCGAGCGACGAGGCCTAGGTATAGGTCCCTTTGACAGCAGAGGCACCGGCGGTACCTCTACCCCTCGAGCCACCGATGCTACCAGCCCCAGCTGCTGACGATGCACGTCACCTTAGTGCACTGCACGAGTTTCAATGTCAGCGACCTCCTAGGTTCCGCGGGGAGATGGACCCTCAGGCAGCCGAGGATTGGATGGAGGTATTTGTACGAGTTTTCAAGTTAGTGAGGACACCAGAAGACCTCATGGTGATCCTCATAGTGAGCCTACTGCATGCGACAATACGCAGATGGTGGAGCTTGATACTCCAGGTGAACGACGAGGCATCTCTCTTCTAGATGGGCTTTGAGAGCCTCTTCCGCTCATAGTTCGTCCCAGCCACCCTCCGTGCAGTGCGCATCCATGAGCTTCTACAGCTGCGGCTGGGCAGCATGATGGTCGCGCAATACTTGGCGAGATTGACCGATCTCTCGCGCTATTCGATGGACATGGTACATGACCCATTCTTCCAGTCCCAGACCTTTGAGTATGTATTGAGGCATGATATCAGGGCATCGCTGATCTCCCTCAGCATTCCGGCACCGGCAGGGATACTGGAGCGTGCTCTTCTGATCGAGAGATTCCTTGCTGAGCCTACATCAGCGGTGAGTCCTACCGCAAGGCGGCATGTAGCATAGTCTTCTGCAGAAGGTAGTCGACGGATGACTCATGGGTCCAGGAAGACCAGACCTTCCGGAAGACGACCTCAGGACACTAGCTCAGTGGTGCGGGGAACACAGCGCGAAGCCAGTCTTTCGAGAGGCAGACAATGCTACGCATGTTGCGGGCAAGGCTGCATGGCTCGTGACTTCCCGACCCGCCATGAAGAGGAGCAGTAGACGGCTGAGCGAACACCCAGGAAGAGGCAGAGGGTCGACCGTGGCAGTCCGCAGGGAGCAGGCGGACGAGGCAGAGGAGCTGGCCGGGCATCAGGTGGTGGGTGACGCTTTGAGGCTCTACCTCCACCACCACGAGGAGGTCCACCCCGAACAAAGGGAGCTGGTGGGCAGAGACAGGCACAGCTTCAGGCAGCGGAGGCCTATGACCACGGCACGCCTAATATGAATCGAGGTACTATCTGTGTCTATTCCACCCTTGCTGTAGTTCTTACAGACAGATGAGCGATTCATTCTTTCATAGCCACTGCCCTTGTTCGGAGCTCGGAGATTCCAACAGATCCGTTGGCTCGATCCTTACTGCTAGAGACTCTTACGGGAGCAGACTCAATGATTATGCACTAGTGCCGACAGTGTGAGATTACTCTAGGAGGTGAGAGCTTCGGCTGGGATCTTCTTGTAGCGGCATCGAGGCCTTACGACGTCATTTTGGGCATGGATTGGTTATCTACAATCCATGATCAGATTGACTGTATTAGGCACAAGGTGCGACGTGTATGCACTGACAGGAGTAGGTTCACCTTCACCGGTGAGAAGGGAGCCTTCCCAGAACAAGATGGACTCTCACAGATGAGAGTACAACCCATCACTCATCAGTTGGATAGCCTCATCCTAGGAGCAGTTGACGTGTGGAGTCCTGGTTTTTCTGCAGTGGTGGATTAGTATGCAGACCTTTTCCCCGACGACGTTCTAGGACTACCTCCTCATATAGAGGTAGAATTTTATATTGATCTGTAACCCGGGACAGCCCCGATATTCACTCCAGCATATCAGATGTCCCCCTCTTAGCTTCGAGAGCTATGGGTATAGTTGGATGACTTGCAGGGAAAGGGATTCATCTGACCCAGGGTTTCACCCTGGGCTTCCACGATTTTGTTCGCCAAGAAGGCAGACGATAGCTTGTGAATTTGTGTCGACTATAGTCGCCTGAACTAGGTGACAGTGAGGAACAAGTATCCGCTACCGAGGATTGACGACCTATTCGATCAGCTCAAGGGAGCACAGTGGATCTCGAAGATAGACCTCAGGTCAGGCTATCACCAGCTCAGAGTTTGGGACAAGGACATGTAGAAGACGACCGTCAGGTGTCGGTATGGCCATTATTAGTTCTTGGTTATGCCATTCGGCATCACCAATTCTCTAGCAGTGTTCATGGCCCTCATAAATAGGATATTTCAGCCATACCTCGACCGATCTGTCGTGGTCTTCATCGAAGAAATTTTGATATACTCGACCATTGAGGAGGATCACGCCTACAACTTGCAGGTTGTACTAGACACACTCCGAGAGCACCAGATTTATGGAAATCTCTCGAAGTGTTAGTTCTGGATATGTGAGGTCCACTTCTTGGGACACGTCATCTATAAGGCGGGAGTTGCGGTGGATCCTGCGAAGATTGAGGAAGTGATATCTTGGGAGACACCCAGGAGCATGAAAGAGGTGCAGAGTTTTATGGGACTAGCTGGATACTACCAGAGATTTGTGCCAGACTTTTCCAGAGTTGCGGAACCACTCTCAGCCTTGAGGAAGAAAGGAAAACCCTTTGTGTGGTTAGACAGATGTTAGAAGAGCTTCTAGGAGCTGAGACCGAGATTGACCAGCGTGCCTATCTTGAGGCTACCAGTGGAGGGAGTTAGATACGTAGTTTACTGCGATGCATTAGGGATCGGACTCAGATGTGTCCTGATGAAGGAGCGGGCTATGATCGCCTTTGGATCACGTCAATTGATGCAGCATGAGAAGAACAATTCTACCCATGAACTGGAGTTAGCAGAAGTGGTCTTCGCTCTGATGATGTGGCGACACAATTTGATGGGTGAGCGCTTTACAGTCTATTCTCACCACCAGAGTTTCAGGTACATCTTTTCGCAAATGGACCTGAACCTAAGACAACGACAATGGCTTGAGTTCCTCCAGGACTATGACTTTGATATAGTCTATACTCCTGGAAGGGGGAACGCGGTAGCCGATGTTCTCAGTAGGAGGACGGTCATTCAAATACTTGGGGAGGTGACATAGAAGCTTGCCGCTTTGCAGATATCCTTTTTGGATAGAGATGGAGCAGCCTTCCTTCAGTCACTCACAGTCACTCCTCCACTACTGTAGTAGGTCAGAGACGCACAACGTGGGGACCCCGACTATGAGATGCGACGTGCACAGATATCCGTAGAACAGGCACCTGATGGTTTCTCTTTATGAGGGGAGCACGACGTCCTCTTCAGAGGACGTACCTTGGTACCAGTTTCTTTATGGGAGGAGGTGCTGAGAGAGTTTCACACTTCTCCATTGGCAGTGCATCATGGAGTGGCGAAGATGTACCAGGATCTCAGACGACAGCACTGGGGGCCGGGCATGAAGAAGGATGTGGCAGAGTTCGTTACTTGATGCCTCCCCTGCCAGCAGGTGAAGGCAGAGAACCAAGTACCAACAGGCTTGGTACAACCCTAGGAGGCTCCGGAGTAGAAGTGGGACGACATATCTATGGTCTTCGTGACTGGAAGTCCACGCACTTCCAGAGGTCACGACTCCATTTGGGTGATTGTCAACCGACTCACCAAGTTGGCTCACTTCTTACCCATCAGAGAGCAGGGCATAGTGGAGAGCTTGGGACGCCTCTATGTTCAAGAGATTGTACGACATCACGGTGTGCCATCATCTATCATCTCTGATCGAGATGATCGCTTTACTTACCGGCTATAGAAGGGGTTGCAGAAGGCATTCGAGATGCAGCTACATCTGAGCACCGCCTTTCAAACTCAACAGAGGGTCAGATGGAGAGGACCATTCAGACTCTCGAGGAAATACTCCGCGCATGTGTCCTCAAATTTGGTCACAGTTGCGAGGACCACCTACCCTTGGTGGAGTTATCTTACAACAACAACTACCACTCCACCATCGGGATGACACCATACGAGGCATTGTACGAACGACCTTGCAGATCATCTCTGTGCTGGACGGACCCTGGGGAGTTAGCACTTGTGGAACCAGAGATGGTCCAGGCCATGATAGAGAAGGTCCAGGTCATCCAAGAGTAGATAAGCACACGTCAGAGCCGGCAGAAGTCTTATGCTAACAGGAGGCGGAGGCCACTAGAGTTCGAGGATGGTGACCATGTCTTCATTGTGGGTCTCATCTCGACGTGGATTACGGAGATTTGGCTGAGGCGAAATGTTGTCTCCACGCTTCATCGGACCATTCCAGGTCCTCATCAGGATTGGCGAGTTGGCTTATCGCCTGGCACTACCACCTCAGTTGCACTGAGTGGACGACGTCTTCCACGTATCTCAGCTGAGGAGAAACGTGCACGACCCGAAACATATCATTGACCATGGGGAGTTGGACATAGATGATGGGGCGACTTTTGTGGAGGTCCCAGTGGAGATCGAGGATTGACAGGAGCGGGTCCTACGTGGACGGTCAATTCCTCTAGTGCGCATCAGATGGCAGCACGGGAACCTCCAGGAGATCACTTGAGAGTGGGAGGCTCAGATGCGTGCATAGTACCCACATTTTCCCCCTAGTTTTTGATGTATCATTACGGGGACGTATATCCATGAGGTGGGAGTAATGTAAAGACTCGTAAAATTCAAGGGGATTTTTTTTCTTAATATTATTTTTGATTTTTTTACAGGAATCTGGTTTCTGACGACACATCATTCCAAGGCCTGAGGTGCCCGGAATTTCTATCCGAAGTTTTGCTCGGGTATGTTCAGTGAACGAATGAGCGGGATTTTCTAGCTTTTGAACCAGTTCTTGGAATCGAATTCCGAGTGCACCGATGGATTCGCAGCACCAGTAATTGCTTAGGAACAGCTTTTCCGGAGTTGCGTTTACACGGGAGAAGTTGTTAAAAATTGTGGAAGGTAAAATAAAAATGAGCATCAATTTTTATTTTTCTCTAAGTGGTTAAAAACTTTGAGTGGAAGTTGGGGGAAAACACCCAAATTCCCATGGTAGGTTATTAGGGTGGTGGGTCCCACACGAACCCCACCCCTTCATCTTCCCTAACCTTCCATAACACGCCATTTATTAAGACAACTTGTGTTAATTAATTGAGTGGATTAATTCAACTTTTGAATTTCAAACTTCTGTTATGTTAATACAATAAGGGAAGTAATTATTTTATTTTGGTTGGAACTTGTTACATTGGGAGGATTTGGAGAAAGGCTAAGGGGCTTGAAGATCTTATTCTTCTTCGACGAAGAACACGAAGAACGTGAAGAACGCGAAGAACACCAACCTCTAACAAAGGTCGACAAGAACACCGGATCCTCGGAGATTGATGACACGACGACGACGAATCTTTTCTCCGCGACACCTTCTTCCATAATGGTTATTTCCGCGACGAACCCTCGCTCAACGAATTTGATGGGGTAGGGGTTTATTTTATTTGTTTGTTCGTGATTACTTCTGTCGCTTTCTTCCTTACAATTTGAACTGCGTTTTATCGCAATAACGGGAGGAGGTCGGACCGCACAAACACGACCAACCCTCCTCCCCCTTTTTGTTTGATTTTTGTTGAGGCTTGTGAAAGGAAGCGCGGTGCAGAAGCACCATGCGAGAAATGTTGAAGGAATGGTGGAGAAGCGCGGTGCCATCGTGCCACGCTATTGGAAACAAAATAATCTGCGGCTCCGTCGTGCCGTGCTGAAGAAACTCGAAGGAATATCGAAGACACCGCGGCTAGAGCAGGGCCGCGGCAGAGGGGCGCGGCGCCGTCGTGCCACGCCAGAAGGACCAGGATGTGGCGGAGCAAGGACCGGCGGCCGGTTCTCGGCCGCCGGCATCAGAGCAGGGGGACCTGCCAGTGCCGGTCCCGTGGCGGCAGCAGCCGGTCGACCGGAGTGGGCCGGCCGGTCAGTGGGAAATATGGGGGTCCGTAACCCCCGGTTGGCCAGCAAAGCGGCCCCCACATGTGACCGCAGTTACAACAAGCAGAGGGGCCACCCCCCCCCCCCCCCCCCGCGCCTTAATGCTCGGCCATTTCTGCCGAGCCTCCTGGCCAGCGCGCCTCGCCGAGCCGGGCCAGGCCGCGGCCAAGCGGGCCGGACCCGGACCAGGGTCGGGTTGACCCTGTTCGGGCAGACTCAGGGGGTACCGGGTGGGGTCAGACTGGGCCTGAACCCCCTAATACCGAACCTCTCACGGTCGTGTGCCCATAATATGGGCTGAGGACCTCCGATCGACATACCATAAGCTATGATGCGATCCTTGGATCGCGACGATCGTTTCGGTATACTACATTCAAGGTTTCGGAGGACTTTGGGTTCGGCCGGGTTGGTTTGTACATGAAACCAACTGGGCCCTCGGAGCGGAAACACATATAACCTGAGCTCTGGACGTCCGATTGACGTTTCGTCGACTTTGTTGGATTTATCTTAGTGAGAAGACATTTTGGATTACCCCACTCGAGGTTTGGACGCATTTGGAGTATGGTCGGGTTGGTTTTGACTTAAAAACCAACCGGGCCCCTGGGACGAAAAAGCCAATAACTCTCAGACTGGGCGTCTGATTGACACGCCGTCTGTGACATTGGGTTCATGTTGACAATACAGAACATTTTTATACAACAACTCCGGACTATGTGTCAGATGTTGTATCAGCCCCTCGGCTCGTGGAGCGGACCCTCCCAAATGAGCTTGCTGTGTGCGGGAACCCTAGAGCTGTCGGCGACTGCGACGACGATGATGACAATACAGAAATCCTCCACAGATTCGACGACGACAAATACATCACTCAGAGATCCTACGTGGTTCAGTGCTACCAATCCTGTGTGGGTCAGATCTTGTGTGTGTCAGCCCTCAGGGGTCATGTGTGGGCTAGCGCATACAAATCCTATGTGGGTCCGATCCTGTGTTGGTCATTGCAGGGTTTGTTACCTATTGATCCTTTGTGGGTCACTGCGGGGGTTAGTTACCTATCGATCCTTTGTGGGTCATTGCGGGGGTTAGTACCTATCGATCCAGTGTGGGTCCGACGGCTTAGATGAATTAGTGACTAATCTGATCATCACTATCGTCTCACAAAGAAGTATACCTATGTGAGTTGAAACTTGACTTTCAATGCATATCTTTGATAAGTTTGACTTGATATCTTGTGTGTAATACGTTATGCATTCCTATGTGGACCGGGTTGTGATTTCCTGTGTGGACTGAGTTGTACTTGATCTAGGATGTTGGAGCCGATTGAGAATTGATGACTTAGGTACATGTATGGGCATATACCTATGTAGTGTCGGATGTTACATTGTGATTGTATCATTCCATTGTTGATTATACTTATGAATTCATGGAGACCTTATGGGGTCTCGGGGTCCCTACTGAGTAGCTTATACTCACCCCTGCACGGGCTATGCCCGCACTATGTTGGGTTAGTTGCAGACAACAGACAACGCTGATCGTGGTAGAGGCATGAGGAGCAGGTCGGTACCTGGAGGTGGACCACTGGGAGGGGCATAGTAGGAGCGGACGACTGGACCCGAGGAGTTGTGGAGGCTATATGTACCCACCCATCAGGTGGGACATCCAGTGGACAGCTCGAGGCTGCCGATTAACTTTTAAGTTGTTGTACTCCATTTTTCAGTTTTACGTTACTTTCAGTTTGAGTTTGTATTCTAGCCCACTTACTTTTCCGCACTTGCTGTTGTACCCAGTTTTACTAAGTGTTTACTTCTACTGCTTGCTTTCTCGGTGGTGTTTGTTTACTTTACAAATGAAATGCCTTCCCTTTTTATCGGGAATTACGCCTTGGTGCTAGTCGCCAGCCCCTGACCTATGGAAGGCGGGTTTGGGGTAGTCACGACACGGTCCCCAAGGACGGGTCATGAAATTGTGCTTTGAAGCTTCATTTAAAGTCCCACATAAGAAAAACAGTCAATAAAAATAACACGATAAAAGAATGAAAGAGAAATACAATGGTCACCCGAGATATCCCATACTTGGATTCCATGTAGGAAAACATGGATATGGAAGAGAAACAAACCATCATGGTTTGATGGAGAGTGGTAGAAAACATGATTAGAAGAAAGTTAACCACCATAAAATCACAAACTGGTGATGGGTTAAACAGGTTTTGATTCCCCAGTAGGAAAAGTTAATAGAAAATGTTTTTTACGTTACTTTTCATAAAGTTGAAGAATTTATTTAATGGGTAGAATAAGAACATAAAAAAATACCGACTTTTCATGTAGACTTTCATCCTTTTACAAGATTTATACCACAAAATCCTCTTTGATCACAATGATGAGTAATCAAATAGACATGGTCACTTAAAAATAACTTGAATCAACTTCAAGAGAATCACATGTTCCAAAAACGATGAACTAAATATTTTGCATGTCTTTAGACATCAACCCAAACCAAAACGGTTAGTAAAAGATCAGATAATCCTTCAAAAGGATAATCCTTTATAAAAAGAAAAACTACTCTTAATATCCAAAATTCAACAAACAAAACCGAACGTTCAACAAAGACCATTCAATACATAATTATCCCTAAAATTATATAAAATAATCCAAACATAGATTGAAACCCAAAACTCAACTGAATTTGATCATATAGTATTCCACGATAAATAATAAGTTTTACCCCCAAATATCATCGACTACTCTTAAATTCTCATTCTAAATTGTAATTAACGTAATCAAATATTCCCTATGATAGGTTAGCCGTTTCCATAAATAACCAAAATTGCCATATGTCCACATAAGTACATAGATTCTTCCAAAATAAAATTTCAACCAACACTCCACAAATAATATCTCATAGTATTCTATTTACTATAAGAATATACTATTCTCAAAAAGGGAGAACATCTAATATAATAACCTTTATCACATAATCACCTAATCATTTTTGTATATAAAGGATACCCATATGATAAAACACATGTTCCCAAAATAAACTTATTCTTCATCCAAATAATAATTTAACTTCAAAGAATATGTCATAAAAACTAGGGACTTCATGCAAGACAGGGGAAGGCGATGCACCCTTTTCGCCCTTTGGTGGAGGTATTGATTCAAGCGGCCTTTCCGGACGTGATGGGTTGTCACCAATCATATGGGTTGTCATTTTTATAAAAATCAAAAACTAACCCGAACATGTTTTAACCTCAATGGTTTTCTTATACCTTTAATTTTCATCACAATACATTAAGACCTCAAAATCTTATATATTTTCAATTTTTCCCAGCATATGATAAAATAACATTATTACCAATAGAAAGAATATCATACCTAGATCATGGTGTCCATGTGGTTTCATCATTATCTTGTTCATGTAAGTAAAAGGTTTTGCATTGAAAAAATGTTTTAGAGATCCTTCATAATCATTTGATTCCTTCATAAAAATTTACATTATACATCTTGGTTCAAATGTGTGTTCGTAGAAAATAGTTTCAGAAAATGATCATGTATGACATATAATTTCAAAAGATCTAATAAAACATGAATATTATAAAACAATCTTACCAAATTTGATTTGAAAATTTCAATCATTGGCCCTTCTAAAATAGCGTAAGTTTGTGTTAAGAGAATATATTTTAAAGAAAATATAAATAGGTTGTTCAATGGTCTCATTATTTAGCACATTTTTCAAAATTATAATATGCTTCAAAATATTTTGATAAGGTATGATATTTGAAAATGCATTTATAATATTTACTATTATTGAAAATATGAAAATATTCAGAAAATAATATTTTATTAAATTCAACCTTGGATCCACGATGATATTGAGGTATAGTAGAGGTGTTTGATATCGCAAACAACTTCTTGCAAGTGAGTAGTTTTCTAGAAAAACTTTCAAAATCATTTGAACATGACTTTTCAATAATTATTACAAGCATGTCATCAGGAAGAGATAGAAATGCCGTTTGAGATCCTATTACTTCCATTTGTCACTGAAATTCCAGGATCTGAAAAATTTATAAAACAAGGATTTAACTGAAATAACAGACATATAGACTTACCTTGTTTTTAATAGAAAATCCTTGTCCCTAAAGTTGTTTAAACCATCCTCTGATACAATAGTAAGGACCATGCCTTTAAAAATTAAATAGTCATGAATTAAATTAATAATTCAAAATGATGATATTTTCAGGTTTAGTGTTTTAGATAATAATTCCATAACTATTACATATCAACAATAAAATTTCTCATAGACACTACTACTCAGTATCCATGTTTTCATAAAATAAAAACTCTTAAAAAGTAACTTGTCTATTTCCATGTTTTAGACAACTTGACTTTTCCATGATCCCATCATTGACCCTATTTATCTTTATGTCAAGTGGAAAAAATTTCAAAAACCTGGGATGAGAATAAAAATCCCAAGAAGGGTTATAAAATAATGAAACAAAACATTATCCCATCACAAAATACAATTCAAAGAAACCATACTTTTCAATCATATCATACATTATAAAATAATATGATTTATGAATAATAAACTGATATCATAAATCATAATGGTAAATTTTGTAATACAAATCATATTTGGATTGTAGATATCACATCTACATAGTGGGATACATTGGAATACCCATCATAGTATATTCCCTGAAACTCTTAGGAGAAACATTAAATTTTACCTCTGTCACGTTACCCAATGCATTGGTGAGCTATATCGGGCTCACCCACCCTAGGTTTATCACGGAACCACCCATATACTTAAACAATGCCCCATAACCATAACATATTTTAACAAATAAAACTATCATTAATGGAAGATAACATTTCCATATTTTAACCACAATATTTCATTTCAATATATTGACATAATCAAGGCTTTACCAAAACCATTTTCGAAACCATTTAAAACATTAAATAATGATATTTTTGAATCAATTTGTCCCATACCACATTGAATCATTTAATGTAATTAACATTTCATGATATTAATTTACATATAAATAAATAACTAAAATCATTTTTAAAACATGGAAATTAATGAGAAGGATTTATAATAAAACAATCATTAAAACATTTAATATGATATTTCAGTTAAAGAGTTTCGAACCAGTAGAGAGACGCCTGAATACAAATAATTGTAAAATAATATTAATCAAAGATTATAATATCATGAGAATATATAGATTCATGATATAATATTTCAAGGGGTAGTATATACACCACAAAAACGTGAATTTGTGAATAACAATAATAAGTTTCAATGGAATGTAAATTGAGACAATGACCTTTGCAATGATCATATCCTTAGATTAAGGAAAAATCAATGACATAATTATGTGAGACAAAAACTTATACCACCAATATAATTGGTTATTATGTATAAATAAATCATAGGTCATTCACACATATTCATAGCATCACATAATCATGATGTAGAATTTTAACCTAATAAATTGAAATTGTATAAAGAAGTTCCTTTACAAAAATTCAACAGCCTAACGACGCCACATTAAAAATCAAAAAACAAGTTGATGAGGGAAAAAATGGTATCTCAACACTTGGAAATAAAATTATAGAAATAAGGATATATAAGAACATATCCAGACATAATAATATGTATATTAAAATACATAAAAAAATAAGTCTTTCACTAAAAGAGTACAGTGAATGGTTCTCTTACCAATTTGGTAACTTACGAAACATACACCCCACGAAGGAAGGATCATACAATAAAGATGAAAAAATAATTAAATTATTGTATATTACACAAATTATACAATCTTGGATAGTATGTACACAACACAAAAGGAAATAGTGGAAAATACATCATGAATTTCATTGGAATAAAAAGTGAGATGGAAACCCCTTACCACGTTGTAATGAATCGAGCCGTATGATAAAAGATAATAACCACCAATTGAATCACATAATACCATGAATATAAATATAATCATGATAATATATATCATACTTTTGTACACAATACAACACATTCAATAAATATTCAGCAAACAATGTAAATCTCATTGAATTAAAAGTGAGATTAGAAACCCCTTACCTCATGTCTGACTTGACTTGTTTGTCCATTTTTCTTCCAAAATAATAAACATGAGTTAATTATTAGTTTCATAAAAAACATTTCATTTCTATTATTCTTTTTATATCACTTATTACTTTTCAATAATAATTGGTTAATTAATTGAGTCAATGTTGGTCATTATGTCGATGTTCGAAACATGAGTTAAAAATGAACTTTTTATAATTCAAAATAGTCCATCTAATAAAAATTCCATTATATGAATAAAAATATTCATGATTCATATATAATATATATCTCATATATATTTATTAATAATAGTACATAACATTCAGTGAAACGAAATTCAATGCACACTTCAAGGAGACGTTAAGTCATACGTACGCATGAATAATACTTTCATTTATATTTCATATTTAATGGAATGAAAACAAAATCATAAATTGGTAAATTATTATTCTAGTGTAATATCATATATAATTTAAATATATCCTTTTTTATATGTTCCATATATGGAATGAATGAGTCATATAACATTGAGGGGCAGTAGTCTGCACTTCCTCAAATGAAATTATCACGTTTACACATTATGGAAACCATAAAGGTGTGATATAAATTAAAATATAGAAGAAAATAATCAATATAAATATAATATATATCACATATAAATACAGGTCTATCATAATGGACACCATGAGAGGTGGTAAGAGATAATTCAACAATCATGGTATCGTGATGCTGTAGTTCACCGTCCACAAAAACATTATGTTATTTTATCCATTAGATGGAAGTGTGTGTAAGTGTATTTCTAATACATATCATAAAAACAACCTAATATATTGAGGATAATATTTTGGTTATAAAATAAAGTAATAAAATGTGTTTTTTGGTTTTTATAAGAATAATAAAACAAAAAATAAACAGAAGAGAAGACGTTACCTTTAAATCAGGTATCTCCCTTTGGTTTTTCACAAAAGGTTTAATTAAATTTCCTTATTCATAGGGTAAGGATTCTTGAAGGAGGATAGGGATGTAGGTATATTAATTTGGAATAGGTTGGACGAGCCAAAGGTCTTGGTAGTTGTGAGGAATGGGTCATAAGTGAGTTCTTTTTATAAGGGGGAGGAGGAGCTCTTTAAGAATGTTTAAAAAAAATATTATTTTATTTTATAATCGTTTTCGGTTTATAAAGTTCCAAAACTCATTAAAATAAAATATAAGATGATTCATATTAGAAATATAATCATCAAATAAGAATTGGACATATTTTTTATATTGTTTTAATTTTTATAAACTTATTTATTTAAATCATTCATTAATGAGGTAAACAAATTACCATTATTGTGTCATAAATAATTTTATTTATTTGATGTCTAAAAATTATAAAAACAATTTCATGATGTAGGAAATATTTTTATATTTATAATGAAAATTTATAGTTTAAGAGATAACTTATGTAACCCCATGTAAGAATTCATTTACTAAAATATATATGTTTAAGTGATTTTTTTCTTTACATTAAATTAATTAATATAAAGTGTCATTATCACTCTTACGTGGCTCCATGGGGTACCAAAATCGACCAAAATGATGCCCATGGTCGGAAATTTACCAAACAATTGGATTAGGGTAAATGTTAGTGTAATTTAAAATTATTATAATATTTTTGGTTTTCCCTTATTACCAGATTTACCCATTACCAATGGTAAATAAAGTATTTACTGAGGTAAATATTTAAAATTTATAAAAATAAAAGATACATATTTACACAATTTGGATATCATGATTTTAAATATGGAATCCATTTTTCAAAATTCAAAACACATAATTGGCAGAAATTAATTTAAAATTATTTCTCGTTGTCCAAATAAAAAGGGTGTTTTTACGAAATAATTACTATCAAAAGATTGACACTTGTTTATGTCATATTTCAAAGTAAAAATATATTCAATGACCACCATTAGATTAAATTGTAAAAATATAATCTAATTACACAATAAAAACATTTATAAGTATAACCTTACCATTTAAATAAATTAGATTTAAAAGCAGTTTTGAGTTAAAATAATGTATATTTCACTATTCATAAAAATGATCTTTATTAGAAAAATACCAAAATTTTATCCAAAGTAAATTTTTATATCCAGATTCAAAAAAATAAAATTATTTTGTCAAATAAAATATATTAAAGTGACCAAAACTAGATTTAAAAAGGGTTCTCCATCAAAAGGTAGTAAATCGAAATTTTAATGAATATTAAAGTATATATGCTTGAAATCTGAATCATTCGTATTTTAAGACAATAAAATTTATTGGATAAATGTAAAAACCCTTAAACAAACATGAATATTCATATTTTAGTAACTTATATCCATTATCTCAAATAGAATAGCTAGGTGTTACCTACGATTTAAAATAATATTATGCTATTATTTTTTAATATGACTCAATTTTGTGTGCAACATAAGCTTCCGAAGAAACCTGTTGTAGCATATTACGTATTCTATCGATCATTGAATCCCCTTTAAAGTAAAATTCAAAAATAATTAAAAATTGTTAATAAATATAAAAAATCTATATTCTTTATTTACCTGGGATGTTACATCCTTCGCCCCTTTTGGGAATTGTGTCCTCACAATTTTAAAATTGAGCTTTGAAACATTATTGAAAGTACCACTTTGGAAAAAGAGCCAATAAAAATATCACATAAAAATAATTAAAGTGAAATACAAAGGTCACCCAAGATAGCCCATACCAGGATTTTATGTAGGAAAACGTGTATATGGATGAGAAAAAAACCATCAAGTATTGATGGAGAGTGGTTGAAAACAAGATTATGTGAATGTTAACCACTAGAAAATCACAAACATGTGATCGAGTAAATAGTTTTTGATTCCCTAGTATAAAATTTTAATGGATAATGTTTTTTACGTTAAATTTCATAATGTTCAGGAATTTATTAAAGAGCTTGAATAAGAACATAAGGAAACAAACTTACTTTTCATGTCGACTTTCATCCTTTAATAGATTTATACCACAAAATCGCCTTTAATCCAAACGATGTGTATTAAAACACACCTTGTCACATGAAAATCACTAGAATCAACTTCTAGAGTATCACATGATCCAGAAAGATGAACTATATATTTCTCATGTCTTTAGAAGTCAACCAAAACAAAAAAAGGTTTTTACAAGATCAGATAATCCCCCAAATTGATTATCCGTTATAAAAAGAATCTACTCTTAATCTCCAAAATTCAACAAGCTATAAAAAACATTCAAAAAAGGAAATTCAATACACAATTTTCCTTAAAAATTTTCAAAATAATCCAAACAATGATTGAATCCCAAAACTCATGAGATTATAATCACATAGTCTTCAACGATAAATCATAACATTTTTCTCCAAATAAAATTATCTACTCTTATATTCTCATACAAAAGTATAATTAAAATAACCACTTATTATCTATGATAGGTTAATAATATCAATATATAACCAAAATCTCTATATTTCCACTATAAGAAAATAGATTCTTCCTAAATAAAATTTCAACCATTACTCCACAAATAAGATTTGATATTATTCTATTTACCTTAAGAATTTAAATTTTCTCAAAATGGAGAACATATTACATATTAAACTTTATCACCTAATCCCCTAACCATATTCATATATTTAGGATATCCATTTTATAAATCATAAGTTCCCAAAATCAACTTATTCTTGATCCATAAAATAATTTAACATAAAATAATAAGTCATACTACCTAGGGACATCATGTAGGACAGTGGAAGGCGATACACCCCATTCACCATTCTGTTGTGGGATTGATTCCTACGGTCTTTCTGGATGCATTGTGTTGTCACCAATCATATGGGTTGTACTTTTTATAAAACTAAAATAATAACCCTAACATGATTTAACTTTAAAGGGATTCTTAAACATTTCATTTTTATACAAATACATTAAGACCTCAACGTATTATCTATTTTCATTTTTTTCACCTTTACAAGATAAAATAAAACTAATATCAAAAGAAATAACATCATACCTTGAACATGGTGTCGATATGGTTTCATCATCATCATTTTCATGTGGGTAAATGGACCATGCAATGAAGCAATGTTTTGGCGATCCTTCAAAATCATCTGCTTCATTCTTCCAAATAGACCTTGTACAACATGGGTCATATGGGTGTTCACATAAAATTCATTTTTGAAAATAATCATGTATGACATATAATTTCAAAACATCTGATGAAACATGATTTTTATAAAACAATCAGACATATTTTGAGTTGAAACATTCAATCAATGGTTCTTCTAAAATACAAGAAGTATGTGCTGAGAGACTTTATTGTAAAATAAAATATAAATATGTTGTGCATGGGTATCCTTCTTCAGCACCTTTTTCAAAATCAGAGTATTCTTTAAAATCTTTTGATAAGTTAAATTTTTTGAAAAATCCTTGATAATATTTATCTTTCTTGAAAATATGAAAGAATTGGGAAAATAAAATTTTATTAAATAAAACTGATGATCCAAGATGATATCGATGTATAATAGAGGTGTTCGATATGTCAAACAACTGATAGAGAGTTAGTTTTATGATAGAAAAATATTCACAGTCATCTAATCATGTCTTTGCAAAAATTATTGCAAGCATGTCATCAGGAAGAGATATGAATGTAGTTTGAGATCCTCCTCCTTCCATTGGTAACTACCTTTCCACAATCTAAAAAATTTAAAAAAGAAGTATTTAACTAAAATAATAGACACATGGACTAACCATTTTTTAAATAGTACGCCTAATCCTGAATGTGGTCTAAACACACCTCTGATACCAACTATAAGGACCCGAACATAATACTTTACGTAATCTTGAAATAAATAAATAATTCACTCTAAGGATCTTTTTAGGTTTAGTGTTTTAGAGAATTATGTCATAACAATTACATATTAACATGAAAATTACATTCCGACATTTCCACTCATTATCCATTTTTCATAAAATAAAAACTCTTAAAAAGTAACATGTCTAGTTCTATGTTTTAGACAGCTTGAATTTTCCTTGATTTCATCCTTGAACCTATTCATCATTAACTCCTATGGAAAACATTTCAAAAACATGGGATGATCATAAAAAATATCTGTAAGGGTTATAAAATAATAATGAAAAAATTATACCATAAAAAAAATACAATTCAAGGAAACTATACATTTCAATCATAACACGCCTTATGAAATCATATGATTTACGAATTACACACATAAATCATAAATCATAATGTTAACTTGTGGCATACAAAACATAATTGAATTGTTGCTATCACCACTCTATAGGGAGTTATGTTGAAATACACATCACAAAATATTCCCTAAATCTCTTAGGAGAAACATTAATGTTTACCTCCATCACGTTACCTATGGCATTGGAGAGATATCGATGGCTCACCCACCCTAGGTTTATCATGGAACCACCTGTATATGTAAACAAAATTCCCAATAACCATAACTTAATCAGAATTCATAAATCCATAATTCATAAAAGATAACATTTCATATTTAAATCAAAATAATACATTTTAAGATATTGACGTAATCAATGCTTTACCAAACCAATTTTCAAAACCATTTAAAACATTTAATAAAGATATTTTTGAATCAAAAGGTCCATTAGCAGATTGATTATTTTAAAGGAAATAAAATTTTAAAAAATTAATTTCCATACAAATAAATACTTAAAATCATTTTTAAAAAATGAACATTAATGAAAAATATTTAAAAGAATAAATCTTTAAAATAATTAAAATGATATTTTAGTTAAAGTGTTCCCAACTAATAGAGAGACACATGAATATAAAAAATTGAAAAATAATATTATTCAAAGAATATAATATCATGTGAATAAATAGATTCATGATATAAAATTTCAATGGAAATTATATACTCTATATAAATGTGAATTGGTGTATAATAACAATAAGTTTCAGTAGAATGTAAATTGGGACAAATTCCATTGGAAAGGTCATATCCTTATATCAAGGAAAAATAAATGTCATAATTATGTGTGAAAAGTTAAATTACCCCAAATAAAATTGGTTATTAAGTGTAAAACAATAATATATCATTCACATATATTCATATAATTACATAATCAAGAAGGATAAATTTAACCGAAAGAATTGAAATAGGGTAAAAATTTTCACTTATAAAAATTTGATAGCCTAACCGCGTCACATAAAAAATAAAAAAATGAGTTGGTGAGAGGAAAAAGGGTATATCATCACATGGAAATAAAATTTACAGAATTTAGGATATAGAAAAACATATCCCAACATAATAATATTTAAATTAAAATACATAACAAAAATAAGTCATTGACTAAAAAAGTGTGGTGAAAGGTTCCCTTATCTATTTGGTATCTTAAAAAACATACACCCCATGAAGGATGGATCATAAAATGATGATGTAAATACCCATACATTAAATTATATTTAGCAACTAATAGTATCATTATTATTTCATACCCCACACAAAAGTAAATAGTGTAAAATATAGCATAAATCTCATAAGAATAAAAAGTGACATGAGAACCCCTTACCACATTGTAATCAATCTAGTCATATGACAAAAATTTAATTACAACCTATTTAATCACTGAATACCATTAATATAAAGAAAATAATTATAATATATATCAAATGGCCGTACACAATACACCACATGCTATAACTAAGTGGGGAACAATGGAAATCTCACCGAATTAAAAGTGAGATAAGAAACACCTTAGGTTGTGTCTGGCTTGTCTCATTTGTTCCTTGTTCTTCTTGAATAATATACTTATATTAATCTCTAATTACATAAGAAAATTTTTCATGTTTATTATTCCTTTTATATCACTTATTACTTTTCTATTACAATTAGTTAATTATATCAGTTCATATTGGACATTTTGTCAGTGTTCGGAACTTGAGTCAGAAATCAACATGTTATAATTACAAATTTTCCACGTCATAAAGTTATTTTATATCTAGAATAATAATCATGAGTTGGATATAATATATATCATATATATCCTGTATATGTGTATTTATAATAGTACATAACATTTGGATATAAGAAATGAAATGCAAGTTCATAGAGACGGTAAGTCGTACGTACGCATGAACACTACTTTAATTTTTTATTTCATATTTAATGGAATGAAAACATAAAGATAAATAGGTATATAATAATTCTAGTATAACATGATATAAAATTTAATTATCACCATCCTTTATACATTCCATGTATGCAATGAACGAGTCATAACACATTGAGTGGGTGGTAGACCACATTTCATCACATGAAATTATCTCATTAACCCATTATGGAAACCATAAAGATGTGATATTAATGAAAAATATTGAATCATAGAAACAATATAAATATAATATATATCATATATAAATAAATTTCCATCATAATGGCCTCCATGAGAGGCGGTAGGAGATAATTGACCAATAATCGTTTCATGAGGTAGTAGTTCGTCGTCCAAAGAAACAATATGTTCTTTTAACCATTCGATGAAGGTGTGTGTAAGTGTAGTTCTAATCCTTATAAAAAAAACCTAGTATATTGAGGACACTTATTTTTTTATAATGTAAAGGAATAAAAAGAGTTTAGGGGGTTGGAGAAGTAAAATAAAACAAAAGATCTTAAGAGAATATGTTACCTTTAAATCGTGTTTCTCGCTTTGGCTTCAAAAAATATGTTTAATTGAATTTCCTTATGCCTTAGGGAAGGTTTATAGGAGGGGAAGAGGGATTTAGGTAGCTTATGTTTTCCGATTTTGGATGAGCTAAGGGGCCTGAGAAGCGTGGGTAAAGGGTTAGAAGTGAGGTGTTTTTATAAGAGTGAGGAGGGGCTCTTAAGGAATGTTTAAAAAATATTATATTATTGTTTAATGATTTTTTATTTCTAAAGTTCCAAAACACATTAATGTAAAATGATAAGATGGATCACGTTCGAAATAAAATCATAAAATAATAATTGTAAATGTTTTTTATTTTGTTTTAATTTTTATAATGTTATTTATTTATATCATTTATTATTGAGGTAAACACTGCATCATTATTGTGTCATAAATAATTTTATTTATATGATGTCTAAATATTATAAAAAAGTATCATGGTGTAGGAAATATTTTTACATTTTTAATTACTATTTATAGTCAATGATATAACATATAAAACCCCATGAAAAAATTTATTTACTAAAAGATATATGTTGAAGTCATTTTTGTCTTTACTTTAAATTAATTAATATAAAGTGTCCTTATCCCTAATAAGTGGCTCAGTGGGGTTCCAAAATCAACCCAAAGGATTCCCATGGTCAGACATGTATAAATCGATAGGATTAGTAAACATTTTAGGGTAATTTAATAATATTATAATATTGTTTGTATATCCTTAATTAACATATTTACCATTTAACAATGGTAATTAAAATATTTACTGAGATTAATATTTAAAATGTCTAAAAATAAACATTAACTATTCACATAATTTGGACCACCTAATTCCAAATATGGATTACATTTTTACAAATTCAATTCATAGAAGTGGAAAATTTTATTTTAAAATTAATTTCCACTGTCAAAACAAAAGGCGTGTTTGTAAGAAAAAATAACTATCAAAAGATTAGCATTGTTTATGTACAAATTAAATGTTAAAATACTTCCAATGATAAAAATTAAATTAAATGGTAATCATATAATCTTATTACACTTTAAATCCTTTTTAATGATAATCTAACCATATAAATAAATTATATTAAATGGCTGTTTTGAATTCAAATACAGGGTTTATCAATATTCATAAAAAAATTAACTTCATCAGAAAAATACCAAAATTTTATCCAATGTAAATTTTCATTTCCCATTTATAAAGAGGAATATTATTCTGTTATATATAACATATAAAAGTGGCCAAACTAGATTTAAAAAGGGTTATCTATCAAAAGGAGGTAAATCAACCTTTTAATGAATATTAGAGTATTTATGTTTAAAATCAGATTCCTTCTTATTTTATGCCTCTAATTTTGTATAAATGAATGTAAAAACATTTAAAAAACATGTATATTCATATTTTAGTTATTTATGTTCATTCCCGGCAATACAACGACTAGGCGTTAATAACCCTTTAAAATAATATTATATTATTATTTTTCAGAATTACTCAAAGTTGTGTGCAACGTAAGTTTTCAAAGAAACCCGTTGTTGCATATCTAGTATGCCATAAAACATAGAATCACCTTTAAAGTAAAAAATAATATTTAATTCACAAAATTTAACAAATATGAAAATTTCATATTATTTATTTACATTGGATGTTACATCTTGTGATTCCATAAATTATTCCATAAAATTTTCCAACATACCCAAACTGTAATTCCCTAATCCTAGTTACCCAAAGTTGGGGCATTATTACATAACATTGGATTGATCACAATGGATCAAATCCCAATGTATGGATCAGTTTTGTATCCTTGTAAGTACTAGATACATTAATAAGTTTTATATTACATTATAAAATAAACAACAACAACAACATTGTCTCCATTGACCACATTCTTATCCCTTAGTCTATCCCTTAGACTATCCCTTAGAATATACCTGAAGGTCAGTCATAATATACGTTTTCGTATCATAGTAAAAATAAAACATAGAAATGGGTGAGCTCAGATGAATGGGAAGGATAACAATATAGCAGAAAATTACACATATATGTATAAAAATTTAAGGCAATGTATAATAATAAATCCTAATACTTTTAAAAATAGAATTATGTATAATATGGCCAATATAAATCAAATAATTCTGTTTATTTATTCACATTGATATTCTAGTAGTCATTTAATCACATTCCATTTCAATAGCCAATTTCATAATGATGGAATGCATAATTCCAGACATCATAACCACATAGTCAAGGCCTTGTGTTAAGACTACAAATAATATTTGGTCAAGGCCTTGTGCGAAGACCCTAGTTTGTCTCACGAGACCTACTATTGCATCGAGGAGCTACAGAGGGATCCACCCATCACATAATATGTCCAATTCATTCCTCATAGAAAAAGGTTTAAACATAACATAAACATTCATATTAAAACAAGAACATGAAATGTGAATAATATTTCCATAAATCATGAATGGTGTATAAATAACACATCCATAGTAAAACATATCACAAAACCTTCAATAAAATAGGGAACTTTTGTATCTTAATAAATCAACTTCAAAAAATCTAAAAATCCATTAATGGATGATGACATAGATGAAATCAAAACATTTTTATAGAAAAATATCTTTCTATTTTGAAATCATTTAAAATTCATATAATTATAAATGAAAACATTCATTTTAAAAATATTATTATAAGCTTTTATGGGAAGCTTAAATGATGTTATAATATCATAAAATTGTTGTACCCACCGTATAAGTTAAAAAAATACAGTCTTACATTAATTTTGACGAAATGGTCATAAAGTACCTTGTTTGAAAAAAGATGGAAAGATTTGTTTCAAAATATATATTTTCAAATAATGGTATAAATTAATTTAACCCATAGTTTAGTAAATAGTTAAAATGTTTAAAATTACATTTTTTAGAAAACACGGATGTGGATGATAAAGAGGCCCCAGTAGATACTTACGTATTAACAACCTAGGATAAGTAAAGAGATTGTATAATTAAACCTTACCTTGTAATTTTCCATAATATATGGTATGTTAACATTATATATAATAGTTAAAATATTGTAATTATCAGAAAAGCCGTCAACCATTTATTAAAAAGAGAAAGAAAACCGGTTTCAGGGTTGCCGGTACCCATTACAAAACATCCCGCACCATACATTTCAAAACAACTTTCAAATTTCAAACTCAAAAAACCAACCAGCTGTTCTCGATCAGCATGCCATCACCGCACACCTTTCCATGCCTCCTCGGGCCGCTCACATCTCGAAACTCACCCAGCCATCACCATCACCAACCAGACTGTTCATCGTCGGCGAGACCCACCGCCGGAGAAGATAACCTGAAACTTCAACAACATCCACTTCATCAAGATCCATCACCAACCACGGAAACATCATCACCTTGCCATCATCGACCATCCATCACAGAAACCAGAAACAAAGAAAACCCAAAAACCATAAACAACCATCAGCGATACAGCCAACACCGCCGCTGTCATCATCGTCCGAGATTCACCGAGCAATCCTTGAGCAGATCGACCAAAAAAGCAGGAGGAGAAAACAAACCAACACTGAAAATCAAAACAGACCGCGTGAGGAGCACCTTCGGCAGTCAAATCCCACCCCTCAAAACGCCGGAAAGCAGTACCACCGTCGCACAACGCAAGTCAAGGGGATCCCCGGAGCAGATTCATCCACAACATTTCAACAAAAAACCAGAAACCGGAAGAACACGCGAGCAACAACAAACAAATCAAAACACAAACCAGCACATAGATCCCGTCGCCGCCTTCAAAATCTCAGATACCACAGCGGACCACCCCGCGAACACACCGACGACGAGGTTGCAACCCTCAATCGCGACAACTGGAAACCGACCACGGAGCCAACATCGTGCCGCCGCAAGAAGCCCTATCCAGCGAAGGGGAGTGAGGCGGGAGGCAATTCAACATCGATGAGGAGAGCCGCTGAAGACGGATCCACGAGGTTGCAAGACATCACCGCGAGAGAGAGAGAGACGCCGCAAGCCCGCCGATCATCGCCGAGGTGGTGAGCCGAGCCGATCCGAGGCGATGGGCGGCGACGACAGGGAGAGATACCTAGGGTTAGCGCCCCTTACGGGCTCATCAAAATCATAAATTATACAAGAACTTTATACATAAATATGGTATTATATATGATCCTCTAATACTGCTTTGTTAATAATATTTCAGTAGAATCATCGTTTCATGTGTTAACTGATCCGTTTTCCATTATATGCTTGGTTATGTAAGACATGTTCGTTATGGACAGGGTGTATTAAATTCATATACATAATGATATTATGTTCGTAAACATTTTATTAATCCTAAAATGAAAATTATTTAAGAATGATTACAATGGGGAATGAATCTCATCGCGTTCGTCGAGAATGTAATCCATATGTACGCACGAGCGACAATATCATAATATTGATGGTGAAATTGTATATAATTAGATTGTATATATTATATAAAGAATCATTAAAATGTGATATTTATTATTTAAATCTGTTATACTCATTATTATACCCATTCAGAATAATTATGTGTTTGAATAACAACCTACACGATGACGTGTGGATGGTAAGACGTGCGTACAGACGTATTGTGACATTTTCATTTATAGGATGGATAAAAGAAAAAATATTATTATACCAAATTTATAATAATTTCCTATTATGTAGAAGGTACTAGAGTTATTATTTTTTTATGGAATCAAAAAAAGAGTAAGTGGAAGAAGAAACGAACATGAAAGAGGATGGTGAAATTATTACCTCTTTTTCAGGTGTTTCCTTTAGAGTTGATCAAAAGAGCCTCATAGGTTGGATTTCTAATCCATGTATGGAAAATAGGTATATTTTAGGGATTTTGGGAAGATAATTGGGTAAGTGTTGGTCGAGAAAAATGGCTTTGGAGGTGCGAAATTAAGCTAAAGAGAAGTACCCTTTTATTAGAGAGATGGGGGTCACTTTAGGAATAGTTTTAAATATTATTTTATAATAAACACATTTTCGGTTTCTAATGTCTGAAAAATGATTTACTTCGAGGATAAGGTGTGGATGGATCTAAAAACACACAACCAATATGTTTTATATAGGTTTATGTTACCATATCAACCTTATCTTTAATATTTAACTCTTAGTTAAATAGTTTGACATTACCATGTCTCTGTGTATTTTTATATTATATTGTTAATAAACATAAAATAAACAAGAAATAGAACCCCAAGTTGTTAATTATTAATATATATAAATTTATTTATGTCCTCTGGCAGAACCATATATTTAATTAATATTATATCAATTAATAATATAAGATTTTTTAAAAAAACTCAATTATGTAAATTTTGACTCTATGTAGTATTTGATTATTTTGAAAATCCATAAAAACATTATCACTTCACATAAATTATATTTAATCCATCCTAACATGTCATATTAACCCATTAAATTAGTGTAATTCATCAAAAGTCTCAATTTACATTTATTTGGATATTTATAATATCAATTAATTTAATATTTCATTAATAAGGCGATTAATGCATCATCATTGTGACATAAATAAATTAAATTATTTAATGTAAAAAAATTATAAATAAAATACCATTTTTTATTAAATCATAGTACATTTCTAATTAATATTTATAGTCTAATTTATCATATGTATAACCCTATATTAAAAGTGTTATAGTTATTAAACTTTGAATTTAACACTTTTCACTATTTTTAAAATAAAATAATAATAAATTTCCTAATCTAATACAGGTGGACCAAAAGGATAATTTTTTATTTCTAAGGTTGTTTTTGGTCGAATTACACTTATCCAATGAAATGAGGACATGCGTTGTGGTAATTATAATGTCATTATTATCCTTAATTACCATATTTTATTTGTAACCATGGCAAATAAAAGTCAAAAGATACTATTCACCAAAAAATATTTTCATCTTATTGAACCAAATTTTACATACTAATGTAAACTGTGTCTCTAAGAATTTTGAAATTAAACTCACAGAAGTGGTAAAATTATGTTTTATGCAAAATTGTAAATGCTTCTAGAAGGTGGGTAAAAGACTGTAAATTGATCAATAATTTTTTTAAATCTAAAATTATTATAAAATGACTCCAATTAATTAAATTGAATATATATAGGTATTATATATCTATTTAGACCTAAAATAAATTAAATTAAAATAATTAATTACTTAAATAAAATGTTGGTTTTAAACAATAATGAAGTGTTTTCACTATTCATCAAAAATAGAAATATTTCGGAATAACAACACAAAATAACCCTATGAAAATTTTGATATCCCATATCCAAAAACAAAGTCCATTTTTACAAATAAAATCCATAAAATTTCAAAAAGTTCTTATTACTACTCGTAAATGTTAGTTTTATTGGTCATGGTGTGTTAACACTCCAAGCTGCGTACAAAGCTAACTACAACATTATTCAAAGGGAAACATACCGTGAAAGATTGGGGTGTTACACAGACAATAATCATACTATAACTCCACCATTGACCTTTTCATACTATTTGTTCAGAAAACACAATCAACCCAAAAATACAAGAATGTTACCTTGATGGATTTTTGACCTATAATATTCATCTTCAGTCATGTTGATAACTCTACTGTATTTTATACTATATTGAGTCTTTTACATCAAATGAGTTAACAACATGTTGTGATCTACCATATTATACCAAGATACGCTCCTTGTGATTCAAAATATTGATCAAATATTTAATCAAAAAACATTCGTTGTCCATATAAACCATGATTAGTGTGAGAAAATGGGGTAGAAATCATTTTTTATCAGTGAATCAATTAATTCTAGAAACAACCACCACTATGGACTACTTCTATCACGAAACCCGTAGTCCATTACATATAAACTTCTAACTAACATCTTTAAATCCCTTAGATCTAAAAATCCACCTATTTTGTTCCCCCAAATAATATTTACCTTTCTTAATAAATACATTGTATCCTCCATTGATAATAGTCCCCATGGTTACACTTTTGCGTATTAAATATTTTAATTAAAATCTATCTTTATATAGGAAAACTACACCACACCTTAAGAGAAGGGTTTCCAAATTCAAACATATTCAAGTTTGGGAAGTCGACTAAATAGGTAGAACTATTAAATGCTGATAAAAAACTCATTGGGAATGTTATTTTATAAAATATTTACAACCTATATTTTGTAAGGAATATATTCCAAAATCAAAATTCAATGAACCACTTTATCCTTGAAAATTATACATGATTTCAGTGTGATTCAGTTTTTGGTGATTTACTAAATTTTTTATATTATATTTAAAAAATTAATTATTGATATTAATTATTATTTGAGGCTTCATTTAAACTCCATTGTTTTTATTACACTACTTCATACACTATAACATCATTCAATCCAATATGGACAAAATATATTTATCTAGTTCGGTTCTCGATAAATTATAGTCTTATGTCTCACTTATCCATGAAATAACAAAATATGTTATATATAATGCATCATCTAAATTTGA
Source organism: Viscum album (assembly GCA_963277665.1). Classification (NCBI taxonomy): domain Eukaryota; kingdom Viridiplantae; phylum Streptophyta; class Magnoliopsida; order Santalales; family Viscaceae; genus Viscum; species Viscum album. Next base: position 809,702,914 of record OY728130.1, read on the forward strand.
TTTTTTATAATATAAAAAACTAAAAAAATCGACATATTTATAAGCCAATAAATCTCTATGATATTTATCACTTTATAGGAAAAAATGTATTGTGACCTTGATATAATGAATTATTATTTTGACAACATTTATGTCGGTTAATTTGGGATTAATTTGATAATACGCTACATGGAATGTGAAAAAAATATTATGTTTTTCTCTATTTAGTATAATATGCTTCCTATGATCTACCTATATTCTATATCATTTAATACACTGACTTAACCATCTCTTGATAAATTCATCTAGGAATCCACAAGAGTCATCATATACTTGGAACTATCCATCTCAGATATTCTTACAATATCCTTGGAATGAATGGATTTAAAAATTAATTTTAAATTCTCTTAATCACCTGTAAACCATGGGAGAACATCAGTTCAACCACTACTTCAATTTTAGAAACATTTTTCATTAAATATGTGAATTGTTTCCACTACACATCATCAATGCCACCAAATAATATGACATCATCATACAACAACACCATTATCATTTAATAAATCTCATTATTGTTATAGATAATATATTCAACTCCAGTATGATAAAAATTATATTCATTAAAATCTAATCATTCTAGGAATACCATGATCTTGGTGATGGATTTATCTTAGATGGTGTCTTACTCAATTTAAAAACTTAGTTATCATCTTAACAGAAAAGAAAACCATCTAGCTGTTTGGTGAAAACTCCGTTTAGAAATCCATCTTGAAATACTGAATTGATGTCCAACATAGAAAATTGGAACTTTTATTGAACCTCAATGGCTAAGAATATTAAAAGAGACTCTATCATTATAACAGGTGAAAATGTATCATCAACATTTAACCACTCAATCAATATGTATAACTTGTACATGGGTTATGTTTTTTTTTGAATTACCATGTTTTCATTATTTTGTTGTTTTTTGAAGAACTATTTATTATCTAACAGACATTGAAAAATCTCATGTGATTTATTCTTCATTATTTTTTCAACCACATAATTCATATATGGAGCACAATTTTCTTCCCCAACTACTTACATAAAACATTTTTTCAATAACTAAGACATAAATTACGTTTTTATTAGAGAATTAATTCTTTGTGTTTGAACTAGAAAAACATGATCACTAATGATATTATAATTTTTAATTTTTTCTTAAATCTATATAATTTTTATATAAATAGTTTTTGACATAGTATTTATCATCCGTATTACCGTAAACTAAATGATCATTTTACACTTTTATTCACCGTAACATAATTTTCTCCACATAATAATCATTTAAAATAGTTCAATAAGTTTCTGAGGATTATATTCACAGTCTATTACAATGAAATCATTACATTAATTGATTTTCATAAATTCTTAATAAATATTTTCTTCTTTTTATTTACCCTTTATAACAATGTAATATCACTACATATCTAGGGTATTCATGCTTCTTGTGATTCAGCTTATTGATGATAAAATACTTTAAAATATTTATAAGTATTTTAATATTTTCTTCCTTACATACCATTTATCGTGTGGGTTATTTTGTTCATTTAGACACAAAAATGATATATTTTAAATGAAAGACAATTTAAAAAAAACTTCCATAAAAAATATCTCTATTTGGCCATTTTAAATAAGGAGTATTGTAGACATGTTGTTTATGATACAATTTACCCACTCAAAAATTCCATTTTCATAATATTTTTCACTATTGAAACATGGTTCATTGTGATGCGTTTATAAAAATAATCCTCCACATATATTCTTGTGAATTATTTATCATTTTTGGTTCAAAATATAAATATATTCTATCCAAGATATTTCTCAGTTTCCCTATATTATTGAGATATGAAATTTAATCCTTTTAAATGTGAGAAATGAAAAACATCCCTTCCATCATATACTAATCATTAATTAAAATAATATAAAAAAATTTCATATTATTTTATATTGATAACATATTCCCACAAAAATTTTCATGAACTAACTCTGGATATATAAATAACATCAATTATTTTCTATTTTGAATTTCTAATAATCATCCCCATTTTGAAATAATATATTGTGTGAGTATAGTCCCGTATTAGGTTTCAGAGATCTAAAGTTATGTCAAATTTCATAACAACTTATATAAATGGTTTGAAAAAATATTCCTAACTGTTTATCCAAAAACCTACTTTATTCCTCTCTAGATAGAACTAAAATAACATCTTATCCAATCATAATTTATATATCCCGCTTAGTTGTCTTTAGTTGTGAAATAACTATACCCTACATTTCATTGATGATAATAAAATCCTTAGTAATTCTTATAGAAATCATCATGAAAAAAATTTACTAACACTTTAAAATTTACTGTTAATACCATCAACAACCCAAACATCATCACTTTTTATATATTTTCCCCAAAATTTGGATTTCTATATGAAAATAAATTTAGGCCTTTACCAATTCCATAATTGGGGAAATTTTTTTACCATATTTTATTCTTATAAAAAGATCCTAATTTCCATTCATGTAGTACATATATCACTATCAAGGATTTATACACCATTATGATCTAATGCTTTTAGGGAAATACCTACAACCACTAATTACTCGAACATTTCCTATTTGATCAAAATATTTGAATTTATACTTGGATATATCTAGTATAATTCATATTCTTCATAGTATGATGCACCAAAATCATCTCGTAGAGATAGATGTGGATTTTGTGTTTTCATCTCATTTTATTGTTCATTAATATGAATCTTACAAGCAAATCAGGGTTTCATTGGCAGATTCCTCTATATGGTCAATGTAAAATATTTTTTCATGTTTAAAAATCCTACACACCTAACATACTTACCGTAAAATGAATTTCTGGAACACATTACTATGTTTTGATAACTATATTACTCTATCACTCATTGATACATTTTTTCATAGAAAAAACACTTTGATACTATCCAATTTTTCCATAGTAGTGACAACTGATATGAGGTGTACTCATGTACATCATTGGTACATGATTAGGTTTCCCTTTATTTTAGTTAATATTATGATTCCAATTTATACCGAAATAAATTTTTAACCATGGAGTTGGTGATTTTTACCTATTTTAAACCATTACTTATTTCATTTGGTGATCAATCTCTATACAATCTGTGTGATTCATAATTTCTATTTGATTCTCTTTAATGTTATTTTATTTTTTTATAGATATTATAACTCCAATTACCAATTTTTTTAACTAGGAAATTTAATTTCCTTATATCATACATTTATTCATTTGCTTCTAATGATCCTTTACCTTTCATTGTACACTAAAAAATTTATCTTTAGGTTCTTTGATACATTTGATCTGGTCACTTCCTATGTTTGTCAAACCATTATTAAATCTACTATGATATTTTAATTTTATCTTGTACTAACAAATTTTATTGGGGTTCACTATTTTTTTGGATCTAAGATCATTAATTTCAAACTTTTTCATATATTTTTATTCATCTACTATATATAGAGTTTTTGGTCATGGAAAACTATGTATAAATTCATTTTTAACTCAAAAAACAAACATCTTTTCGTGTGAATCATATAATATATCCTTGAGGATAAATCTTCCATCTAATTATCCCTCATAATTTTCACATTATCCTTTTATCTAACAGTAAAATACATCTTCCACCACATATTTCTATACTTCATTCTTGTATTTCTTCATCTCTTCAATATCATATTCTATTGAACTATCATTTTCTATTGAAAGAATACTATTCTTGTTGAATAAATTTCACATGAAAATTTTCTTACAATTCACTTCATCATTTGAATTTCAACTTCATCCTCATCATCATCATTAAAATTATTAGAATTTTTTGATGCAATATTAAAAATATTTCCACATTGAATGAATTCAAGTTGAAATTTCCAATAAAACAACAATTTTCCTCTTTATATATTTATAGAATGAAATGACATGACATCAATCCCGTATTCTTCTTCCTGTGCATACTTTATATTGAGATAATTTATGTCCCTTAATTTTACCTCTTTCAATTTTCATTTTTCACAGACACATTTCCATAATTTATCATCTCTTTTGTGATAATAGTACTATGTAAGCTATAAAATTTTATATCCTTTAGATCTATTTCATATAGATAAGAAAATTTTCGATTGAATAGAGGTGTAAGTATACACAATATATTCCTAACAATCATTACAACATCAAAGATTTATCCTAAACCATGCATATCATATATGAATAAAATTACCTGGTAGATGGAAGCATTGATTGACTCCTAGATGTTCATTATCAATCCTTCATACTTATTCCATAGAACCTATTATTTTGCTTCACCAACTATTTAATTCAATTAATAGATTTTTTATAGCTTTATCATGATGCGAAGATGTGGACTTAAATGATATAACCTTTACATAAAATGAATTAGATAAAGCTACTCCTAAGTTAATGATTCCTTTATTGATAGCATATAATTATCATAAATATTATTATGATAAAACACAAATATCAAAACTAGATAAAATACTATGAATCCAAGATATAAATTAACTCATACATAATGAACATTTATATTACAACATCTGAGTCATTCAATACTAAAAATTGAGTCCATCAATGATGGGAATCCATTTATGATTTAAAAAATATATTGAAACCACTTGGATAAAAGTAATTATTTTAAAATTTCTCTATGATAACAATTATTATCACATTATGATAAATAACATGAGGAGTTGGAGTGAATTGGGGTTTAATAGATTTATAAATTTCCTCATTAGAACTTTTTTTGTTGATAATAAAAATAATATTTTTGCTATTCCCCATGTAAATTAATGCGTAGAAATGAAATTATATGTGATACACATCAATTTTACATGTCCCTCCAAATAAAGGTTATATTAAATTATAATACAATATATGTGTGGAAATATACCAAATACATTAAATCGTACTACTACAACAAATATCAAAGCGGTCCCATCATCCCTCTTGGTTCACTACCAATAACAATCAGAATGAAAACAACTCTCTCTACATAAGTGTGATAATTACTTCTGCATAAAATTTTTATTTTTGTCACTTGATTGGATATTTTTTACACTTTATTTTTGGTGTCATGAATCTATAATTTCATCCACAGAATGAATACCGCTTTCCCAATTAACTTTTTTCAAAATCATTATTGTTCATGTAAGGTTCCCTTTCTTGAATCTGTATTTCAAATTCTATAAAACTACCGAATTATTCATAAAATGTTTCAATCCTATTCAAAAAATATTTTCTTTTCATAAATGATAATACATTTTTGAAGCATTATATGCTTTCCAAAAAATATCTGTCATTCATGAATCTAATGTTCTTATGTATCTTTCTCACCAGGAAATATTTCATGAAATTGGTGTTTGATTTCATATCCCTTATAGTTTCATTGACTATTTCTCTTATCAAATGATAGATATAGAGACCTATTTATAAATGTTTGGGAACATTCATGAATCTTTCAGGATTTCCACTATAGTTTTACAGGTCACTTTTTTCTTATTTGAAAAACTCAATGCCTTCACAAATACTTATAGGGAATTGATGTATTCATGAAACATACTATATTAAGTGAAACATTATTAGTCGTTAAAGAATTACATTCCTCTTTAATATTTTCCAAACAAATCCATGAAAATCAAAATTTCATGAAACGCATGCAAGGTATCCATACCTCCATCATGAAGTATGAGAAAATACCTAGTTATGAATCACATTGTAACTCAAAAATAGAACATTCCTACCTTATTTTTCAAAAATCGTAGTCAACACAGAATCAATTCAATATAAAATTTAGTTTTTTTGGCTGATAATTACTATTGTTGAGGTTATACAAAAATTCAATAGAATCTCTTAATGATGGTAAGATCAATAATTTTTTTAAAAAACTAGCTGTAACCCATGATGGGTATCTATAAAATAATGTATATATCAATGAAATAATTTATGATTACATTCATTTTGTGTGGTGATTTATAAAATAATATAAGAAATTAATCATTTCTTAGACCGGTATTACATAAAATATATATTTGGGATATAAATTTAAGATATATTATATCTGCGTCTAGTAAATGGATGATATGATGGGTACATTGGTATTTGAAATATATAAATAATTTTAAATCATTAATAAAATTACAAAAATTCAAAAAGTAATATGTAAAAAAGATAAGTCATAGCCTAATGAATAGTGGATGGTTTGTAGATTTTTCTAACCTCGGGTCCAGATTCCATACACATTTTTACTTAAAAATTACGTGATTAGATTAGATTAATTGAACACTTTATTATGAATATAATTAAAATATTCTATATTTTTTATCAAGATTATATGTTAGTTTAGATTCATTTAATAGATAGATCATGTTTGTAAATACTATCTAAAGGTCGTTCATTTCATGGTTCCAAGGTTATATTAGATTGTATAGAACTATTGATAGTCTTTTGAAATGGGACAAAAATATAGAAGTTAAATGAAATGATATTAATATCATAAAAATGTTAATTATACCAATATATAAATATGTTTTTTAACATATTGCTGATTTATATATTATAATCACTGTCATTATAAAGTTTTCAATTTATGTGGTTTTATTAACCACTAATGACTAGTTTCATGTTATATAATTAAATAATTTTAACTAATGTGTTGAACATGAAATAAGTTAAAATATAAATATTATCATAATATATAAATTTAATATTATTTTTAAAACCATCATTGATGGTGATGAAAAAAAAGTATGTTCTTCATGGAGGTGATGAACCCACCATAATATAAATAATACTTTTAATTTAATAATGAGTTGAATTGAGTTTTTATAGATGATCTTCCTTGAAAACTATAAACTCCAATATATTAATGGTATTTGATACATTATGTTATGTTCCATGGGTTTTTTTTTTGATTTTTAAGTATAATAACGAATTAACATATCATTTAAGAGTATTTAATTTTTTATTGGATGTCTCCTCTTAGGCCCCACTTAAGTCTCATGGGAATGGTTATTTGGAATGACTAAAACTACATTGAGGTGTGTGGGGGGAGTGTTTGGGAGATAAATATGTACAATTTTAGTAAATCTGAATGTATTTAAAGTAGTGGGGAGATGGGGTGGTATTTACAACGGAAGGATAAGGTTTTTTAATATACTAGTTAACAATTTATTATTTTATCTCAAGACTAAAAATAGTGTTAATTTTTTTGGGTATATTGATTAATTAGTACATTTTAGTTTTATATTTTTGCTTCACATAATATACATTCTCATTAGCACATGTACTATAATAATGATGAAAATTAACCTATTTTTTATATTTTATTTTTCTTAAAAAGTCATCTATTTTATAATATTATAAAATTACCCTAATCTATTTTATACATCTAGATTAAAAAAATGAAATCCAATTTATGAAAATAATGTTCATAATATGATAAATTTAGTTTTAAAATAAAATATTTATTTATTGTAAAAAATAATTTTAATTATATGATCAAATTTATCACCCATTAAAAAATAATTATGACGAAACAAAATTATATTAGAATCATAAAAAATATCATATTTTTTATGAATCCATTTTAATAAAATATTATTTTCATTAAATTTATTATATTTATTATAATGAAAAAACATTCATGTTTTAGAAAATTAAAAACACTTGTTTGATAATTTTTTAACTTTTATTTATCAATAAAAAGATATAAATAGACTATAATTTTATTTTATATGGTAGTTAAAAGTTATTGTATACCTCTATATGTGATGATGTTATTATTACGATGTAGTTACTATTTCTAATAGTAATATTACTCTTCCAACGGTCAGATTACAGTTTGAAAATTCTGTTTTCAAATTAGAAGATGGGTTTTGAAACATCTATAAATACAATAATGTTAAATCATTATATATTAACATATATTTTCTTGCAACATTATAGATATTTTTTTCAAAATTAATATTAGATTACTAATAGTTTGTTTCATTTCAGAAACATTGTTCTTGACTGTGATCAATCTAAGGGATCACAAAATCCAAATATTCATATTATAGTTCCACAACATTGGGATATGTTCATTATATAAAACTATATTATTAAATATGGAAAATTTATATAATCATAAGGAAAATTACATTTATATTATTATGATTCATTATAAATATAATATATCAGTTATCACTGCCAATGATAGCAATACTATCTGACTTACTTGTACAAAATAATGCAAACCGTTATTATCTTTACATCAAGGGTATATTAATCCTAATAGTTATATACCCTCCATCATATATTCATCAATATTTATCCCCAAAAATATGAACTTTTCTTAAAATAATTTTTATATGTTATTAATTCTATTTTACTAATGATTCTATTTCATTAATGAAGTACTGTTGAAGAATAATCCTTAGATGTTTTATATAGTCATCAGTCATTTCGAATATAACAAAATATAATCAACTAATATGATTTACAAGTGAAAATTAATAACGGTATCATGATTTAATTTCTATTAATATATAAATCACACTACCTTAGGTAAGACTTGGAAACTCACATATTCAACCATAATCAGAATATAATAATATTCTAAACCATTTATATATGCTCCCTTATTCTGTTACATTCCATTATTAGAATAATTTTTAATATATTGTTTTATCCAAATATTAATCAAATTTTTTTATCATAATGTATAATAAAAATATAAAAACATTAAAATAAATATATCTTCACATAAGACCCATTATTATAAAAATTATAATTATAGTTTTACATATGACTATATTTGATCATTTTGTGCTTATCTATGGTAATTTTAGTAAATGGATATCTCACATAATTAGTTAAAATTATTCAAAAATAATTAATTATAGAATGTAATGTGAATGTTATTAACTAAAGAATATACTCTAGGAGTGTAAAAGGCTCTTGCTTGGAATCCAAAAGATCCAGGATTGAATCTGGGTAAGGAAGAATTTTTTGTTACGGTAGTAGAATTTAAGCAGGGCACTATTGTAGTACTGTAGCAGTAGACTACTGTAGAAACATTGTCACTGTAGCATTAGAGGAACGTTAGTAGGAACTATTGCGATGGTGGTTATGTAGCAGGTACAATAATAGATGGGTTACTGTAGAAGTACTTTTCATCGAAGGGTCCTTTTGTGCAAAGAACATGCTTTCAAAGCCTTGTAGTTATGACATATGGACTTAGGCCTTTAGGATATGTAATGTGTATCCCTCTACCCAAGGTAAAAAGGAGTAATTTTCTTTAATAATAAAATGAGGATTCTTCCCAAACCATTAATAAAATTGGATTGACCTTAACTCATCAACCAATAATGAAATTTTAGACTCGTAAAATATCTTTGACCAATAAAATAATATTACCTAAAGTTATCTAAACCCTTGACAGGTTACTTGAGAAACACCCAATGTATTTTTATAACTCTATTAAATTAATCTAATAAATTTTTTCATTAATTTACATTCCAATTATCATTTATGTTTATTGTTATGTAATATTAGTAATAAACTGTAACTAACAAAACCCTTGACTTTTAAAAATAATGAACATTATTCCCACTATAAAAGAAAATAATATAACCATAAAAATTCATCATCATCTCATAAAAATACATAACATTGGATACTATTCTATATATATCCCTTATAGTACTTATAATAAAAACCCATGTTAAAGGTACGTATGAATGAGGTCTGGTGGAATTATTAATAAGGGTAAATACAATTAATATCAATAAAAGACAATAAGTGAGAATAATATGATAATTTGGGTATAATAATGATATATTAAAATTTATTACTTGATAAGTAAATGTTATAAATTATCAAATTAGGCATGTCATGATAAAATACTTTATATTATTATAGAATATAGGCTTAAATATTGAATAAAACATTTCATAAATAGAAATGGAAAATATAATGGTGCAATAATTATATTAATATTAAGAAATTATGAGAAAACTAATTATTACCATGACTATTTGAAAAATTCATTATGTCCATGCTTAATTGTTTTATAAAACTCATTATTCTGATAGCTACATGAACAACCACATTATGAATATGACTTAATATATTTTCATATGCTAACATAAACTAGTGCATCAGAGGGAGCTATATTACCATACCCATCATAATCCTTACTAATGTGTATCATAAGAAATAAATTATATCATAAATAACATATCGAATGAAATTGTTCACCATATCCCTATAAAGTGAAATTATGTAAGGGAAACAATGATAATTCAAAAAATAATCACGATAAACCCATGGAATATAAATGATAATAAAATGTTATTAAGTAACAATTTATGTATATAATATTCAATGAATTCCATTTTATTTACCTCAAATAAATAAATGTTATATGTTTTGGTTAATATGTTCCCCAATCTATCGGCAAAAGGTATTAAGGTGAGAACCCTTATACTAGAAAGAAAATATAGAAATCATATAAAGGAAATAAATTGGATGAAAAATAATGTATATTAAAAGATGATTGTTAGGAAAGGAAAATGTAGTAATGTATAAATTTTAAGATATATATGAAAATTTCAGAAGAAAATTTTATATATAAATAATATGGAAACCATTTAATAACATTATTCATAAATCATCAAATAATCCAACGATGTTGAGTTTGAATAATCATTTTTTTAGGATCATTGAGAATTTTATTTGGCAATAGAAAACAACCCTAACATTTTCAAAAATATTCATTTAAGTTGAAATATTTTTTAAAATGGTGATAATAAGAAGTTATTTTCAGAAAAAATTATATTTGAAGTTTCGTGTTAATATAAAAAATTATATAATGATATGTTAACACAAAAATGTTAAAATGGAACGAGTTTCTTATTTTTCATTAAAATTAACCGCACATAAATACTTATAAATTCATTTAAAATTTAAATGAATGTCACAAAAAATAAAATAAAGTTAATCATTTTTTTTGTTCATAGAAAAATAAATTTTTAAAATCCACCAATGCATATGTCATGGAATACTTGGATTTCCAACTGAAAATAAGAGGTTGAGTCAATTTCATTATAATGGGAAAAATGAACCAATGGGGGAAAATGAAATAGGGAGAAGAAAAGTAAAATATCAAAAAATATAATCTGTGTATAAAATGGATGGTATTTTTGTGGAAAAATATTATTATTTACCTATATGGGTTATCTTTCACAAGAATGACCTATTTGAAAATGAGATTGCCAATGAAACTATCATGCTATTGATATCATAAAAATAAATGCAGAATAACCGGATGATCTTGAAACATATATCATAAATCATAATAAATTCATTTTCATTCTTACATAGAATATATTTTGATGTTAAAACACCAAAAAATTATAGTCAGAAACATCATACTTGTATAATAGAATGGAAAACAGAGACTAACAAATCATTACATTGATTCACCACTTCGTCGAATTCTAAATGATATCCAATATAAAAATATAAAAATAATAACATTATATTTTACAAAAATTTTTATATAAAATAAATTATATATAAATCTATTATAATCACTTAATATATAATATATGTGTAGGATATAATTTATTCTTACTATTGTGTGTCTTTAACATTATTTATTTCATACTCGGTTTTTTATGCTGATTTTGATACCTATTCTTTCATACAAAATTCACAATTCATAAACAAATAGTGGTTCAAGAGTGGATAAAACATATTTATTTATAAATCTATAATATAATTCCAAAACTATTTTGAATTTTTTTTGGTGAAAATGAAATATGTGTCATATTATCTCTCTAATTTTATGGATCAAATATGGTATTTTAATAATATGTTAAATACCTAATATGATTATTCAAACACCATAAAAAATAATTATTTAAATATTATATTATAATAATATTTGTATTTAATTTCCCATATTCATAAATGATAGTGTTTTATAAGATTTTTCTAGTAAGTCATCACACCGTTCCAAACATTAACAAACCACAATAAATAGATGATTATTAAAATGAAAGAGGTTTGTTATGAAATAATATCATTATTATAGATGAATAATTATATTATTAACATATATGTAGGTTAGTGAATCATATTTTCTGATATTCTTAAAAATAACATAAGAACCAGCTAAAAAACTTGTTATGTTACTTCATTGAGGTTGTATTCTGGACAACACTTAGTTGGCACTTACTTTTCCATTTGAATTAGACTGAATGAACATGGATTATAATTTTAATACCCTATTAATTTATTTTATATAATTAATTAATATTGTATTGATCATATTTTTATTGGGTACGCCTTTAGCTATTTTGGGTGAATTTTGGAATTTGATGGGGTTGTAGAAAATTCAGGCGCAGTTAGGGAAAATCATGTTCTTTGTCCCAAAAATGATTAATTCTATGTTGATCCACATTAAGTAGTATCCTAGATTATTTGAATTATGAATCTTATCCCCTAAAACCATTAACCCTTGGAATGAGAAGGTTTTTGTGGTTGGTTCATGGTTTGTCTAACTGTGGGGAAAAATGATTCACCCTATCCATAATTGTAGTATGAACACATGGTTAGGGAGAATTGTCACTACTAAATTTCCACCCCATACAATAATGTGTATATTATTTTTAACTACTCTTAAATATATATTAAGAAACCTGATAACCCATTTGAAATTCCCAGCACCCATATTAGACATTACTATGATTCATTGTTGATTTGAAGATCTCAAGAGGAAACTTTTACTCTACTAACCCCTTCTTTTTGTGGATTGAAGCACCAATAATTTTTTAGATATTTTTTTGTGAGTTTTTATCGTATTTTATAGTTTATACAAAATATTAACTTTTATAATTCTAAATTTGTGACATTTCATCATTTATTTTGTGGATATAACATTCTATTTGATGATTCTGGATTCTTGGTTAAATATATTGATCAAATTTTCCTTTATTCATATATAATTTTTCATTTTTTGTCTTATTTATATCAATGAATAAATTTAGGAGGTTACATAAGTCCTAATCCAAAATTTGAAACCCTATCATTCATGATTTATTTGAATTAAATTTAAATTGAATTTAAATCCATGATTTGAGATGATTTGTAGTTTTATTTAAAAAATGTCATAGAATTTTTTAAAAACCACAAATTATAATGGAATTGAAATTTTTGGGAGGATAATGATAAAATCATGGAATGATTTTAATTTTGATTGAATGATATGACCTGATATTAATTATTTGGAAAATTTTCATAAAATAAAAGTTTATTTCAAATTGTACAAATTTTATAAATACCTAGTATTTTGGGTTGAAATGAAAAGTTGTGATAAAAAAATTTCAAAATTCAACTATGAATGAATAAATAAATTTAATCTATTTATTTTCCTAGGATTAATTTATAAATGCAAATGTGGTCATGGGTAGTTAGTTAGTGATTTGGGCTTGTAGGTGTGGACACCGACTCTCGTGAAATTGGTTTATGATGATAACACCAACTAAATAATTAATGGAAGGATTTCCAATGATGGGGCCTTTATTTGAGTATTGATTTATTTCCTATTATAGGCCTCCTTTTGGGTAGGTGATTTGAGTGTAATGTCATATCTTGATCCATGATGAAAATAGATAGTGTGAGTATCCTAATCCCAAAACCTGACATATCTTAGGGAATAAAACCACAATTCTTTTTCATTATTATCCATGCCAATATAGATATAATTTTTTTATTCATTCCATAATTTTTTATATTATTTTTACATAAAATATTCATTTAATAAATTTTTAACATAACAACCTCATTTGATTTATATTTTTGGGTTTTTGAAGCAATAAAACGGAATTTATATACAATATTATTTAAATAAAATTAATAAATAATTTATTTTCATGGTAACTTTTTTTGTATCATTGATGGTATCTTACTGAGTTCTATTTCTAACACCTTACCTTTTCCTTTAGGTTTTTGTAGACTACATTTTTCTGTGTCTAACCAAAGGGAATGCCCCACTTGGTGGAGGTTGATGTACTTGATTCGTGGGCTTTGTAATGATTATGGTGACCTATTGAGATGGGATCCAAATATTAAATTTGTTTTATGGGGGTTTTCATGGTTCAATTTTGTTTCCTTTTATTATGTATTTTAGGGAGTTTATATACCTAATTCAATCTATAACGTTCTCCTTGAAGAGTGTTGGAATATTAACTTATATATTTTTTCTTCTTCTATTTTCTGGATAAACATTTCCTATTAATGTTTAAATGATTCTAAGTGTTAGTCGCTAATATGTGGGTTGGGGAATGAAATTAAGTCTATGTGAGGATTATATCGGGTGTTAGTATACTAGAGTATTCGAGATAGATCATGATAAAGTAGTATCAATGGTGTGAGGTTTTTTATACCAAATTGATGTCTGTTTTAGTTATTGACGTTTTAGAGGAGCCAATGATGCATTTTCAAGACATTAGAGGTAGTTGTGAGTGAGTGACTGGCCAACTATCACTATAATGACTCTTATGTCCCCATGAGTGTTTTAGAAGAATGTTATTGGGGGATCATTAGATCTATTGGTATTCATTCCAATGATAGATTAGAGTATCATTTTGTCTCAAATGGAATAAATATTTTTAAGGGAATTTATTTTCTTGTATCACCTATTTGAGTGGATGATCTGTGTCTCATATATTAATTCTCATTTTTTCCACTAATTTCATATATCATCATGCCTCTAAGATTATTTTTTAGTTTCCCAAAAGAGGAAAAAAATAGTGAATGAAAACCAAAAATCATATAATGTACTAGAATCTTATTGAGATTATGGTGGGATATTTCCATGCTCTGAGATAGTTACATGAGACACTTCCCATTAATTCTCCTAATTTTTAATTTTGAATAGATGTATATCCGAATCATGCACAATCATTTCATCTTTAGAATTCAATAGTTTTCAATTGAACTAATTATCCTCAAGAGGAATTTTATTTGATGAAATTTATTCAAATAATTATTTAGTTCTTGGAAACACCTAAAATGATTATGGTAATGTTATTTATCTTAATGTAGTAAGGGTGTAATAAAAGATAGTGGGATTAAATGGTGATGGTTAATAAATATAAAGTCATGGAATAAAAATAATTCATCACCATTTTCTCTAATAAATTTTATCTATAATATATGGTATTATTAAAAAATATATGGAGTTAACCATCCTCCCACATGGTGATAGTGTCGTGTCAATGTATGTGATCTATTTTTTGGAACTATTTTAATTTTCTCTTGGTGTACTGATAAATGAGATAATGAAGGCGTGAATATTTTATATGGGTCTTTGTTCATATAATAAATTACAATTATATATGTTAACAATCACTTCTAATATTGGTATTCTGGATATATCATTAGTGAATGAGATTGGACTATGTGGTATGTTTTTTATGAAGTGTGTTCCTTTTTAACATATTAGATATTTTGTTAGTCTATTTATGGTTAATATAAATAATAGGGAGTCTTAGGGTCAATATCAGTAATAAGAATCATCCAAACCTCATTTTTTTCTTCTCAGTGGAACTATTAATTTATTTTACCATGGTATCGTTGGGAATTCAAAATGGGTTAGAAGTAAGGCAAAAAAGGATTTTTGTTCATGGGGATTCTCTGGTCACTTGCAGATGTTTTGTCTCAAATTTTAGGATCGACATTGTGTATTGATCTCATAATCACCACAATGCACTATAGTGAAATAATATGGTTCATGAAATATGGGGTGGGAGCCCTATTATTATATAATGAAGCTTCCTCACTGAGTGAAATGGTTTATTAAGGAAGCTGATGTAGGTGCAATGACAGTAAGATGTACCATGAACATATATTCATTTGTAATGAAACATTTATTTGATTTTAGTGAATATTAGTTATCTATATAGACTTATATCACTTATTTCACATATCATCATTTGATTTTTTATTTATGTGATGGATATTACTATTCCCATCAGATCAAAGAGAGATAACGGTCCTCATTATCCCTATGTTTTATCAATATCAAAGATTTACATTACTTGTAGTATTCTAGTTTTTGATATTAATCCACTTAAATTCATTTTCTAGATAAATTTGATTATTACTCATGAGGACCAATTTTAATACTATCTTCAGTGAATATCCTTTTCTATTACAGATGAGGTGTGAATTATTTTTTTGTTATAATGGGACATATGGTTGAGTAGATTAAGATCACATTTTCATTATTTTGATAGTTTAATATTAGTGTTTTACATTGTCTTGGAGTGAGGATATTTCAGACATGATATCTATCATGTTTCTGACATGATTTCCAACATGATTCCATATGAGTTCTCTATCATTAAACTAGTTCGAGTAGTGTATTTCAAAATTAAGTTAATAACTGGCACTCAACCAATGTCTATTATCTATTATAGTATGACACCGACATATTTGAAAGAGTTTGAGACTCATTTAGATTATTTCTTTAAAATAAATTTTTACAACGATGTGTCCCAACCTGGGAAATGCATATTCATTTGAAAAAAGAAGCAGATTGAACACATAAAATATATATTGATAATAAAAATTTAAATGGTTTAAAAGTAATGAAAATGTATCCATTACCTTGGATAGAATATTGTTTAGACTTTTTGAAGGGGAAAATTCAATTCCCAATTTTCTATATTTGATCTTGTTGCTGGTTGAGTATTAAGGAATCTTATATTCCAAAGACTAACTTTAAGAGTAGGTATCTCAATTATGAGTTCCATTTTAAGACATTTGCTCTAAAAAATTCCGTTTTATTTTTTATTACACTAATGAATAAGATATTAATTAAGAACCTATACATGTTAGTGGTTGTCATTAGGGTTAAAATTAGGTTTTACACTCAAAATGATAAGGATATTGTGTATAATTTGAGATTACTAAATGAATGATTGGAAAATAACTGACTTTATAAAAATAATTTTAATTGTAATATATTTATTTGAAAACTTCTATTCGGAGGAAATGTTTTCATAGAATGTGGTATTTTATTTGATCGGGAGAAGGTAAAAACTGTAATGACAAGGGAAAATATTTTTAATGCTTTTGAAATATGGGGCTTCTTATGATTATAAAGATATTACATTAGGTTCATTAACAATTTTTAGAAGCTGTATTGTTTGATGAATGCTCCCACTAGGAATTGAGTGATGTTCTTGGGGTGTGTGAAATTTTAGAAATCATTTTTTGAGATGAGATATCATTTATCTGTTGTTAAATTTTTCACTGTTCCAAACATTGGGATGTGATTTGTTATTTTTTGTGATGAATTCGGTTTGATTTTGGCATATGTCATTATAGTAGGTGATAACACAAAAACCAATGGTTATAGACATGTTAGTCCAGAAGATAGTAACTCTCCAACACATGATCTTTAAATCATTGTCGTATTGGATTCCCAAAAGAGTTTTCAAAATTACCATTTTGGTCAATGGTATACCATCTATTTCAATAACAAAATATGGATTTATATCTTCCTTTAAAAATTATTTGAATTATTGATAGTGAAGAATAATGGAATACTTATAATATTTTGTTTTTTACAATTCCTACACCCCTGGTATTGGGAATTTCATTGCTGAAGATTTGAGTCGGAAACATAAAAACCATCCTATGAAAGAGTCATCTTAAGTTTGTAATTTTTTGACTCCCCATGGTAAGATGCATTTACGAGTCTTGGGGAATGATACAAAAATTATTTTTGTGTGATTTCAGTTGGCCACCCCTCTTCTGAAAAATATTATTCTAGATATGTATCTTAATGGTGATTTCTTTTGTCATGATAAACTCTCTTTATCTTAGAGAGACCATTGAGTAGATGACTTTGTCTTCTAAGGGTATCCTATGTTTTTAGAACCAATATGTTGTTTCATTAACCATGTGAAAGTTCTTGATAGGGTATTGACATAATTCGAAATGGCTGTGGTACCTTTGTACAATAGATATTTTTTAGGATGTTCAATGTTGATTTTCGAGGCACAATATAATATAGGTCATCTCTGAAGTTGTTAATTATTATTATAAATATAATTAGTTTGAACATAAGAACTAATAATATTCAGGTTTTCTTCATCCTCTTCCTATAGCAATCTAGAAGTGATATAATATTTCAATATTCTTCATGGTTGGTTTCCCATGTTCCCCTATATGTAATATTGTGATAGGGGTTTTTATTGACTTTCTGACCAAATCATATTACATTATAACCATTAAAAATATAAAAAAAGATGAGGTAATTGGATGTTTCTATGTAAATATGATTTATCATTTTCATAATTTTTTTTGTTATGTTGTCTCTGATAGGAAAAACCATTTTAGTTATCTTTTTTGGAGAGACCAGACGGAGAAAATGGGATCTTATGTACATTTGATTTGACATATCATCCCCAAACAGGTATCTTGAAATAAAGAGATATGTATATAATGGAGGATATTATAAGTTCTTGACTTTTTGAGTTTAATGGAGTGTGCGATGTACATTTGGAGATTTTTGAGCTCTAATATAATAATTAATTCATGTTTTCAATTAGAATTGATTAATTTGAGGAATTTTAGAATTTTATATGGAAATATGCATTATGTTAGTTAGATATTTGTAGGACATTCTTGGTTGGACTGAATTAGGTACAAGAGGTGATGAGGGAGATACATCAGATTAATAAAATAATTTCAATAGAGAATATCCTATATAAATTATTTTATTATCATAATCAATGTCCTTTTGAGTTTTCAGTTGGTGACTCAGAGTTATTTAGAGTTTAAGCTCAAATGAGTCATTGATTACATGAGAAATATGGAATGTATTAAATTATGTTTTCCAGTCCTTTCGAGATTATTTATCATGCATGGATAGTCTTATTTTTTTAACATCCAATATAGTTTAATTTTATCCACATTCTATTTTCTAAATAATTGTTCAGGAAGTATATTTCTAAACCTCTGACGTAATGAGCTGGGAAGAGGCTGATGTTGATGCCGATATATCCAAGACTAAGAATCATGTTAATATTGTGAGAAAACACTAATTCAAGGGATGAATATATATATTTATCCATAATCTATAAAACCATGGTTTTCTTTCTCATGATACTTGGGAGCATGAGGCATTGAAGATATAGTAATGGACTCATTTCATTGATATGGAATCTTCTTGATAGGATTTTTGGATGAATGCTTTTTTATGTTATGGAGGTTGTAACATCCGATTACCTTTTTAAGGTACTTCATGATGATTGATTTGATCAAAAATTGATATAGGATTTCCTCAAGTTGTCTCAAGAATTTTTTAGATGATTTTGAAACCATTTAAGGCTATGTACACTTTTCATATTTCTTGGAAAAACCAAGGGTTTTTTCCATCAAACTATCCAGCCTATATTGATCCACTAGAAATGTGGAACATAATTTTTCCAAACCATATAGAATCTCTCCAAAATAGAGTACCCTTACAGAGAGAGTATTTTAATATATGGAATATTATTAGTTATATTATTTTTCTGAACCATGATCCCTAACTAGAATTCCATTAGGAGAACACTATTAGGGAACATGGAAACTACTAATAATATGGCCCATACATAAAACCATGAGCACAGTTTCGAAATCACCCAAATTTTTAAATAATAATCATGAGAACCCTATTTATGATGACTATCACTACCATTCAGATTTAATAAGATTCTATTATATTTATGGGCTCTCAAGAGGTGATTTTGACTCATTAAAACACTTCTCTTGGTGGATCGATGATTCAACGATTTCATTATATCCAATTTTAGTGATTTTTGATCCTCAGTTGTAGTTTCATCCATTATCATATTCTATCATTACTAGAGAGTGATATATCATCTATTTATATAAGTATGTTTCATTTTATTTGATATATCATGATTATAGTTTTTTATTCTTAATCTCCCACACCTGCATTTTCATTGTCATTCTTGTTGTGGTTCTTTTGTAATCATGTGATTAGATGTGAGTGGTACAGTCTATATTTACTAGATAATAGAAAACCAATATTTCTTGATTGATTTTGAAGTAGTTTTTAATTTATTTCAAAAACACTACATGTGATGTTATTATTTATATTTTAATAATGGAATGGAATTTTTAACCCCTAGTTTCAATGGAATTTAAATTGTAGAGTAGATCATGAGAAATAAAATTACACTATTTGCTTTTTTATTTGAATAAATTTTATAATATTTAGTATAGTAAAATATATATTAAAATGAAAAAATATTTGTAAATGAATGTATTTGATGAAAAACTATGATTTTTTAATGAAATGGAAATTCAAGTTGAAATTGAAATTTGGAAATTGAACTATGGAAGATGAAATTATTTAAAACAAATATTTTTCCTAGGATTGATTGATTTAAGCACATGTGAGTATGGGTTGTGAGGTAGAGATTAAGACACTAATTGTGGAACAATGGCTTTCATGTAATAAAATCATGGGGGAAATAATAAATAAACTAATATAGACATTATTTCCCATCACAGCCCCCACAATGAAGTGTCGATTAATTTCCTATAATGGGTCCCATGTTAGGGTGTAGATTTTTATTTCCATAAATATCTAGAGACATGATGATAATTAATAGAGAGTGGATCAAATTTTAAAAACTAATGTTACAAAGAGATTATGATCATGGATATTTTGATTATTTAACATGATTATAAATACCATTATTAACAGACCATTGTTATTAATAATGAAAATTCTATATAAATATTTAATATAAAATGTTCATTTATAAATATTTTGATATATCTTCTAAATATTTATTTTAATTCATATATTATTGAAAATATGTAAATATATTTCTATTAATTTTTAATTTTAATTATAAAAATGAATGTTTTATTGTCATTGAGTTTCATATGGAATCTTTAGTGGAACCATATAGGTATCTTTTTCTTGCATGATAAATGTTCCCTTGAAAATTTTTAAATTATTGTATTCCAAGTCTTGGAAAAGGGAATGATCCCCTTGGAGGTGGTTGATTTGATTTACTCCTGGGACCAAGAGTGAAAAAGGTGACTACTAGAGACGGGATCCAACTTACATAGGTTTTCTAATGTTTTTCCTTATTAGATGTTGTGTCTTTTGATAATGAACTTTTGGGTATTATTATACATCTCTGATTCTCATACATTATCATTGTGGTGTTTTGGTATACTAACTTGTTTCATATGTCTTAATCTGTATTATGGGAAAACGATTCCATCTTGATCTTGATATGATAATAGGTTATAGTATCAAACCCATGGGGACTGGGAATTACCTTAAAGAAATGTCTGGACATGATCAGGTATCAGTGTACCATGGTATTAGAGATCATTTATGAAAATAATTTTTCTATTTATAATCATAATTATATTTTATATTCCACAATAATTCTTCAATTAAATTCTTAAAACCATCAATGAGAGTTGGTGGTGAAAAACTGAAGTTGTTACATTCAAGAGATTATATGAGAATAGAATTGGGTATGAGGTCAAGTAAATTTCAAATAGAAAGTGGGGCATTGGAAGTGTTGTAGTGGTCAGATTATATATGTGACGAAATGTATATTTAATGAATACCAATTAATTTTCAATAATAAAATGAAATTATTAAAGGGTAAATGGATCCAAAAGTGAGAAATAATTGATTATGCGGGAATATTATGTTGAAATATCCTTCACCATGAATTTTAACACATTTTTAAATAATATTTTATGCCCTTTATGAAATGTTTTAACATTTTAACATTATAGTTCATACATTGATAACTGTTTTTTAACAAGGAAGATATAAAATTTAATGTTTCAATTTCAACCAATTTTGTTATCAACCAATATTGAAAATACCCATATTTTCTAAGTAATTTCTTTATTATATTAAATTATTATGGGTCTGAAAAAATTGACGGTGTGTGATTCTGAGTCTTGGTGTGCTTGGAATTAATTTTTTAACATCTTTTAATGTACATTCAGTAAACACATGAGTGGAATTTTCTAACATTTGAATCATAGCCCGAATTAAAAATCATAGGGAACCATTAAATCCATAGAACCAAGATTCGATTATGGGAGGCTTTGCTTAGATAGCAGTAGCTCTGGAGAAAAAAAAATAATTTTTGGACTTATTAAAAGAAATAAAATAAAATAAAATTATTATTTTATATTTTTTCTATCATGTCATTAAATGGACTAGCAGAGGTTGGACCAACGATGTGTGACACCATTGAATATCTTGACCCCCCAATCTATGTAACAGTAATGTTAGGGAATTTGGGAAGGTTTGTAATTAATGATCTACCATTAATTACCAATGTCGTTACTTACCCTCCCCTCTTAAATTTATATGGATAACGGCGGAAGGTATCGACATAGCTTCACCAAGCAACGAAGTGCCGGAGGAGTGCCAAGAGACCAAGACCTTGGAGGATAGAGATTGTTCCGTCGAGCGGTGATGAGTGACACCGAATCCTAGAACATAAGAATGGAATATGTGTCACATCGTTGGAAAATTGTTGTAGGAACAAAAAACATCAATAATTATCCATGCGAGGACGATCTCTATTACTTTTACAAGTTAGGTATGGTGTTGACAATTTTGTTTCCCCCCGAAATTCTTTTCTAAAATGATAAGAACAGATCAACACATTAACAAGTTGATCTATTATCAAAATATATATGGGAGGGTGTGTTTTTTAGGATCAGGATTGAAATTATGGAACTAAATTTGTTTGAACTACTTTTCCACGAAACCCACAGATTTATCTCTAATGCGAAGGACGTAGGACGACACGAACAAAGCACGAGACCCTCAGTTTGTGCAATGATTGTGCTCGCCCAATTTGAATTAGATGTCAAGCCGGATTGTGGCCTACTGTTGTGGATAATATGATCCCAGGAGGCCGTAGGAGAAGACAACATCGGAAAAGGGCCATTTTTGCATGACCGGTGGCCCAACAAATATCCTGCTGCAAGTGGCGGCGCTCGGTGGCAAGATGACTCCATGCGGCGACACCGGCCTTGTTCGCAAAAAAAGGTTTCCCCATCATCCAGGGTGGTAGCGGAACAGTTCTGGGGTGCACCCTTGGTGGTGTTCCCATGTGGTAGTAGGGACGCATCCAGTGTCAACCAAGGTGGAGGCAAGACTCGCCGGTTGAACTAGCGGCCGAAAAACCGGGAGCGCGCCAGCGGTGCACCCTATGGTGAAGCTGCGGCCCATCGGCCACAGTACGGAAGGACCCACATCACAATGTGGAAATGCGTTGGGTCAAATAATCTATGGTCTGAACCGAATATGAAGTTCCACACTACATTATCCCTAACAGGATGCGCCGCATCTAGGTGTCCCTAGTGGCCCGCGCCTCTAGGCGGGTGGTACCCGAGGGCCGACCCAACGGGCCGACCCGCCACCCAGGCAGTTCGGGCTAGGCCCATCGGTCTTGGTTGACCTAGGTCAGTTAAAACCTGAGTCTCTTCGGGTCATCCCAAATCAATCTAGGTAGGCCCATGCGGAACCGGGTAAGGCCAGGCTGACCGGGGCGGACCTGACCCGAACCTAGTACCGACCAATTACACAAAACGGACCCTTACATCTAACTCGAACGTCTGTTTGATGTACCAGATCTTGCATCAGGATCCTTAGGACAGGGCCTTCCTTTTGATATACTCTTATTGAGTTTCATATAATGTTTGGGTACATCTAGTAAGGATCAAACATCAATCCATCCAGGCCCTCGGCACTAAAACAAACACATCTTTCAAACTATGCATCTAATTGAAGAACTGTTTGTGGCATTGGGTCTCTCTGGAAGAGATTGATCTTTTGGAATAATTTTTTGTGACATAAATGGACTCTATGATGTGATGAGTGTATTTAGAATTGTTTCTCTCAAGTAGTCTATGTGCGAAACCCTACGGTTGACTGAGAGCTGAAGACTACTGACCATAGAATCCTTTCGACTCAATGACTGTCCCAGTGGGAAGCAGCTCTGGGTGACCCAGCATGCCCATGATACTAATTAGGGATGTGTACCTCTATCCATCCAATGTGGGAATAGACTATGTGTGACCTAGAAGACCTACGGTGGTAAGAAGTTATATGTAACCCTGCATTCCCATGGTACCCATCAGGGATAAGTAACACAACAGTCCATGGTTAGTGGGAAGTGGCTCTGTGTGACCCATCATGCCCATGGTGGAAAGTTACTTTGTGTGATGCAGTATGCCCAGGGTACCATCAGGGATGAGTACTACATTAGTCCAAGGATATTATGAAGCAATTGTATGTGACCTTGTAGGCCCATGAAGCTTCTCAGAGGAGGAGTTCTTCAGTTGCCGATTATTTCGACAATATGACTGATGATCCTTCTATCCTTGACCAAATGTTATACCTGGTGTGATCTGACCTATGTTGTGTACTCTTTCTTTTTGATATACTTCCATATTATAGTGTGGTCTTCCCGTATTGTTTTGGGGGTCCCTACTGAGTTTCATGTTACTCATCCCCTTCATGGGGCTTTCCCACATGTGTAATGTGTCTTTGGAAGATGATTGACGCTTCACCGATGGACTTGGTGGAATTGGAAAAAGAAGGCCACAGTGAGATCCGACAGATTAGACATACTCCCCCAACATCTTGTAGCTACACTACTACTATGATCAGATGAGGTTTTCTATAGATGGACAATAGGGAACTCTTGTACTTTTTTGAATTTAGTATATTCATTTGGGGTTTGTATTCTGGCCCACATACTTTTAGCTGTGACCATAGTCTTTTCCTCTCAGTGGTATACTATATCATTTTTTGTGAGTTGGTTCATGGTTGGGTTTGTGTGTGTGTACATGTATCAGTGAGAATGCCTCCAACTTGCATGTTTACACCTTGGGTGCTAGTATCCTACCCCTAGATTTCGGGAGGTGGGAAAGTGGTAGTCACAGAATGGTCCCTGAGGATGGGTTGTGAAAAAGTGGTATTAGAGGTGGTCAGATCTACCAAGAGTCCAAGAGTCTGTGTTTTTGTTTTTATGCAACATTGTTATGTGATTGAAGTCCAACATTCAGGTTTTGGGAGACCAGGGTTGGTGTGGCGGTCAACATATCCATACATTGGAACCTTGAGTCCTACTTTTTAGATCAATGCACAAATATACTGGTTGCATTTTTGTTTTGTGATTTAGAAAGAAAGTCAACTCACCATGTATAATGTTCAAACTATGGAACATCATGATTTATCTCAGGATGCCTCTATGAGGTTGACCAGCTAGGATCCAAATGCATGAGGACTACCCTCCGAGTGACGAGGCATTATTCCAGGGTCCAATATTTGAGATGGCCTCACCAGGTAGTGCCCCGTGCTACCAGCACCCAATGGCCAACCCCTACTACTGGGGGTTCTGGCAGAGGACATTCTTAGACTCAATTATCTACATGAGTTACATTCGAATTGACCTCCCAAATTCAGGGGAGAGATAGTTCATCGAGTCAATAAGGACTGGATAGAGTCCATGATGTGATTCTTCTAATATGTGAGGACACCGCCTGACCAGATGGTGATATTAGCGGCCATCCTTCAATAGGGATCAAAAAGGATATGGTGGAGTTTGACCATCCATGCTCATGATGAGGTGACCCTCACATGGGTTGACATTGAAAAGATTTTTTGGGAGGATTTTTTTCTCCTCGTTGTTGAAATCTGTGCGCATTCAAGAGCTGCTTCACCTTCAACAGGGCAATATGATAGCGGCCGAGTACTCGGCAAGGTTCACCGATATTTTCCGCTACTGCAAAGATATGGTGTGAGACCCTTTCATCAGGACTCGATCCATCGAGAATGGGCTCAAGTGGTAGATCAAGGATTCATTTGTGACCCTCAGCATCTCCACTATGTTTTGTGTGATGGATTAGTCTATTGTTTAGGAGAAATTATTGACGGAGTAGACCCTAGCATCTAGAGCCATCTGTAGAACCCCTGTAGTTGAGTCTTCAAAAGGCAGAAGGTAACAAGTGTGTGGGACCAAGCCTGCCAGGCCTTTCAGAGGAAAACCTAGGACTCTGAGTGAGCAGTACAAGGCTACTAGTCCAGAGGGATTTAGCAGGGATCCAAACAGTTCTACTTGTGTGGCTGGCACAACCACATGGCTCACAACTACCCAATACACCATACCGATGATCGAAATATGATTGATGGACCGCTGTAGCAGAGCTAGAAAATTGATCATGGAGGTATATAGGCAACAGATGGGCATGGTATGAGAGATGGTCTTGGAGCAGGTGGTGGCCAGTGATTCGAGGTTCTACTGCGCCACCTCTAGGATGTCAACCACGACCACATAGATTAGGTGTACATGGGCATGCTCACCTCCATGAAGCTTAGGCCTATTACCAATGCGCTCTAGAGAATATTTGGTGAATGATCTTTGTCTAATCCATAGTAGATTTTGTATTATAGACACATGTTGCAACAAATATTTTACTACCATGACCCTCATTCATAGCTCAGAGATTCTGGTGGAGCTGTTGGCTCGATCATCATGGATAGACACCTATGATAATAGATTTGAGGATTACACACTGCTGCCAATAGTTTAGCATACTCTAGGTGGAGCGAGCTTCGGCTAGGATCTTCTAGTAGTGGTTTCAAGGCCTTAAGACGTTATTTTGGGTATGGACTGGTTGTCCACATTCCATGCTCAGATTTATTATATTAGGTGCAATGTGTGGTGTGTCCACACGGATGGGACAATGTTTTCCTTCACCGTCGAGAAGAGAACATTTTCATTAGAGGACATATTTACCCATAGGAGGGTTCAGGTGTTCGTAGATAAGTTGTATAGCTTTACCCTCAGGGAAGTTGACGTTGAGAGCCCGAGCTGTCCTATAGTGGTTGACCCATATACTGATGTTTTTCCTGTTAATGTTCTGGGACGACCTCCACACAAAGAGGTAGATGTTTACATCGACCTATACCCAGGGATGAAACCAATATCTACACCAGTATTTCAGATGGCTCCAATGGATCTTCAGGAGTTAATGGTACAGTTAGAGGACTGACAGGGGAAGGGGTTCATAAGGACCAGTGTTTCTCCGTGGGTAGCCCCAATTTTGTTCCTAAGAAGGTAGATGGGAGTTTGAGACTCTATGTGGACTATCATCACCTGAAAAAGGTGACCTTGATGAACATGTATCCACTCAAGAGGATTGATGGTCTTTTTGATATGTTGATGGGGGATCATTAGTTTTCGAAGATAGACCTCTGATCAGGCTATCATCAGCTTAGAGTACGAGATGAGGGTGTGTAGAAGACGTATTTCTGATGTTGGTATGTCCACTATGAGTTCTTGGTTCTGCCATTCGGCATGACCAACACCCCTATAGTGTTCATGGGACTCATGAACAAGTTCTTCCCTCCATACCTCGATCGCTTTGTGGTAGTCTTCATTGAATAAAAAAATATATATTATAAGATAAAGGAGGAACATGGAAATCATCTGTAGATAGTTCTGGATATACTCTAATAGCACCGACATTATGGTAAGATCTCAAAGAGCCGGTTCTAGATACGAGCAGTGTAGAGACCCAAATCTTGATTTACATAGACATTACATTACTTTTTTGGAATACTTAATACATGAAAAAAACAGATTCCCAAAGACCGTATTAGTTTAGTGTTTTTGGAAACTTAGAACAAAATATTCTAATCATGGTGAAAGATATTCAACATATCCCATAATGTCCATCCATTTTTTTATACCTAAAACCTTTATTTATATCCTGGGGAAAAGAAAACTTAAAAACGTTGAGCTCAAATTCTTATTAAGGGTAAACATGGAGAACATAAAATAATCAATAAACATTTGAACGTAAAAACATGAGCATAAAATCAAAACATCAAAATCTTGAGCAATGACATAAAACAGGATAGTACATAAGGTATAAATGATAAAGGAACATTAATCATGATAACTAGAATGAAAATAAAACATGTAATTGTGGCATCCCTTAAGAAAATGTTATTATTTCCATAGTAGCCAAGGCAGTGCTTCTAAGCCAATCATAGTGGACAGTGTCCATTACTGAACCGGGATTACTTGATGTTCAAGCCCTGTATTACTGAACTAGATTTTACTTATCGTTCCATTCATGTTTATATCATGAGATATAAGCCTTTACCCAATGAATTTTAGGGAGATATAGGTCCCACCCATCTCATAATGAAATCATTCTTACTTGTTCCACAAAATAAAAATAAATAATTCATCATAACAGAAAGAATAAAATGGGTTTCATAAACATCATCCCATCATAACAAAATCCATATAAAACAAATGGATATCATATCATAATAAGAAGAATCAAACCATGTAAATAATAGATACATTACAATTGAAACATAATCATACTAAATAATGTCATCTTAGATGGAAAATAGTTTTGACAATACACTTGACATGAATTCTTGAGGAAAATATCCTTTCTACTTCAAAACCATTTTCTTTTCACAAAACGACATGTAATTTTAAAAGAAAAATATTTTTTTGAAAATAATAATGAAATCATGTAGAGTAATCATCATGAAATAAAGGATTTATGAAAACAAAAAAAATCCATTCATGCTGTATAAGTTAAAAAACATTCTCCTCGTACTTTTAACAGAAAAGTCAAAAAATTCCACGTATGGTAAAAAAATAAAGATTTCTTAACACAAAGTAAAATTAAAAGAGGGATAAAAATGACTTTAAACATACACGGAATAATATTAAAAACATTATGAATAATATTTTTTGGACATTGCTGAAAATATAACCCCAGTAAATAATTACCTATATGCAATCTAGGATAAAAATGAGATTGCCAAATTATCCCTTACCGTAGGTCCAATTTCTTCCATACGTGTCTGAAACACTAGTATAGCGGGTTTAAACATATTATTAAATTATAAAATAACAATAATAGTATTTATTATATCATATATGATTCACTTATGACTTTATATTACCCGGTTTTTTTGTCAATTCCATTTTAAAGAAGTGTTTTGGGTAAAATCATTTCATTTATTGTATATGTTTGGATTTGTTGTTATTGATATTATTATTACACCTATCATTATTTACTTACATTAATAATTTAAAACGTGATTTATATATCATATATATTCAGTATATATATATAATAGATAGATAAATGAAATGAAACACACCGTTCATGGAGACGGTAGGTCGTACGTACGCATGAACGATGTTTTCTGTTCGTTATTAACTTGAATGCAAGAAGGTAGACGACAAATATATATATACATAAATATAGTAGAATTATTATGTAATTTATATCATTATTATTCATTATATATACTTTTTAATCATTCTTGAATGGTTAACATGGACAATGAATTTCATCATGTCATGGAGACGGTAATCCGTACGTACACACGAGCGATGATAACGTTCCCATAATTATTGAATGGAATTGGAGGGGATGATATAATATCTAAAAATCAGTATCATTTTATAATAACCATATATCTTTATTATTTACACCATTCTACCCATCCATGTAAGGTGGTGGTGGAAAAATAGATTACACCATGGCGTGGAGACGGTATTCCATACGTACACACGCGAGATGATTTCATTTTCCGTAGGATGGATATTAGATTAAATGGGGTTGTTTCATATTTATAATAATATATAATTACATTATTTATAATAATGTTATTAATTTATAATGAAACAACTAAAGAAGAGGAAGTATAAGAATAAAGAAACATGAATGAATCCGTAGAAGAGATTACATCTTCTTTGACGCACCTCGTATTAACCTCCTCTTAGGGAATTAAAGTTAGTCTTAGAAGAAGAACAAGACCTCTATTAGGTTTCTATGGAAGTTTAGATGTGAAATGGATAGGTTTTGGCCAAGCGTGAATGCTCAAATTTGTGTGAAGAGGAGTGGGTGGAGGTTCCCTTTTATAAGGGAGGAGAGGGGCACCTTTGGATACCTCAAAAATATTAATTTAATATAAATTCCAACCCAAAATAAAAACAACCAAAATGACTCCAATCCGAATCTTAGATGATATTGGGTTGTAATATCAGAAACCAATAAAATTTTAACATGTTAGAAATTTATTTAAAACCTTATCAACACGATTTATCCTTATTTAATCTATTTAACTTTATTTGTGGTAATAATATTCTAAATTTTAAATTGTTATAAATAATTACTTATTTGTTGTGAAATATCCATAATTGGGTACTTTATGACCTTGTAGACCCTAAAAATATAAATTTATAATTTTTAAATATTTTTGATATTTTTAAACAATTTAATAATATGTTATTTTTATAAAATAACAATAGTGTTAATTTTGACACAATTCACTTATTTGAATTTGAATAAAATACACACAATGGATATATTCAAACCAAAATTTTTAATATATTCCTAACATGTAATATTCGTCTAGAAAATTTGTGGTTAACATTAATTAATTCATATAATATGTATTTTAATATTTATAAAACCATTTAGTTTGTATTTCACATAATAAAACAATTACTACATCCTTTTTGTATAATCATTTAATATACTTATTAGTCGAATAAAAATTAAAAATAAAATACTTTGATGATGAAAAATATAATATATTTCATAATAATACTTTTAATCGAATTTAACATCTTAAAATCACAACATTTAAATTGTTATATTTATTAAATCATTAAGGCGACAACCTTGACATCATTTAAAATAAACTTATATAAGTGTCATAATCACTTTTATAAGGATCCAAATGGTCAAATATTAGACCATTTGATTATCATGGTTTAAATGTACATGAAAAAAATGTTTTGGGTAGGTTTTTGTGCCTTTTATGGTAACTATTAGTTTAATAAAAACTGTATTATATATTTTTTACTAAATAAACAATTTCTGCATCTCTATTTTTTCACAATTAATGATAATTATTTAATCCCTAAAAATTATAAATAAATTATCACAATGTAGATACTGTTATTCGATTTTTGGATACTATTTATATTCTTGGTTTTTTGAAGTTTATCACTAAATTAAAATTATTACACTTATATGATATAAGATAGTGACATGTTGTCACTTTCTTTGGTTTTAATAATAATTACATCATTTTTATGGTCAAAAGTTCATGAAATGAATCTATTTCGAGACTTAAGTGATATTGGTCTACTTTTATTCTCCTAATAAAATTTTTTCAGGTGTTAGGGTAATTTTATAATCTTATTTTTACCCTTATTTACCAGATTTACCTTTAACTGTAGTAAATAAAATATACTGTATTTACTATTCATAATTTATAAAAATTAAAATTAGCCTATTTACAAAATTTTGACCTACTGATTCAAAATATGGAATTCATTTTTCAAAATTCAAAACATAGAAGTTGCAGTAATTAATTTAAAATGAATCCAATTGTTAAGAAAACGTGTTTTAAAAGTTAAAACATTGCAAAAGATTGAAATGTTTTTCCTTATGAATTCAGTGTAAAATTAATTCTAATGACTTAAATTATATAAAATGGTAAAAATATATTCTATTTATACTTTAAAACCATTCAATATTATAATTTAACCAAATAATTTATCTGGATGAAAAAGTTATTTTTAATTAAAATTTAGCGTATTTTTACAATTCATCAAAATATGAATGTTATCAGAAGATTATCAAAAAATTATCCAATGTAAATTTTTATATCCTGATTAAAAAGAAGAAGTTTATTTTCTAAAATTGAACTTATAAACTTGTTAAAATGTATATTTAAAATTGGTGCACCATCAAAAGGACGTAAAACTGATTTTTTTTGAAAAATACTTCTTTTTTCAAAAAAGTGATTTTGTTTTCATATCTCATCATTGAAAATGTGTAATATGAATTACAATGATATAAAATTAAAAATTCAGATAATAATATTCATAAACTGCTAGTTCATAGTATTATAATAACATATCATTATTTAGTGAAACTCGGTATTGCGTTCAACACATGCATTCGAGGAAGGTCGGTCTTGCGTGCAACACAAGCCAATAATAGTGTTTGTGTATACTAAAAGCTAATATAGTGTTACATATAGCACAAGATAATATTGGTGTAGAATACAACACAAGACATCAAAGAAATTAAAAATAAAATTTATCATAAAATCTCGGGGTGTTACATTCTACCCCCCTTAAAATGAATTTCCCACTCGAAATTCAGTGGGGTTATAAATAGTTTACTACTTGAAATTTTATTTCATAGAAACACACATCCTAAAAATGAATACTAAATCATGATTTTTAAAA
Source organism: Viscum album (assembly GCA_963277665.1). Taxonomy (NCBI): domain Eukaryota; kingdom Viridiplantae; phylum Streptophyta; class Magnoliopsida; order Santalales; family Viscaceae; genus Viscum; species Viscum album. The sequence continues at coordinate 809,735,386 of OY728130.1, forward strand.
GGAACGTTAGAAAAATAATTAATACCCAAAGTAACTCATCACTGTGTTTCCTCATAGGAGAATATTGGTGAAAATATGGATATAGAAGATAAATTTAACCATCATGTTCTGAGAGAAAGTGGTAGTGAACATGGATTTTAAAAAATACAAAAATCACAAAGCCATAAATTTGTGATGATCTAAGGTACCATCTAATTCATCAGATATGAGGGTACTAGGACAACATTTTTGGATTTCAATATCATTTCCCTAATGTTGAAAATGTTGAAGTTGAAGATATACTAACTTGATTTTGTTACATTCATGTCGTTTGTCATTCCATGACCAATTTCCACTTCATATCTTAGAGAAATGAAGATGAATATTTATTCGTGAAGTTTTAGCATATCATGTGATAGAATGATGGGTCATTCCATCTATCTCAAACAAAAGGTTAGAAAAAGTTATCAAATATACCTAAGTCCATCTATAGTGAGTTTAATCATATATGATTCCAAAAATGGACTTATACTTCATCTATCATACCGCTTAATAAAATAAAACTAGTTTCTAATAACCAGGGAATTCCTTTAGGCCAGACGTAGGCGATAAAGCCCTGTCGCACTTTGGTTGTGGGTTCGATTCCCTCAACCTTCTCTGACATGACAGGATGTCGCACGTCATATGAGTTGTCCTTTTTCTAAAACTACACTAGTATAAAATTCCAGAAATAATATCAAAAAAAGTTTCTAGCCTATAACAATATTATCTTATGTCCAACTTAATCCATTACAATCATCAGGCTTATCCAAAATACTTTTTTCCTATCTCATAGTATAATGAAAACGATTACTAGAGAGGTCATCTAACAAGAATGTAAATACCATCATTTATCCCCCATATATCATAAAATATGTATTGTTGGTCACATTTGAGACATGTGAATACCTTAATTATGTATTCTCTTGAAACATGAATTACCATAGATCCTTAGTGAAAAAATGAATACTGTCAAAAGTTTACTCTTTCCACATACCAAAATCCCAAAATTTATATATACGCAAACTGTGATATCACATTGTCCTTATATTAGTGATGAGCTCATTAATACTATCAAACATCTCATTATCTCCTTATCCCTTCATTATCCGCATATCATCTACTTTTCAAAAATATATGAATAACCATTCATGGTTGTTGGTACCATTCAACAAATATTTTCAAATACTTTATGAAAAGCAATAGAGTAACAATTATTAGATGTGCCTTTATTCCATAGTACATTTACTGTAACACCCTGAGATTTTATGAAAAATATTCTTTTTAATTTCATTAATGTCTTTTTTTGTACGCTACACCAAAAGGAGCTTGCACAACACGCATCCTTGACTTGCCTTGGATTACACGCTATCGCGACCTTCCTCGATAGCGTGTGTAGTACGCAATACTGAGTTTCACTAAACAACGATATGCTATTAAAATATTATTAAAACTAGCCGTTATGAATAGTAATAACAACTTTTTTAAAATTTTGTAAATTTTATTTTTCAAAATGGACTTCATTTTTGGATTGGGAATATTGAAATTAGCATAGGGCAAAATTTTGGTACTTTTCGGATAACTTTCATTTTCTGATGAATAGTGAAAACAACTAATTTTTTATTAAAAAAAACCTTTTTAATTGAAATAATTAATAGTGATAAATTATTAAATTTAGTGGGTTTGAAGTATATTTAAAATATATTTTTACAATTTAATACAATTTTGGTCATTGGATGTAATTTCACATTTAAACCAGACATAAACAAGTGTCAATCTTTTGATTGTTATTATCTCTTAAGAAAACACTATTTGTTCTGACGACAGGAATTAATTTTTAAATTAATTAATGAAACTGATATGTTTTGAATTTGGTAAAATAGACATCATTTTTGAGTTCATAATATCAAATATATATTAGGCCTAATTTTTGGTATTTTTCTGGAAACTTTCATTTTTTTGATGAATAGTGAAACCACTAAGTGGTAGTTTAAAAAAATTAAAATTTTCATAAAACATAATTTTACCGCTTCTGTGAGTGGAATTTCAAAAATCCGAGAGACATGGTTGATGTCAGTAATTAAAATGTGGTTCAATGAGATGAAAATACTTTTTTGTGAATAGTAACTTTTTACTTTTTTTACAACAGTTAAAAGTAAATAGGGAAATTAAGGGTAAAAATTATATTATTATTACCTTAACACATGTCCTAATTCTATTGGATAAGTGAAATTCGACCAAAAACAACCTTAGGAATAAAATATGACCATTTAGGCCAACTTGGATTAGATTAGGATATTTATTATTAATTTATTTAAAGAAGGGTTAAAATAGTTAAAATCAAAGTTTAATAAGTAGTTAATTTTTAATATATGGTTATAGATAAGATAAATTCGACTATAAATATTAATTAGTAATCTAAAACGATTTCCTACATAATGGTAATTTATTTGTAATTTTTTAACATTAAATAATCTAATTAATTTATGACACAACGATGATGCAGTAATTATCTTATTAATGAAATATTGACATAATTGATGTGATAAACGCCCAAATAAATGTAATTTGAGACTTTATATGAATTAAAATAATTGTCTAGGTTAATATGACATTTTATTATTGATTTAATTAACTTTATTAGAACAAATCATTCTGTTATGATTTTCACAAAAATAAATTACTAAATAGTGTCAAAATTGACATAAAATAGTTTTTAAAAAAAATATTATACTAATAATTGTTATTTTATTCATAAAAATCTAAGGATCGGCCAAATGACTTATATAAGGTTATATATGTTAATAATATACAACTTGGGGTTCATTTGGCTTGTTATAGTACGTTTATTAAACTTATAGTGTAACAACACAAAAAGAAACGATAAAAGTAAAATTATCTAACTTAAAGTTAAATATAAATGATAAGGTTAAAATAGGAACCTAAAATTATCTAAATTCTATTGGATGAGATTATTTCGACCCATACCCACCTTATCATCTAAATATATCAATTTTGAGCTATTTAAAACCGAATATGACTTTATAATAAAATAATATTTTAGGTTTTCCAAAGGAGCCCCTCTCCTCCCTTATAAAATGACACCTCCTCCCTCTCTTCGTCACACCACCATGAGCCTTCAAGCTCGGAAAACCCCTCCCAATTGCTTCTCTACACTTCCCTAGAGATATCCTAGAGGTCTTGTTATTCTTAAAAGACCAATTTTAGTGCCCTAAAAGGAGGTCTCAAAGAAGCGTTTCAAAGAAGAGGTAATGCCCATTACTGATTCATTCATCTTTATTTCTTCTTCCACCTCTTCTTCTTTAGTTGTTTCATCATGAAGTAATAAAATCAGTATCACTAATATAATTATATTTTATTATAAGTATTAAACAACCATATTTCTGCATCTATCCATCCTACGGAAAATGAAATCACTGCGCATGCGTACGTACGGAATATCGTCTCCACGCCGTGGTGTAATCTATTTTCCACCACCACCTAACTTGGATGGGTATAATGGTGTAAAGAATGAATATATATTATTATTGTAAATTTATATTGTTTCTGAAATAGTATACATACACTCCAATACAATTCCATGATCATGGGAACGATATCATCACTCGTGCGTACATATGGAATACCGTCTCCACGATGTGATGCGACTCGTTCTACTTGATCTTCATTGCATAATGATTATATACATGAATTGAATGAATTAATATGATATATATTACACTAATACCATTCTGGAAATGAGGTATCTATAACCTAATGAGAAGAATAAGAATTTATTCGACAATACACGCATAAAAACAAAATGTAATAAACACCCGAATAACAAGTAGCAATGAAATATTACTAATAATAAGCTATAAATATGACAATATATGATATCATAACATTTAGTATGATTCTAGAATAAGTAAATGACATTATTTAAATCATTATACAGGAGGTTCAGACACTTACGAAGCAAATCGGACCTAAGGTAAGGGAAAATATCACAATCTTATTTTTATCCGAGATTGTTTATACTTTGGAATTTACTAGGGTGAATTTTATCATCCACGTCCATGTTTCCTCAATATGTAATATTTACATCATTCTACAGTAGTTTATATCCAATTTTACCCTTTGGTGAATTTTTAGTAAAAGATATGAAAGGAATCTTTTGTCGTTTTTCGTACGAGGTACTTTTTGACTTTTCCGACAAAAGTACGAGAAGAATGTTATCTTTTAACTTATACGGCATGAATGGATTTTTAAAAACATTATTTCCAAGAAGCTTACCTTACATGTTTTCAAGTTTATTTTTAATCAACTCCTTTTTGTTTAGAAATGTATGACATTTTAATAAAGGAAAAGTTTTTTTGAAGTAGAAAGGATATTTTTCTCAAGAATGGAGTTCAATAATTTTATCAAAATTATTTTCCGTTTAAGATAATAAAGGGTTCTGTTTCTATCCTTATTATTACATTGATTTGATTATGTTGTGATGGAATTAATTTTATGAATTCCTTTATCTTATATTAGGATTTTTATGATATCACGATGTTTAAGATTTCCATTTTTATTACATGAGTTTTTCTATGATGTATAGTTTATAATTTTTTGGCACACATAAGAATGGTATCATTATGAGATGGGTGGGACCTATATCTCCCTCCAATGCATTGGGTAAATATTTTATATCTCATGAGATAGACATGGCTGGCACGGTAGGTTAAACCAGTTCAGTGAAGTAGGACTGAAACGAGGAATGAACTCGGTTCAAAAATGGACTTTGTCCACTAAGATAGTCTTGGAAATGAGTTTTGACTAATAAGAAATGATTCTATATGATTATGTCTTTACGCCCCAAATTTTCATGTTTTAAGTTATGATTATTGGGATTACATTTCAGTTCTATGATTTATCCCACGTTATGATATTATGATCTCTTTTGCAGGTTATGATTTCCAAAATGTTATGTTCTTATGAATATGATGTGATTGATATTTCTTTTGTTTACCCTTACTGAACATTTGAGCTCACCCTTTTATTTTTTCTTTTCCCGAGGATATAAAGAAAGGTTTTATGTAAGAAAAAAAGGGAAGATCTTTATAGGAGATGTTGAAGATCTTTCACCATGATTAGTAGATTATGTTCCGAGTTTCCAAAGACACTAAACTATTACGGTCCATGTGTGTGTGTTTTTGTTATGAACTAAGTATTCTGCAAAAGTAATGTAATGTCCTTGTACATCAAGCTTCGGGTCTCTACAGTTGGTATCAGAGGAAAGGTTTAGTCAACCTTTGGAAACTAGGATGCAAGAACTTTAGTGAGATCCCTAGTGAAATTTCTAAGGTATGTCTAGGGATGTTCCTAAGGTTAAGTATAAGTATAGGTTATAGTACTAGAATTACGGTAACCCAAGATGTTAGATATTGAAGGTACTCCTCCTTTATTGTGTTGTTTTCCCTAGCATGATTTTTTCCTCTCACACGATTCTTTTTGGGTTTTAGACGATGGATGGAACCCAAAGGAACCGTGTTGATCAATGTAATGGAAAATGCAATGATTGTCCTCCTGAACAAACAAATGTTATGGGAGATGGAGTGAAAAATCTTATTTCTATACTTACACAAGCTATAAATCATTCTGGAATTCCAAATGAGCAGAGAATGGAACATTATTCTGTTGAGTCCTTCATGATCCAACGTCCACCATCTTTCATTGGGTCTTCTGGTCCACTTGTTGCTGAACAATGGATCAGTACTACTGAAAATATATTTTCAGTTCTTCAATGTTCTGAACATGATAAAGTCATCTTAGCAGTGTATCGTTTGGAAGGTGATGCTGATCAATGGTGGAATCTTATCAAGAATACGAGGGCCAAGAGATGACATTGAGTCCATGGAATGGGATGAGTTCAAGAACATATTTTTCAATAAGTACTTCCCTCGTATTCTTCGAACAAAGATGGAGAAAAAGTTTCTTGAACTAAAGAAAAGGGATGATGAATCTGTTGGTATATACGATGCAAATTTTACAAGGCTTGCAAGGTATGCATCTGGATTCATCATCCAACCTGAAAGTAAAGTTAATCGATTCTTCAATGGCTTAAAACCAAATCTTTGAAGGGCATTAGCTATAAGAGACTTCAGTAGCTATGATGAAATTGTGCATTGTGCTATCAAGGTAGAAATAGAAGTTGGTGTTACTTATCCATCTCATAGTTTTGACAAGAAACAAAAGATGGAGTTCAAGGAGAAATCTTAGAATAATGCTGAAAAGAAGATGAATGTTTCCTTATGCTCAATGTGTGGAAAGAAGCATGGTGGAGATTGTCTTAAAGGGACATGTAAATGTTTCAAATGTGGAAAGGAAGGTCATCAGGCATTTGAATGATGTAATGATGGGAAGAAGATGTCTAATGATGCAAAAAAAGGAAGGGATACATAGAATGAACCTACTACACTTCAATGCTTCATGTTAAAAGAAATGGGTCGTTATGCTAATAAATGCCCTAATCCAAGGGTTAGTGATGATCGACATGAGCAACCAGTTAAGGCAAAGGACAAAGGGAAGTCACTTGCGATCACCATTGGCGATGTTGAATATGACAACGTTGTGGTGGAATGATTAAGTGTTTATGTAATGGGATTCCAAAATAATGTTGTATATAGTATCGTGGAATATTGGAATATTTATGTATTGGTCTATTGTGGTTTTCAATAATTTTATGGTACCGGTAACCATGGAATGTGATTCAGATATATTTGGAAAAAAGATGATATGCGCATAATGAAGGGATAAGGAAAAAATGAAATGTTTGACCGTATTCATGAGCTCATGACTGATATAAGGACTAAGTGATATCATGGTTTGAGTATATAGAATTTTGAGGATTTGGGTATGTGGAAAGTGTTAACTTTTAACTGCATTCATGTTTTCACTAAGGTTCAATGGGTATTCATTCTTCAAGAGAATACATGATTAAAGTATTCACATGTTTGTAATTTGACCAACAAGATATATCCTATGGGGATAAATGATGGCATTCATGTGATTGTTATGTGACATTTCAAGTAATCGTTTTCTTTATACTATTATCTTGGACCGAAGTATTTTGGATAAGCCTAAAGATTGGAATGGATTATGTTGGACATAAGTCAGTATTGTTTAAGGATAGATGTTTTTTCGATATTATTTATGGGATGTAGTTTTAGAAAAAGGAAAACCTGCAGGATGGGCGACATCCCATCGCGTCGGACAAGGCTGTGGGAATCGAACCCACAACCGAAGTGCGACTGGCCTTTATCGCCTACCACTGGCCTACAGGATATCCCTGTTTAGTAGAAACTAGTTTTATTATATTAAGCAGTATGATATATGAAGTATAAGTCCATTTTAGGACCCATATATGATTAATCTCACTATATATGGACTTATGTATTTTTTGATAAATTTTATAACCTTTTGTTTGAGACAGATGGAATGAGCCATCATTCTATCACATGATTTGCTAACACATCATGAATGAAAAATTCAACTTCATTTATTTAATAGATGAAGTTGATATTTTCCAAAGAACAACCAATGGTGAGACTATACCGAAATCACGAATGTATTTCTTCTAATTCCAATTTCATCAACTTTAGGGAAATGACCTTGAAAACCAAAAATGTTGTCCTAGTGCTCTTATATCTGATGAATCAGATGGTACCTCAGATCATCATAAATTTATGGCTTTGTGATTGCCAGCTTTTCCATTTCCATTTTCTCTACCACTCTCCATCAGAACATGATGGTTAGATTTCTCTTCCATATCCATATTTTCACCTATGTGGAAACCCAGTGATTAGTTTATTTGGGTAACCGTTACATTTCATACTTTTGTTTTTAAAGATTGGTTTTGTTATTCCTTTTTACGATGTGGGTTTCTATCAAAGAAACATTCGAATGGTAAACCATTTATAACCCCGACGAATTTCAAGGGAGAAATTCGTTTTAAGGGGGGTAGAATGTAACACCCCGAGATTTTATGAAAATTATTCTTTTTAATTTCAATAATGTCTTTTGTTGTACGATACACCAAAAGGAGCTTTCACAACACGCATCCTTGATTTTCCTTGCATTACACGTAATCGCGACCTTCCTCGATAGTGTGTGTAGTACGCAACACCGAGTTTCACTAAACAATGATATGCTAATAAAATATTATTAAAACTAACCGTTTTGAATAGTAATAACCACTTTTTGAAATTTTTTAAATTTTAATTTTCAAAATGGACTTCATTTTTGGATTCGGAATATCGAAATTAGATTAGGGTGAAATTTTGGTACTTTTCGGATAACATTCATTTTCTGATGAATAGTGAAAATTACTAATTTTTAATTAAAAACAACCTTTTACTCAAAATAATTAATAGTGATATATTATTAATTTTAGTGGTTTTAAAGTTTATTTATAATATATTTTTACAATTTAATACAATGTTGGTCATTGGATGTAATTTCACATTTCAACCATGTAACACCCCAAGCTTCTACGGTACGCTTCTCTTTGAATAATGTGATAGCGTGTGTTGTACGCAACACCGAGTTCTAACACACCATAACTAATCAAACTAGTAGTTATGAATAGTAATACCTACTTTTTGAAATTATATATATTTTATATTTGAAAATGGACTTCATTTTTGGATTCGGAATATTGAATTTAGCCTAAGGTGAAATTTTGGTACATTTCGGATAACTTTCATATTTTGATGAATAGTGAAAATTTCTAAATTTTAATTAAAAACAACTTTTTTAATCAAAATAATTAATAGTGATAAATTATGAATTTAAGTGGTTTTAAAGTATATTTAGAATATATTTTTACCATTCAATTTAATTTTTATCATTGGACATAATTTTACAATTAAACTGAACATAAACAAGTGTCAATCTTTTGATAGTTATTATCTTTTAAAAACACGCTTTTTGTTTTGACAGCGGGAATTAATTTTAAATTAATTTCTGCCACTTCTGTGTTTTGAATTTAGGAAAATGGATTCCATATTTGGAATCAGGATGTCCAAATTATGTAAATAGGTAACTTTTATTTTTACACATTTTGAATAATTACTGCGGTAAATATTTTATTTACCATGGTTAAAGGGTAAATCCGGTAAATAAGGGTTAAAAAGATAATATTATAATAATACAAAATTACCCTAGAACGTGTCCTAACCTTATTGGTGGACACATACCCGACCATGGGCATCCTTGGGTCAATTTGGGGACCCCTTGGAGCAACTTGTATGTGGTAGGGACACATTATATTAATAAAGTTAAAATAAAAATAAAAATGGCATAAGCTTACATCTTTTAGAAGAACAATTTTTACATAGGGTTATACATGTTGTATTTTCGATTATAAATATTCATTAGAAAGCTAAAAAGATTTCCTACATAATGATGTTTTATTTATAATTTTTAGACATTAAATAATTTATTTTATTTATGACACAATGATGATGCAGTAATTACTAAAATAGTAAAAAAATTAACATAATTGATATTATAAATACCCAAATAAATATAATATGAAACTTTTAATGAATTACACTAATTTTCTAGGATAATATGATATATTAGGATTGATTTAATTTACTTTGTTCGAAGTAATCAATCTGTTATGAGTTTCACAAAAATCAACTATTGAATAGTGTCAAAATTGACATAAAAGAGTTCTTAAAACAAATATTATATTATTAATTGATATTAAATTCCTAAAAATCTAAGGTTCGGCCAAGAGACTTATATTATGATAGTTTAATCATTAATGGACCACTTGGGGGTCGCTTGTATGTATATGGTAAGTCTATTATCCATATAATATAAAAATACAAAGAGACATTGTAAAAGTGAAACTAATTAACTTAGAGTTAATACTTAAAGATAAGGTTAATATAAGTACCCAAACCTGTCTAAATTCTATTGGTTGAGTGGTTTTCGACCTATCCCCACCTTAACCTTTGAATAGTCAACTTTGGAGCCATTAGAAACCGAATATGAATTTATTATAAATTAATATTTCTAGCTTTTCCAAAGGTGCCCCTCACCCCTCTTATAAAAGGGAACTCCTCCTTCTCATTTCTTCACACCTCTAAAGCCTTTTGGATCGGCCAAACTCTGCCCAAATACTCTCCCAACATCCCTCACTACAACCTAGGGGCCTTAGTTTGATCAGAAAGCCAACCTAAGGAGCCCTTTTGATCAAATCAAAAGGAAGAACCCGAAGAAGAGGTAATGTTTTCACCACCCCTTTTCCAAGTTCATTTCTTCTTCCACTTCTTCTTCCTTTGTTGTTACCATTCTAAAATAATGACTCCAGTATCATTTATATACTGTGATGTTATTATAAATATGGTACAACCATATTCAGTATTCTATCCACCCTTTGAATAACATGTCACCATACGTGCGTACGTACGGCTTACCGTCTCCACGTCGTGGTGTAATTGTTATTCAATATAATATTATTTGGATGGGTATAATAATGATGTGTAACTCATGTAAATAATAAATATAACATATTAATGATTCTTTATATATGATATACCATCCATTTATATATTATTTTAATATCAAAAGAATGATATTGTCGCTCGTGCGTACGTACGGACTACCGTCTCCACGAACGCGATGAGATTCATTCTCCATCGTAACCATTAAAGTATAATTATCATTTTATGATTTAAAAATGATGTTTAAGGACTTGATATCATTCTGGATATGAATAATATACAACCTATCCTTTACATACATGTCTTACGTAACAAAACATACAAAAGAAAACAAGTAAGTTAACACCCGAAACAACGATAATACTAAGATATTATTATCAAATCAATATTAAAAGATCATATATGATATCATATTAATGTATATGACTCTTGTATAATTTAATAACAATTATTTCACCATTATACAGGAGGTTAACCTACCACAACCAAGGAAAAGTACAAGGTAAGGGTTATTTCACAATCTCTTCATTATCCGAGGTTGTATTATACATAATAATCTACTGGGATCTCTTTATCATCCACATCCATGTTTCTTCGAAATGTATTTCAAAACATTTTTACTATTTACAAGAATATGGGTTAAAGTCATTTATACCCTTGTTTGACTTTTTATAAGAGGTTTATAAAGGAATCTTTCCGTCGTTTTCAAAACAAGGTCCTTTTTAACCTTTTCGACAGAATTGAGGTAAGAATGTTTTTCTTAACTTATACGGCGGGTGCGGTTATTTTCCGCCGTTATAAAATCGTCGAAGCTTTCCATAAAAGCTTATAAGGATATTTTCAAAGAAAATGTTTTATTTTATATGGATCTTAAATGATTTCAAAATAAAAGGATATACTTCTTTAAAAAGAATTTTGATTTCATCTATGTCAACATCCTTTGATGGATTTTAAGATTATTTGAAGTTGATTTATTATGATACAAAACTTCTATATTGTATTGAAGGTTTTGTGATATGTTTGACTGTGGATGTGCTACTTTTATACCATTCATAGTGTATGATGAAATTATTGACATTTCGTATGCTAGTTTTAATACGAATGTTTATGTTATGTTTAAACCTTTTCATATGGGAATGCATTGGACTTATTAAGTGACGGGTGGAGCCCGCTATAGCTCCTCGATGCATCGGTAGGTCTCATGAGACAAACTAGTGTCTTGGCACAAGGCCTTGAAAAAATCTTATTTTTAGTCTTGGCACGAGGCCTTGGCTATGTGGTTATGATAGTCTGGCATTATGCATTCCAACATTATGAAAGTGGTTATTGATATTGCATGTGATTATTCGATTAGTAGAATATCCATGTGAATAAGTAAATGGCATTATTTCATTTTTATTTTTGCCATACTATGTTGAAGTTCAATTTTAAAAAGGCTTTTGTTTTAGTAATTCATTGCCTTAAATGTTTATGCTTATTTTGAATGTTCCGCTATATTGTTATCCTTACTGGTCATTTGAGCTCACCCCCTTTTCTATGTTTTATTTTTCCCAGGTAGTGAAGAAGTAAATTATGAATGACTTGCAGGGATATTATGAGGGGTTAATAGTGTGGATATGATGACTTTGATGTTGTAGTAGTTTTTCACTTTGAAATGTAATGTAAAACTTTATGATTATATCTAGTGTTTCCAAGGATACTAAACCAATCGGTCTTTCGAGATTTGATCTTTCTTGTGATCATGCTAATGTTATGTAAGTAATGCACCGACTCTGGGTAGCTGGGGTCGGGGCGTTACAAACCAGACATAAACAAGTGTCAATCTTTTGATAGTTATTATCTCTTAAAAACGCTATTTGTTTTGACGACGAGAATTAATTTTAAAATTAATTAATGCAACTGATATATTTTGAATTTGGTAAAATAGAAATCATTTTTGAGTTCATAATATCAAATATAGCTTAGGCCTAATTTTTGGTATTTTTCTAGAAACTTTCATTTTTTGATGAATAGTGAAACCACTAAGTGATAGTTTAAAAAAATGAAATTTTCATAAAACTTAATTTTACCACTTTTGTGATTGGAATTTCAAAAATCCGAGAGACAAGGTTGATGTCAGTAAGTAAAATGTGGTTTAATGAGATGAAAATAATTTTTGGTGAATAGTAACTTTTAACTTTTTTTACCACGGTTAAAAGTAAATAGGGTAATTAAGGGTAAAAATGATATTATTATTACTTTAACACATGTCCTAATTCAATTAGATAAGTGAAATTCGACAAAACCAACCTTGGGAATAGAATATGACCATTTAGGCCCACTTGGATTAGATTAGGACTTTTATTATTAATTTATTTAAAGAAAGGTTAAAATAGTAAAAATCAAAGTTTAATAAGTAGTTAATTTTTAATATTGGGATATACATAAGATAAATTATACTATAAATATTAATTAGAAAGCTAAAAATATTTCGCACATAATGGTATTTTATTTTTAATTTTTGAACATTAAATACGTTTATTAATTTATGACACAACGATAATTCAGTAATTATCTTATTAATGAAATATTGACATAATTAATGTTCTAAACACCCAAATAAATGTAATTTGAGACTTTTTATGAATTCCACTAATTTTCTAGGTTAATATGACATGTTATTATTTATTTAATTAACTTTTTTTGAACTAATCATTCTGTTATGAGTTTCACAAAAATCAATTACTAAATAGTGTAAAATTGACATAAAATAGTTTTTAAAACAAATATTATATTAATAATTGTTATTTTATTCCTAAAAATCTAAGGTTCTGCCAAATGACTTAGATAAGCTTATATATATTAATAATAAACAAGATGGGGTTCTTTTGGCTTGTTATAGTAAGTTTATTAACCTTATAGTGTAAAAACACAAAAAGACACGGTAAAAGTAAAATTATATAACTTAAAGTTAAATATAAATGATAAGGTTAAAATAGGAACCTAAACTTGTCTAAATTATATTGGATGAGAGGATTTCTAGCCATACCCACCTTAGCTTCGAAATTAATCAATTTTGAGCTATTTAAAACCGAATATGACTTTATAATAAAATAATATTTTTAGTTTTCCAAAGGAGCCCCTCTCCTCCCTTATAAAAGGGAACCTCCTCCCTCTCTTCCTCACACCACTTTGAGCCTTCATGCTCGGCCAACCCCTACCAAGTTCTTCTCTCCACTTCCCTGGAGACATCCTAGAGGTCCTGGTCTTCTTAAAAGTCCAATTTTAGTGCCCTAAAAGGAGGTATCAAAGAAGCGCTTTAAAGAAGAGGTAATGCCCGTTACCGATTTTTTATTCTTTATTTCTTCTTCCACTTCATCTTCTTTATTTGTTTCATCATGAAGTAATAACATCAGTATCACTCATATACGGATATGTTTTTATATGTATTAAACAACCCTATTTCACCATCAATCCATCCTACGGGAAATGAAATCATCACGCGTGCGTACGTACGGAATACCGTCTCCACGCCGTGGTGTAATCTATTTTCCACCACCACATTACTTGGATGGGTATAATGGTGTAAATAATGAATATATATGATTATTGTAAATTGATATTGATTCTGAAATAGTATATATACACTCCAATACAATTCCATGATCATGGGAACGATATCAACGCACGTGCGTACATGCGGAATACCGTCTCCATGATGTGATGCGACTCGTTCTACATGATCTTCATTGCATAATGATTGTAGAAATGAATTGAATGAATGAATATGATATATATTACACTAATACCATTCTGGAAATGAGGTATATATAACCTAAAATGAAAAATAAGAATTTATTCGACAACACACGCATAAAAACCAAAAGTAATAAACACACGAATAATAAGTAGCAATGAAATATTACTAATAATAAGATATAAATATGACCATATATGATATCATAACAATATGTATGATTCTGGAATAAGTCAATGAAGTTATTTAAATCATTATACATGAGTTTCAGACACTTACGAAGCAAATTGGACCTAAGGTAAGGGGAAATATTACAATCTCATTTTTATCCGAGATTGTTTATACTTTGGAATTTACTGGGGTGAATTTTATCATCCACATCCTTGTTTCCTCAATATGTAATATTTACATCATTATACAATAGTTTATATCCAATTTTATCCTTCGGTAAGTTTTTAGTAAAAGATATGAAAGGAATCTTTTGTCGTTTTTCGTACGAGGTACTTTTTGACTTTTCCTACAAAAGTACAAGAAGAATGTTTTCTTTTAACAAACACAGCATGAATGGATTTTTTAAAACATTAATTCCAAGAAGCTTCCCTTACATGTTTTCACATTTATTTTTAATCAACTTTTTTAGTTTATAATTTTATGACATTTTAAGAAAGGAAAAGTGTTTTTGAAGTAGAAAGGATATTTTCCTCAAGAATGGAGTTCAAGCATTTTATCAAAAATTATTTTCCGTCTAAGATAATAAAGGGTTATGTTTCTATCCATATTATTACATTTTTTTGATTATGTTGTGATGGAAATATTTTTATGAATTCCTTTATCTTATATGAGTTGTTTTATGATGTCACAATGTTTAAGATTCCCATTTTATTACATGGGTTATGCTATGATGTATAGTTTATAATTTTGTGGCACAAATAAGAATGGTATCATTATGAGATGGGTTGGACCTATATCTCACTTCAATTCATTGGGTAAAGATTTTATATCTCATGAGATATACATGGATGGAACGAAAGGTTAAACCGGTTCAGTGAAGCATGACTGAAACGAGGAATGAACTCGGTTCGAAAATGGACTTTGTCAACTAAGATATTCTTGGCAATGAGTCTTGACTAATAATCAATGATTCTCTATGTTTATGTTTGTACACCCCAAAGTTTCATGTTTTTTTTATGATTATTGGGATTACATTTCACTACTATGATTTATCCCTTGTTATGATATTATGATCTCTTTTGCAGGTTAAGATTTCAGAAATGTTATATTCTTATGAATATGATGTGATTGATATTTCTATTGTTTTCCCTTACTGAGAATTTGAGCTCACCCTTTTATGTTTTCTTTTCCCCAGGATATAAAGAAAGGTTTTAGGTAAGAAAAAAAAGAGAATATCTTTATGGGAAATGTGGAAGATCTTTCATCATGATTAGAAGATTATGTTCTGAGTTTCCAAAGACACTAAACTATTACCGTCCTTGTGTGTGTGATTTTTTTATGCACTAAGTATTCCGTAAAAGTAATGTATTGTCCTTGTACATCAAGTTTTTGGTCTCTACATTTAACTATACAACATAACTCTTGATAAACATAAATCATTCCACTACCTTCTTTAAAACATTGACCGAGCTTCAACAATTCTTTCATCTCAAATATCATTTGTAGTCTCTTCATCATCAACAACATAAAGACTAGCCATACTCTCATGATGATTCTCTTCATGAGAATTTCTCTTAGGGAATTGGTTTGTATAATTCCTATACATTCCACATTTGAAACATTTAACCATTGTTGATGTCTTAGAAATACCATTATCCTTGTCCATGGTGTTTACTGAACCCTTTCCATGGAAATTACTGGATTTGTGTCATTCTTTTCCACACCCAAAGAATCTTCTAGTTCCTTTGAAACACTCTCCCTGATGCATCTTCCCACATGATTTACATGAGGGAAATTGAACTTTCTTTCCTCTATGATCATCATGAAACTCCATATTTCTCTTATTAGCCGAGTCAAGAATATTACCAAAGTGGAGATTATTGATCATATTATGATATTTTTGATTAGGCATAATAACTATATGTGGACTTCCAGATCCAATTTCATTTGGATTCTCCTGAAAAATATCATTCCACTATCCATCATATTCTCCATTATCATGAATCATCATGTTTCTAGCCATTTTTCTAAAACCAAAAAAGAATAGCATGAGAGGCAGAAATAATGATGGGAAAAAACATAATAAATGGGGAGTGCCTTCAATATATAACATCTTATGTTTAATTCTAATACAATTATAGTAATTCTAAGAATATAATTTATACTTTTACTTAACCGTGGTACATCCCTAGACATAACTTTGAAATATCTCTAGGGATCTCATGAAACTTTTTACATCCTAGATTCCAATGGTTAACTAAACCTTTGCTCTGATACTAACTATAGATACCCAAAGCTTTACAAAATTAGACTTTACATTACTTTTTATGACTACTTAATATATGAAAAAACAGATGCCCAAAGATTGTATTAGTTTAGTGTCTTTGGAAACTCGGAACAAAATCTTCTAATCACGGTGAAATATTTTCAAGATCTCCCATAAAGTTCTTCCGATTTTTATACCTAAAACCATTATTTATTTATTGTGGAAAATAAAACATAAAAAGGATGAGCTCAAATACTCAGTAAGGGTAAACATGGAGAACATAAAAAATTTCATAAACATATGAACGTAAAAAAATGAGCATAAAATCTAAACATCAAAATCTTTTGGAAAGACATAAAACATGACAGTACATAAGGCATAGATCATAATGTAATATTAATCATGATAGATAGAATGTAAATAAAACATGTAATTATGTCATCTATTAATCATATTTTATGATTTCTATAATATTCAAGGCATTGCTCCTAAGACCATCATAGTGGACAATGTTCATTACTGAACCGAGTTTACTTGTCGTCCCAACCCTGTATTACAGAACTAGATTTTACTTTCCATTCTAGCCATGTTTATATCATGTGATAAAAATTATTTCCCAATTAATTGGAGGGAGATATAGGTCCCACCCATCTTATAATTAAATCATTATTACTTTTTCAACCAAATAAAACTAAATCATTCATCATAACCGAAATAATAAAATGGGTTTCATAAACATCATCCTATCATAACATAATCCATATAAAACAAATGAATATAATATCATCATAAGAAGAATCTAACCATGTAAATAATAGGCAAATTATACTTGAATCCTAATCATACTAAATAATGTCATCTTAGATGGAAAATAGTTATGACAAAATACTTGAAAAGAATTCTTGAGGAAAATATTTTTTCTACATCAAAATCATTTTTTTTCACAAAATTCCATGTAATTTTAAATGATAATGATTTTCTGAAAATAATAATGAAATTATGTAGAGGAAGCTTCATGAAAATAAGGTGTTATGAAACTGTGAAAATTCATCCATGCAGTATAAGTTAAAAAAAGAATTCTCCTCGTACTTTTAACAAAAAAGTCAAAAAGTACCACATATGGTAATCAAAAGAATGATTCCCTAATAAAAGGTAATAGTCAAAGAGGGGTAAAAATGACATTAAACATACATGGAAGAATATTAAACACATTATAAAAAGTATTTTATGGACATTGATGAATATATAACCCAAGTAAATACTTATGTATAAGCAATCTTGGATAAAAATGAGATTGCCATATTATCCCTTACCTAAGGTCCAATTTCTTCCATACATGTCCGAAACTCTTGTATAGTGGGTTTAAACATATTATTAACTTGTAAATGAACCATAATAATATTTATTATATGATATATGTTCCAATTATTACTTTATATTACCCGTTCATTTGTCAATACCATGTTAAAGCATCATTTTGGGTAAAATCGTTTCTTTTATTATACGTGTCTGGACTTGTTGTTCGTGATATTATTATTAATTATATCACGATTTACATATTTCCAATATGTAAAACATGATTTATATATCATATATATTCAGTATATATATATATATAATAGATAGATAAATGAAATGAAACACACCGTTCATGGAGATAGTAGGCCGTAGGTACGCATGAACGTTGTTTTCCATTCATTATTGACTTTAATGGAAGTAATTAGATTATATATATATATAAACATAAATAAAGTATAATTATTATTTCATATATATCATTATTATTAATTATATATAATTTATATTCATTCTTGAATGGTTAACATGGAGAATGAATTTCATCATGTTGTGGAGACGGTAATCTGTACGTACGCAAGAGCGATGATATCATCCCCATAATTATTGAAAGAATTTGGAGGGGTTGATATAATATCTCAGAATCAGTATGATTTTATAATAACCATAAACATTTATTATTTACACCATTATACCCATCACAGTAAGGTGGCGGTGGAAAAACAGATTACACCACGACGTGTAGGCGGTATTCCGTACGTATACACGCATGATGATTTCGTTTTCTATAGGATGGATAGAAGGTGAAAGGGGGATGTATCATATTTATAATAACATTTCCATATATTATTTATACTAAAGTTATTACTTTATAATGTAACAACTAAAGAAGAGGATGTAGAGGAATAAATAAACATGAAAGAATCGGTAGAAGAGATTACCTCTTCTTCGATATGCCTCATCTTAAACTCCTCTTAGGGCACTATAGTTAGTCTTCAAAGAAGACTAGGACCTCTAGTAGGGTTCTATGAAAGTTTAGAAGTGAAATTGGAAGGTTTTTGCCGAGCATGATGTCTCAAATTTTTGTGAAGAGGAGAGGGTGGAGGTGCCCTTTTATAAGGGAGGAGAGGGGCATCTTTGGAAACCTCAAAAATATTAATTTAATATAAATTCAAACCCCATGTAAAAACAACCATAATGACTCAAATCATAATTTTAGATGAGATAGGGTTGTAATATCATCAACTAATAAAATTTATACATGTTGTAAATTGATTTTAAACCTTATCAACATTATTTATCCTTATTTAAACTATTTAATTTTATATATGGTAATAATATTCTAAATTTTAAATTGTTATAAATAATTAGTTATGTGTATCGAATTATCCATAACTGAGTAATTTATGACATTTTAGACCATATAAATATAAATTTATAATTTTTAAATATTTGTTTTATTTTTAAACAAATTAATAATATGTTATTTTTATAAAATAACAATAGTTTTGATTTTGACAGTATTCATTTATTTGAATTTAAATAAAATCCACATATAGTATATATTGAAAAAAAAATGTTTAATAGATCAATAACATGTTTTATTACTCAATATAATTTATGGATAATATTAATTAGTTTATATATTATTTATATTAATATTTATAAAACCATTTATTTGATATTTCTCTTAATAAAACAATTACTACATCATTTTTTTATAATCCTTTAATATACATATTAGTGGCATAAAAATTAAAAATAAAATACTTTGATGATGATAAATATAATATCTTTAATAATAATACTTTCAATTGAATTATATCATCTTAAAATCACAACATTTAAATTGTTATATTTATTAAATCTTGAAGGTGACAACTTTGACATCAATTAAAATAAAATAATATGAGTGTCATAATCTTTTTTTATAAAATAATATGAGTGTCATAATCTTTGTCATATTATGAGTGTCAAATTATAACATATTATACCATTGGATTCTAATGGTTTACATGTACATGAAAAATAATTTTTGGGCTGGTTTTTGTGCCTTTTATGGTCACTATTAGTTTAATAAAAACTCAATTATTGATTTTTTACTAAATAAACAATTTCTGCATCACTATTGTGTCACTATTAATGATAATTATTCAATCCCTAAAAATTATAAATAAATTATCATGATGTAGATAATTTTATTATCTTTATGTAGAATATATATATTCGAGGGTTTATGAAGTTTATCACTAAATTAAAATTATTACACTTATAAGATGAAAGAGAGTGACATGTTGTCACTTTCTTTGGTTTTAATAATAATTACATCTTATTTAGGGTCAAAATCCCATGAAATGAATCTATTTGGAGCCTTATGTGATATGGGTCTACTTTTATTAATCCAATAGAATTTTGGCAGGTGTTAGGGTAATTTTATAATCTTATTTTTACCCTTAATTACCATATTTACCATTAACTATAGTAAATAAAATTTACCGTAGTTACTATTCATAATTTTTAAAAATAAAATGTAGCCTATTAACATAATTTAGACCTACTAATTCCAAATATGGAATTCATTTTTCAAAATTAAAAACATATAAGTTGATGTAATTAAATTAAAATAAATCCTGTTGTTAAGAAAACGTGTTTTAAAAGATAACACGTTGAAAAAGATTGAAATGTTTTTACCTATGAATTCAGTGTAAAATTAATGATAATAACTTAAATTATACTAAATGCTTAAAATATATTATATTTATACATTAAAAACATTCATTATTATAATTTAATCATATAATTTATCTCGATTAAAAATGTTGTTTTTAATTAAAATATAGCGTATTTTTACTATTCATTAAAATATGAATGTTATCAGAAATGTATCAAATATTTATCCAATATAAATTTTTATATCCTAATTCAAAAGACGAATTTTATTTTGTAAAATTGAACTTATAAACTTTTCAAAAGTTATATTTAAAATGGGTGCACCATCTAAAGATGGTAAAACTGCAATTTTTTTTAAAAATACTTCTTTTATCGAAAAATTGATTTTGTTTTCATATCACATTCTAGAAAATGTGTAAGATGAATTATAATGTTATAAAATTCAAAATTCATTTAATAATATTCAGAATATCTAGTTCATAATATTATAATGATATAACATTGTTTAGTAAAACTCGGTATTGCGTACAACACACACTATCAAGGAAGGCCGCTCATTCATGCAATACAAGCCAAGAATAGGGTTTGCATATTCTACAAGATAATACAATGTTGAAAATAGTGAAAGATAATCTTGGTGTACCAGAAAACACAAGACATCAAGGAAATTTAAAATAATATTTCTCATAAAATCCTGGGGTGTTACAAGAGGTCCACTTTCTAGGACACATTATCTCAAAGGCTAGAGTTGTGGTGGATACAACAAAGATATAGGTTATGCAATCTTAGGAGCCACCCTGGAGTGTGATCGAGGTGGGGAGATTCCTAGGGTTAGGTTGATAAAACAGGAGATTCATATCCAAATTCTCCATCGTTACGACATCCTTGCCAATATTGATATAGAAGGGACAACCCTTCATCTAGACAAAGAGATATTATAAGAGTTTCCAGGAGGTGAGGCAGAGAATGACAAGTGCTCCAATCCTGAGGATACCTGAAGAGGTAGATGGGTACATTGTCCATTGCGACACATTAAGGACTACACTTGGGTGTGTCCTGATGTAGGTGAAATAATTGATCACATACAGATCAAAAAAACTAAGACAACATGATAAAATGTATGCTACCCATGACCTAGAGTCAATAGCAGTGGTATTTGCCTACAATCTATGGAGACATTACCTAATGGATGAACGTTTTATATTCTAAAATGATCACAAGAATCTGAGGTATATCTTCCCTTATAAGTACATGAACCTAAGATAGTGGTGATGAATGTAGTTCCTCCCGGACTACAAATTTGAGATAGTCTATACTCCTGGGAAGGGGAATGTGGTTGCAGATTCACTTAGCATGAGGTCTCGCCTACAATTACTGAATGAGGCGACAGAGAATCTAGCTGTGATGTAGATATTGTAATGCCCCAACCCCAGAAACCCAGAGTCAGTTCATTATAACGTATCATTGGCATGATCATAAAAGATCATGTCTCGAAAGATTGATTAATTTAGTAGCCTAGGATGTACACGATACATTCATGGGGATTCCATTACATCATAAAATGGAAAATTATAACAACATTGTTTCCGTAGACAACACTGAGATCCCATAAACTATCCCTACAAGTAAGTCATAATATACTTCTTTGCATCCTAGGAAAAATAAAACATTGAAATGGGTGAGCTCAGAAGCTCATTAAGGATAACATTTTAGCGGAAACATTCATAAATAATCATAATCATTTAAGGAAGTGTATAAGAGTAAAACAAAAGCCTTTTAAACATGAACATCAACATAATATAGAAAAGATAAAATCAAATAAATCCATTTACTTATTCACTTGTATATTCTACTAGTTGAATAATCACATGAAATATCAATATCCACTTTCATAATGATGGAATGCATAATGCCAGACATTCATAACCACGTAGTCAAGGCCTTGTGCCAAGACTACAAAAACAATTTCGTCAAAGCCTTTTTCCAAGAAAATAGTTTGTCTCATGAGATATAATGATGCATCTAGGATCTATAGTGGGATCCACCCATCACATAATTAGTCCAATGCATTCCTCATATGAAAAGGTTGAAGCATAATGTGAACATTTGTATGAAAACTAGCATAGGAAATGTCAATATTTATACCACAAACCATGAATGGTGTAAATATGGCACATCCAAAGTCAAACATAACTCATTAAATAACATATGGAATATTTTATTATAATATATCAAACACAATAAGGATAATTAATAATATTGACATAGATGAAAATAATCATCAAAACTATTTAAGAGAAAGATCCACTTTTTTCTTGAAAAAGATTAAGAGTCTCACTATTTATCAAGAAGCTGTTTAAAATAGATTATTGAATAAAAGGTCCCCATAACACTTTTAAACATTTAAAAGGAATTTTAATTTTAAAATTTTAATGTCCATATAAATAAATCCTTAAACCCTATTTTAAAACATGATCATTAATGAGAATGATGTTGAATAATAAATCGTTAAAACATTTTAAAATGATATTTTATATACAGTTAATAACTAAAAGAGAGACACCTGAATACAAATAATTTAGGTAATAAATACTTTTTAATATCATGAGAATAAAGGGATTCCTGATATACTATTTCAATGTACATTATATACACCATATAAAAGTGATTTGGTGTATAACAAAAAGGAAGCCTCGATGGAATGTAAATTGAGATGAAATATATTATAAAGACCATATACTTAGGTTAAGCATAATTCAATGGCATAATTATGTGTGAAAAATAAAATTCACTCAATATGATCAGATATTCAGTTTAAATTAATCAGAAGACATTCACACACATTCTTGTAAAAACAATGCCAATGAATTAGATGTTTGACTCAACAAATGGAGATTGAGTTAAAATTACTCTTGTCAAGTTCATATCAATGACTTGATAATTTATCAATGGAGTGATTATGTGTATAAAAAATATATCCCCATAAATGGGAGAGTATATTATGACATAATCAAATAGATAGTGATTCCACAAATAATCTTGGAGTAAAATAATCAATGAAGTATACATAAAGCCGATTGAGTGGAAATTGAAATTTAAAATTCCCTTATCGATTTGGTATCTTATGAAACATACACCCATAAATGAAGGATCATACAATGATGATGTAAATATCCATAAATTAATGTATATTACACAATGAATACAATCAAATGAAGTACACACACCTTATGAAATAAATAAGTGGTGAACAATGGAAATATCATGGAATTAAGAGTGAGATAAGAAACCCAATACTTTATACTTTTTCCTTGGTCGAGGGTAGGTTAAACACCTTTATAATGGTTAAATAATTGTTATTAAATTATAAAATAATCATATACATTAATATGTCATCATATATGAGCTTTTAACATATCTTTGTTAATAATATCTTAGTATTATCGTTGTTTTGGGTGTTAACAGATTCGTTTTACATTATATTCTTTGTTATGTGAGTCATATTTTTTATTAATGGGATGTATCATATTCATATCCAGAATGATATCATGTCACTAAATATTATTTCAAATCATCAAATGATAGTTATTCTTGAATGGATATGATGGAGAATGAATCTCATCGCGTTCGTGGAGACGGCAATCTGCACGTATGCACGAGCGACAATATCATTATTTTGATGTTAAAATAATATATAATTGGATGGTATTTAAAATATTCAGAATCATTATCATATTATATTTATTATTTACATAAATTACACAAAATTATTATAACCATCCAAATAATTATGTATTGAATAACAATTAGACCACGACTTGGTGATGGTAAGTCGTACGTACGCACGTATGGTGACATGTCATTCAAAGGATGGATATAATATTGAATATCGCTGTACAATATTAAAAATAACATCAACATATATATAAGATACTGGAGTTATTAATTTATAATGTAAACAACAATGAAAGAGGAAGTGGAAGAACAAAGGAATTTGAAAGAGATGATGAGATATTTACCTCTTTTTCAAGTTCTTCTTTTTGATTTGATAAAAAGGGATCCTTATGTTGGCTTTATGACTAAAGGGGGCCTATAGGATGAAGGTAGGAAACTTTTGAGGGTATTTATGTAGATTTTGGACGATCCAAAAGGCGTTTATGGTGTGAATTATTGGGAAGGTGGAGTGCCATTTTTAAAGAGGGGTGAGGGGCACCTTATGAAAAACTAGAAATATTATTTTATAATAAAATCAATTTCGGCTTATAATGGCTCCAAAATGGATTATTTAAAGTATATGGTGGGTATGGGTCAAAAACCACTCAACCAATAGGTTTTATGCAGGTTTGGGTTACTATATTAACCTTATATTTTAGGGTTAACTCTTAGTTAAATAGTTTTACATTTACCACGTCTCTTTGAATATTTATTTTATATGGCTAATAAACGTACTATATACTTCCTAGAAAACCCTAAGTGGTTCATTAATGACACACCTATCCTTATATAAGTATTTTTTACGAACCGTAAATTTTTAGGAATATAATACCAATTAATAATATTATATTTTTTAAATTCTGTTTTATGTCAATTTTGATAATATTTGGTATTTTGTTTTTTCGAAATTTATAACAGCATTATTAATTTGAAGAAAATTCATAAAACCAACCCCAATATGTCATATTAAACTATAAATGTAGTGTAATTCATAAAAGTCTCAAATTACATTTATTTGGATATCTATAGAATCAACTAGTTTAATATTACATTAATTAGGTAATTAATGCATCATTATTGTGTCATTAATAAATTAAATTATTTAACGTCTAAAAAATATAAATAAGATACCATTATGTAGGAAATATTTTTATCTTTCTAATATATATTTATAGTATAATTTATCTTATGTGTAGCCATATATTAAAAAAGTTTTATTTATTAAACATTTATTTTAACTCTTTTAACTTTTCATTGAATTATATAATAATAATTGTCCTCATCTAATCCAAGTGGACCAAAGAGGTTCATATTTTACTCCTAAGGTTGTTTTGGACAAATTATAATAATCCAATAGAAATATTACATGTGTTAGGGTAATAATAATATCATTTTTTCCCTTAATTACCAAATTTACTTTTAACCGTGGTAAATATAAGTACAAAAGTTACTATTCACCAAAAATTATTTTCATCTTATTGAACAACATTTTACTTAATAATATCAACCGTGTCTCTCAGATTTTTGATGTTCCATTCATAGAAGCAGTAAAATTAAATTTTATGTGAATTTACAAATTCTCCAAGGAGGTGGGTAAAAGACGGTGAAAAGTTCAATAAAACTTTTATATATCTAAAATTGTTATAAACTTACTCCAATGAATTATATTGATCTTATATAGGTATTATGTATCTATTTTGACATAAAATAAATTTAAATAAAATAAATAATTATTTATAAAAAAATCAGTTTTAAACTATAACTGAGTGTTTTTTATTATTCATCAAAAATTAAAAGTTTTCAGAAACATACCAAAAATTCACACTAAGCTAATTTTGAAATTCTGAATTCAAAAATGTAGTCTATTTTACCAAATAAAAAACATTGAAATTGAATTTTTTATTTTAAAATTAATTCCCGTTGTAAAAACCAAAAAGTGCATTTTTATGATTTAATAACTACCAAAATATTGACATTTGTTTATGTCCAATTTCAAAATGAAATTACGTCCAATGACCAACATTAGATTAAATGGTAAAAATTTAATCTAATTATACATTCAAACCATTCATATTTACAGTTGAACACTATAAATTATTATGATTAAAAATTTTGTGTTCAGTTAAAATATATTATTTTTCACTATTCTCCCAAATATGAAAGTTATCAGAAGAACACAAAAAATATGTTGAAAATAAATTCATATATCCCCATCTCAATTAAAAAGTTCATTTTGTCAAATTTAATATATATAAGTTTCAAATATTGTATTTAAAAGGGTTCTCCATTAAATGGTGGTAAAATTTCATTTTTTAAAATATATTTCTTTTATCTGAAAAAATTAATTTGTCCTTAGATTATATCTAAGAAACTCATAATATTGATTGTAAAATTATAAGGTTTATATAAAGGTAAAAATTCTATTAATACAATTCATAGCCGCTTTTGAATGACTAGTTTGGTATGTCGTGGTTCACTTGAACTCGATGTTGTGTGTAGTGTATGTTATTGAATTACATTAAATAACTAACGTACTATGAAATCATGGTGTGTTACATTCTTCCCTCATTCAATAGATTTTTTCCTCAAAATTTTTAAAATTGGTCTTGAAAATATAATGAAAAGTCTCACATCGGAAAAAGATTCAATAAAACTATAACATTAAAATAAATAAAGAGATGTACAAAGGCCACCCAAGATAACCCATACTTGTATTCCATGAAGGAAAACATGGATCTGGAAGATAAACTATTTGTCATGTTCAAATGGAGAGGGATAGAAAACATGGTAAAGAGAAATTTAACAACAAGAAAACCACTAACTTGTGATGGGATAGACAGTCATTAGTTTCCCAGTAAGAAAAGTATGCAGACAACATTTTTTTAAATTTAATTTTCATAAAGATGAGGAATTTATTTATGATATTGACTAAGAACAAAAAGAGATATAATTAATTTTTAAGTAGAGTTTCATTATTTAATTAATTTATACCACTAACTAGTTTTTTTAATGATGAGTATTCAGTATGACTTGGTAACACTAGATGATCTAGAATAAATTTTTAGAGAATCACATGATCAACAAAGGATAAAAAATAAATTTACCTTGTCTTTAGAGATTATTCAAAACCAAAACGGGTAGTACAAGATCTTATGATCCCCCAAAAGGATATTCCTATATAGAAATAAACACTAATCTCAAATTCTAAAACTAAACCAACAATATACCAAAGTTAAAAAAATATCATTCAATAAACTATTGTCTTTAAAATCCTTCAATATAATCCAAACTAATATTGAATCCCAAAATGTAGAAGAATTTGGTTATGTAGTCTTCCATGTTAAATTG
The DNA here is from genome assembly GCA_963277665.1 of Viscum album. Taxonomy (NCBI): domain Eukaryota; kingdom Viridiplantae; phylum Streptophyta; class Magnoliopsida; order Santalales; family Viscaceae; genus Viscum; species Viscum album. Next base: position 809,763,110 of record OY728130.1, read on the forward strand.
TATCTCCAAATGACATCAACTACTCTAAAAGTCACATACTTAAAAGAAATTAACCTAACCACATATTCTCCAGTATAGGTTAAAAATTTCCATAAATAACCCAAATCACTATAAAACCACAATAAAATCATAGATAAAATCCAGTATTACTCCTCAAATGAAATCCCATAGTATTCTATTTTCCATGGGCATATAGTGTTCCTAACAAAGCAGACATCTTCCAAAATAACATTTATCACTTAATCACAAAATCAATTTCCTATATTAAGGGAATTCATTTGATAAGACATAAGATCCATAATAAACATATAATTGATCAATAAAATAATTTAAATAAAAATAATTAGGCACACTAACCAGGGAATTCACGTAGTCCAGTGGTAGGTGATAAATCCCAATTGCACTCTGGTTGTGGGTTCCATTCCCACATATTTGACCAATGCGACGGGTTGTCACACGGTCTGCGTGTTGTCCTTTTTCAAAAAATATATTTTATAACATTACCAAAATCAGATAAATTCCTCAAAATAACTATAACATAATTTAACCACAAATGATATCTCATACCTTGCATTTTCATCCCAAAATATAATAACTTGTAATTGCCTCAAACCCAATGATCATATAAAACTAAATGGTTAATTATTACTATATCCACAAGAAAAAATATATGCCTTCCTCAAATATAATTTTCACATGAAAAATTTTAGGGTTACAAATACAAGAGAAAATTATTCCAAAGTAACCCCATCAACAAGGAGCAATAATACTTTTAAACATTTCTCCCCCCATTTATTTCTAATAGATTCTTCTTTGACCAAGAAAATATCTTATAGAATAAGGCATTCACTTGGGTATTGGCCAGGTCCCCTACATTTACACAAAGTGACTATAAATGGATTCATGGAAAAATATTTATTTTCTTCTATTGTACTCTTCATTTTTCATCGGTAATTCCTCATTTTATGTCCTTCTTTCCGACACGTAAATCATTTTTTCCATTGAGACACTTTATTGGGTGTCTCCTTCCACATTTCCTACATTATGAAAATTGAGGATTCTTCTCTTTATGGTCTCTACTACTGGGGATCATTTCATTCCTCACTTTTCTCTTCATTGTGAGTCCAGGAGTTGGTTAATATATATGTTGTTGATCATTTTTTTGGAAAACTGATTTGGCCTGAACACAATATATTTTACGCATATCAAAATTCTATTTTGTTGATCATTTCCACCACCGTTCCCAACTTTTACATCATTCTCAATGTTACAATGACTTCCTTGGAATCCTTCCATTGACTAAAACCAGAAATCATTGCGTGAGTAACAGTAGTCATAAAATCATTTAGAGAATATCATGACACCATATTTTCAATTTGAAACACCTTTTGATTAACCAAGGTAATTTATACTCATATTATATTAAAATAATTCAAATTGGTTTGTAAAGAAAATGTAAATTATCCTAAGCATATCCACTGGGATTGTCATAACCAAGAGTGCATCAAGGACCATTGTCGTGCACCAGTTCCCATTCGAGTCTAGCGCAAAGCGGTGTTTTATGGTTTTACCCCAAGGTACATCTATGCCAGTGCCACCGCTACGTGCTCGTATCCAGACATGGATTTGTTTCTTGTAAAACTCAAAAAATCACTACAATATAAAAATTATTGGAAGTTCTGAAATACTAATCCTCAAATTCTATCTTAGGCTATGTGATCAAATCAGAGTTTATCTAAATCTAGTTTCCATGGGTTGTACAGAACTTCCAATGATACCAGTTGTAATTCCCCAACCCCAGAAGCCCAGAGTCGGTGCATTATTACGTATCATTGGCATGATCATAAAAGATAAAGTATCTAAATACCTATTAGTTTAGTAGCCTTGGATTTACTAGAAAGATTCATAAGGTTTATATTACATTATAAAATATAAAACTACAACAAAATTTTTTCCATAGAAAAAACTGAGATCCAATAGACTATCCATGCAGATTATTCATAATATACTTCTTTGTATCCTAGGAAAAATCAAAAATAGAATGGGGTGAGATCAGATGCATAGTAAGGATAACATTATAGCAGAAACAGTCATAAATAACCATAAACAATTAAGACAACATATTAGACTAAAACAAAATCCTTTTAGACATGAACTTCAGCATAATACGGCAAAGATAAAATCAAATAAATAAATTTAATTATTCACATTGATATTCTACTAGTCTAATAATCACATTCAATATCAATACCCACTTTCATAATGATGGAATTCATAATTCCATACTTTCATAACCACATAGTGAAGGCCTTGTGTGAAGACTACAAATAAGATTTTATCAAGGCCTGGTGCCAAGACAGTAGTTTGTCTCATGAGACCTACCGATGCATCGAGGAACTATAGCGCGCTGAACCCATCACTTACATTTTCCAATTCATTCCTCATATGAAACTGTAAAATCATAATATGAAAATTCTTATTAAAACTAGCATATGAAATGTCAATATTTTAAGAACAAACCATAAAGGGAATAAAAACAGCACATCCAAAGTCAAAAATAAGTCATTCAATACAATATGTATGATTTTATTATAATATATCATCCTTAATAGAGAATAATGAATGATATTGGCATAGATGAAAATAATAATCAAAACTATTTAAGAGAAATATCCCCCTTTTTCTTGAAAACATTTAAGAGTATCACTATTTATCAAGAAGATATTTAAAATAGATTTTTGAATCAAAGTTTCCCATAACAATTTGAAACTTTAAAAGTAATTTTAATTTTAAAACATTAATGTCCATGTAAATAAATACTTAAAAACATTTTTAATACATGGACATTAATGAGAAAGATTTAGAATAATAAATCATTAAAACATTTTAAAATGTTATTTTAGTTAGAGTTAGTAACCAAAAGAGACACTTGAATAAAAATAATTGAGGTAATAAAAACTTTTTAATATCATGAGATTAATGGTATTGATGATATAATTTGTCAAATTACTTTATATACACCACATAAATGTGATTTGGTGTATAACAACAAAGAAGTCTCAATGGAATGTAAATTGAGATGAAATCTCTTATAAAGACATTATCATTAGGATAAGGATAAATGAAAGACATAATTATGTGTGAAAAATATAAATACACTCAATATGAATTGATATTCAGTGTAAATCAATCAGAGGAAATTGACACATATTCTTGTAAAAACAACTCCAATGAATTGGATGTTTAACTGAACAAATAGAGATCGAGTTAAAATTACTCTTATCAAGTTCATATCGATGACTTGAGAATTTATCAATGTAGTTATTATGTGTATAAAAATTATATCCACAGAAAGGGGAGTGGAAATTATGACATAAGAAAATTAATAGTGATTCCACACATAATCTTAGAGTAAAATAATCAATGAAGTATGTGTAAAGCCAAATGAGTGGATATTGAAATTTCAAATTCCCTTATCAATTTGGTAACTTAAGAAACATACAACCATAATATAAGGATCATAAAATGCGGATATAAATATCCATAAATTAAAGTATATTACACAATGAATACAATCATGGACAGTACACACACCACATGTAATAAATAATTGGTGAAGAATGGAAATCTCAAGGAATTTAAAGTGAGATAAGAAACCCCTTTGTACTTTTTCCTTGGTCGAGGGTAGGTTAACATATTGTATAATGTTGAAATAATTGTTATTAAATTATACAATAATCACATACATTAATATGATATCATATATGATCGTTTTATATTTCTTTGTTAATAATATCTTAGTATTATCATCGTTTTGGGTGTTGACAGATTCGTTTTCCTTTATATTCCTTGTTCTGTGAGTCATATTTGTTATGAATGGGATGTATCTTATTAATATCAAGAATTATATCATGTCTCTAAAAATTATTTTTAATCATAATATGAAATTTGGTTTGAATGATATGACGAGGAATGAATCTCATCGCGTTCGTGGAGACGGTAATTGGTAAGTTCGCACGAGCAACAATATCATTATTTTGATATTGAAATAATATATAATTGGATGATATATCATATATTAAGAATAATTATCATGTTATATTTATTATATACATCAATTACAAATCATTATTATATACATCCAAATAATAATGTTTTGAATAACAATTACACCACAACATGGAGACGATAAGTCGTACGTATGCACGTATGATGACATGTCATTTAAAGGATGGATAGAATAAAAAATATGGTTGTACCATATTCATAATAACATCACAGTATATATAATATACTGGAGTTATTATTTTATAATGGAAACAACAATGAAAGACGAAGTGGATGAAGAAAGGAACTTGAAAGAGGTGATGAGATATTTAAATCTACTTCGGGTTCTTCCTTTTTATTTTATCAAAATGGATCAATAGGTTGGATTTATGACTAAAGGATGGCCAATAGGATGAAGGAAGGACAGTTGAGAGGGTTTTGGGGTAGATTTTGGCATATCCAAAAGGCTTTGAAGATGTGAATTTGAGGGAAGGGTGAGTGTCCTTTTACAAGAGGGGTGTGGAGCAGCTTAGGGAAAACATGAAATATTATTTTAAAATAAACTCAATTTCGGCATATAATGGCTCCAAAACGGATCACGTAAAGTATAAGGTGTGGATGGGTCGAAAAACACTCAAAAAATAGGTTTTAGAGAGGTTTAGGTATGTATATTATCCTTATCTTTTAGATTTAACCCTTAGATAAATAGTTTGACATTTATCATGTCTCTTTAAATTTTTATATTAAATGGATAATAAATTTTCTATATACTACAAGAGAACCCAAAGTGGTTAATTAATAAAACAGATATCTTTATATATGTCTTTTTTCTGAACAATAGATTTTTAGGAATTGAATATCAATTAATAATATAATATTTGTTTTAAAAACACTTTTATGTCAATTTTGACACTATTTGGTATTTAGTTTTTTCTAAATTCATAAAAGAATTTTTACTTCGACCAAAATTCATCTAACCAACCCTAATATGTCATATTAACATATAAAAAGAGTGGAATTCATAAAACGTCTCAAATTACATTTATTTGGATATTTAGAGTATCAATTTGTTTAATATTTATTTAATTAGGTAATTACTACATCATCATTGTGTCATTAATAAAGTAAATTATTTAATTTTTAAAAACTATAAATAAAATAGAATTATGTAGGAATCCTTTTTAGATTTATATTTAATATTTATGGTCTATTTTGTCTTATATGTAACCCTATATTAAAAAAAATTTAGTTACTAAACTTTGATTTTAACTCTTTTAACTCTTCTTTGGATTAAATAATAATAAATGTCCTGATCTAATCCAAGAGGACCAAATAGGTTGATATTTTTTACTATGGTTTTTTGGTCTAATTATACTAATCCAATAGAATTAGGACATGTGTTAGGGTAGTAATAATATCATTTTACCCTTAATTTATCTATTTACTTTTAACCGGGGTAAATAAAAGTTAAAAGTTACTATTCACCAAAAAAATATTATAATCTTATTGAACAATATTTTACATACTAATATCAACCATGCCTCCCAGATTTTTGAAATTCCATTCAAAGAATTGGTAAAATTAGGTTTAATGTGAATTTGAAAATTCTCCTAGGAGGTGGGTAAAAGACAGTGAAAAGTTCAATAAAATTATTATATATGTAAAATTATTATAATCTGACTCCAATGAATTATATTGAACATATATAGTTATTATGTATCTATTTTTACCTGAAATAAATTTTAAAAAAATTAATAATTTCTTAAATAATAATTCGTTTTTAAACTATAACTCAATGTTTTAACTATTCATCAAAAATTAATTATTTTCGGAAACTTACCAAAAAAATCACCCTAAGATAATTTTGATATTCTGAATTCAAAAATGAAGCCTATTTTAACTTATTAAAAACATAGAAATTGCATTTATTAGTTTTAAATTAACTCCCATTGTCAAAACCAAAAAGCGTATTTTTATTAAATAATAACTACCAAAATATTGACATTTTCTTATGTCAAATTGCAATGTAAAAAATATTTCCAATGATCAAAATTGGATTAAATGGTAAAAATATAATCTAATTATACATCCAAACAATTCATATGTATAGTTGAACACTATAAATATTTTGATTAAAAAAGATGTTTTTAGTTAAAATATATTATTTTTCACTATGCACCGAAATATGAAAGTTATCATAAAAACACCAAATATTTACTGAAACTAAATAATTTTGTCCCTATCCCAAATAAGATGTTTATATTTTAAAATTTATTATATTAAAGTTTCAAATATTGAATTTATAAATGGTTCGCCATTAAAAGGCAATAAAATTTCATTTTTTGAAAAATACTTCTATTATTTGAAAAAATGAATTTGTCCTTACATTATGTCTAAGAAACACATAATATAGATTACAAAATTATAAGGGTTATATAAATTTCAAAATGATTTTAATACTATTCATTACCGCCTTTGAATAACTAGTTTTGTACATCGTGGTTCTCTTGAACTCGATGTTGCGTGTAGTGTAAGTTATTGAATTTTTTTAAGAACTAACGTACTATGAAATCATGGGTTGTTACATTATTCCCTCCTTCAATAAATTTCAACCTTCAAATTTTTAAAATTGGGCTTGTGAATATAATGAAAGTCCCACATCAGAAAAACATTCAGTAAAACTATCAGTTTAAAATAAAGAAAGAGATGTACAAAAGTCACCCAAGATAACCCATACACAGATTCCACGTAGGAAAACATGGATATGCAAGATAAACTAAGTGTCAAGTTCTGATGGAGAGGGATAGAAAACATGATCTAGAGAATGTTAACAACAAGAAAACCACATACTTGTGATGGGACAAACAGTCATTAGTTTCCCAGTAGGAAAAGTAAAATGACAAAATTTTTTTGTTTTAAGTTAAATTTCATAAAGATGCAGAATTTATTTATGAGATTGACTAATAACATAAAGAGATATACTTACTTTTTTAAGTATAGTTTCATTCATTAATTAATTTCTAGCACAAACTCATTTTCTTAATGATGAGTATTCAAGAATACTTGGTCACACAGAAAGATCTAGAATAAACATTTAGTGAATCAAAATATCAACAAAGGATAAAATATATATTTACCTTGTCTTTAGAGATTAATCAAAACCTAAATGGTTAGTACATAATCTGATGGTCCCCCAAAGGATATTCTTTTAGTAAAAGAAACACTAATATTAATTTCTAAAATTATTCCAATAATACCCCAATGTTAAATAAATACCATTCAATAAACAATTGTCTTTAAAATATTTCAATATAATCCAAACAAATATTGAAACCCAAAATATAGATGAATTTGGTTATTTAGTCTTCCGCGTTAAATTGAATATCCAAAAAACCTCAACTACTCTTAAAGTCACATACATAAAAGTAATTAACTTAATCACATATTCCCTATTATAGGTGAATAATTTGCATAAATAATTTAAATCACTATAAATCCACAATAAAATCATAGATAAAAATCCACCATTACTCCACAAATGAAATCCCATAGTATTCTATTTTCCTTGGGCATATAGTATTCCCAACAACGCAAACGTCTTCCAAAATAACATTTATCACTTAATCACAAAAAATTCCAATAATAAGGGTATTCATTTGTTAAGACATTAGATCCCAAATCAACATATTATAGATTAATAAAATCATTTAACTAAAAATAATTAGCCACAATAACCAGGGACATCATGTAGTCTAGTGGTTCGTGACAAATCCAAATCACACTCTGGTTGTGGGTTTGATTCCAACAGCTTTGTCCGATATGACGGGTTGTCACATGGTCTGTGTGTTATCCTTTTTCAAAAAGTATATTTTATTACATTACCAAAATGAGATAAATTACTCAAAATAACCATAACATAATTTAACCACAAATGTTATCTCATACCATGCATTTTCATCAAAAAATATAATAACTTGTAATTGCCTGAATCCCAATAATCATATAAAACCAAATGGTTATTAATCTATATGTCCACATGGGAAAAGATAAGTCTTCCTCAAATATCATTTTCATATGAAAAAATTTATGGTTACAAATACAAGAGAAAATTATTCCAAAGTAATCCCATCAACAAAGAGAACTAATAATTTTAATCATTTCTCCAAAATTTTATTTCCACATAGCTTCTTCTTTGACCCAGAAAATATCCTATAGAATAGGGAATTCACATGGGTAATGGACAAGTCCCCTAAATTTACAGAAACTGACTATAAAAAATATTCTTAGGACCATTTTTATTTTATTCCATAGTACTCATCATTTTTTCTCGGAAATTCTTCAATTTATGTCCTTCTTTTCCACACATAAAGCATTTCTTTATTCCATTGAGACACTTTCTTGTGTGTATCCTTCCACATTTCTTGAATGATGGAAATTGAGGATTCTTTTATCCATGGTCTCCACTACTGGATATCTTATTATTCATCACCATTCTCTTCTTTTTTTAGTCCGGGAGTTGGTTATTATATATGTTGTTGTTCATATTTTTGGAAAACCGATTTGGGATGAACACAATATATTTTATGCCTATCAACATTCCATTTTTTTCTCATTTCCACCACCATTACCACTTTGATCATCATTTCCAATTTTACTATGACTTCCTTGGAATCCATCCATTGACTAAAAGCAGAAACTATTATGTGAGTAACAGTAGTCATAAAATAATTTAGAGAATATCATAACACCATATTTTCTATTTTAAACACCTTAGGATTAACCATGGCCATTTATTCTCATATTATATTAAAATACTTAAAATCGTTTTATAAAGAAAATTTAAATTATCATAAGCATATCCACCAGGAGTGTAGTATCCAAGAGTGCAGCAGGGCCCGTTGTTGTGAAAAACTTCCCATTTGAGTCTATCTCAAAGCGGTGTTTTCAGGTTTTACCCCTAGGTACATCTCTGCCAGTGCCACCTCTACTTTCTTGTATCCAGACATTGATGTACTTCATGGAAAAAATCACAAAATCATTATAGTACCAAAATTTAATGAATTTCCTCTATACTAATCCTCAATGTCTAGCTTAGGGTCATGTGCTCTAATCAGAGTTTATCTAAATCTTGTTTCCAAACTTTGTACTAAACTTCCTATTTTACCAATTATAACGATCCGACCCCAAAATCCCAGAGTTATTGCATTATTAAGTATTATTGGAATGATCATAAAAGATCATGTCTCAAAAGGCCGATTAGTTTATTAGCCTTGGAAGTACTGGATACATTCATAAGGTTTACATTACATCATAAAATGGAATGCTATAACAAAATTGTTTCCATAGAAAACACTGATACCCCATAGTCTATAATTACTGGTCAGTCATAATATACTTCTTTGAATCATAGGTAAAATAAAACATATTAAGGGGTGAGATCAGATGCTAGTAAGGATAACATTATAGTGGATTCATTCATAAATAAGCATAAACATTTACGTCGTTGTATAAGACTAAAACAAGAGCCTTTTAAACATAAAATTCAGTATAATATGGAAATGATAAAATCAAATAATTCCATTTTCTTATTCACATGGATATTCTACTAGTAGAATAATCACATGAAATATCAATATCCACTTTCATAATAATGGAATGCCTAATTCTAGACTTTTATAACCACATAGTCAAGGCCTTGTTCCAAGTCTAAAAATAATATTTTGTCAAGGCCTTGTGCCAAGACACTAGTTATTCTCAGGGGACATACCGATATATCGATTAGCTATAGCAGGCTCCACGCGTCACTTTCTAATTCCAATGCATTCCTCATATGAATGGTTTTAAATATAATCTGAACTTTCATATTAAAACTATTATACAAAATGTCAATATTATAAGCACAAACCATGAATGGTATAAAAATAGCACATCCAAAGTCAATCATAACTCATTCAATACAATATGGAAGATTTTATTGTAATAGATCATCCTCAATATAGAATAATGAATTATATTTACATAGTTGAAAATAATCATCAAAACTATTTAAGAGAAATATCCCCCATTTTTTTGATATCATTTAACAGTCTCACTATTTATCAATAAGCTGTTTAAAATAGATTTTTGAATGAAAGTGTCCCATACCACTTTGAAACATTAAAAAATAATTTTGATTTTAAAACATTAATTTCCATATAAATAAATCCTTAAAACCATTTTTAAAACATAGACATTAATGAGAATGATTTAGAATAATAAATCATTTAATCATTTTAAAATGATATTTTAGATAGAGTTCCTAAACAAAAGAGAGACACTTGGATAAAAATAATTGAGATAATAGAAACTTTTTAATATCATGATAATAAAGGTATTCATGATATACTATATCAAAGTACATTATATACACCATATAAAATATATTTGGTGTATAACAACAAAGAAGTCTCATTGGAATGTAAATTGAGATGAAATCTCTTATAAAGACCATAAACATAGGTTATGGATAAATAAATGATATAATTATGTGTGAAAAATATAAATACACTCAGTATTATTTGATATTAAATGTAAATCAATCAGAGGACATTCACACATATTCTAGTAAAGATAACACCAATGAATTGGATGTTTAACTCAACAAATGGAGACTGAGTTAAAATTACTCTTATCAATTTCATATCGATGTCTTGAGAATTCATAAATTGAGTGATTATGTGTATCAAAATTATATCCACAAATGAGGAATGGAAATTACGACATAAACAAATGAATAGTGATTCCAGGCATATTCTTGGAGTAAAATAATCAGTGAAGTATGCATAAATCCGAATGTGTGGATATTGAAATTTCAAATTCCCTTATCAATTTGGAAACTTAAGAAACATAAAAACATGAAAGAAGGATCATAAAATGATGATGTAAATATCCATAAATTAAAATATATTACACAATGAATACCATCATGGGCAGTACACACCCCACATGCAATAAATAAGTGGGGAACAATGGAAATCTCATAGAAATAAAAGTGTGATAAGAAACAACTTACTTTGTAAATTTTCCATTGTAATGGGTAGGTTATACACATGTATAATGATGTAATAATTTTTAATAAATTAAAAAAAGAATCATATACCTTAATATGATATCATATATGATCATTTAACATTTCTTTGTTAATAATATCATAGTATTATCGTCATTTTTGGTGTTAAAAAATTCGTTTTCCTTTATATTATTTATTATGTGAGTCATATTTGTTATGAATGGGATGTATCTTATTCATATCAAGAATGATATCATGTCTCTAAACATTATTTTTAAGCATCAAATGAAATTTAGTCTTTAATGGATGTGATGGGGAATGAATCTTATCACGTTCATGGAGATTGTCATCCGTACGTAAGCACGAGCGACAATATAATTCTTTTGATATTAAAATAATATAGAACTGGATGTTATATCATACATGAAGAATCTTTATAATGTTATATTTATTATTTACGTCAATTACACCTTATTATTATACCCATCCAAATATTAATGTATTGCATAACAATTATAGCAATACGTGGAGATGGTAAGTCGTACGTACGCACGTATGGTGACATGTAATTCAAATGATGGATAGAATAATGAATATAGTTGTACCATATTCATAATAACATCATATTATATAGAATATAATGTAGATATTATTTTAGAATGAAAACAACAAAGAATGTGGATGTGGAAGAAGAAAAGAACTTGAAAGTGACGATGAGATATTTACCTCTTATTCAGGTTCTTCCGTTTGATTTGAACAAAAAAGCTCCATAGGTTGGCTTTATGACTAAAGGAGGGCCTCTAGGATGAAGGGAGGATAGTTTAGAGGGTATTCGGGCAGAGTTTGGCCGAGTCAAAAGGCTTTGAAGGCGTGAATTTTAGGAAAGGGGGAGTGCCCTTTTATAAGAGGGGTGAGGGGCACCTTAGGAAAACTAGAAATATTATTTTATAATAAAATCAATTTCGGCTTCTAATGGCTCAAAAATGGATTATTTAAATTTGAAGGTGGGTATGGGTCAAAAACCACTCAAACAATAGTTTTTAGGCAGGTTTGGGTTATTGTATTAAAATTATCTTTTAGATTTAACTCTTCGTTAAATTTTTTTACATTTACCATGTATCTTTAACTTTTTAAATTATATGGCTAATAAACATACTATATACTTCTAGAAGAACCCCGAGTGGTTTGTTAATGATACACGTATCATTATACAAGCCTATTGGACGAACCATTGATTTTTAGAAATATAATATCAATTAATAATATAATATTTGTTTTAAAAAATCTTTTCTTTCAATTTTGACACTATTTTTTATTTGGTTTTTACTAAATTTATAACAACATTATTACTTCGAACAAAAATCATCTAACCAACCCTAATATGTGATATTAACCAATTAAATTAGTGTAATTCATAAAAAGTCTCAAATTACATTTATTTGGATATTTATAGTATCAGTTATTTTAATATTTCATTAATTAGGCAATTACTGAATCATCATTTTGTCATTATATAGTCAAATTATTTAATTTCTAACATATATAAAAAAATACCATTATGTAGGAAATATTTTTAGCTTTCTAATGAATATGTATAGTCGAATATATCTTCTTACGAAGAAGATCTGGTCGCCATCAAACCGGCTCCAAACCCATCTTGTTCCAAGGACTGAAGGGCGTTCCATATCCCCACGGGCTGGCACAAGTGCCCGGGTATCAAACAATTAGGTTTGGGAATGATGTACCTGAGTATGAAAGCATAAAATCATGAAAAATCTATAATATAAATTATGAAATTTATATCCAAACAAGTCTTAATAAAAAATAGTACTAAACACATTGGATTAAAGACAATAAAAGAGGTCCAAATACAAATAATTACAACATAAAGATATCCCCAAGGACTCCACACGACAAGGAGGTCATCACCCACAAGTCTCCAAAACTCCTCCACAACGATGGGGACTGACACAATAAACCAGCACCACCCATGGTCTTTACTTTACCAGATTCAAAAATAATAAAGTCAACTTACACCAAAGGGGTGTAAGTATGGTGTGAGTCTAAGCCCAAAAGGATACCACCCAATGATTCCAAGGTGCAAGCAATACAAGGTGAAAAATTAAGCAGTTTTAATATGCAATGACAAACAGTGACAAATTCCAAGAAATGTAACTTTAAATGGAAATTTTTTTTGAAGTTAAAACATTTAGAATGTTAAAAAATTTAAATTATCATGTTATCTACTTCCATTTAATTCCAATGACAACAAAATACAATAGCAAACACCACAAATCCAATGATCTACAAAATCAGGAACACCGCTAGATACTTGATAGTCTTGGGCCCCATGTACCTTGTACCTCAGTGTAATGTAACCATAGTAAAATCCTTTCTCGTGCATGAGCCACAAGTATGGATCAAAAGCATAACCTATTGGTCTCCAATCATCATCCACATAGTTTAGTTAGAGTTTTTGTTATCCAAATTCTAGGTGAAACATGGACAAACCCCATCCGGTCCACTAGCCGTACTAGTACTCATCCGCCCCACCTAGGTACCTGAGCTCCCCCCTTTTGCTCAAACAATTTCATCATTTAACACATATCAATTTTAATTTAAAACACCACTAATTGTCACATACACCATATAAAGTAACTGTCTCATTTTATACCACTTAAAACACACAACAAACACTTTAAATTTGAATAAAACAATTTCTCAAAATCCTGTGTTGTTTTGCACAAAAAACCCCTTAAGAAACCCACTTGTACACTATTTACAGACTTTTAAGTTACCAAAAAAGTAAATTTATCCCAATATATTTCAATTAAATCAAAAAATCAATTTTCGGTCATCCCCATGTTAAACAAGATGTGATAACGTTGTAAAACCCTCATTTTCACACAAAAGTGGAACCAAAACTTCACTTTATTTACAAACACAATTAAAAGCCATTTTTGCAGCAATAACCAAAGTGGATAAGCATTATAAAAATTATTTTAATCCTTATTAGAGGTTAATAAAAACAACTAAGTTTTTATTTGGAATCCCCAAATAAACAAATAAAACATTTCTTTGGAAAACCCCCAATTTCACACAAAATTGGTATTTAAAATTCAATTTCAATAGAAAAAACATTATAACCAATTTTAACAGGAATAATAAAATGATATAAACCTTAAAATATGATAAATACAGCATGATAATACACAAATATTTCATCAAAATTGTAATCACCTACCAAATCAAATGAAACCCTTGAATCCTTTGTACAAAAACCCAAATGCACCACCGCCGCACATCAAGAAGTGTAGATCAAACCTAAAAGGAGATAATTGGACCAAGAAAACCCAATGTTAAAACATAGGTTATACACCATACCCTTTTTAAATTTGGAACTTCATGTATATGGTAAGAAACCATAACCACATTGAATGAAACCTTAAGAAAAATGAATGACGAAAGAAATGGACTCACTTACTTGAAGTATCCTGAATTAATCATTCCAAAAACAATAGTATCTGAAATTGAAAACATCCAAAATTCAGGTATTGTTCTAACAAGATTTATTAGGTCAATTAGGAACTATAATGGATGGAAAATAGTAATAATTGAGAGTGTTAAGAAGAGATTTATTTACCTCTTCAATTCTAGCCTATTTGAGACACCTTATGAAGTTCTGCCCTATGTTGTGATTTAAAATATATATAAGGAGTGGGGAAAGGAAATGGGAGCGCGCCTGTGATTCTTGGGGTCTAGATGGAGGTGGAATCAACGAAAAATCCATTTTAATGAATAGGATATTAAAAAATTAACGAAACAATTTAAAACTACAAAATGGGATTTCTGGTTCGCCCAATTCTCAAATAAAAACCCAAATACCTCATGATTATTGATTTATAAAGGCTCCAAATTTACATGAGGTGTTAATATATCAGGGGAGGACATTTAAGAGTTGGAATGAGTGAAAAATATCAAAAAATGAAAATGTTAAAAAAGAAATAAAATTTATTTTTAAATCTGGAATTGGGCTCACAGTTTGGCCGAATTCATGAAAACTCACCTATTCTCCATAAAACCATTAGAAACCCCCAAAACAAAGCATTATTGGAAATTAAAATAAAAATAAATTTAAAATAATCTATCTATGTGACAATTATCCCCACCATAAAAACATTTTGCCCCAGAACGTCACAATAAGGCCAAATAAAAAACCAAACCCAACTAAGAAACCAAGAATTACTTCATTGCCAGGTTTCTTCCCCACAGTCCAAAACACCTCCAGTGATCAATGAAAGAAGGAATACTCTCACAAACCAAGCATACACCACTTTATGGAAACCATAAAACACATTCAGGATTTATCCCAAATGAAAACTCCTCAAATACAATCTAAACAACACTCAAGCAATTCACCCAAACGAACAACAACTTTGAACAAGGTGACAATTAACTTACATTTACTAAACCATTGGCAATCTCTAGTCCCAACGTTTACTCAAGAAAGATGTTGGTAGATAGATAGCTCTGAATTAGACTATATACACAAGTTGATGACTATGGATAAATATAAGTTACTAGTATGGGGGGACAAAAATACACTCCCCACCATAAGAGACAACCAATTTTTTTTTCTGAGACAGAATCAGGACACTAATTGGGGTAGGCCTGAACGGACTCCCTAGTACAATGGGTATACTTCCATCAGACCTTTATGAATGAACTTATATAAGACTAATAGTGTGTCTCCCCACCATAAGAACCATCATTCATAACCGACCAGCATGGGCTAGTATAGAAAGGCCACAAAATTTGAAGAGTTTGTAAGGTCACATGGTTTGTCTGCACGATTTGGGAAACCATGCGCTAATAGTGTGGATCCTTCTATCAACATGGTTTTCTGGGGCATGGTCACTATTAACAAAGTGAAAAACATGTTCTCAACAAGTCTAGCCAAACTTCTAACCATTCTCCAAAGACTCAACGGAATCCAAAGGGGGATAGAATGGAATTGGGAGATGACATATGTATAAGGCCCTCCACCTATTTCTTCCAAACACGAACAACAAAAGAAGGATGATGATACAAGAGGTTTAAAATAATCCTATCCTTCATATTTAGGATAGGACTTTTTACAAGGGTTCAAATGACCATGTGATTTCACCTGACTACGAGCCAGCTTCTCTCTGAGTCCTATGGATGGATCTTAAATGATTGAAGCATCTTCATCCTTGAAGTTAGTACTTGGAAACCCATTGAATAAGAATTCATCTTTCTGTGCCACCAAAAACTACTCCGCAATCCCAAATAATTGTTCCAGACATAACACATTCCAAACTCACTTTACCCTATCCCGGAATTTCACTGAAACAAGGTCTAAGAAGATGCACACACATCATACCTTGTTTCTTCAAGTGATAAATAATAGAAGTAAAGAACACCTACACTCACATTCCTCTAAAATGGATGAATTTGAAGTTTTTCCAAGGGAGTCATTTTCCCAACATAATAGGGACTCTCAAAGGATTTCACTACTTTCACCTATATAGTCAATCAAACACATGACATCACAAGGCATCACCGAACATGACCACTATGACTGATATAAATAATGCATGGAGAGGGACCTTATACAACATCCCCAAACAACACACAATTCTAGAAAGTGGCCACAATATCCTATCGTGACCATATTTCCCACACTAGTGGTTTAACATGAACTCATGCTTCAAATAATCTTTGAATAACCCAAATCCCCTCTTAGACACCACCGAGAAACTCATCCACACTAACAAACCTAGACCACATCTACCTTTGAAAAATCAGGAAACATAAGAAACTAAGGTTTCTCTCAACCTTCCAAGAGCACTCTCCCATTACAATAGGATATAAAAATAAAATAAAGGAATGGGTGTAGACACAATCTAAAAATCTCAAGAAAAAGATTCCTTATATTGATCATTTGGAGGGTCTTCAAATGGAGAAACAATCCAGGTTGCACTTCAGTTGTGCACTAACCTTTAATGGGGGTGTACCTTATCCAAAAATTGATCCCAAGGACCCAACCATGATGGTCCATTGGTCATGATATACCACAAACCAGATCCAAACACATGAAGGGAACCATCGTAAAGGAGTCCCAAAACATTTTTGAAAAGAGACCACTAACCGTCCCTACAACACAACATACTGACCAAACCCAAACCCCAAACACAGTTCAAAAAATAGGTGTTCTTGGACTCAAAACATCCCAAAACATTAACATTATCAAAAACCCATAATACAAACTATACCAAATTATTTATCAAGTCATCCTGTTTTTCATTAAAACCATTTCACAGAAAACAAACTATTTATCAGTAATTATATCCAATAATGGTACCCCATGGGCCTCACACATGCATGTTTTTGTGCCACACCGGGCACCCTCCTCATATCCATCCCGGAACTCATTATGTCATGCCATCAACCATACATCATCCCATAAAACCCCATGAATGTGGTTAATCATTGAAATAACAAAAGATATAAAAAATCTTATTTCCACTTTTCAAAACCAAAACGGTCAACTAACACATCCTTTTTTTTCAAAACTGCTAACTAGGAGATCCAAATCCCAATTCAAATATTACGAAAATTTCCAGAAAGACACAAAAATTTATTTAAGAACATAATTTCAAGATATTCACATCAATTTCAAAGCATCTCATCCCATTAAAACACCCTTTTATTGTTTAGAAAACTATATTGGAAACACTTTCCAAAACCAACATCAACATAGTTCAGCTTTCAAAAGAGGTGTAAGCACACCATTTTCTATTTCCAAAAAAATATTAAAATTAAATTCCAGAATTAATTAACAAAACCATTCCTTCATTATTTTATAATCAATTCAAAAAAAAAATTACGCTTCTTAAAACCAAGTCACTTTAAAACCAAAGTCCCAAAATTTCAAAACTAAAGAACAGAAGACAATGCGGGAGGAAACTAGTTTCAGTGGGCGACCAGGACATTTGGTTGGAGACCATATACAATCACTTATCAATCAAAAAGAGTGTACTAGGGAAGATCCCCGACTCTACATGGCATGGTAGGCCCTGCGAGCTCCCTGAGACCATTAACCCAACTCTCTTTCATTTCCCTCAACCATAATCAAACCACGAAAACCAAAGGACATAGATAAATACTAACTTCCCGAGGAAACATGAATCCTATAGTGAGGTGTGGTGATTAAGCACACTTACCAAAACAATAATACCTAGTCCCTACAATCCTAACTCCGTAAAATCCTAACTCTTCCCCAAATAACATGACACAAAGAGATAACCTTAACCTACTTTGATACCATTTTGTCACGAACCAGATCTAGTCACCATCAAACCGGCACCAAACCCATCCTTTTCTAAGGCCCTAATGGATTTACCTATCCCCAAGGGCTGGAAAATGTGCTTGGGTATCAAAAACTTACGTTTGGGAATGATTTACCCAAGTATGAAAGCATAAAACCTCAAAAACAATCCATAATATAAATTCTGAAATTTATAGACAAACAAGTCTTAATAAAAAAATCAGAACTGAATAAATTGGATTAAACACAATAAAATATGTCCAAATACAAATAATTAAAAAATAAATATATCCCCAAGGACTCCACATGACATGTGAGTCATCACCTGCAAGTCGTTTCCATAACTCCGCCCCAGCGATGAGGACTGACACCCTGAACCGCCATCAACGTTTGTCTTTCCTTTACCTGAGTTAAAAATAATAAAGGCTACATACACCCAAGGGTTTTATGTAAGGTGTGATCCTAATACCAATAGGATAACACCCAATTATTCCAAGGTTCATGCAATACAAGGTGAAAAAGAAAGAAGTTTTAAAATGCAATGAAAAATGGTGACAAATTCCATGAAATGCAACTTTAAATTGAAAAACTTTTTCAAGATAAATCTTTCAGAATGTTAACTCGTTTAAATAATCATCTTATATATTTCAATATAATTCCAAAGACATCTAAATAAATGGGAAAACACCATAAATCCAATGAGAAACAAAATTGGGAACACCCTTAGGCACAGATAGTCTCGGGCCCCATGTACCTCGTACCTCTGTGTAATGTAACCATAGTAAAATCCTTTTTCATGCACGAGCCACTAGTAGGGAACATACCCATAACCTAGTAGTCCCCAATCATCATCCACATAGTCTAGTTAGAGTTTTTGTTTTCCAAATTCAACGTGAAATAGGGACAAAACCCATCTGGTCCACTAGTCGTGCTAGTACACATCCGCCCCACCTAGGTACCCAGGATTCCCCCATTGTGCTCAAACAATTTCAACATTTAACACATATCCATTTTATTTTAAAACACCAATACGGGTCACATAAACCAAATACAGTAGATATCACAGTTTATACCACTTAAAACACACATCAAACACATTGAATTTGAATAAAAAATTTCTCAAAATCCCCCGTTTTTTTATTACACAAAACCCCTTATGAAACCGACTTGTAAACTATTTCCACACATGTAAGTAACCAAAATAGTAAAGGCAGACCAATACATTTAAATTAAAACAAAAAATAAATTTCCGGGCATCCCCATGTTAAACAAGAAGTGATAACATTGTAAAACCATCATTTTCACACAAAAGTGGAACCAAAACATCACTTTCTTTACAAACATAATTAAAACCCATTTTTTGAAGCAATAAAAAAAGGGTATAAAAATTATAAACAGTATTTTAAGCATTATTATAGGTCCACAAAAAAAACTATGTATTTATTGGGCTTCTCCAAATAAAAAAACAGAACATTTCTTTGGAAAACCCCAATTTCACACCAAATTGGCATTTAAAATTCAATTGCAATAGAAAAATCATTAGAATGAAGCAATAATAAAATTATATAAACCTGAAAATAGGATAAATAAAGAATTATAATACACAAATATTTCATCAACATTGGAATCACCTACCAAATCAAGTGAAATCCTTGAATCCTATGTGCGAAACATAAACGCACCACCACTGCACCTAATGAAGGGTAGATCAAACCTAAAAAGAAAAAATTGGACCAAGAAAACCCAAGGTTAAACCTTTTGTTTAAAAATTTACCCTATATAAATTTGAGACTTCATGTATAAGGGAATAAACCCTAAGTACATTTAATGAAACCCTAAGAAATCTGAAAGAAGAAAGAAATGGACTCACTTACTTGAAGTATCCTGAATTAATCACTCCAAAAACAATAGTATCTAAAATTGAAAACATCCAAAATTTAGATATTATTCGAAAAATATTCAGGAGGTCATTTAGGAACTGGAATGGTGGGAAAATAGTAATAATTGAGAGAGTTAAGAAGAGTTGAAATTGCCTCTTTAATTCTGGCCGATTTGAGACAGGTTATGAAGATCTACCCTATGTATCAATTTCAAAGAGCTCTAAACTGGAGGGAAATGCACTGGGAGAGTTCCTAGGCTTCATAGGGTCGATATGGAGGTGGAATCACTGAGAAATTCATTATAATGAATATGATATTAATACATTAAAGAAACAATTTAAAATAGGAAAATGGGCATTCGGGTTGCCCCAATTCTCTAATAAAAACACAAATCCTCCATGATTATAGAATTATAAAGGCGCCAAATTTAAATGTGGTGTTAATATACTAGGGGAGGACATTTAAGAGTTCTAATGTGTGATAAATATTAAAAAATTAAAATGTTATAAAATAAATAATTTTTTTTAAATCTGTAATTGGGCTCACGGTTTGGACCAATTCATGAAAACTCAGCTATTCTCAATAAAACCATTGGAAAACTCCCCCAAAAAAGAATTAATGGAAATTATAATAAAAATAAATTTAAAATAATCTATGTATGTGACATATCTTATCTGTAACCCTATATTAAAAATGTTTTAGTTATTAAATTTTTATTTTAACACTTTTTACTCTTCTTTGAATTAAATAATTATAAATGTCCTAATCTAATCCATGTAGACCAAAGAGGTTCATATTTTATTCCTATGGTTGTTTTGGGTCGAATTATACTTAAGCAATAGAATTAGGACATGTTTTAGGGTAATAATAATATCATTTTTTCCATTAATTACCCTATTAACTTTTAACCGTGGTAAATAAAAGTAAACAGTTACTATTAACCAAAAAAATTCATCTTATTAATCCACATATTACTTACTGATATCAACTGTGTCTCTCAGATTTTTGAAATTCCATTCACAGAATTGGTAAAATTATATTTTAGGTGAATTTTCAAATTCTCCTAGGAGGTTGGTAAAAGACAGTGAAAATATAAATAAATTTTTTATATATCTAAAATTATTATAAACTGAATCCAATGAATTATATTGAACTTATATAGGTATTATTTATCTATTTTTACTTAAAATAAATTTAAATAAAATAAATAATTATTTAAATAAAAATTTAGTTTTAAACTATAACTCAAGGTTTTTCACTATTCATCAAAAATTAATATTTTTCACAAACATAACAAAAATTCATCGTAAGCTAATTTTAATATTTTGAATTAAAAAATTTAGTCTAGTTTACCAAATTCAAAACATATAAATTGAATTTATTAGTTTAAAATTAATTCCTGTTGTCAAAACCAAAAAGTGTATTTTTATAAAATAATAACTACCAAAAGATTGACATTTGTTTATGTCCAATTTCAAAATAAAATTACATCCAATGACCAACATTGGATTTAATGGTAATAATATAATCTAATTATACATCTAAACCATTCAAATGTTTAGTTTGTCACTGTAAATTATATTGATTAGAAAAGTTTTTTTTAGTTAAAATATATTATTTTTCACTATTCACCGTAATATGAAAGTTATCAAAAAAAACACAAAAAGTTTATTAAAACTAAATTCTTATGTCCCAATCCCAAAAAAGAAGTTTATTTGTCAAAATTGAATATATAAAACATTCAAATATTGGATTTAAATAGGTTTTACCATTAAAAGGTGGTAAAATTTTATTTTTTTTGAAACATACGTCTTTTATCTGACAAAATGAATTTTTCCATAAATTATCTATAAGGAACTCATAATATGGATTCTAAAATTATAATGGTTTTATAATGTTCAAAAATTTGTTAATATTATTCATAACTACTTTTGAACGACTTTTTTGGTAAGTCTTGGTGTGCTTGAACTTGATGTTGTGTGTAGTGTAAGTTAATGAGTAACTTTGAAGAACTAACGTACTATGAAATCTTGGGGTGTTATAGATATTATTCATGGATAGGGATGGAGTAGATTACATATAGTCATTGAAATTAACTCCACCACTCATTCATCAAGTCAAGGAGGCGTAGCTTGGTGACATTGACTACGAGGCTCGACGTGCCCAGTTATCTTCATGATAGACACCTGATAGATATTCTGTTGGTGGAAACCATGTCATACACTTCAGAGGAAGTACCATGGTACAGGTGGTGATACGAGAGGAGGTGTTGAGGGAGTTCCATACGTCCCATTTGGAGGTACATCCTGTTGTAGCAATGAAGTACCATGACCTTCGGCATAATTATTGATGGATAGAGATGAATAACGTAGTGACAGAGTTTGTTTCTCGATTCCTCATTTCTCAGCAAGTGAGGGCCGAGAACCATGTTCCTGTAGGATTAACATAGCCACTAGGGGGCTAGAGTGGAAGTGGGATGGAATTACCATTGAATTTATGACAGGGATTCCATGTACATCCAGTGGACATGATTTAATCCAGGTGATCATTGAACGACTCACCAAGTCAGTCTACATCCTAACTATAAGAGAGCAGGGATTGGTAGCGTGCTTGGGACGCCTATACATACAAGAGATTGTGCGACTCCACATTGATTATCATCTCTGATCTTGAAACACGTTTTAATTCCCGGTTGTGGAATGGATTACAGGGGGCATTCAAGACTCAACTACATTTGAGTACCGCCATTCATCCTTAGACGGATGGTCAGACAGAGTGGACGATACAGACACTGGAGGATATGCTTCATCCTTGGGTCCTAGATATTGGTCATAGTTTCGAAGATCCCATTCCATTGGTGGATTCCACATAGAACAACATTTATCACTCCACCATTAGTATGGAACCATTTGAGGCCTTCTATTGTTGACCTTGAAGATCACCTCTATGTTGGACAGACCCTAGGGAGTCAGCACTAATGGGTCTAGAGTTATAACGGGCTACCACTGAGAAGTTTCAGATCATCTAGGAATATATGAAGACTGCATAGAGTGCGAATAAGTTCATTTATTACAAGATACAGAGACCATTGGAGTACCAGGAGGGGGACCACATATTCTTGTGAGTCTCTCAACAATGGGGACTACAAATATTTGGTTGAGGCGGCACGTTAACATCAAGGTTTATCAGATAATTTCTGATACATCAAAGGATTGGAAATATGGCTTACCACTTCGCACTACCACGACAGTTAGAAAGGGTGCATGATGTATTCTATGTATCCCAGTTGAGTAGGTACGTGCATGACCCATCTCACATCATCGACCATGGAGATATAGATATCGATGGTGGGGCGACCTTTATGGAGGTTCTAGTGGTGATTAAGGATTGACATTAGTATGTCCTTCATGGGAGATCGATACCTCTGGTGCATGTTCAATGGAAGCACGAGAACCTCCTGGAGAGAACATAGTAGCAGGAGGCTCAAATTTGTGCTCAGTAACTCCATTTATTTTATTAGTCTATGTTGTGGATTTCAAGGATGAAAAGCACTAAGGTGGGTAGAATGTAAAGACCTAGATTTTCCATGTATTTTTTTTAATTATATGTAATTATTATGAGTCTTTGAAAATTGACATCATGTGATTATGATTCCCGGTGCGCCCTAAATTAATATTTGAACTTTTTTAAGGTATGTTCAGTTAACGCACGAGAAGCATCTTCTAAATTTTGAACCGGTGTATAGATTAAAAATCTAAAGGCACTGTTGAATCTACTACTCCGAGATTCCCATAAGGGAGGCTTTTCTTTGATCACATTAGTTTTTTAAAAAAGATTTATTTAGGACTTTTTAAAATAAATGAAATAAAAAAACATTTTTATTTTATTTTGTTTCTATGTTTTCCTCCAATGGACAAGTCGATGTGAGACCAACGATGTGTAAATCCATTGAATTGATTGATCCTCCAATCTATATAAGAACAACGTTTGGGAAATATGTAAGCTTCATAAATAATGAGATCCCATTAATACTCAACTTTGTTACATACCCTCCCCACTCCTATTTATACGGATCTTAGAGGAAGGTATCGACACAACTTCCCCAACCAACGAAGTGTTGAAGGAGTGACAAGACGCCGAACACTTGGAGGATAGAACTGGTTCCATCGAGCGGTGAAGAGAGACTCTGAAACCTTGATCCAAAGAACTACGTATGAACAATGTCTTTGGAATCGTTTTGTAGGACTGAATAACATAGAGACTTCTTTAAGCATGGATGATCTCCATTAGTTTTAATAGGTAGGGGAAAGGTTGACTATTTTCTTTCCCCCCAAAATTATTTTCTAAAATAGTAGGAACAGATCAACTCATGAACAAGTTGATATCTTATTAGATATATATGCAGGAGGGTGTGTTTTTTTGTTGGGAATAGGATTTAAATTAAGGCATAAATTCCGATTGAACAACTTTTCTATTAAACCCCCAAATTTATCACTAATGCGGAGGTTGCGTGCGGAGACAAACAAAGACTGAACCCCTCAACTTGTGGCTTATTGTGAATTCCCAATATAAAAAATTATACAAGCTGGATCAAGACCTAACTCAATGGGGAACACGATCCTCGAAGGCCGCAGGTGCAGATGGTGTAGGAAACGGGCCACAAGTGTGTGATCGGCTACCCGACGAACATCCAGCCGGCGGTGGCGGCGCACGGCGGCAGCACGCCGCGACCCCGACCACATGCCCGGATGAAGGTCTAGAAACCACCGAGGGCATTAGAGGAACATGGGTGGGGAATGAACCCAATGGAATGCTCATGAAACAACAGTGCAACGGCCAGTGCCGGCCATGGTGGAGGCAGTGGTTGTCAGTTCGACCAGCGGCCAGTGGATAGGGTGCGCGCCCGCGGCGCGCCCGGCGTCGAAGCCCCGACCCGTCAGTCGTGGCATAGAAGAAACCACAAAACCTTGTTTTTCTGAAATATTTCAACCCCCACCCCCAAAGGTTGACCCACCAATGATGCTCCATGCCACGTCAACTATAACCGGACGAGCCGCGTCTGGGTGCCCCAGGCGGCCCGTCCCTCCAGACGGGTAGAACCACCTGGCTGACCGGTGGCCATGTAGGGTCTGGTCAAGACCAGAAGGTCGGGTTGACCTAGGTTAGGTTAGACCTGAGTCAAGAGAGGTCTCCCTTCATGATCTGGTTTGGCCAATGCCGAAACTCGAAGGACCAGCCCAACCGGGGCTGCCCGGACCCGGACCTAGTACCGACCAGTTAATCACAACGTGCCCTAACTTCTAAACCAGACGTACGTTTGACGAACCCTCTATGGCGCTAGGATAAATAGTAAAAGGATGTCCTTTTGGGATACCCCACATGATATTCTTAGATAGTTGGGGTATGTCAAGTTTGGATCAAACATGAATCAAACCGGGCCCTTGATACTTAAACACCCGTGTCTTGAAAACCGTGCATCCGATTGACGATCTGATTTAGGAATTGAGACTATTTTGGGAAGGAGGATGATTTGGAATACTTTTTAGTGACTTCAATAAATAACATGATGAAGAAACTATCTTTATGAGAGGTTCTCCCATGTAGACTATGTGCGAAACCCTACGGCTGACTCTGACCTGTAGATTGTTGACCATGGACTCCTTAGGACTTGATGACTGAACTAGTGTGAAGATACACTGAGTGGTCCAGAATACCCATGTTACCAATCAAGGATGCATAACTCAGTCTGGAATAGGTAGGAAGTAGCTCTGTGTGATCTAGCAGGCCCATAGTGGGAAGAGACTCCAAGTTACCTGATATGCCCACGGTAGTCATCAGGGATGAGTACCACAACAGT
The DNA here is from genome assembly GCA_963277665.1 of Viscum album. Lineage (NCBI taxonomy): Eukaryota > Viridiplantae > Streptophyta > Magnoliopsida > Santalales > Viscaceae > Viscum > Viscum album. The sequence goes on from OY728130.1 coordinate 809,789,293, forward strand.
CCAAAGTTTGTGGGAAGCGAATCTATGTGACTCAGTAGGCTCTTGGAAGGAAGTGGCTCTATGTGACCCAGTATTACCATGGTACCATCAGGGATGAGTACCACATGCATCCATGGTTAGTGGGAAGTGGCTCTATGTGACTTGGCAGGCCCACGATGCTCGTCAGAGGAGGAGTTATCCTGTAGCCGAGGATTTTGAAGACATGATTGATGATCCTTATATCCTTGACCTAATGTGATACCTAGTGTGATATGAAATTTGTTGTTTAATCTTGATTCATGATATACTTTCAAATTTTTGTGTGGAATTTCTTTGTTGTTTTGGGGGTCCCTACTGATTTTTGTGTTACTCACCCCCTACCCGGGCCCTTCCCTTGTGTGTGCCATGTCCCGTGCAGACAATTGACGATTCAACGACAGCCTTTGGGGAATTATATTAGGTAGTGAAAACTGAGATCCGTGAGATGATACATACTCCCTCAGCTTCTAGTAGCTACACTACTCCTACGATCATGTGTGGTTTTCAGCATATTGCCTTTAGGGAACTCTTGTACATTACTGCTATTAGTACATTCTTTTGGGGGTTTTTATTCTGGGACACTTACTTTCAGTTGTGACCATAATTAGTTTCATCTAAATGGAATACTATCCCCTTTTTTAGTTGGTACTTGATTGGGATTGCGTGTGAGTACACGTATCTGGGCGAATGCCTCCCACATGCAGGTTTACACCTTCGACGCCAGTCGTCAGCCCCTAGCCTTCGGGAGGCGGGCTTGGGGTAGTCATGATAAGGGCCCCAAGGCAAGGTTCGTGACATATATTTGGCCTCTATATAATAAAATTCTATTTCTAAATAATGAAAAAATTTCTTTTTAATTAAAACATTTGATATAGAGAAAACCCATTTTGTAAATTTTTTTTATTTTTAACATTGAGTGTTCTTAATAAATATAAAATTAATAAAAAATTAAATTAGTTAAACAATATATTTATATATGTTTAAAATATTATAAATATTATTTTATAAAATAGATCAATTTAATTCCCTAATAAATATTAATCCAACATTAATATTGTAATTTTACTAAAATAATTGTTTTAATTTCTTCACAATAATGATCATTATTATAAATAATCATGCATTTATTCCCTAAAATTAAATTGAACATATTAAATAATAGGAAAATATATATATAACAATATAATTCAATTTTTTATATTTAATTTCCCAATGTTGAGGAAAATATTTTTCAAAAATAACTAATAAATATATGTTTTAATATATAATATTACTTTTGTTTCCAATATGTTAAACATGGGTATTAGAAACTCAACATATTATTTTTAAAAGAATTATTTTGTTATATATATATATAATTTATATAATAATTGTTCCAGAAACATTAAATTCATTCTTATAATATCATAATTCTATAAATGTGATGGTATTAGAAAATCAGAATTTTTACACTATTCACATAAAAATAAAAAAATTTAGAAATATTTCAAAATTAAACCTATGAAAATATTGATATTATTAATCCATAAATGAATTTAATTTCAAATACATCTAATTAAAAATTTTATTTATATTTTTTTTGAATGTTAATATAAAATATAAATAAGATATTCTTTACAGAAATATGAATTTCATTATCAGTGGGGGCCATTAAAATTATTTTATATAAATAGATAAAAATATAAAAAAATTTCATATTCTTTTATAAATATAAATAAGAATTATTATAACAAAATTTTAGTTGTGATAAATTAAATTTGTTATGATAAAATATAATACATTTTAAAAAATCTTTCTTCGAGAGGCATCCCTTTTAAAATATTAATAATAAAATAATACCAATATGTAATTATCTTAATTTATTTTTATAAGTTTATTTTAAAACAGTTATATTTTTCATTTAATTTTTATATGAAATGTAAATTTCAGTTAGGGATTGTGTTATTTTCATTATGCATGTGACACAAACTCTCAATGATAATATCAATTTAGGGGATGTAGAATCATATATTGCACAATACATGGTGTATGTAATCAATTGAAACTATTGGTGTGAACCCCCACACATTGTAGATATATTTTGGTAGTCCCTCACATACTCATGGAATTCGTTCTCATTCATATTGTAAGGAACACCTTCGTTTGTCGTTTGAAATATAACATGGACCTCAACTAAAATTTATCATTGTAAACTTGGGTATTCTCAATGATTTGTAGTTACCATAATTGGGATTAGTAGTACATTGAATTAAACCTATCAATTTTCATGTTTCCCTTTCCACTATAGGTTACATGAATGATGAATCAATATCGAAGGATGGTAAGGTTTAGTAATCCCTCATCTATTGTGTTCTAACCGGATGAACAATGTTTTATCTATTATAGTTTCCTATATTAATAGTAATTTTTGAGTGGTTGACTTGATCTGATTCATTGAGACCTAATAATTCCCCAAAACCCCTTGTTTTTTCTTGTAGATGAAACATTTGACATGGATATGGACTAAAAACTATGTGGGATCTTGGTTATGCTTATGAATTCTAGTTTATCAGGGTATACAAACATTTGAGGGTAATGTTGAGATGTTTAGGACATATTTGAATCATGGAGAATTATTAATAAATCAATCACTTTATTATCCAATGGTACATATTTATATTGTAGTATGATTTGATCAATTTAATTTCTATCTATCAAATTTTTTATGGAATCATACTCAGTATGTTTATAATCACCACCATGTGGGATTCATGTCCACATCTATTATCTGTATACATAAAAATTCATAGTTTAGTGATAGTTTATGTGGATATGGATATTACTAGTATTGATTATATATGGAGACATGTAATACATTTCAATGAATTGTTAAAAATGATAGTTTATGAGGGATTAGGAAACAATTTTTGGTGTAGATTGATCATGGAGTATACCTATGGAGGGTGATATTTTCAGGGTCATCTGTTTGTTATATTCGGAGGATTATTAGATGTATAATTTTTTTTATTTAAAAATTTGTAATTATACATATATTTGATATTTAATTCATGTATTTTATATAGTTCAACTTATTTTGTAATATTATACTGTTATATTATGTTATTTTATGCATTGGAGATATTTTTCTATTACAAGTTGATATAGACTAATGATTACCATATTGGTTAATATTTCAACTTGATGCTTTTCACAATCCCTTATCCTATTAGAGGCATTCGTGGGGTTGGCCATATGGATTATCACAAACCTGTGTGGGGTAATACTGTGTTGGATCATCCAATAGTGGTTGATTCATATGGATGGGATTCGAATAAGATGTCATGATCTGGATAGTTTATAAATATAGGATAACAATGTAAGTGGGATTATTAAATGTGTTAATCATATAATAGATAAAAACATAAGTTGACTTGGATAACAAACTCATCAATTTGGACATAGATGGAATTCAGTAGAATAATTTTATTGGGGTTATTTATTATCTCTAAATTCCATAATGTGTTTGAAGATCTAGATATACTCTATCAATTATGTTTTAATACTATATATATATTATGTTACCCACTTATATATAGGTTATGGGTAATGTTGTGACATGATTGGATGATGCATGTAGTTTTCCTAATCACCACTAGTTTTTTAGTGATGAGGTTTCATTAGTGACCTGGTTGATTTATATACATCCTCCATGATCTATATAAATTTAATTTACATTCATATTTAGGGAAGAAGTTTTTATAGAGTGGATTGTAGTTTATGAAGAGTTAGAAAAGGTAATCCATGGAATATGTATTCCTCATGTGTTTTAATGATATATTCTTAATGGGATTGAATTGAGATACTAGTCCTCTAGTGATAGAGGTATGAATGGAATTTGAGATTCACATTTTAGTCAGGATTATAATTTTTTTCTAAAAAGATGATTATTCAATAATTTAAATCCCTATATGTCATAATGATCCAATTATAGGATATGCATTATTCAATCACATGATGGCAATAATATATCGTGTTTATTGTATGAGGCCTTTTGTAGGATAATGGATTTTGTTTGTATTTTGAACAATCCAAAGTGAAATGTGATCACTTATGAGTCTACTTCATAGTCTATATAATTATGGATGTGTTCGCTATATTTTTTTCACAATTTAAAATTTAATATAATTATTTCTTTAAAATAATCCAAAGAAAGAGTTATGAAATTTTTTTTTGTGTTTTTTTAGAATCTATCTATACTAGAGACCCTCAAGTTAGAGTTGATTATTCATGGTAGGTATACCACATGAAATCGGTATTAGGACAAAATTTCACTTAATGACTACCATAGTGGGAATATGTATATTTCTAAATGTGAGAGGTTATAATGAGATAAGAACATCACCATTGTATTCCCAATTTAAAACTTGGGGGAAATTCAGTTAGATATATAGTTCTTTATGAGTATACAAAGATGGGTGATTTAGTTTTCCAACAATGTAATATGTACCATAGGCATGTTCTTCTTACATTTTGGGTGATCACCATAAACGGTTCAAATAGAGTTATATAGTGTATATATTTTGTTAGATATCAAATGATGCAGTTCAGATTAAATTTCATGCATATCTATATAAAGAATTATACTAGATGGAACATTAATATGATATTATATTTTATATATTGTGACTAGAATTGTGGATACTGGTGGAACAAAAAAAACTATCATCTAGTTATTTTCAATTTATGGTGATCATCTTTCAATATAAAATTTATGTAATGTATGATTATCCTTAATGGAGAATAAGGTCACCAAGGGGTTCATTCATTTTATAGATGAGACCCAATGGTTCCTCACTCAACATGAAATTTTTAATGGTTCTAGTACTATGTAGTGATGTGTAGATTAGAAAACGAGGTGATATATAACTATGGTAGTTATAGGGATCTCTTGATGTGTTTTTACAATAGAACACCTTCAATAAATTATCATTATCTACCCATTATATGGTAGGAATGAACTTATTCAATTAGTTGATGGATGAGAATTCATTACATGTTTATATAGAGGAATATATGTATTCCTCTAAAGGGTGACACATTGTGTTCTCTTGATGGAAGGCCAGAATAAGAATTAAATTACATTATAGAAATGGATTTCAAGTATTTCTATGTGGAATTTTTTGGTCAATGGGGAAAAAACTGGAATGATTTCAAAACCCATTGATACGGGACACTATTACAAAAAAGACATGGTTTGTGATCATATAGGTATGGAGTAGTTTATTATCGTTTGGAGAGGGGGAATATTCTCACCTTCACCCAATGATGTTGGTAGAAAACTCTTCCATTTTGTGAGAAGTACCCATGGTGGTAATGTTAATTTAGTTGTCTTGTGTGAATATATTTACTCATGTTATGGTATTAGAGTGTACTTCTAAAGGTGGGGTGCATTTTATCCACCCTTTGTGAATAATAGTTTCCCTCAATGATCATATTAAATATAATGGGGAATACCTTGGTCGAGGAACACACCAATGGATTCGTTCCCATGATTTAGTGTGTCTATGAAAAATATGTTTGCATATCCCACACTTATAAATTTTAACTACATGAAGGAGGAAGATGTTTCCCTGGAAGGTTTTGGAATTTAATTTTAGAAGTTGAGGGACATATAGAGAACACATAGAAGGGCCATCTAAACAGGTGGAAATATCTACATCATTTTTTGGTTGATAGTTCCATTCATGGAGAAATAGCATGGAATTGAGGAGTTATTTTATTTTAGTGTTGGTATTGATGTTATCATTAGTAGATTTTGTGATAGGGAAACAATAACACAAGAAGACTATATCTAATAGCGTATGTTTTGTTATTTGATATTGGTATGGGGAAAAATTTTTCTTGATGAATATGTATGAAATGATTGATAAATAAGCCCCATATTACCTTTTTTTCATGGAGGCAGTGAAATTGGTTCTTATACCTTATTTGAAGGAGATGAAAGATATAATGAGATGGGTCCAATGGGGCATGATAACATGATACTATTCTAGTGTCAGTATAAAATAAATTGTAAGTAACCAGTGGGGAGTTAAATGTATATTGGTTGTGCACATATAATAACAACATAGGACACTCTAAAAAATAGAGTGAAAATAACTACCATAAGAGATATGTTTTTGGACGGGAAATTTTGATATGGATGTTAGATTTTTTAGGTTCACTTCATCACTTTTAGAGGGGTGACCTTCAGATGAGATATGGTTTATTAGTTCAGAGGCTTGGAAAGACTCTCATCAAATATGTACAAGATCATATTAATTAATTTTCATGAATTCCCAAAGATATGATAACCCTATTGATGATAAAGGATTTCCTTATCTTATATATTTGTATAATAAGTTATTTTATAAGTAAATACTCTAGTGATAAAGAAAATTCATGGGAAAATGGGATGTCGTCTTCATGAGGTTTTTTGAGTTCCCTTATTAATGAGCCTATGTTATTTTTTTGGGATGAAAATAATTCTAGGTGGGGTGGATATAACAATCCAAATTTTCATCAACCAATAAAAAACCAAAAAATTGAGATTGAATATTCCCAAGATCTCAAATATGGTAAAATATAAAAAATACCAAAAATAAATCCCCTATGTTTTTTATTTTCTTGGTTGATATTGGGTTGTGGAGCTTATCCCTCATATGTGTTTTGGTTAATTTATATATATTTTGAATATTTAATAAATTTTAATATTTATTATATAAATAAATATTTATCCTATGATTATTTATGGTGACATTTAGGTATATCTAGAGTTTTATTTTTGAACGATTATAATATTCCTATAATATTTTTAATATTGACCAATATATTGTCTTGATGTATTGATCACCATAGAGGATTAGAGATAATATATTTAAGATAATATAGTATTTATAGTCCAATCAAATGTTTTATACGAATGGATTATATCTATGAAAAAGTGTACTATATAGTGAAATTAATGTATTAGTTTCATCCAAATCAGGGTTCAAACTGAAGAAGTGAAGTAATATTTTTAAAAAACCTATGTCTATGGGGGAAAATTTCTAGGGGAGAAACTATTTAATTTCATAAATTAGTAAATTAATTTAAGACCAATAATTCTAGAAATATTATTCATATTTATTGTTGACATCTTTGTTGGGGGTTTTAACTAAAAATCATAGCTTGAGAGGGATAGATAATGATAAGGGGGAAATGTGGAGTATCCCAAGTTCCCTAAAATCAATGAATGATAATATTTATTTAAATGGATCAACATTAGATAAGTTCCGAGTTCATGATAAAAAAATTGATTATATATCATGAAACATATCATTCGTAACATGTATTTGATGAATAATTTTAGTGATGTTTTATCTACTATATGATTATTGATCTATTTTAATTATTTCCTTGTTCATCACTAAAAATATAATTGTGTTTTATGATGATGATCATTGTGAATAATGGTTGGTAAATATATATATGAAATTATTTGTTCCGTATGAAAAAAAAATTATTTGACCCCACACATGATCATTGTAATAGATCTTCAGTTTAATTGTATTTTTTTGAGTTACATTATGAATGAAACATGGAAATTAATAATAATTTTCATCATTATTGTTCCCTATTCTCATAATTTTTATAACAATTATCATACCATTAAAATTTAATTGTAAATATATTTAAAAACACTAATGTGGGATCATTAGGAAATATTAATTAGAATTTTTATAGTGGAATATCAATATTACATTAGGAAAGATGTATCATTGAGGGTGAAAGCTAAAGTGTTTTCTGATTCAGGACACCATGGTGGGGATGTGTATCATGAGTTCATGACTATGAGTTTGGATTATAATTTATGGGTATACATGGATGTTTATGTATGGAGTCAATGATGTATTGATTGATATGAATAATGCATGGTGGTATTGGTTGTGGATTGGTGCTTTAATGGCATGAATGGTGATTATTTTGTGTTGTATAAATGTTAAATTAGATTTATACACAAATCTATAAGAATAATACCACTAAAAAATGTATCGTTTTTGGGAACACATCATGTGTACCTTCTTGGTTATGGTTCATTGAATATAGATGCTTAAAAATATTTCACAATATGTATTAAGGGATTATATGCCATGTGGTCTTTGTTATGTGTTTGTGTACATGCTGAACCACATGGTTATAGCATTAGTATAAGATTAATATGACCATAAATTTGGAAATTGAGTAGTATTGTAAAGCTATAATGGAATCCTCGGACCACACACCATGTGGCCATAGAGGCATGTTATGTTGTTAGTGAAAAAACGACTTGGGAAGATCATAGTGCATGACAAATGGGATGGATGGGTTAATATTCATAGATTTATTGTGAACATTTTGTGTTGGGTTATTTCAAATTAAGTTTGAAGAGTATTATTTGAAAAGTCTTCCCTATAGGTTTTTAAGACTATATACCCTTATAGTTAATGTTTTTTTAATTCCAACTCTAATGTCTTTACTTACATATTTGGTTGAGACTCAAATAAAAAGAGTGATTATAAAATTATGAGGATTTTCCTATATAACATGAAAGTATGTGTTACATTGGAATTAGTGTTTCCATATATGGTAATATGTTATCTTCAGACTCTTTATCTCAATAGGGATCCAAATCGGGTTTAGACCAGATGATTAGATTTTCCAATTTCTCATATATTCCACGAAGGCATGTGACTGAAAAGGTGATGGTTCACTATATTTATCCTGGAGTTTGGTACTCCCACTCATAATTGGGGCATGCTTACTCTAGATCTGAATGGTATTGGAAATCCATTGGCTCTAATATGGTGAGGGTCCCCCATAAACTACTATTTAGGTTATTTAATTATATATATTATCTATGTGTTAGTATTCTATTCATTGAGTTATGTATGTCCATGTTACCTATATGCCACTTGATGAGGCATGGTTCCACCACTATAGTTTCTAAGTGGTGACTTGGGTATGATCATATATGTTTGGTTATTATAGTATGGTTTTTATACTCTCTTGATTGATACTGATCCTCAGTAGTGGGGAATATTATATTATTTTTTTCTTGAGGGTTGACTCAATAATAGTGGATAATATGGGGTGGTACACATCGATCTATTTTGGTCCACCCAATGGGTAGTGGATCCTCATTAGTGGTATCAAGTTGTGATTTCATAGTTGGAGAGGTCTGTTAAAGAAGTTCCTAGCCAGTTTGTTTTTTGTTATTAATTAATTATTATTTAATTAAATCTATGTTACAGGAGTTTTGATGAGAAAAATTTTATTCATTGAAGATTTAATTGAATATAGAAAAAACATTTATTTTTAATTTTTTATCTTTTGATTTATTATATATTTTTTATTAGTTAATTAATTTTTTACGTAATTTTTATTTGTTTTGATGTTTTCAAATTTGGGGTTGTATTTATATCACATGGAATTTGTAGTATATATCCATAGGAATGAACGATCCACTATATGAGAATAATAGAAAATCATAAGAAGTGGGGAATTTTAATATGAAATCTGTTGACTATAATATGAATCTTAGAGTTATAATTTTCAAAATAAATGACATTAATATTAGAATTAGAACATATCAAATTCTAGAGTCCTCTCATTTGACCAAAACATCTCATATAATATGTTAAATGTGTTATATATAGAAATGAATCACCTAGAATATCAATATTTTTTAAATTTATAGATGTTCGAAATATAAATTCTCGTGAAATTATATGACATATGAGAGATAAAATCAAATTTTATATTGGATTCTTATAAAATCTTATGTTTTTCATAAATTTTGTTATCATACAAAATTCTTCTTTCGTATGAATTAATAAATCAGTTGAATATTATTATATAATAAAGATATTTTATCTTATGAAAATATAGTAATACCTTAAAAAATTTACTCTCTTATTAAAATTTTTATATGATAATGTTAATATATCATTTAAAATTTCTAGTATATATTGAAATCAATTTATTTTATTAAAATTTATGCCATATAAAATAATTATATTATAAAAATTATGTCTTACAAATTTTTAAATTCTAATGGGTTTTCTGTTTAATTGAATTGTTTTTTTTAAAACTACTCATAAGGGAATTTATTTTGGTTTTATGATTCACCTTATAAATGTTTTATATTTTTTCCAATATTTTATCCTATTATTATTTAATAATTATTATTATCTATTTAATATTAAATTATATTTTTTTATGAAAAATAAATTAATATCTTAGAGGAAGTGACATGTTTAATATTTATGTTGTATATTTACAGAATAAATTTAAAATTATAATTTTCATAGTATTTTTAGAATGATTTTAATCATGGTTATCATGGAAGTATAATGATTTTTAAGGAATATTGCTAACCGATATTAAAATAGTGTTGTTATGTAATTAATTGTATATTATTTTATTTTAATGACTGTATCTATTTTTAGGTCATTAGAGACTGTTAATGTGTTTTCCAACTCTGATATAAGTCATAATCACTGATAAAAAAAATACTATTTCTAAAAAACGAAAAAAAACTACAACTAATATTTTTTGGATGCTATTCCCACTGTTAATTTTTTTAAACGTTGATATGTATGAAGAAACTCTTTATAATTTTTTTTACCAAATTAGTGAAAATTCGAGATACATGTGTGAATATTGAGTTTTGTTCATGTGAAAAAACTCGTCATATAGAGAAAATATGGTTTGATTTAATCAGGACTGTATATAAATCCAGGGATCCTAAAGCAACATCATCCTTGAAATTCAGAGATTACTTTTATAAAATCATATATTTAGATTTTTTTTATTCTTTTAATATATTATGATAACCTTATTTAGTGAATATAATTTTTCATTCAATAGTATGATCAACTCGATAATATTACCCTTGAAAACTATTTATTTTTATTAATTAATGTGAAAAATATGAAGATCCTATGTTATACCTCAAAATTGAGAAAGGACAGATATTTTTATTGTGACTCTATGTTGAAAAAATCAATATAACGGGTTGTTAATTCTCATTAAAAATAAGGTTCTGTTGGTTTGTAATCCATAGTAAACAAATTTTGTAATACAGTTCAGACTCCCCATCAAAAGATAATATATTAGTGTGTTTAATTTCACTTAGGAATTGTGATGAGTGAATTGTATGTACAAGATCACATTGATATAATATACAATAAAAAATCCATCAGCTTTTATTTTTATTTTTCCACTATATATCACTTTTAACTTTATTAAATTAATTACAAAACCTATAAATTTTTCTGCTCGCCCCTTTTGAAAATTCTACCCTCTCAGTTTTTGGGAAGAACAATTGGAATCAATGCCTTGATCTTGACAATATTGATTTGGTTACATATTTACATAAAAAATAATATATTTCATATTGTAAACATTTATTTTATATATATATATCAATTTTAATACAAAACACTTCTTAGAATTAATATTTTATGGTAAATGATCTTTTTTAGATAGAATATACTAAATATAAGTGCAACAACCCCAATATCATTAACCTGGATTTGTTTCTGAATTTGTTACATTATAATAGATATAATGGGTAATATCAGGAATGAAATATCATTTTTTATGTTTTTAAGAACTAGATAGATATAATATTTCAATTTTACATTGGGAAATAAATAAACCTAAAAAAACCAAATAAAATGATTTTCATCCATGGAAACACATTTAAATATTTCTTCCTTATATCATAGTGAAATTAAAACAGTTAGTGTGAGATCAAATGTTTAGTAATTGTTATGTACTATAGAAGATAACAAGAATCAATAAGGTGGAGTTCATATGTAATGCTTAATAACTAAACACTCATCCCCTTTACTGAATACACAACAGTTGAAATGTATCGTTAGATAATATCATTGAGAAACTATCATACATAATAATAATAATAAACGAATTATCAACGAAGTAAATAATTATTTAATAGATTTAATGTATTAATAACATTATACTAATACCTTCATGGCATTTCAAAATATGTTTTGAATCTATAGTCTATAAACTGATTCGATTTGTCTACTTATAACTCTATCATTATATCATTTCACAATAATGTTCAAAACAAAAAGGTGCAAAACTCACCAGGTTTGAAAAAATAATTTGTTTCATGTGACCTATCGATGAATTACGGTTATTAATATAAATTTACCGCAACCATAACTATATTATTAAACAATTCATCATATAATGAAAAACCAATATAATTCATGAAATACGTGACTTGTCAAAAACAATCCTTATTGAGTAATGGATATAAATTTACAAATATTTTCAAAATGAATCAAATAATATTCAAAGTATTAACCATATTTAAAAATGATCTATAATATATAAAATAATAATATACATCATACAAAAATATGGATATTTATGAGAAATTCATTGTACATGAAGGTGGTTGTTTCAACATAAAGTTAATTATCATTATAGAAAATGATATTGTACAATTGCATTTTACAACATTGTAATTTTTGAGTAAAATACCCCTTGATAAAATAATTCAAATTGAAACTTAATATTAAATTAAATATTAATGTTTCATGATATTACATGTAAAATTGAATGTATATACACCATATAAAATCAACTAGAAACATACCAATACAATATGCCTCAATAAAGGGAAATTGAGACGAGTTCCTTACATCACACATTCTTTTAGATGAATGTGATTTAAATACATATATAATGTTTTTAAAATGGTTAATAAATAAAAAGAAGGATAATAGGATTTATAATATCATATATTATCCAATTATAACTTTTTACCACCTGTTACTTAATAATGATTAATTATTTTCATTGTTTCAAGTGTTGAGAACCTTTTTCCTGATACATGTTTTTTATGAAATTTATGATACATATTCATATTATGTACTCCCACAACCTATGTAACAATATTCGTAAAATTATTATCCTAATTTTAAATATATTTTACTTTTTAATCCATTCATGAAATATTGTTATGAAAAACAGACGGTGATACAATCAAGGTGATTAATGGCGCTACAAACACATGAATAATATTTCTATTTTTGCAAAAAAAAATGGAATGGAGGAATGTGTTATTTTAAATGTTACTTATAATATTGATATAACAAAAGACATAATATTTCTTTATAAATATATATATACCATCCAGGTGGTGTGGTGATGAAAATACAATCACAACGCTTTGTGAAGGCATTAGTCCACACATACATGAGTATCATCATTATTTTTTAGTGTATGAAATAATATGATACAATATATTATCCAAATTATAAAAATTTCAATGATATAATAATTATTACATTTATTTAACATATATTTATTAAATTTATCCTTATAATCTTCTTTTTAAAGGACTAGTGAAAAAGAATTAGATCTCTTTGTGTTGTGGTAGCCCACCGTAAACACTAGTGACATTGTCATATCCCCAATGGTATATAATGTAAAAAATGATATACGAAATATAATTAACCTATATGAAAAATTATGTCATAATATTCATATATATAATCTATATCCATCATAATACCCAATAAATAAATTTGGTAATGGAAAATTGAAAGGAATCAGTTCGAGAGGTAGTACCTATCACACATGAATGATTATTTGTTAACATATTTATAAAATTGTAAGTTGTTGTTTCTCATGAATTAACATAAAAAATATAATTAAATATAAAATAATTATCATAAAATATCATCATTGTTTAAAAATTTCATAATGTGGTAGAGTGAGAATTAAAATAAAAATACACATTGAAGAGTATTACATCTTATTTAGGTATATTCCTTTTGTTGTCACCCAATCCCTCAAAGGTATAAGTTTTTCACTAATGATGAATTATAGGATGATATGATGGAATTTTTGAAATGATTTTTTCATCTATAGGCTGATGAAAAATGGTTTGATTCTGTAATGAATAGAGTAGAGTGTGTAGAATTTTATAAGTGAGGTGTGAGATGCACCTATAATTTTTAAATATAATAAAGTTTACCCACATTTGTTTCTTTTCACATGGAACTAATAATGGATTATTATATATATTGAATGTAATATTTTTATTATATTTCCTGAATATTTTTTAGTAATGTTTCTTGGTTATTTTACAATATATCGTTTTATTTTTACCTATAGGTAAATTCATTTTTTAGCAAAATCTGGTAATTAAAATTGTCTCTTTTCATTATTTTTTTTGAATTAAATTAATTAGAAATTATTATGAACTATAAATTACGATGAATCAAAATTTGGAATAATTATTTCCAAATTCAATTAACATTTGTGTAATAATAAAATTGATAAATAATTCCACATACGAGACAATAAATAGGTTTTTAAAGAGATACTATTCAAATGTTTACAAGGTTTCGATACCAAAATTCAAGATTAAAATTATTATAATGATATTAATTTTATCAAATTATATAGAATTGAACTACTATTAGTTGAAAATAAATTCAACAAATATATTACCTAGGTAAATAATTTTAATTCGAATGCAATTTTCTATTAAATATTTGTATTTTTCAATATTCAAAAATACAGATGATTTTTAAAAATAATAATTAAACTTCACCATAAGCTTATTTTGATATGATAATTTCAAAAAATACATTTTTTTTAAATATAATTTATAAAAGTGGTAAATATTAGTTTGAAAAAATGTTTTTAATGCACTACAGAAACATCTTTTAGAAAGATATATTTTACAGAATTTTTTTTCATTTAAATAAATTTTATTTTATTTGCAACCAATATATAATCATAATGCTTAAAATTTAGTTAATATATTAATAACTTTCATTGTATTGTATATTTTCAATTATACACTATGTTACAAATAAGATAGACACAGGGTCACATGTTCTGCAACCTATCAAAGTGATTAAATTTAATGAAATACATTTCATTGGTTGTTTAAGCTCAGTGCTACATTTAAACTATGAAATTGAAGAAAATATTATTCTATTAAAATTATTGAGTGTTAAATTGTATCAAATATAAATAAAGTTTCCCCAATCAATTTAAACATCATTTATTTGATCAACGGTTTAATATCAGAAGATATTTTCTTAAAAGCACAAATTGTTAAAAGGGTTAATAAAATATCCTCTTAATAAGATTGAAAGATATAAAAAATGGTTATATGTAATGACACATTACTTGGTTTATATATATTTGAAAATTGGTGTAAATGGATCATATAGACATGGGATGAACATTTAAATAATTATAGAGAGTGATCAGGGTCAACTAGGGGTGTCCATGGGTCAGGTTGGAGGGTCTCTTGGACTCGACCCAACCAACAAAGGAAAGGTCGGGTCGGGTCGGGTTGGAGGTGGTTTTTATTTTGACCCGACCAGACCCAATCCATCTTGTTTTGGGTTGGGTTGGGTCGGGTCAATCAGGTTATGTAAAAATTGTTGATGCACGAAGACGACTCCTCCGGCTTCGCTTCGTCATCCTCTACTATTGCTGGAACACGTCAACTAGATGAATAATCGACTCCAGAAGTGGAATTCGGGGCGTGCATGATAGGTAGTGGTGGTATAACTATAGATATTGGGTTTGGTAGGTCTTTGTGGAGATGAAGACAGTCTCCACTTTCACGGTGAATGCCTCACTGCCAGCCACATGAAACTGTAGTCTGAGGCATACAATGTGGCAACAACCTCAATCCCTGCTAGTCATTGTTTCTAATGTTATGTCATTCATTTGGAGGGTGCCTCCATCCCAACCTTCCTTATAGTAGTACCCGAACCCATATCTATCCTCCTCCCTTCCCTTCTGGGTCTTTACCGCGTGAGAGAGCTCGTACTTGGCCCACTCCCGGTCCCAGCTCTACCCATGTGGAAGATATAGTTGCTGAGCAACAAAGAATAGTTATCACCAATGTACCAGTTGAGGGTGATGTTCTCTGTTCTCACCACCACTACACACGTCTCATGGTTGGTCAGGAGGTGGTGGCAGGCGAGGTCAATGGAAATGAGGCCTATGTTGCACCCCATGCTGCCCAGATTATAGTTCTTCAAATCGTGTCGGAGCTTGAGGCAGTTGACAATCAAGGGGAACACCGACGATGTGGGTGTAGTTCATGATAAGGATACCCCTTCCACTAGCCGAACCCCACTTCCTTCGAATAGATAGCCGAGGGCACCGAACATGACCAGCCCTTCCTTTTCCCGGGCCTCCATCATGTAGAAGTATAATGGCC
Organism: Viscum album; assembly: GCA_963277665.1. Taxonomy (NCBI): domain Eukaryota; kingdom Viridiplantae; phylum Streptophyta; class Magnoliopsida; order Santalales; family Viscaceae; genus Viscum; species Viscum album. The sequence goes on from OY728130.1 coordinate 809,805,593, forward strand.
TGGATGTGACCCCAACCGGGAGGTACGTCTCATCATCGAGCCTGGACCTGGAGGTGACCCGACACTGGAATCGGACCGTCTCCTCCCCGAACTTGCCACTATAATCTATCATCTTCAGGAACCCAGCATTGGAGATCTTAAACTTGTTGTCTGGTTGGAGGCAGGGGAAGTCTACAAGGTACAACGCCCTCGACCACCTCGTGCTCTAAGCGGAGACAAGGATGACCAGCGCGGTGAGGCTGTCCCCTATAAATGTGTGAGATCCTCCCTCGAAAACAATGGAGACCCGGATGGTGGTACCAATAACCTGAACCTCCATGGTGATTAACAAGGTGGCGGCGGGGGCGAGTAGCAGAAGCACATTCATCGAATTACAAGAGTACCCATAGCCCAACTTAACGTACTTGAGCTTCACTGACTGCAGGAAATCAGGGAGCCTCTCCTTCTGATCATGATCACGGCGGTGAAGGAGTTGGGGAATATCAATTCTACCATCAACCTATCCTCTTCCATGGTGGGAATTTTCTATCCTCTTCCAGTATAGGATAAAATATATATTAAAAATTTATTATATATTAACATTGGCGTGAATTTGAATGAACAATGAAGTCACAACACCATGTTTCTCTTTCAGGTCCATTGGGTCGGGTTGGATCATTTTTTACTCAACCCGTGACCCGACCTGACCCTACCACAGTTCGGCGCGTATCAACCCGACCCATGCATATGGAATTTTTAACCTGACCCCACACAGTCCAGTCAGGTCGGGTTGGGTCTGGACACCCCTAGGGTCAATGATCACTCAAAAATGAATGATCAAAGAGATTGTTAAGGCCCTATATCCATAAATATATGATAATTTAATAGAACATCTAAATTATCATATATGAATGAAATATCTTGAGTTTTTTTGGATCCTTTTTTCTAAACCAGAGTAATTTCATTACACTCTTAGAATTTAATTAAATATACTTGATAATTTTCTATTCTATAACCAAATTTCATAATTTGTATGTTCTTTGATCAATTACAATTTCTTATCTTACTCCATGAAGCGAATATACAAAAATGAATTTTTATTCATATACGACATAAATTAAATTATAATGGATTATATGGTCTATATAAAAGTGGAAATCCTTTACTACTATGTATAAATATATTATAGAGAAAACATGTTTTAAAAATGTTATAAAATATAATAAATTAATTACTAAGACGCAAAAGTAACACCACCAGTTTATCATTACAATTCATTTTTCATAATGGTCGAATAAAAACAAAGACATATCAACTAAAAGATCACACAGTCTAATTGTAGGTTCTAACCCCTTATCTTCATTCAGTCATGTTTTTAATCCCAAAGGACTTAATAGATGTGATGGGTTTCCACCAAGTATATGGGTTATCCTTTTTCAAAATTATGTTACTATTAATCCTACAATGATCCTAAATATATGATGGGAATGAATGACAAAAAATTAATCCTCAAATAAACTTTTTACATAGTTTATCAATACATCCTTATTTCTCAATGTCTAATTATCTTATTTTACTATTTTTACAATGTCATTAATGAATATATTAACTATAAAGGTTATCAATTCTTGTATACTTTTGTCTATAAAATGTGATGTAATTATTCATCAAAAACAATTTTCACTGAAAAATAAAATAGTACAATGAATAGTTTTCCATTAAATTTCACACCATATATCATTAATCATGGTATAATACTATTACATAAATATTTTTTTCATTCCATTGTGACACATTCTTTTAAATATAATACACTACAAATTTAAACTAGGTTTTTCATTGTCAACATCAATTTAAATACTTTGTAATGGTTTGTAAATAAATTGTGAGTTATCATAAGCATGTAAACCTACAATGTCTAAGTAGGTGTACAGAAAGAACCATTTCCATGCACCAATTGAAAATCATTTCAATTCCAACACCCCATTTTTAGAGTAATTTTCTCGAGGAACCTCTGCTACAGAAAAATGTCCACATCTTGTATCCAGATAAGGATGTATTACTAGGAACATCAACATAATATATGCATTATGAAAATATCAGTTTTTTACTATACACATATCCTCAATGACTATCATTAATTTATATTCCCAATTCTATGTTATGCATTATTTTATTCCCATGTTTTCTAATAAATTTCTTCTAAGACCTACTATAACTACCCTACTCCATTATCCTGAAAATAAGGCATGTTTATAGAATTGGAGTAGATTAAAGGGGTAAAATCATAAAACACCAATTATCTGATCAGTTATGGAGAACAAAATATATATATATTATATTGAATTTATATTTGAAAAATAAAATAAATAACATTACAAATGAAAATGATATTCATCCTTTAAACGTCATTCAATTATCTCATCTTCATATCCTAGAAAATGAAAATACGTAGGGTATGATTAAATTCTTAATAAGGGATGGTACCCTGAAATAAAGTATTAATAAATTTGTATGAATAAATACAAAAACTAAAATAACTAAATATTCATTCCATTTAATCATTAAACTGTATGTGCAATGCTTTCATATAAAATATCATAGTGAAAATCTCATGGATGACAATGATAACTAAATTATCATTGAAGGATATGATTTATAATAATATGTTGTTTCTTAGAAACCTGATACCTATGTTATTAGGACCATTAACAACATAGTTTAAAATTAATATGTAAAATAGTTTTAGTTTTATCAACTATAGATCTATCATTGAGACCATTAATAAGGGAGTTTAAAACTATTTGGTAAAAACACATTTTTGTTGGCCAACCCACATATCTCATGATAAATGTTGATGAATCTAAATGATATCCGTAAATTATCCCCACCTATACCATCATGTACATAGAATTCATCATATATAAAATAATCAATTAAATTTATAAACAATATTTATTATTAAATAATATTCATATCGATTAATGGGTATGGATTTATCAAAGTTTCCCTAGATAGTAAAAAACACTAAAATTAATCACCATATGTTAAAATGGAATAATATTTATAAAATAATCATATCCACCATAATATAATATGGATATTTTGGGGAAATTAATTTTATAAGAATGTGATAATCACAGTATAATGTTAATAATAAAAAAAAAGTGAAATTCTATAATAATATTTACCAATTGTTTATTTAAAGTCAAAAACCTCATTGGATGAAATAACTAAAATTGGAACATATAATACATATAATATTTAAAGAATCATGTTTTTACATTTAAAAGTTGAATTATATAGACCTTATAAATGAAATTATTTTTATAACAATGCATTATGCCTCAATGATGGGAAATTTAGATTATGTTATTTATTTCATGCTTTACTTTAGTTGAACAACATTAAACCTAAAATATAGAGGTTATAAAAAAGTGATTAACTTATTCCAAAAACCATATTCTTATTAATAATGTCATATATTTTTTTACTATAAATGTTTAACACTTGTTTTTTAATAATAATTTATTATTTTCATTTTGAATGTATTAATCATCTTGTCTTCTCGTTATTGATTTGTTATGAATGTTCAGATTCATATAAATATTATAAATACCCATCCCATAAAGAATAATATTTAAGAAATTATTATCATATTTTTTTTCATAAAATATACATTTTAAACTAATCATGATTGATGGTTATGAAAAATGGACTATGTTAAATTCGAGAGAATTTAGGTCGTACGTACGCATGAGTAATGTTTCTATTTTTCAAAGATCATTACGAAAAATTGTTAAGAAATATATCACAATTAAAAAATGATGTTAATTTCATCAATATTTCATCATTTATTTAGATATATATATATATATATACCATCCATATATTGTAGTTATTAAAAGATATTGAAATTACTTATTTAAAGTGGTAGTCCACACGTACATGAGTGACATTTTCATTTTTTAATGTAAGTAATGAAATGATATGTTATAATTTTATAATTACAAATAGGACATTGATATAATATTTAATTCATTTATATCACATATAACCATTATGTTTATCATTATCATCTTCCATGTAATGCACGAGTAAAAACAGATCGGATCACCTTTTAAGGTGGTAGACCTCTGTAAACATGAGAGACGTCTTCGTATCTCCTAAGGAAGGGAAAGTGAAAAATGTATATATGATATAAATACTATAGATGTATAATTATTTTATATAAATTTATTTTATATACTTTATATCCATCATGATACCCAACCATGAATGGTGGTAATGAAAAAATGAATGACATCTTCTCATGAGGTGGTACTCCTTCGTAGAGACAAATGATGATTTCTTAACCTATTATATAGATGTGGATGTTATTATACGTCCTTAAATTAACATAAAAAATATCAGAATATTTATTACATTGATTTTAATAAATTAAAATTTCTTAAAATTATATTATACAGTGGGAGGAATAATTAAAATAAAAACACATTTTGAATAATGTTACCTCTTCTCAATGTATGTTTATTATTTTTTCACCAGTGAAATACTAGGTAATATTTATACCTTAATTAAGGATTATAAAAGGATATGAGGGAATTGATTATTTTATTTGGTCTGCTCTTAGACTAAAAAAGTTTTTGAAGGTTTGAAGAAGAGATGATATTTGGTGGCCCTTTAAATGTTAGGTGAGTGCCGTGCTTGTAATTTGTGAAAAGAATAAATTCTATCTAATTTTTTAAGTTCTCAAAGATCCAATAATATAATAGTTTTGATAAAAAAAGTTATAAGTTCAAAATATTACCAGAAAATATATTTTACAAAATTGATTATGATATTTTAACAAATATCTTTTGAGTTTAACCCCAATTGAATCCTTTTTACCTTAGCCTTAGAAATTAATTTTTAATATTTTCGCATTTCACCATGGTAAAATATAATTTTACCATATTAGAAATTATTAATATTTAATAATATATATATGTAATAAATTTTCACAAATTTAATTCACATATATGGAAAACAGTCATTTAAAATTAATCTCATTGACATGATGAGAAAAATTGTTTTAAATAGGTAACATTTAAATGTTTATAAAGTGTATATGTCAAACATCAAGATGAAAATTATTCCAATTGATTTAATTTGATTATAATATATAAAATTGATAAAATATTACTTTAAAAACCAATAAAAATGTAATTTATCATTTTAAATAAATTTAAATTTGAAAAATTAAAATTAAAATTTATTATTTTTCACTATTATTCTAAAAAAAATGATTATTTCTGAAAAATCAAAAATATTAAAAATAAGATAATTATGAAATTTTAATTTATAATTTTTATTACTCAAAATTAATTATCTGGATGTGGTAAAAAATAATTTTCTAATATTTGTAAAATGGATGAATAATAATTGTTTTTATAAAAATACAAATTTTTTCCAGAAACATTTTTTTTCTATAATTTTTTTTATTTTTTTATTTAATAGATAACAATTATTTTTTTAATTCATTTTATACTACCAATACCTTGGAATTTAATTTCTTGGATATAATGGTACACTGTACAATGGTTTTATTAGACTCCTGGTTGCATGTTCCACAAGCTATTGATGAAATTTAATTTAGAGATTTATATTTTGTGGAGTTTATAATCATTGTGCTGATTTTTATATGAACTATTAAAAACATAGTATTTGAAAATCATGTTTTATTACATTTAAAATAGTTGGGATCTTTATAGAGAAATATTATTTGATATCAATTACTATATATATTGTAAAACAAAAAATAAAATCATTTCTTAAATAGCTTTTCATAGATCATCACATTTTTTTGGTAAAATAATTCACACTACCAAACACCAATCTAGATAAAACCATTTTAAGGATATTGTTTCATATATAAAGAATTAAAATATAATGATTATTTAATACTTTTAAATTAGTAGAAATGTGTATCTCCAAATAGATGTATTCACAAATAATGATGATATTTGGATAATTTTACATGTTACTAATTGTTGAACCCATAAGATGAAAGGTGAAAATGTTGTAATGTTATAAGATATATATGAAGAAATAAAAATAGAAGAATAAGAAAATTTAAATGAATTATTCCATTAGATTACATGTATACTAAATAGAAATATATATTTTCTAGATTATTTGTACAATATTGCAATTTTTGAAGGGGTACATATATCCCTACTAAATAAATTAAATACTAAACTAGTTTATAATCATTAAATTATTAATATAAAATAATACAATCTTGAGGATCATTATTTAAATATTAATTGGAACATAAAAATATTGTTCATGGAGAAGTTACAAAATAATAGGAATATCATTTATCAAAAATATAAATGTTACTTCATATTTTATTAATTTCTAGTCACATTATATTAAAAGTGATGATGTTTATCATATAGAAAAAGGAATGTAATGAATAAGGAAATGATATTTTAAATGAATAGTGATGTTCTGTTGGAATGTTTGAGGGATATTTTTTTTATCCATGGTATTGGAAAATTGAAAAACAGTTGATGTATTTAATAAATTATGGTGGATAGGTTGAATATGATCTGAAATGAATTGAAGCAGTTTAGAGCATAGTAATCATGGATATTTAAAATTAATGTTGTTCGTATGAATGATTTTCATGCATGTTAGGATATGAGCCAACATATGGAAGAATCTATATGGTCATGAATTCTCATAAGCATATAACTTCATAATCATTAATGGTTGTAAGGATGGAAGAATATATAAGAATGAATCTATATTATATGAATCCATGAATGAATAATTTGAGATACATAAGATTTTTTTAGTGTAAACATGAGAATACATAATAATGAGATCCACATATGGATAAAACATATACCAAAATAATCATTCCATTATCATTACTGAGTTTATGAGGATCTATAGTCAGTGAGAAATTAAAAAACTAGGAGATTGTATATAAATATTATGTCTACTAATATTTTTAAAAAAATATATGCCACATTTTCAATAAATGATTTAATATGATAATCATGTTTTTTTAATATAGATAAAATTATTTTTTTTGTGACTAAATATTACAGGTATTTTTAATAGAAACAGTTGATATTATTTTTCATGTTATTTTCATCTTTTTTATGAATCATTGAGATATATCATTTTTGTAGATGAGAAAGAATGATTTTATGATGTAATATAGAAATATTATTCATATTCTCTTTGTGAATATAAATTAATAATTAAGTTATACTAATGTGTTAATGAATTTTATGGAGAATCAGATACTATATAATAGTTAGGACTAATTTTATTAGTGATAGAGAAGAAGAATTTTTGGAAAATGTTCTGTATCTGTATTCTCTATAGAGTTGAACTCATGGATTTTTTAAAATTTTTATTTGGGTTCATGAAACTAAGGAGGAATGAGATCATACCATTAATGAATGATGTCTTACATGAGAATATCACCTAGAATAAGTGTGAGATGATGATCGATATGATGTTTCTATACAAAATTAATCTTAACATGAGAATATTTTCCCGAAGAAGATCTACTATTTAATAATTATTAATATAGTTGTAATGATAATATCTTCATTATTTTAATGATAAGGATGAATATTTTTAGAGTACACAATTAATTTCTACATAGTATTAAGTATTCAATAGTTTGATTTTGATGGTACTTTTACATAATGAAAAGTGTATTATTCCTACATGAACCTCGTGTTCAAATTTAATGAAATTTTTAACCATTAGAATTATATATTGATAATGATGTTTATAATTTAATAAATTATGAACACAAAAAGTGTAGACTGTCACAATGAGTATGAATCTTGTAAAATTTATTGAGTAAAGTGTTCCATTAATATTCTTTTACATGGGTGAGGAGAGGATTTTCATTAAGACAATACTGAATTTAACATAACAATGGGTTTTAATTAAATTTTATAATACCTAAAAGAAGTTAGTTCCCTTGATTCACCACTCCTATTGGTTCCTTAATTGGTTTTAGGATCTTTAATTGGTATCCATTTTAACAAGGTTCTACTATGATTTTACTTGTGTAATGTTTATCATAGAAAATCAGAATTATATGAAAAATAGTTTTTATCCCATTACCGATGGAGATAAGATTATGGTGTTGATGAATCATATTCCATTATATTTCCTATAAGACATAATGCAATTTTATGAAGATGTCACAATGCGTTTTTCACCCATTTTTGAAACTAATGTTATCTCATTCTCCAACAGTAAAGGTTTAAAAATTTATTGAATGGACGAAAATTTATTATAGTCATCTATTTTAGAGGAATTGTACACCATGATTGTAAGAATACTAATAGTTAATGGGATATCAAAGAAACTAAATAACTTTTATGAAGTGATAATAAATATCATAGAATACAAATTGAAATTTTTTTTGGAAAATGATTAATATATAATATTGGTAGATGGTGAGAATATTGATTATGATTGACCAACCGGGGTCAACCAATAAATTCACCCAAATAATCCTCACACAAGGCCATATGATAGTTCTCAATCACCATAGGATTGAAACAAGAACTAACGTTTCATACAAGGAGACTAGAGAATGATTTCAAAATCAAAATACATAAGATATGATAGAAAAATAAGGGTTTCATAACTAGAAAATACAAGTACAAAATTTTTCTATTGATCAAACAATAAATGAAATATTTCTCTAAGGTGTAAAATAGTCTATATGATTAGACTAATTGTCCAAAAAAGTAAGAACCAATGTAACCAAGGATTCTATATCCCCATGAATAAATTTCACCACATTACCAACACACTATAATAAAAACATTATAATGGAGAGTTGTATTCTAGATGTTTTTCTTCCCATTACATGTATCATTAATAACAATGGATATAAACACTATGAATAAAATATTGGGTGTGAGATAAGAAGTAAAATAATATAACTCCAATTATATAAGAAATATCTATCCATATGAATCCATTAGATTATTTTTGAAAACTATTTCAAAATAATATTTGGAAGAAATAATTTTACATTTAAAAATAATACCTTGGTTTTATTTTCATATACTTTCCATATTTAAATACATAATGAAATATTCCATTTTATTTATCAATACGTAATATGATTCTAAAAATGGTTTTAAGGTTCAATGTTTATATAAAGTGGGAATTGGGAATACAAACTAAACATAATCCAATTTATCTATAAATCACCAAAGGGACAATAAGATCATAATGTTGTAAAAAACTAAAATGAACTAATCCACTATATAGAATAAGTTAATATAGTGTCAATGAATCATTTTTCCCAAGAATAGATGCCCACTAGGAATTCAAGGAATCATGGGATCATCCAATTGGAAATATAACTCCACTAGGGATCACATATATCTAGTATTCTACTGTAACTCAATTTATTTCCAATTTGTTAATATTGTATCAATTTGTTTAAAAACTACTTAATATTTTATGAATCATTTTCTAAGGAAACTCCATTTAATTAATGAGATTTTTTTTAAAAAAAATTATATTATTATATAAATCAAAATTTATAATCCATAAATGATTATTATTTTAATATAAACATGGATGAATTTTAACAAACACAAGATGTTCTTAAAAATGGTTTCCCTTAAGAACACATTTAAAAGAAATATTTCCACACAACATAATGAAAAATTCACATATATTTGATACAAAATTATAAATTTCAATATATTAAACTAATTTAATTCAAGGAAAATAATTAATATTAATGGATAAACCATTGGATAATAGAACATATATTTTGAATGGTGAAAACCATGTTTCCATTAAAAACAAATAAAAAATGATTAAAAAATATCCTCATGAGACCTAATCTACAAAAAAAATTACCAATTCACCATAAAACCATAGAGATCTAAAATCTACATCCCATTGAGGTTATGTCGATATCAGGGGAAATGGTATCAAGGGGTGGTCTTGTTAGATGAGGATAATTCAGGAGAAAATCCAAATAAACCCAGATGATATCCACCTACAATGATAAAATATCACTAAATAATCAAACATAGAGGACTCTATATTGATATGCTGGGCCTAGTTTGTGATAATAAGTAATTATAATGTGATATGTGTTTAAAATGCCCAAGTTAGTTAGGGAAATATTCATTTTTTAAGTAGTTTGAATCAGGGTCAATAGCTATGCTTTGCGTTTTGACAAACCATACACCAACCATGTAGTGGACACTATTCTTTGTGAACCATATATAGTGGATTCATGTCAATATATGATTTGTTTGAAATCCATGATGAATACATGATACAACTTATGTAACATTTCACATTGTTTTCTTCGGGACTTGTGTTGTTTGAAATATCATGCTGAAATCATGAAGAACACCATTGTAATCCTTATATCCAATTACATACTTACCATATGGTTGATATTTATTATTTCCCTAAACCACTTGTTTGGATGGTTTTTTCCAAAACAATAAATTTTCAACACCTAACTCCTAAAATACTAAGAAACATCAAAATAGATATACAATGTTTGAAATGAATAATACCAATGACCCATATGGCCTCACAATTCTCTAACAAAAAATATTTGAATCCCAATAAAGGATCTCGAAAAAAATCTAAAAAATAAAGCATAAAATTTCAATATCTGGAGTTCCCCTAATAGAAATGTTTCATGGATGTCTAAACGACACTTAAATATCACATGAATAATTGATATCATATTTCCAAGAAACAACATACCCTATCAGTCCATGATCTGATCATGCCTTTTTAACATTCAGGTGTTATGTGAATTCCATGTGTTCTCCGTCTCAATCATATGGGAAGGATTTGGTAGATAATTATTCAATTAAAAAACATGAAAAACATCATTCGTATAATTAAAATGATATTATAAACCCTATGAATATTCCTATATCTCGAGTTACTTCACAAAACCAAATGGGATGACATATTGAGGTCCTAACATACCCCATATAACCATATATCTATGTTCTAAATGAGGACAAAAATTGAGGAAACATAGATAACGCATATCAAATTTAAGTGTATATAGATTCCAACCAAAATTATACTTCTTGAAAGTCTGATCCATCACTAATCTCTTTTCTAATCAACTGCTGATAACTTTCATCTATTAGAAAATACTTAATCCAACAAAGAACCATTATCCATCCTATTCCCAACAAACTCATAATCTGAATGACAACCAAAAAAATAACTCAACTAGTTACATCATAAAAAAGTTTGAGAAATATTATTTTCATAAATCTAGACTATGGGAATAGGGTTCTCAATTATTCTAAAGAATTCATGCAAACATTCTTAGGGTCTTCTATAATCTTCATAGCTCACTTAAACGAGCCATCCATATGTGTGTTATAAATTGTGATCACCTTTTACGGAGGACCCATCTCTACCTACAATCCACAAAAGAATTCGGATGTAAACTAATGGTCTCAGTAAAAAAATATTTCTAATGTAACACCATGAACTCTAACAATATCACACTCATACAGGTTCCCACGATCATATATATTCATTAATTATCTATTGGAGTGTAAATGCACTGATTTCATGATTCGATCAAAAATAAAACATAGAATAATTAAACCTAGGTTTCTAATTCAATTTAATAAAAAATACAATATAAATATCATAACACATCCATACTATAATAGTAAAGGTATGCGGTACACCAACATGAATTCGAAGTTCCGCCATGTTTTTTGATATGTATGGAATCAAGAAACCAAATCACTAAACAATTGTGTCATTCCTAACCATAAGTAATAATTTTAATAGGTCTTGATATATCTTGGAGCTATAGTGTTTATAATAAAATTGTATATATTTCCATCATCCATCAATCCATTTATCAAATTCATCAAAATTACCATATTTCTTTGAAATCAGAACACAAAATATAGCGACCATTACCACTAACTTGAGGTCTGTTGGCCATAAGGATTTCTACTAATGTACTAACACTCGATTCTCACATATTATCTAAGTGGAATTTAATCATTGCTAAGTTATCTAACCTAAGAATAGGCTTTTATTTTATATCCATCATCTCTTCATTCATTTAATCATATCTCGGTGAACAATTCCCAAAAGTTCCTCTCTTCCACTAATTTCTTTACTACAGAAGTCAAAATCATGATGCTTAAAGAATTCATAACTATGTTCAGTTTTTTAGTTGGGTTAGATATTTAAAAATAAATAGTATAAATTCAATAACTATATTATCATTTTCACATCTACAAATACATTTGAGTAATGTTATATATCTATATCTTGTAAACACAGTACCCTATAATTCAGACCCTGAAGAAGGAGTGGAATAAATCCATAAAATCACGCATCATTACCACTAACTAAATATCATGAATGTGATTGTTATTAAAATGAGGTCCTAAATGATGATATCTATAATATAACCATTTTATCCTATACATAAAAAAATGAACCCACTCATGAGGTCACCCATTAGACATTATAACTGATCCTCTGATTAAGATTAATTAAGACTGGAGATGACATCAATCTCCCTTTAAAATAATGAAATTATCATAAGAACTGATCACACTAAAAAATCATACACTTATGGGATAAATTTTGAATATGAAATGAATTTTTTGATATATCTTAAATATATCTCACTTAATATTCATCTAATACCATGAAACTTTATATATTGAACAAATTTTTGGGATACTCTAAAGAAATCACAACTTGAATCTTTTAATGATCTAATAATAATCAATTATCATAAATTAGATGGATCAGATATTACACATCTTGAATCTAGAATAATCAATTTATTTGATTCTCATATAGATGTAATATTTCCACATCTCATTTATCAAATTCTGATACTCAACATAATCCTAATTTAATCATAAATAAACAAGGATATCATCCTCAAGGAACACCACTAATGAAACAATGAACTAGTTGAATAATAGATTCCTAAAATCAGTAAACACCACATGAGTATTTTTAAGGATAAATATTAAAACAATATATCATAATTACAATACCATATCTCGAATAAAACCTTATGAAAATTTCATCCAAGACCATTAATTTATTGTAACCCAATATCAGACAAATATTTAAAAAACTAATAGGCTACCATGAGATGATAAAAATTTCCATTATCCATAAGAAATAGATATTTATTCTAAACCATATTTTAGTTTATTTTCTATTAATCAACACAATGTTAATGACTATCATGTGCCTTAGTTACATAAGGTATTCATGATTCCAAAGGTGAATCTCATTGACTAATAATCCCATTAACTTCATGATCTTATTGAGTATCATTTAATTCTTTTAATTCACCAGGGTCTCTAATGTAACAAAGTAAAGAGATTGTACTCATAACTAGAAGTATATCTATGGATACCTCAAATTTACTCAAAAGTAAAATTCATATTAAATAATATGTGATAATTAAGGGATAGCAACTCACTACCATAAAAAATAGGGAAACTAAGACCATGGTCAACATCATCATGAATCAATTTTGATTTATATAACGAGATCATCTAAACAATAGGGAAACAAGACAATCACATTCAAATATATGATTCTAATAACATTGAATAATATGAGTGACTCTATTATAATAAAGTAATTGTACTATGTGATGATATAAATCAATATGGGATTGATAAAAATCATAAAATCAATGCCAAAGATAAGATACATTATATACAAATAATGAAAAAAATATATAAATTTTTTTTTATAGAAATCATCACATGAAATTTAAAAAAAATTAAAACACTACTAAAAAATAATTCCCAAATTAGTGGAAGGTGTCATCATAAATAGAAACTGATCTGATTATAATCCCAACACATTTATAATATTGGGATTGATTACAAAATGAGTTTCAAAAAAATAAAATTAGGATATAACCAAAGAAGGAAATTTAAATACCACAACTATTGTGGTATATAGTGCAGACTATGACTCCTCTATTTCCAACATTTCAATATAGATGCATCAATCCTATTCTTTCACATTATTGAAAACCATTATATCACTATTTCCATAAGGATGAGGTCTGACTACATTTACTATGTCTGATCTAAACTGAAAACCCTTAGTGAAAGTGGATCCATATTGAATTACCTATGATTATATGTATTTGAAAGGATAAAGATTAAAATATTTCACTCATGCATGACTTACACTAGGTTCTACCTTACAATAAGGAACTAAGTGTACATTTTTTCCACACTAGTGTTAAACCAAATGTCATCACAATGACATATTATATATAGAACTTCCACTATAACAATTTTGGTCTTTATATTTACAGTTATATCTAGAAAAAATATAGCTAACATTAATTATCAATTGTTCTATGAAGTGATCATATTTCAAGCTATATATTCAATAGTTATTATTATTTTATTGACTACCTAAATAATATTGTGTATAAAAATATTAAAAATTATGGACCAATTATCATCCCTCAGTCCTATATGAATCAATCATTATTTTAAATACTCATTAGAAATAAACATTGTTTCAAGGTTCCCAAACTCATAAGACTGAGTAACATACACCATGTCAGAATGACAACCCTAATCCAATGAATTGATATACTATCTTGTTACCATAATTAGTGTCTTATGTTAGAATTTATGATTGAAGGATTCATTAAAATAAATCATAGTGGGAGCTTCAGAAAATTTAGAATGAAAAAATGTGTCCCAAAACTTCATTCATATCTGTTCAAGAATATATGTGGTGAAAACCAACATATTGTATTGTAAAGATTTTTGAAATTGTAATGTCATATCAATCCTCATAAAGATACTATTAACATTATATACACCACAAAAAACTATGGAGAAAAATGAATAATGTCCAAAGAGGGGTGTGATCTCAATATTCAAGTTATTAACCACTAATAATTTATATAATTTTTTATACACACGAATCGATTAGTTCTTATTTAAAATATAGTTTACAAAAATTGAAAAAATATATCAATTTAGTTAAAAAAATATGATTTTGATTTATTTTATAAATCATGAATCATTGAAATAAACAAATGTATCATAAAATATATCCATCAAGAATAAGTGGATGAAATAAATAGGTTTTAGGATTTTATATACATATCATGTTAGTAATGGGAATATAAAATAATAACGCATATAATATATCCATATAACATCCAATGGTCTATCCTAACACAAAGGTATATGGAACTCAGATGAAAAAGATCATTAGAGAAAAAAGTGACTCCAAATGTCTGGTAACTTTTCGTCCCTAAAAAGGAAAACTAATATGAATCCATGGACTCATGGGAACCTTCTATAGTCAAATGTATATCCACTAGGGATAAGAAATGTTTAGTTTTTACATCATACCTCAAGGTATTACCAATGCATGAATATATTATCATTATTCTCTGCAAACCAAACTATATTTGATAAAAAAATATCATAGGTAAATATAATCATTTAAATAACATATTTTCATTAATTACATTTTATAAAAACAACTTAAATTTTTCTTGATCAATAAACTTTTTCTATTTTTTAACCACCGTTGAGTAATTTTAACAAACACACCATGTATATTGGTATCGTTTTCTTTAAAAACCCCATTTTTTAAAAAATTTAATTATCCATAAAAAATTAACCTCTTATAGAATTCAAATAATAAATTATATAATTTACAATAATAATAATTCCAAAAAAAACTGTGTAATAATGAATAGACTATAATATTGAGACAAAAACATTATAAATCATGACATCCTTAATACCTAAAAAACCAATGAGGAAAATGAAGAGATCGATTCCTTGAAAGCCAATATCTATAAATAATATGATGAATTCACTATCAATAACACTTAATTTTGTAATCACATCCCATTAGGCTACTATTAAGGAAGGGTGAAGTGAGACTAAGAAGATACCAATAGAAAATTGTAGAAATAAAGGGAATCCGAAATGTACCTTGATGAGATCCACCCAAACTGATCTAGGATAACTATGTAATTGAAGGGAGAGGATTCTAGAGGTTAAATGAGGGATTATTTGGTGCTAATTTGAAATTATGAGGTAATTAGAGATTAAATCAGGTGTCATAATTATAGAGATTTTACATATAAAAAAGGTCAGATATTTTCGCATGTTTAAGCTATAAAGTTTTAAAATTTATTATATAACACTATGGTGTCAACATTCCATTGAAAACCGAGTCACACAATGTTTGGAGAGTATCCGTATAGTAAGAAAACCAAATCTAAAGGGTAGTGAAAACCTCCTTACCCTCTCAAATATTTTTTATAGAGATTCACATTGTTATAATTTTTTTTAAATCATTTGAAATTACAATAGAAATCATATATCTATATCGCATGGTCACCACATGGTAACTTCTAACCATGGAACTAAACAATGTTCCAAGATTTTTTTTGAAAACATGAAAATTTAAACTCAGAAGTCCTAGAAGCATCTATTACCTCCAAATATATTCACAAAGATCAAAATTTAAAATAAATATGAACGCAAAGAATTTATGTTCATTTTCATTTAGAAAAGTTAAATGTAATAGTCATTCACATTATGGTTTTAGTTTTATGTTTCTTGATTCGTCTATAGTCAATACGTGAATGATAAAATGTCCAAATAAATTTCATCCAATGACATCAACTTTTGATGAAATTTTGGATATGATTGTTTATGAGTTACACAATACACTTCATAATTATGAGAAGTGAAAACCACAATTCATTAATAAAAGGAATATGAGGATATGATTCATAAAGAGATGTTTAATAAAATCTAAAGATCAAGGAGGATGATGTGTCCTATAGAAAATCTGAATAAAATTATTATAGTGATGGAAGATATAAAAGAATCATGGATTTCCTCACTATAAAGATTAAAATGGTTAAGGAAGTTTCAAAGAGAAACCTACAACTCAAGCATATTAAGGGTGAGGGAGTTGGAAAAATTATAGATAATATCCTCAGGAGAAGGAAGTGTGGGGGAAAATATATTTATGTGGATAATGAACATTCTTTGAAATGATCTAAATACCAATCATACATATTTTTTTAAAAAAATGAATGGGAGATGAAGAAAATTTCATGGAAGAAAGGAAACAACAGTTTTGACAAAATATATAAAATAAAATTCGTTCAAATGTAGTAATTATTCAGATGATTGTTATTGTTAATATACCAATCTAATGTCTCATTATAAAATTAGACCAGATAAGTAAATTTTTTATGATGAAAAATTATATTAAACCTATACATAATATATATTTTTAATTTAACACGATGTGTTTCTTCATAGAAACATTTTAAATAATAAAGAAATCGAATATACTAAGAAAGAAGTTAATAAAATGAAAAAAAGGATCATATGAGATTCATATTATGAAAAATGATCACATTGAGGAAATAAAAATCCTCAAATTGAAAGTATTTGAGTAGTATAGAACCAGAAAAATCATACATGAAGATGGTTTAAAAAGATGAAATTTTTTCCACTATTAATCAAGGGTTTTTAGGGCTTAATAGAATATTTCGATGATTAAGGGTGAATTTGATAATGTATTTGATGTAGAGGGTGAGTCATTATCGGGTTTTGAGAATTCTTATGCATCAAATCTTTTAAAATCAATGCTTAATTATTTTTAAAATGATTATTATTTTATAGCTAATAGAATATTTTCTATGTTCTAAAATGAGAAAACATTAGTATAAAGAAATATTGAGAGGAAGAAACCATTTCCCAAGTCAGTAAATTAGTATGAATAATAATGATCTCTCGATAACTAAATAATAATATATTAATTATTTAGAGAAATAGAAATCACATTTCAATGGATGGGGACAATATGTTAATACGAAAACATGTTTTATAGTCAATTATTGTTCTTTAGAGACAATGGGAAAAATAAAAAGGTTTTTGGCATAATTTTTCTTTCCCATGTAGCCAATAATGATCATAATTATGGTGGGTCTACTCTTAAATTTATATTGAATAATCTGGAATGAAGAAGAATGGATATGTGAGAAAACATATGTATCTGTTCTAAATGGGTATAATGGGACTAGAGAGAGTATTGTAATAATTTAAAATAATGGTAATTATAAAAAATGTGTATGCCCATTTTCATAGTTTAGTAGTAACATAATTTACAATAAAATAAATAATTAAATGTATGAATAATATAAAAGGAATGTATTATTGAGGGTTCACTTAATGAAATTTAAATACTCAATCCACATATATCTGAGAGTGGATGCTCACCTCAAATAACATGGTGTGTAGTGATTTTTTTTAAAATAAAATATTATTATGGTGGTTCTACATACATTGAAAATTTGAGTCCATTGAAAAATAATGATATTTTAACATTTATGTTGTGAATAAAAAGTTGGCATGAATTGATTTTTTATTTATTGATGGGATAAAAAATTATCCATTGAGTGTAACTCCACATTCAATAAAACGATATTAGATGATCATCACTAAATATTCCTACCTCATAAAAAGCACATAATTGTATAAAATCATCGAAATATGAGAAATGGATATTTAGAATTTAATATATATGGGTGATCCGTACAATTTTAGCTTCTTTTTTAGAAGAGATGAAAATAATAAGTGAAATAGATTACATAGGAACAATGTTAAAGATTAATAATTTAAAATCTTGAAATTAAATTTTACAATGGATATACCCTAATTATATTGATATAGGGATATGGGTTTTAATAACTTTTCAATAGGGGAAATACAGAATGTAAAACATAAAAAGATTGGAGACATAATCAACATGATCAGTTTAATTAACTGACACAAATCTATATGGGCCCATGAGACAAAAATCCACAATAGTTGACCTGTATTATTCCATAGTCATTGAAAATTTTACAAGAATATCATGAGTGTTATTTTTGAATCACACATCATAAGTAGTAGGCATGATTATGATTTATTGATGATAATTAAATAAAAGGGCTCGACATTATTATAAATAAAATGATATGTAATGATTAAAATGAGTAAACCTAAAATATACTATAATCCTATAATAAGAATAAAGAGATTAAAAATAAATATAACTGTAGATACACAAAACAACTAAATATTGTTTCTAAGAGAATAAACAAGAGAATTGATGAAATAAGGAGAATAATACTTTGTGAATTTGAAAGGGAAAAAATATTTTAATGGGAATCAACGTTGATAGCTATGGGGAATTTTCAAATACTCGAGGCTATATAAATTTAGATATTTATAAAGCATTGAAAAACTAACTAAAAAATTTAGTATCTAGTTTGTCTGAGGGTCGAACTCACATGGACGATCCGTATAATCCAAATTTATTAAGTAAATTGAAAATAAAGTTTCTTGGTTTTTTAAATGGAAAAATTTGCAATGATTGATCATGATGTGAATCATGATAGAGGTTTGTGATTTTCAATGATTATCAGGATTTTTCTTGGGATTTAGTAAAAAAAATTATTTGGATTTGGTATCCTTATTGGGTTTTTAGGGATCCTTAGTCTTGGTATCCCACACAAATAATGCAATTTTACCTTTATAATGGTCATATACATAGTGAAAATTCAATACTATATGACCCAAAAACTTATTTAAACATAATATACCAAGATAAAAAAACGACTATACACAATCTAAGGTTATTAATTGATTTAATAATAATGAACAAGATCAGAATGATTTAATGGTCTTCCTATATGTAAAGAAGATGAATTGGAATTGAATAAACTATTTGGTGTAATCTAAAATAAGAATATAAAATATAAATAATCGCTATGAACCACCCCCAATAATAAATACACAAGAACTATGAAAACTACACCCTCATACTTGGAATAATGAGGATGAGTGGCATGGGTTCCTAAATAAGAATGGCATGAATGAAAGACATTAAAGTGGGACATGAGATTGATAGTTCATGTGTTGTAGCCTCCACTAGTTTAGAAATATCTTTTGTTGTTCCCATAGTGTGTTATAAGGGTGGCCAAGGAATGTATTTATAGGATTATCCATCAAAATCATTGGCCATGATGTCTTTATTATTTTCAGCGCATTGAAACTTAATTTACGTGTAACTTGGTTACAATAAGTGTAATCTAGATCCGATATATCCCCGTGATTTATGAATCTTTGTGAAATTTGTTGAAATATCTAGGTGAGTAATATTTAGTAGACTTGTATCTAAAGGAAATGTAAATACAAGTTAGAATAAAAGAATATTTTTTTATTTTTATGTAAAAATTAATGAAAACAAAATGTAAATTGATCTTCCATATATAGATGTTTTTTATGAAATATGTAAACAAATTGATGAAATAATAAAGGATACACAAAGTTATATAATTATTAGTGTCCATGTAATGATTATTGGAGAACAAATAGTGGTAATGTTATGTCTAATTATTCATGAAACAATATTTTTTTTCATGAACGTAGAAAGATATTCCATATCAAACATGAATTTCCTTTTTTATGAATAGTAAATAATTGAAGACAATTATTATAATGATTATAAATCCATGGAAACAATTTGAATTAGTTAAGAGGATTCAAGATTTAGGTACCAACATATTTCAAAAAATGGTGTGTCAATCGTTTATTTAATTTGTTTATTAATATAAGGCCATAACCTTAAACATTACTTAATCTTGAGTTATTACAAGATTACACATTGAGGATCTTTTCAGGTTTAGAGGTTTAGATAATTAGATCATAAATCATGCATTACATTCCACATTTAAACAAACTGGTTACATAAAATATAGTACTCATTTTTCCCATCAATGGAAACAGTTTTATAATAAAACATGGATTCTTTCTTGAAACTTCCTTGACACTATAATCAGATCATGTAACTTTCTCTTGACCTGTGAAAAACATTTCAAAAACTTGGGATGAGCATAAAAAGATCAGTAAGGGAAATACAAGTATGAAATTAAAACATTATTCCATGTATGACATCATACTTTACTCATAAAACATAATCACTTTAACATACCTCATTAAATCATGAATAAATAATAGAAATCATAAGACATAAAGGTAACCTGAGGCATTCATAACATTCTTACCTAGTGAGTAACCCTCTTGGTCACGTTTGGAATACCCATCACAGTATATTCCCTAAATCTCATTGAAGAAACCTTATCGTTGAACCCTTTCGCGTTTCCCAATGCATTGGAGAGCTATATCGGGCTCACCCGCCATTAGTTTATCACAAAACCACCTGTCTTAATAAAAAATTTCCAAGAACCATAACATAATTGTATCACATAAAACATGCATAAAAGAAACATAACATTTCCACATTTCAATCACAAGATATCAATAACACATTGTACAATAAAAACTTTATCATAACCATTTTCAATATCAAAATAAAATAAAATTAAAACATATTATTTATTTTTCATTAAAAAGGTTTTATGGCTTGTAGAGGAAGCCAAAACTCAAATAATGGTCACGGTGGTGGAGAAGTCGTTGTCGCCGCATACGTACGACAAAAACATTCCATTTTGTCATTTAGTAAATCATTTTTATAAAAAATATTCCTTTTAAATAAACGTTAAATTCAATGAGGTTTATACACCTTATAAAAGAAGGTTGTGTATAAAACAAAATATTCCTCAATGAAAGGAGATTGAGACGACGTCCCATAATTCGGGCCCGACTTGACTCGATCATTCTTTAACCCCATGAATAATAAAATTGAGATAATTTATAATTTCTTAAGAACCATTTTAAATTTCATTTTTCCTTTTATATCACTTATTACCATGTTATTAACTCTATGTAATTATTTAAGTTAATAATGGTCGTTTTGTCGATCATTGCTACTTGAGTCAAAAATAAACTCTTTATAATTTCATGTTTGTTCATGGGGTAAAATATCGATTATTTCCAGAATTATATTAATTATTTATATATCATATATATCATATATATACATTATATACATGCATTTATAATATTACATAACATTTAGAGATAAGAAATGAAATGCACCGTTCATGGAGACGGTAAGTCGTACGTACGCATTAACGATACTTCCATTTCTATTTCATATTTAATGGAATTAAAACATAATGATACATAATAGTATTATAATTCCAGTATGATATCATATATAATATCATTAAATATATCCTTTATACGTACCACAAATGGTATTAATGAATCAAATCACTTTGAGGGGTCGGTAGTCCGCACTTCCTAAAATAAAGATATCGCGTTTGCCCATAATGGAAACCATAAAATTATTCCATAAATGAAAAATAGAGAAGATTAAGTAAAACATAAACATATTTTATACCATATAAAAATATAGTGACATCTTAATGCCCACTTTTGAAGGTGTTAAAATAATATTGAACAATCATTGTTTCGTGAGGCAGAAATTAACCATCCACAGAAACAGTATGTTCTTTAACCATTAGATGTATGTGTGTGTAAGTGTAGTTCAAATTTTTCTTATAACAACATCCTAGTATATTCAATATACTGTATTTGTTACAAAATAAATTAATAAAATGAGTTTAGGGGGTTGAAGAAGCAAAATAAAACAAAAGAACCCATGTGAAGACATTACTTTAAAATCGGGTAACTCCCTTTTGTTTGAACCAAAAGGGTTTCTTTAAGATCTTCCTGCCTATGGTAAGGATTCTAGGATGAGGAGAGGGATTTTGAGAGACATAATAGGCAGGGGTTGTCCGATACAAAGGCTTGAGAGGTGTGGGTAAGGTGGTAGAGGTTGGGGCCTTTTATAAGAGGAGAGGAGGGGAACTCTCAGAAAGTTAAGAAATGTTACATTATTTTAAAAAGAGTATCAGATTTAAAACGTCCAACATTGATGTATTTCTAGGATAAGGTAATCAGAGTTAGAACTCCACCCATAAAATAGGTTTTTTACATGTGTAGGTCTTATATTTTACATTATCTTTTCATTTTATTTAAATCGTTAAATAATGAGGTAATCGCTCCATCATCATGATGTAATAAATAATTTAATATATTTAATGTATAAAACTTATAAATAAATACTATGGTGTAGAAAATCTTTTTAGATTTAATATGAATATTTATAGTCAAACTGCTGACTTTTATAACCCCATGTAAAAATTGTTTTAGTAAAACAATACATGTTTGTGTCATTATTTACTTTTACTTTAAATAAAAGGCATTAATGTCATTATCTTACCCAAGTGGCTCCATGGGGTCCCAAAAATCTACCCATGGGTTTTATTGGTTTACCATGACCCATCCAATAGGGGTAGGACAAGTTTCAAGATATTTTCATTTTATTATAATATCATTTTTACATTAAATCACACTAATTAGCTTTAATCGCGATTAATAAAACATAAAAGTTAGTTTTTATATAAAATTATTTTCATCCCATTGAAACACATTTTAATTAATAATTAAAATAATTTATATTGGATTTTTGAACTTCAAATCACAGAAGTGGTAATGTTTCATTTAAATGAAAAATCAGTTTTTGAAACTACCACTTTGTGGTTTCACTAATCATCAAAAATTAAGGTTTTCAGAAAAATACAAAAAATTAACCCTATGATATATTTGATATTCTGAATTCAAAAATGATGTCTATTTTACCAAATTCATAACATAGATGTTGAATTATTTAATTTTATAATTAAATCTCACTGTCAAATCAAATAGCGTGTTTTTAAGAAACAATGTCTATCAAAAGATTGACACTCGTTTATGTCCAATATCGAAGTGATATTAATTACAATGACAACCATTTGTTTAAATGGTAAAAATATATTATAATGTAACTTTAAAAACTACTCAAAAGGTAATCTAATCATAAAAATAAATTAGATTAAAAAGAGGTTTTGAATTAAAATTCAACATTTGTCACTATTCTTTAAAAAAATGAACTTTGACGGAAAAAAGACAAAACATTTACACAAAGTAAATTTTGATGTATTGATTATAAAGAAGAATTTTATTTGGACAAAAAGAATTTTTAAGAGTGGCCAAAAATATATTTAATGGTGGTTCTCTATCAAAAGGTGATAAATGGACCTTTAGTGAAAATTAGAGTATCTATGCCTAAAATTGAATGATTTTAATATTTTAATCATTTATCCTTTATTAGATAAATGTAAAAACATTTAGAAAACATATAAAATAATATTTTAGTTATTTCTATTCATTCCCGCCAATACAACAGCTATGTGTTAACTACCATTTAAAATAATATTATTTTATTACTAGTGTGTAACTTAATATTTCAAAGAAACTCTTGGTTGCGTATCGGGTATACTATCGAACATAGCAACCCCTTTAAAGTAAAATTAATATTTAATCTGTAAATATTAATAAATATGAAATTTTTTTATTCTTTATCTACCTGGGATATTACATCTATCCCCCCTTTTGGGAATTGCATCCTCTCAATTTTATTCACTTATCAACATAAGTGGGGGTATTTATCCCTCATAGCATTTTCAGATTACCACGTTGCCTCTTCAACCATATGGTTTTCTACAAAACCTTTACCTAGTGAATTACCTTATTTTGAAACACATTCTCTCTTCAGTCATGAATATGGACTGGTTGTTCTCAATAAGAGAGATTCTCTTCCAACTGAACTACCTCTAGGCTCAAAACATTAGATGG
Organism: Viscum album; assembly: GCA_963277665.1. NCBI lineage: Eukaryota > Viridiplantae > Streptophyta > Magnoliopsida > Santalales > Viscaceae > Viscum > Viscum album. The sequence continues at coordinate 809,830,342 of OY728130.1, forward strand.
ATCTGGCATATACTTTATCAACATCGAAACATGAAAAAAATTGTGACTTGAGATAAACTCAGAGGTAAAGCCACTTGGTATGCAACTGATCCAATTTTCCAGAATTTCATATGGTTCAATGAACGTTGGACTCAGCTTTCCTTTCTTAACAAATCACATCACACATTTCCACGGTGAAACATTGTGAAAAACATGATCACATACCTCGAAAGATAGATCCTTCCTCCGGTTTTCCGTATAACTCTTCTGCCTGCTCTGAGCTATTCTGATGTGCTTCTGAATCAACTGATCTTTTTCTGCCATCTCTTCTACCAATTCTGGTCCCAACAGCTTCCTTTCACCCACTTCATCCCAAAAAGCTGGAATTCGACACAGCTTCCCATATAATGCCTCAAATGGTGCCATCTGTATACTGTAATGAAAACTGTTATTATATAAAAATTCAACCAAAGAAAGATTTTGGTCCCAAAATCCCAGATAATCCATCGAAAAAGGACATATAAAATCCTCCAATGTCTGAATTGTTCGTTCTCACTGCCCATCTGATTGAGGATGAAAAGCTGTACTAAAATTTAATTCAGTACGCAACGACTTCTGAAGGCCTTTCCAAAAGATAGAAGTAAACCTGTAATCACAATCAGATACAATGGATAGGGGAACTCCATGCGACCTGACTATCTCATTAAGATACAATCGAGAAAGTTGATCTAGAGAGAAAGTATCTCGAATAGGAAGGAAATGAGCAGATTGAGTCAAGCGATCAATGATAAACCATATTGCATTATTACCTCAAGATGTATTTGGTAATCCCACAACAAAGTCCATGGATATATTTTCCCATTTCCAATCTAGAACTGGTTAAGGCTGAAGCATCCCTTTGGGTAACTGCCACTCGACTTTAACCTGCTGACAAGTCAGACACTTCACAGTAAAATCAGCAATATCTCTTTTCATTTCATCCCACCAATAATACTCTCGTAGATCTTTGTGCATCTTAGTACTGCCAGGATGAACACAAAATTGAGAACAATGAGCTTCAAATAAGAACTCTCTCTTCATCTTTGAATAACAAGGCAAAAACAATCTCTCCCCAAATCTCAAAACGCAATCATTATCAATGTTGAATTCAGGAAACATACTCTTCTGAACCATCTCTACCTTTTTCTACAACTCAGTGTCTTGCTTCTTGTGCTTGCTTGATTCTGTCTGATAGAGAAGATTTCACTGATACCTGAAACAAAATAGAAGGAAAACATGCACCAAAAAATTTTATGCCAAAGAACATCAAATCCTTAAAAAAAGGATCACGTTCCAAATGCAACATTTTTAATGAAGCATTACTTTTTCGACTCTAAGCATCAGCCACTTTATTTGCTTTTCCTGGATAGTAATGAATTGCACAATCATAATCTTTGATTAATTATATCAATCTCCTCTGTCTGATTTTCAATTCTTTCTGAGTGAATATAAACTTTAAAATTTTGTGATCAGTATATATTTCACACTTTACACCATACAAATGATGCCTCCTAATTTTTAAAATGAAAATAGCAGCAGCTAATTCCAAATCATGTGTTGGGTAACTTACCTCATGATTTATCAACTATCGTGAATTATAAGCAATTACCTGATCATTCTACATTAGGATGCAACCAAATTCTTTCAATGAAGCATCACTGTAGATAACAAACTCACCATTCCTGGAAGGTAGTGCCAAAACTGGAGCATTCACCAATCTTCTTTTCAGTTCTTGAAAACAATCATCACATTATTTTGTCCAGATAAACATAACACCCTTCCGAGTTAGCTTAGTCAATGGACTAGACAACCATGAAAAATTTCTATCAAACCTTCGGTAATAGCCTGCCAAACCAAGAATGTTACGAATCTCTTTTACATTTGTTGGTCTTGGCCATTCTTCAACAACCTTTGTTTTTGTAGGATCAACAGTTATGCAATCTCTAGAAACAATTTGAATGAGGAATGAATTTTTTTGCAACCAAAACTCACACTTTCTGAATTTCCAATACAATTTCATTTATTTTAAGGTTTGAAATATAACCCTTAAATTACTTTCATGTTCCTATTTAATTTTAGAAAAAACCAAAATATCATCAATAACACAACCACCATTTATCACCTGATTCAATTGAGCCATCACTGCAGTATAATCCTCAATTCTAATTTTGAAAATCTCAGTATGATGATTTGGAAGGTCATTTCCCTCAGCATGCCTTCCCAAAAAATCTTCTCTATTTCATCTATGAAAAACCATTCTTAACACTGAAATATATTAGCCTAAGCAACATGGTAATCTTTAAATTCTATATGATTTCAATCATACCATAAATTAATTTATAATTTAACAATTTTCAAACAACTATAGTTTTCTAAACTGACCTTTGATACCAACTATAAGGCCTCAACATAAAACAGTACTTAATCTTGAGTTAATACAAGATTACACATTGATGATCTTTTTTTGTTTAGAGTTTTAGAGAATTAGATCATAAATCAAGCATTATATTGCACATTTAAAAAAAGTGGTTACATAAAAGATAGTACTCATTTTTCCATCAACGGAAATAGTTTTAAAATAAAACATGGATTCTTTCTTGGCACTTCCTTGAAACTATCATCACATCTTGTACCATTCTCTTGACATGTGAAAAACATTTCAAAAACATGGGATAACCATAAAAAGCTCAGTAAGGGATATAAAAGTACGAAATGATAACATTAGTCCATTTATGAAATCATACATTACTCATAAAACATAATCACTATAACATACCTCATCAAATCATGAATAAATCATAGAAATCATAATACATAAAGGTAACTTGAGGCATTCATAACATTCTTACGTAGGGAGTAACCCTATTGGTTACATTTGGAATACCCATCACAGTATATTCCCTAAATCTTTTCGGAGAAACCATATCCTTTAACCCCTTCTCATTACACATTGCATTGGAGAGCTATATTGGGCTCACCCGCCCTTAGTTTATCACGAAACCACCCGTCTTCATAAACAATGCCCAATAACCATAACATAATCGTATCACATAAAACATCCATAAAATAAACATAAAATTTCAACATTTTAATCACAAGATATCAATAACACATTAATATAAAAAAACATTATCAAAACCATTTTCAATACCAAAATTAAAGAAAAGTAATACATGGTATTTATTTTTCATTAAAAAAAGTTATGGCTTATAGAGGACGCTGAAACTCAAATAATGGTCATGGCGGCGGAGAAGTCGTTGTCGCTGCATACGTAGAACAAAAACATTCCCTTTTGTAGTTTAGTAAAACGATTCATATAAAAAATATTGCTTTTGAATAAATGTAAATGTCAAAGTGGTTTATACACCATATAAAATAAGGTTGTGTATGAAACAAAATATTCCTCAAAGAAAGGAGATTGAGACAAAGTCCCATACCTCGGGTACGACTTGACTCGATCATTATTTAACCTCCTGAATAATAAACATGAGTTAATTTCTCCTTTATTAAGAACCTTTTTCAATTTCATTATTTCTTTTATATCACTTATTACCATTTTATGAACTCTATGTAATTATTTAAGTTAATAATGGTCATTTTGTCCATCATTGCTACTTGAGTAAAAAATAAACTCTTTATAATTACAAGTTTGTTCATAGGGTAAGATATCTATTATATACAGAAATATATTCATTATTTAGATATCATATATATCATATTTATCCATTATACACATGCATTTATAATATTACATTACATTTAGAGGTACGAAATGAAATGCAGAATTCATAGAGACGGTAAGCCGTATGTACGGATGAACGCTACTTCCATTTCTATTTCATATTTAATGGAACTAAAACATAATGATAAATAATAGTATTATAATTACAGTATTGTATAATATATAATATCATTAAATCTATCCTTTATACCTACCACATATGGAATTAACGAATCAAATCACTTTGATGGGGTGGTAGTCCGCACTTCCTAAAATGAAGATATCACATTTTCCCATAATGGAAACCATAAAGGTATGCCATAAATGAAAAATACATAAGCTTAAGTAAAAAAATTAAAATAATTTATATCATATATAAATATAGTGAAATCTTAATGGACACATTTTAAGGTGTTAAAAGAATATTGAACAATCATAGTTTCGTGAGGCAGAAATTCACCATCCACAGAAACATTATGTTCATTAACCATTAGATATAGGTGTGTGTAAGTGTAGATCGAATACATATTATAACAAAATCCTAGTGTATTTAATATATTGTAGTTTTTACAAAAGAAATTAATAAAAATAGTTTAGGGGGTTGGAGAAGAAAAATATAACAAAAGAACACAAGTGAAGACATTAACTTAAAATCGGGTAACTCCCTTTGGTTTGAACCAAAAGGGTTTCTTGAAGAGCATCCTGCCTATGGAAAGGCTTCTAGGATTAGGAGAGTGATGTGTAGAGACAAAATGGGCAGGGGATGGCCGATCCAAAGGCTTGAGAGGTGTGGGTAAGGTGGTAGAGGTGGGGGCCTTTTATAAGAGGAGAAGAGGGGCACTCTTGGAATGTTAAGAAATGATACATTATTTTAAAAAGCTTTTCGGATTTAAAAGGTCCCAAATTGATGTATTTCTAGGATAAGTTGATATTAATTCTAAATCCACCCATCCAATAGTTTTTTGACATGTGTAGGTCTTATATTTTACATTATCCTTTCATTTTATTTAAATCGTTAAATAATGTGGCAGTCGTTGCATCATCATGATGTCATATATAATTTAATGTATATAATGTCTAAACAATATATAAAAAATACTATGATTTAGTAAATATCATTATCCTTCCAATGAATATTTATAGTAAAAAATATGACTTGTATAACCCCATGTAAAAATTATTTTAGTAAAATAATACATGTTTGTGTCATTTTTACTTTTACTTTAAATAAAAGGCATTAATGTCATTATATTACACAAGTGGCTCTACGGGGTCCCAAAAATCGACTCATGGGTTGTCTCGGTCAGCCATGACCCATCCAATAGGGTTAGGACAAGTGTAAAGATATTTTCATTTTATTATAATTTAATTTTTACCTTAAATCACACTAATTACATTTAATCACGATTAATAAAAATTAAAAGTTACTTTTCATCAAAAATTATTTTCATCCCATTCAACCAAATTTTAATTAATAATGAAAATAATTTATATTGTATTTTTGAAATTCAAATCACAGAAGTTGTAAAGTTCCATTTAAATAAAAAATTAGTTTTTGTAACTACCACTTTGTGGTTTCACTATTCATCAAAAATTAAGTTTTTTCATAAAAATACCAAAAATTCACCCTAAGATATATTTGATATTCCGAATTCAAAAATGATGTCTAATTTACCAAATTAGAAACATATAAGTTGAATTAATTAATTTCATAATTAAATCCCGGTGTCAAATCAAATAGCGTGTTTTTAAGAAACAATATCTATCAAAAGATTGACACTCGTTTATATACAATCTCAAAGTGATATTAATTACAATGACCACCATTGGATTAAATGGTTAAAATATATTCTAATTTCACTTTAAAACCAATTCAAAAGATAATATAATCATATAAATAAATTAGATTAAAAATAGGTTTTGAATTAAAATACAACATTTTTCAATATTCATTTAAAAAATGACCTTTATCGGAAAAAATACCAAAAATTTACACAAAGTAAATATTGATGTCCCAATTATAAATAAGAATTTTATTTTGTCCAAAAGAATGTATAAGAGTGACAAAAAATATATTTAATGACGGGTCGCCATCAAAAGGTGATAAGTGGACCTTTAGTGAAAATTAGAGTATTTATGCCTAAAATTGAATTATTTTCGTATTTTAATACTTTATCCTTTATTGGATAAATGTAGAAACATTTAACAAAGATATACAATCATATTATAGTTATTTCTATTCATTCACGCCAATACAACGGCTACGTGTTAACTACCATTTAAAATAATTTTATTTTATTACTAGTGTGCAACGTAAGATTTCAAAGATACTTTTTGTTGCGTATCAGGTACGCTATTGAACATAGAAACCCCTTTAATATAAAATTAATATTTAATTAACAAATATTAATAAATATGAAAATGTTTTATTCTTTATTTACCTATGATGTTACAATTAATCCATGTGATTTTGATTATTATTCATATTTTGGGACTAATTCTAAAAATAATGAAAGAAGATCATTTTTATATCGAAGTCAAGAAATAAAATCTCTTGACATAAAATTTTATTAGTATATATAAGGATCTTGAAAATAAATAGTAGGAAGTTTTCTTGAAAAACAATCTAACCGAAACTGAAAAATTCATGGATTTTGATCATATAGATTTGAATTATTCTTATAGTGAACTAAAATATATACATTCTAAAATTTAAAAATTAAAGGTAAAAATGATATAAAAATTTATTTCTGGTTAATTCAATAAAAAAATGGATGAAATTTCAAATTTATTCTGATGTGAATAAAAGGATTGGAAAAAAAAGAAGTAATTTATAATCAATTATGTCTAATATTTTTCAGGCTAAAAAGGTGAATTATAAAATTAAAAGTTTAGATAAAATGAAAAAAATTATAAATTATATTATTTGTGATAAATTCTTACCAAATACGTACATTATTTTATTCTTAAGAGGTACACTGGTTTTACATCATCTATTATAAGTTTTAGATATAAGATAAAGTGTATGTATAAAGAGAAGAATTCTTTAGGATTTCAATAATGTCTTGAGTATGAGAGTTATTTTATTTGTAAATCATTACCCTCTAGATTACAGATAAATAAGTGTGTGAAGTTAGTGTTGTTCTCAAACAACATATAATAATCCCATAAGACCCAAGGTTACATGGGTTTCAATAATATCTCAAAATTGTTTCTTAGTAAATATGAAATAAAAATGTAAAAAAGGAAAAATTGTACATGGATAATGGATTATCTAAATATATGATCATTTTTATATGTTTATTTCTGTTATTAATAAGTGTGATGGTGGACATGAATTATTTGGTGATAACTCAATAGTATAAGTAATAAAAATTTAATGTTCTTTTATAATTTAAAATAATTTATCTTTTAAATGATTAAAACAAAAAATTATTTGAATATAACAACTTTTAAATGATATTATTAAACATAAATTTAATAATGATATGTGTATTTTTTTCAAATTTATATCTATATTTATATTCAAACCCAAAAGGATAATCTAAAAGCAATATTTTTTTTTGAATTTTCTATCATAAATCTAAATTATTAAAATGTTGATCAATATTATTTTTTTAATAGAGTAGTAGGACCTACCAATTTTAGGTTACATAAAAATATCACTAAAAATAATTAGGTGATAGATCCCCCCTATAAAATCTACACAACTCCAATGTTTATGACTTGTGTTTAAATGATCATAAACATAATGAGTATTTTAAATCAGTTCATGAGGTATGAATTCCTATACTATTTCAAATTTTACTTTTTAATCAATATGGATCCTTGAAAATTTAGGGGCTATAAAGATATATATATTAAAATATTATAGTATATGATTATTAATCAATTATATAGGCTTTTTTATTTAGACATAAATAAAAAATGCTCCAAATTGGTTATATTTTTTAACTAGTAGAAAATTAAAAGGGATATATAATGTAATCTATTATATATGATAGATTTTGTGAATTTTTTAATCTATAATTTTGAAAAATTTGGTGGAGTGAAGAAATATAATTATAAATTTCGAACTCCTATTAAAAAGCACCAAAATGGTGTGGTAGATGGGAGAAAAGTGAGTTTAGATGAAATGGGAAGGAAAATGGTAAATGATTATAATTTTTCAAAATAAATATAGGAAAAATATATTAATAAACCATTTTATATTTCTACAAATTTCTTTATAGATCAATATTATCGAAAAACTTGTGGAATCTTGAAGGGAAATAATCGTAGAGTCAATTATTTCATATTATATGGTTGAAAATTTTCCATTCATAATATGAATAATTCATTGTAAAAAATACATTCAAAATAATGAAAAGGCATTATTTTAGGATATTTTAATTCATATATGGTATATAATGCTTTAGAAGAATGAAAATAGTATTTAAATAACAAATTCAGAAAAAAAATAAAAACAATTTTAATGAATGTAAAATGATTTATGCATAATTGAGGTCTATTTTAAAGATTCCAACATTATACATCCGAAATGTTTAAATTTGGATGCACCAAAATGGTGGCAGGTTCTCTCATGACAAAATACTAAAATTCCATAATGATCAAAAAGATGAAAAATAATTGTTGATATAATGATTGGACTTTAAGCTTGAAATTCCTTAAGAAGCGTGTGTTGTAATAAATATTTTATTTATAAATTTGGACCAAAATATATGATGAATATTTACCGGATTTGAACTAGATTATGAAAATAAATTATGAGTAAATTGTTATTATTGAAATAAATTATAAGCCTTAGTTAAACTGTATAATGAATAAAATATTATAAAAACCATTGGATATTTAGAAAGATGTTAGATAAATTTAGCCAAATGTTTTGAAGTATGCCTATATTAGTGGAACAAGGATATATTGAAGAAGGAGGTACAAGTTTTGAAGAATGTTTTCCCCTAATTATAATATCATAATATATTATAATTCTTCTATATTTTTTTTTTCTGTTAAGAATCATATTTTTTTTGAAATAAATGATAATAATAAATTTTTTAATTGAAAATAATGGATATTATCCTCTAAAACAACTATTTATATTCGAAAACGGGAAATCTACAAATTATTTTTCTCAAAATATATAACTATTTAAATGTATTGAATGTGTCTCATCGTGGATAGTGTTTGAGTTTATTAAATTTTCACTGGGAAAAAGAAAAATTGATCGTAAAATGATTGTTCAGAATTCATTCATGGATATATCTATTATAAAAATTTATTTACATGATATCATTTTATTCTACACATATTAATTTAATTTAATAATTTTAATACTTAATAAGTGATGAATTCGATAATATTTTAATTTAATCAATTGATGTCTTTCTTAACATTAAAATTTTTCAATGGAATGAGGGAATTTTTTATATCAATCTATATATGAAAAAGAGTTTTTCAAAAGTTTTGTTTTATCATGTTGAAAATTAGTAATACTCCCATGGGTAATTCATATAGAATAAAAAATGATGTATCTTTAAAGTTTTCCAATGTCAAAACATTTATTGGAATGATTTATAGGCTGTAATATTTTATGTATTATTGTATTGAAATATTGTTTATTTATTTCATTACTTCTATACATCAAGGTGATATTAATTAAAGTAATCAAAAGGTTTTTAAAAGTATTATTAAATATATAAAATTATGGTAATGTATACGTCTATTTTATCCGAATTTTTAATATTTTTACATAAATAGTAATACTAATTATCATTTTCTTAGATACCTAATAGATAAGAAATTTCAATGTAATATGTATCCCCTTGTTTTAAATTATTCAATGTCATTATGTTTTAAGAAATAAAAAGATTTATCAACTACTAGAAGTGAGTATGTGGCTGTTACAAGTTGTTGTTCACAATCAATATGAACTAAGAAGTCATTCTCATTATATATTGATTTTTAAAGGATCCTTTTGTACAAGGATAATACCATTTAAATTTATGTTTCAAAATATCAATTACAACACTCTTGAACTAAAAATACTGATGTTAGATTTCATTTTCTTTGTCTTCTAGATCAAAGAGAATATTTAAATCTAGAATTTTTTTTCATATATATTGATATTGATGAAATTTGTATAAATCAATGGATTTATAAATAATTTAGGAGACTAGTTTTGATCTTAGTTTGAATTTAGTGTAATTATATTATTATTTTCTCATTATATTAGAAAATTTTTATTTTTAAATATAGAATTTATGAATTTGAAATTTGATAAATTTTATAGATGTTTATGTTTGAAACATACCTTTTATGAAGACTATTTCATCAGAGTGGTTCCATGAAATATATATTGAATTATTTTTTTCAGAAATCTTTTAAACTATCAATGTATTAATTTTTCTTATAAATTTAATTATTTTCCTATTTTACTAATGTAAATTATTCATATAATAGTAAATATATATTATTTAGTTAAATTATTTTTTCATTATAGGAGAATTATTGATTCATTGATAACAACATAAGAGTTATCTTCATTCCATGTAACGATTAAGGGGAATAAATTTGTTTTCATATAAGATAAATATTACAGTATAATGTAGTGTTTTCAAATAATTTTTTCTACCAGAAAGGGGGATAAATTTATTTCAATAATATTAATTATTTTATTAAATTTTAAAAAACAGTTGTAATTTTTTGAATTATATAAATTTTGAAAATACATAAATTATAGAGAATTTTGAAGTACCTACTTACCTTCTTTTTACTTATATATATCAATTTTCCATATATGTATAATCCATTTTTTTCATAGATTTTTGGAAATCATTTTTTCTCCATAACACGAGTTTTAGATCATTTTTATCATATTTTTTATCCACTATTTTATTTAAAAAAATTAGTATTTTTTTAAAAAATGTGGCATGACCCGTCCTCAGGGACCGTGTCGTGACTACCCCATGCCCGCCTTCCATAGGACAGAGGCTGGAGACTAGCACGAAGGCGTAATTCCTAGTAAAAAGGGATGGTGTTGACTTTGTAAAGTAAACAACATCATAGAGCAAGCATGCATAAGTAAACACTAAGTAAAAACTGGGTACAACAACAAGTGCGGAAATGTAAGTTGTCCAGAAGACAAACCCAAACTGAAAGTAAAGTACAACTACAAGGGGAGTACATCAACTAAAAAGTAAAGCCGCAACGTTGAGTCGTTAACTGGAAGTCCCACCTGAAGGGTGAGTACAGATAGCCTCCACAACTCCTCGGGTCCAGTCGTCCGCTCCGAGTACGTCCCACCCAGTTGTCCATATCCAAGTACCGACCTGCTCCGCAAGCCTCAACCACGATCAGTGATGTCCGTCGTCTTCAGCCAACACAACGTAGTTTGGGCATAGCCCGTGCAGGGGTGAGTACAAGCTACTCAGTAGGGACCCCAAGACCCCCGATGGTCTCCCAAAATCCACAAAGGATAATCCACAATGGAATGATACAATCAAGAACTAACATCCGAAACTACTTAGGTATATGCCCATACTTATACCTAAGTCATCAATTCCAGTTCAGCTCCAACATCGAATCCCATGTTTGATCACATCTACACAGGATAGCACAACACAATCCACATAGGAAACCAAGTCAAGATTCAGCTCACACAGGTATAATTCTTCGCATGACAATAGAGATGATCCGATATAGCCACTGATTCATCTAAGCCGTCAGACCCACACATGATCGATAGGTACTAACCCTCATAATGACCCACAAAGGATCGATAGTTACTAACCCCCGCAATGACCCACACAGTATAAGACCCACACAGGATCTGTAGGTGCTGGCCCGCACAGGACCACTGAGCGCTGACCCACACAGGATCTGACCCACACAAGATATGTAGCACTGAGCCACGTAGGATCACTGAGTGCTGTAGTCTTCACCGTCGAATCCACAGAGGATTTCTGTACAGTTGTCATCGTCGTCGCAGACGCAACCAGCTCTAGGGTTCCCACACACAACAAGATCAGTCGGGAGGGTCCGTTCCATGAGCCGAAGGGCTGACACATCAACTGACACATAGTCCAGAGCTGATGTATCCAAAAGTTCTGTATCATCAACATGAACTCAACGTTAGAGACAGCGCGTCAATCAGACGCCCGGTCTGAGAGTTATTGGCCTTTTCGTCCGAGGGGCCCGGTTGGTTTTTAATTCAAAACCATCCCAACCGTACTCCAACTGTGCCCAAAACTCTAGCGGAGTAATCCAAATGGTCCGTCTCACTTAGAGGAATCCATCAAAGTTGACTGCACGTCAATCGGACGTCCGAAGCTCAAGTTATAAGCATTTCTGTTCAGAGGGCCAAGTTGGTTTCGTGTGTGAACCAAATCGGCCGAACACAAAGTACTCCAAAACTTTGAGTGTAATATATCGAAACGGCTGTCTCGTTCCAAGGATCGCATCTCCACTGATGGAGCGTCGATCGGAGATCCACAGCCGAAGTTATGGGAAAAAAATCGTGAGAGGTCCGGAAGTGGGGGTTCTGGCCCAGTCCGACCCAGCCCGATACCCTCTGGGTCGGCCCGAACTGGGTCGACCCATCCCGGGTCCGGGTTTGGATCGCTTGGGCGAGGCCCGACTCGGCTGGTGCGGCCCGGCCCGGCGCGCTGGCGCCAGCTAGGTGGCTCGGCCATTCGGCCGAGCGGATGGGGAGGGGGGGGAGGTGCCTGCCCCCCTGTCTCGTAACCATGGCCCCCATGATGGGGGGGGGGGCTCTCATGCTGGCCTCCGGGGGTCGTAACCCCCCGCACTTCCTTGACCGGCCGGCCCGCTCCGGCCGGCCGACTGTTGCCGCCACGAGACCGGCAAGGGCATGTCCCCCTCCTCCGACGCCGGCGGCCCGGAACCGGCCGCCGGTTCCTCTGCTCCAGCGCGGCCTCAGCCACGACCTTGGATCATCTGGCATGACGCGATGGCGCGTGCCCTTACTCCGTAGCCCCGATCGGGCCATGGTGTCTTTGGGGTTCTCCGGCACGGCGTGACGGCGCTGTGATCTTGGTTCTATTTTCAATTGCGTGGCGCGACGGTGTCGCCCCTCCTCGCTGCTCATTCCCACGTGGTGCAACGACACCACATCACTTTCCTTTGAACCGAAATCAAAACAAAAGATAAGAGAGGAGGGTCGGACGTGTTTGTGCGGCCTGGCCCCCTCCCATTATTCAAAATAAAACAGTCCAATTGAACGAGTAACATTGATGGAAGAAAAACACGAATAAAAGCACCTGAATCCCCTACCTCATCGAATTCGTTGAGAGAGGGTTCGTCGTGGAGATAACCGTCGCGGAAGAAGATGTCGCGGAAGGAGATAGTCGCGTCGTGGAGAAATGATTCGTCGGCGCCGTGTCGTCGATCTCCGAGGATCTGGCATTCTTCGTGTTTTTCGCGTTTTTTGCGTTCTTCGCATTCTTCGCGTTTTTCGTGTTCTTTTCATTCTTCGCGTTCTTCGCGTTCCTCATCGAGGAAAACAATATCTTCAAGAGCCTGAGTGAAATCTCCATAGCCTCTCAACACCACCAGCCTAATAAAAATAAGAGTTGTCTTATTTATATTTCACAAGCCTTGTGTTTTAATATGCAAAAACTAATGAAACAATTAACTGAATTAATTTCAACATTTAAACCGCCACATTAATGAGGCGTTTTATAACCATAATAAACACAAGGGTTGACTTAATTAATAGGGGTACAGGTGCGTTACTCAATTAAAGGAGGGGGTTTATGAAAAAAAGAAACGGTGGGGCTCATGTGGGCCCCACATCAAAATTATCCTACCAAGTGGGTAGGATATTGTGGGTCCCACGTCATCCACTTATCATACGTTAAGAAATATAAAATATAAATCGGTTGTACCATTTTTATTTTATTTCGTAACTTAACCCCAAAAATTAAAAACCACACCCGAGAAAACCCAACTTCGGAAAAGATGTTTCTAAGCAAATAACGGCACTGCGATTCCATTGGTGACCTCGGAATTTGATTCCGAGAACCGATTCAAATGTTATAAAAACCCGCTCGTTCATTCACTGAACATACCCGAGCTAAACATCGAAAAATGATTCTAGGCACACCGGGCCTCGGAATTAGGTGTCGTCAGAAAATGAGTTCTTGTATAATTTCTAAGAAAATTAAGAAAAAAAATTTCTTTGAATTTTTCGGGTCTTTACATCACTCCCACCTCAGGGATTTACGTCCCCGTAATGATACATCAAAAACTATGGAAACAAATGTGGGTACTAAGCATGAATCTGAGCCTCCCACTCCCAAGTGCTCTACTGGAGGTTCCCGTGCGGCCATCTAATGCGCACTAAAGGAATCGACCGTCCATGTAGGACCTACTCCTATCAATCCTCGATCTCCACCAGGACCTCCACAAAATTTTCCCCATCATCAACGTCCAGTACCCCATGGTCAATAATATGCGTCGGGTCATGCACGTATCTCCTCAGCTGAGATACGTTCAAGAAGTCGTGCACCCGGTGCAACTGAGGTGGTAGAGCCAGGTGATAAGCCACCTCTCCAATCCTGCTGAGGACCTGTAATGGTCCGATGAAGCATGGAGACAACTTTCTGCCTCTGCCAAATCTCTGTAATCTACGTTGAGGTGAGACCTGCATGAAGACGTGGTCACCATCCTCGAACTCCAGTGGCCTCCGCCTCCTATCATCATAAGACTTCTCCCGACTCTGAGCTGTCCTCATCTGCTCCTGGGTGACCTGGAACTTCTCTATCGTCTCCTGGACCATCACTGGTCCCACAAGTGCTGACTCCCCAGGGTCTGTCCAGCACAACTTTGATCTGCAAGGTCGGCCGTAAAACACCTCGCACGGTGCCATCCCAATGGTGGAGTGGTAGCTGTTGTTGTATGCAAACTCCACCAATGGTAGGTTGTCCTCCCAGCTACGAACAAAGTCGTGGACACATGCGCGGAGCATGTCCTCGAGAGTCTGAATGGTCCTCTCCGCCTGACCATACATCTGAGGGTGAAAGGCGGTGCTCAGACGTAGATGCATCCCGAATGCCTCCTACAACCCCTTCCAAAGCCGGTAAGTAAAGAGAGCATCTCGATTGGAGACGATAGACGATGGAACACTATGAAGCCGTACAATCTCATAAACATAGAGACGTCCCAATCTCTCTATTGAGCACTACTCACTGATGGGTATGAAGTGAGCCGACTTGGTGAGTCGGTCGACAATCACCCAAATGGAGTCATGAACTTTGGAAGTGCGTGGAAAACCAGTCACGAAGTCCATAGATATGTCATCCCACTTCCACTCCGGGACCTCCAAGGGCTGTACCAAGCCTCCTCATACTTGTGGTATGCCTTCACCTACTGGCAGGTGCGGCATCGAGAAACGAACTCTACCACAACCTTCTTCATGCCCGGCCACCAGTGCTGTCATATGTGGTCCTAGTACATCTTCGTCACTCCCGGATGTACCACCAAAGGGGAAGTGTGAAACTCCCTCAGCACCTCCTCCCGTAAAGCAACGGGTACCAAGGTACATCCTCTGAAAAGGACGTCATTCTCTCCTCCAAAAGAGAAACCATCAGGTGCATGTCCTGAGGATATATGCGCACGCTGCGTCTCACAGTTGGCATCCCCACGCTGTGCCTCTCTGACCCACTGCAGCAATGGAGGTGTGACTATGAGTGACTGAAGAAATGATGCTACATCTCTATCCATGAAGGATATCTACAAAGAGGCTAGCTGCTCTGTCACCACCCCAAGTTGCTGAATGCCCGTCCTCATGCTAAGAGAATCGGATACTACGTTCCCCTTCCCTGGAGTATAGACTATATCAAAGGTATAGTCTTGGAGGAACTCGAGCCATCACCGATGTCTCAGGTTCAAGTCCTTCGGAGAGAAGATGTACCTGAGACTCTGATGGTCAGAATAGACTGTAAAGCGCTCGTCCATCAGATAGTGTCTCCACATCTTCAGAGTAAAGACCACTACTGCTAAATACAGGTCATTGGTTGCGTAGTTCTGCTCATGCTACCTCAACTGACATGATCCATAGGCAATCATGGCCCACTCCTGCATCAGGACACATCCGAGTCCGGTCCCTGATGCATCGAAGAAAAATACGAACCCAACTCCCTCTTATAGTAGCCTCAAGATAGGCATGCTGGTCAATCTCTGTCTCAGCTCTAGGAAGCTCTGTAGACAACTGTCTGACCACACAAAGGGTATCCCCTTCTTCTTCAAAGGTGAGAGTGGTGCCGAAACTCTGGAGAAGTCTGGTACAAATCTCCAATAGTACCTAGCTAGTCCCAAGAAACTCCGCACCTCTGTCACGCTCCTGGGTGGATCCCAAGCTAGCTCTGCCTCGATCATCGCAGGATCCACTGCAACTCCCGCCTTAGAGATGCCGTGTCCTAAGAAGTAGACCTCACGTATCCAGAACTAACAGTTAGGGAGATGGCCATAAATCTAGTGCTCTTGGAGTGTGTCTAGTAAAACCCGCATGTGGTAGGCATGCTCCTCATCAGTGGTCAAGTAAATCAAAATGTCGTCAATGAAGACCACGACAAAACGATTGAGGTATGGCTGAAAGATCCTGTTTATGAGGCACATGAACATTGCTGGAGAATTGGTTACGCTGAATGGCATAACAAAGAACTCATAGTGGCCATACCGACATATGAAGGCCGTCTTCTGCACGTCCTCATCCCGAACTCTATGCTGATGATAGCTTGACCTGAGATCTATCTTTGAGAACAACCGTGCTCCCTTGAGGTGATCGAAGAGGTCATAAATCCTTGGTAGTGGATATTTTTTCCTCACTGTCACCCGGTTCAGGCGACGATAGTCGCCACAAATTTGCATGCTCCCATCCGTCTTCTTGGAAAACAATATCGTGGAAGCCCAGGGTGAAACAATGGGTCGGATGAATCCCTTGCCCTGCAAGTCCTCCAACTGTACCCGTAGCTCTTGAAGCTCAGCGGGAGCCATCCGATATGCTGGGGTGGATATCGGGGATGTCCTGGGGTACAGATCAATATAAAAGTCTACCTCTCTGCAAGGAGGTAGTCCTGGAACTTTGTCGGGGAAAACGTCTGCATACTGATCCACCACTGTAGGAAAAATAGGACTCCGCACGTCAACTGCTTCTAGGATGAGGCTTGTCAATGGATGAGTGATGGGTTTTCCTCTCCTCTGCGAGAGTCCATCATGTGCTGCGAAGGCTCCCTTCTTTCCGGTGAAGGTGAACCTGCTCCCGTCGGTGCGTACACATCGCACCTTGCGCCTAATACAGTCAATATGAGCATGAACTATAGATAACCAATCCATGCCAAAGATGATGTCGTAGGGCCTCGACGCCGCTACAAGAAGATCCCATCTGAAGCTCTAGCCTCCTAGAGTAATCTCACACTGTCAGCAATAGTGCGTAATCGTCGAGGTTGCTCTCGTAGGAGTCTCCAACCATAAGGATCGAGCCAACGGATCTGTCAGAATCTCCGAGCTCCGAACAAGTGCAGTGACTATGAAATAATGACTCGCTCCTGTGTCTATAAGAACTTCAACAAGGGTGGAATAGACAAAGATAGTACCTCGAATCATCTCGGGCGCGCCGTGGTCGTAGGCCTCCGCTGCTTGAAGTTGGGCCTGTCTATGCCCGCCAGCTCCATGTGGTCGGGGTGGAACTCTTGGTGGTGGTGGGGGTAGAGCCTCAAAGCGTCGCCCACCACCTGCTGCTTGTCCAGCACCTCTGCCTCGTACGCCTGCTCCCTGCGGACCACCACGGTTGACCCTCTGCCTCTTCCTGGGTGGTCCCTCAACCATATGCTTCTCCTAGGTACGGCGGGTCAGGAAGTCACAAGCCATGTGGCCCTACCCGCCGCATGTGTAGCACTATCTGCCTCTCGAAAGACTGGCTCCACAATGTGTGCCCTGCACTACTGAGCCAGTTTCCTGAGGTCGTATTCCTGAGGGTCAAGTCTTCCTGGACCCATGAGTCATCCTTCGACTTTATACTGTAGAAGACTCTTCTACTTGCCGCCCCGCGGTTGGTCTCGCTGCTGATGAAGGCTCAACAAGGAAGCTCTCGATCAAATGGGCTCACTCTAGTACCCATGCATGAGTTGGAATGCTAAGGGAGATCAGCGATGCCCTGATCTCATGCCTCAATCCCTACTAAAATGTCCGGGACCGAAAGAATGGGTCCCATAACATGTCTGTCGAGTAGCGCGAGAGATTGGTAAATCTCGCTGAGTACTTGGCAACTGTCAAGTTGCCATGCCGCTGCTGTAGAAGCTCCTGGATGCGCACCGCATGGAGGGTGGCTGGGATGAACATCGAGCGAAAGAGTCTCTCAAGGTCCTTCCAGAGGAGAGATGCCTCGTCATGAACCTAGAGCATCAAGCTCCACCATATGTCTGTTGCCGCGTGCAGTTGGATCGCTGCGAGGATCACCACGAGGTCAGCTGGTGTCCTCACTAACCAAAAAACTCGTACAACTACCTCCAGCCAATCCTCAGCTGCATGAGGGTCCATCTACCTGCGGATCCTGGGAGGTCACTAGGGATGAAATTCATTCAGTGCACTAAGGTGGCGTGCATCATCAGCGGTTGGGGCTGGTAGCATCGGTGGCTCGGCGGGTAGAGTTACAGCCGGTGCCTCTGTTGTCAAATGGCCCTATACCGAGGCCTCATCGCTCGTTGGGATGTCGTCACACACAACGCTCGGAACCCTAGCTGGCTGCCGTCGTGGGGCCATCCTGAAATGTGACAGGTGCTCCACAGTCAGAACAGTATACCTGGTGATCTGACACAAAGTAATCACAATGAAAATATGAAACACACATGCAATCAATATTTTCGTGCATTAAGTCAGAAATCAGAAGTCAGGGTCCTGGTGTATGGATACGTCGGGCGCTGCACCAACACTATTCTCCCTGTACTGATAACCAAACCCAATACTCTTAAAACTATTGATTCAAATTTAAGAAAGATCAGAGTCCAATGTTATACGGTAGAACCGAACTCCTCTGATAAAAAATTTTCACGACCAGTCCTTGGGGCCCGTGTCGTGACTACCCCAAGCCTGCCTTCTATAGGCCACGTGCTGGCCACAACCACCAAGGCGTAATTCCCAGTAAAAAGGGAAGGCATTGCCTTTTTAAAGTAAACAACACCACATAGAATGAAAGCATAAGTAAACACTAAGTAAAAACTGGGTACAATGGCAAGTGCGGAAAAGTAAGTGGGCCAGAATACAAACCCAAACTGAAAGTAAAGTACAACTGAAAAGGGAGTACAACCACTGAAAAGTAAAGCCACAACGTCGATCCGTCCACTCGAAGTCCCACCTGAAGGGTGAGTACATATAGCCTCCACAGCTCCTCGGGTCCAGCCATACGCTCCGAGTATGTCTGTCCTAGTGGTCCACCTCCAGGTACCGACCTGCTCCGCAAGCCTCAACCGTGATCAGCGCTGTTCGTCGTCTGCAACCAACACAACGTAGTGCAGGCATAGCCCGTGCAGGGGTGAGTATATGCTACTCAGTAGGGACCCCGAGACCCCCGAAGGTTTCCCAGAATCCATAAAGGATAATCCATAAAGGAAAGATACAATCACGAATTAACATCCGACACAACTTAGGTATATGCCCATAAATATACCTAAGTCATCAATTCATGTTCGGCTCCAACATCTGAGCCCATGATCGATCACGTCCACACAGGATAACACAACACAATCCACATAGGAAAGCAAGTCAAGATTCAGCACACACAAGTATACTTCTTTGTATGACGATAGAAATGATCAGATATAGCCACTGATTTATCTAAGCCATCAGACCCACACATGATCGATAGGTACTAACTCCCGCAATGACCAACAAAGGATCGATAGGTACTAACCCCCGCAATGACCCACACAGGATCGGACCCACACAGGATCTGTAGGCGCTAGCCCACACAGGACCGCTGAGTGCTGACTCACATAGGATCTGACTGACACATGATTGGTAGCACTGATACACGTAGGATCACTGAGTGATGTAGTCGTTACCATCATATCCACGGAGGATTTCTGTACAGTCGTCATCGTCGTCGCAGTCGCAGCCAACTCTAGGGTTCCTGCACACAGCATGCTTATTCGGGAGGGTATGGTCCACGAGCCGAAGGGATGATACATCAACAGACTCATAGTCCAGAGTTGATGTGTCCAAAAGATCTGTATCGTCAACAGAAACTCAACTTCACAGACGACGCGTCAATTGGACGCCCGGTCTGAGAGTTATTGGCTTTTTCGTCCCAGGGGTCTGGTTGGTTTTTAAGTCAAAACAAACCTGACCATATTCCAACTACATCCAAACCTCAAGCGGAGTAATCCAAAAGGTCCATCTCACATAGATGAATCTATCAAAGTCTATGGCACGTCAATCGGACGTCCGGAGCTCATGTTATAAGTGTTTCCGCTCCGAGGGCCCGGTTGGTTTCGTGTACGAACCAACTCGGTCGAACCCAAAGTACTCCAAATCCTTGAGTGTAATATATAGAAATGCATGTCTCATTCCAAGGATCGCATCACCACTTATGGTGTGTCGATCAGAGTCCCTCAAGCCATGTTATGGGAAAATGACCGTGAGAGGTCCGGAAGTGGAGGTTCGGGCCCTGTCCGACCCGGCCTGATACCCTATGGGCCTGCCTGAACTGGGTCGACCCATCCCGGGTCCGGTTCCGGCCTGGGCAGCCAGCCCGGCGCGCTGGCACCAGCCCAGAGGATCGGCCATTCGGCGGAACAGATGGGGGGGCGGGGGGTGCATTCCCCCTGTTTCGTAACCATGACCCCCATGATGGGGGGTGGAGCTCAAGCTGGGCGCAAGGGGTCGTAACCCCGACTCTTCCTTGACCGACCGGCCCGCTCTGGCTGGCCGGCTGTTTCTGCCACGAGACCGGCAAGGGCCGGCCCCACTACTCCGACGCCGGCAGCCCGGAACCGGCCGTCGGTTCCCCTGCTCCGCTGTGGCCTTGGACCGTCCGGCGTGACACGATGGCACTGCGGCCTTCCGCCGCGGCCCCTCTCCGGCAGCTGTGTCCTCGGGGTTCTCCGGTGCGGCGCGACTGCGCCGCGATCTTGGTTCGATTTTCAATTGTGTGGCGCGACGGTGTCGCGCATCCTCGCCGCTCGTTCTCGCGCGGTGCAACGTCACCGTGTCACATTCCTTTGAACCGTAATCATCATAAAAGATAAGAGAGGAGGGTCAACCGTGTTTGTGCGGTCCGGACTCCTCCCATTAATCGAAAGAAAACAGTCCAATTGAATGAGTAATGTTGATGGAAGAAAAACATGAATAAAATCTCATAAATCCCCTACCTCATCGAGTTCATTGAGCGAGGGTTCGTCGCGGAGATAACCATCGCGGAAGAAGACGTCGCAGAAGGATAGAATCACGTCACAGGCAAATGATTCGTCAGCATCGCCTCCTCAATCTCCAATGATTTGGCGTTATTCGCATTCTTTGTGTTCTTCGCGTTCTTCGTCAAGGAAGAGAAGTTTTTCAATAGCCTGTGTGAAATCTCTCTAGCCTCTCAACACCACCAGCCTAATAAAAATAAGAGTTGTCTTATTTTTATTTCACAAGCCTTGCGTTTTAAAATTCAAAAACGAATGAAACAATAAGTGAATTAATTGCACCGCTTAAACCGCCACATTAATGAGGCGTTTTTAACCAGAATAAACGTGAGGGTTGACTTCATTAATAGGGGGTGCAGGTGTGTTACTTAATTAAAGGAGGGGGGTTTATGAAGAAAATAAATAGTGGGGCTCCTGTGGGGCCCACCTCATAAATATCCTACCAAGTGGGTAGGATATTGTGGGTCCCACATCATCCACTTAACTTAATTTAAGAAAAATAAAATAAAAATAAGTTGTACCACTTTTATTTTATTTCTTAACTTAACCCCAAAAATTAAAAACCACACCTGAGCAAACGCAACTCCAGAAAAGAAGTTTCTAAGCAAATACCGGCGTTGCGATTCCAGCGGTGCCCTTGGAATTTGATTCTGAGCACCGGTTCGAAATTTAGAAAAATCCGCTCATTCGTTCACTGAACGTACCTGAGCTAAACATCGAAAAAAGATTCCGGGCACACCGGGCCTCGGAATTATGTGCCTTCAGAAACTGCGTTCTTTTAAAATTCCCAAAAAAATTAAGAAAAACAATTTCCTTGAATTTTCCGGGTCTTTACAAAATGATTATATTATTTGATTGAAAATGAGATGTTTATACTCTATTGACTATGAGGTAGGTAATATGGATGAATTTTATGGAATTTATTTTTGATCAACCACATGTATCGTAGATCAAGCACTTGTGACGACTACATGTATGATGGATTGAAAACATTAATAGTGGATCGACCACAAACCCCAATCTATTATGATATACAAGAGACTATTTTAGAATATTAGAAGTTTTATATGGCATAAATCAATAACATGACTATATTAAAATAATCATATCATTTAATGAAATATATTTGAAATAATGTATAGGCCACAATCAAGAACATTTTTATACCAATCTAGTGAATGAATAGATCGACCACACAATTATTCTGATTAATGGAAACATAATTTAAATTAATGATATTCTAAAACTAACTTACATCAAGGATTCACCTACTAAAAGGATTGACATTACAAAAGTGTTTTCTTACAACAAAAAATTTTATTTTCTACTTGTACTTAAATATTTTAGATATTTTTTCCTATATTCCAAATTACATTATACTTCCATTTACATCATGTTTTTATTTATTATAATGAATTATTTCGTTATTTTATAATTACTCATAAATAATATTATTTACAGGAGAATATATGTTTTATTATTTTATAAAAATATGAATCAAGGATAAATAATTTTTTTTGAGGTTCGACATTCAACATTGGAGTCCTTAAAAATTAATCCTATTTAGAAATTGAAGGATTTTTGCATTTTATCGAGTAATAAGGGAGTATAGAAATATAAATTATTTATTTTTACAGAATATTCTGTACTTATTTAATTATTCGAATGATTCTAATTGTACAAATTATTGGTATATTTACATTTTATTTAGAAATACCATAGTTATTTTTTCAGAAGAATTAATTAAATAATTAATGTGATGTATTTTATTGGAAAACAACACTATAAATCATTGAATTAGTTTATTGATGTTACCAATGTTTTATAACCTGAAAAAAATATAACATTAAAACCATACCATGAGACACACATTTATAATTAATTAGTATAACATGATTGTTTGGGCAATATCATTCCAATCATTATTTCTAAATACTCATTAAAATTAGTCAAGAAGGTCAATTCACCCACTAATAACAATTGGTTCATATACACATTACTACCTAATAGTTGATTGTTATCAAGTTAATCAATGAAATAGAATCTTATAGGATGGATAAAATTAGTTCACCCAATAATAACCTACGTGTAGATAAAATCTATTTATATGAATATTTAGTATATATCATAATAATTCAGACCCTTGAAGGTAAAATTTATAATTTTTGAATATCTGATATAAAATTTATTTATTTCAAAAACATTCTCTATCATTTACAAGAAATAATATTCAAATAATACATCCTTTTGGAAATATCATACATAATACCCTTCTTCATAACATGGTTAAATGACAAAATAATATAGGGTGAGCTCCGATTCTTAGCAATGATACATATTGGAGATAAAAAAACTGAATATCAATCATGATCAATATTCAACAATAGGGTTTGTTAAAATAATAATGGAATATGGTCATAATATACTAATGTAATTCAAAAATAGTTCTTAGGATATAATTCATGATTCATGGAAAAAGGTTTTACATTATCCAAACACGAGATCCACAAGAGTATTGAAGCGTCGATCATACAGGGTTCACGAGAGAAGGAAATTGGAATAGTAATATTAAATATGATTATAGAATAAAAATATAAATAGGATTTTATATCTTGTTAATTATCCCTATTAAAACCATTATTACATAGTGGAATGAGTCTCGTACTATAATGGGTTTACACCTATATTTTTATACCTTGATAAATAGAATCACCAAGTAGATTGGGTTCCCTCCTTGGTCCCGTACATGTTGTCTAATGATATATAAATCACCACACAATGCATTAGAGGGATATATAATTTCTATCCCACCCATAAGAAAACTTTATACCATTTATATGAGTTTTAAAAGAATATATAAGTTTGTATATTTAAATGAAAACATAATTAACGCATCGGATAGAAATGAATTTGATGATAGATTCAATAAAATATAATCATATACAATTCACAGAATAGAGGATTATAGTTTCATTAGGAATACCCTCAGTGTGTCCTAATAAATATTAATACATGCAGACATGAATAAATTACCCCTTTCAAAATGATATTGAAATATAATTTAATATACAATAATAAATTCTGATTGCTTTTTGTAACTCAAAAAAATTAAATTTTCACCTAATAATAAAAATAGAATTTTTATTTATTGACATTATATATAGGTATGGTAATATTATTAATGATTAACGATAATGAAAATATGAAAATGTATTCATTTGATAAATTTTAAAAAATATTCTTCTCACACTATTATAAATAACATAATCAATAACATGTATATAAAATATAGAAATGTTTCCATTCAAAACCATTTTAAAAAGGGAAAAATATTTGAAAATGAATGTAAAAAATAATTAATGAATAAGGAATAATATTCTTTTAAAAATATAATAATGATGGATTTATATGATAAGGATTTTTATAAAAGAATTCGAAACATTTAAAAGAATGAATTAAAATAAACACTTAATTAATCTTCAAATAAAGTCCCCTAGAATGAATTAAAATAATAATGAATATAAAATTAAATGATTATAAATATCGACATGATATAATATGATAAATCAGTAATATATACACCATTTTATTTAAAATTAGTGCATAATATGAAACTTAATTTTTTTTAATAACTCCTTAGAGCTACCACCTACATTTCAAGATGCACTGAGGTGCGTGTTTCGCCTCTTTCCAAACTTCCAATGGTGTTTTGATTTTATCACTTTCATTGGAGATGTTTTTTCCATGATAAAAATTGGATGATTGGATATTGGTTTATCATTCCAATGAATTGTCCTTGGAAGTCCATGACTTTTCTGGGCATCGCTCATTGAGTATGTCATGTTCATGGAACTCATTCATGATGCCATCTCATTCTTGATGTAGGAATATTAATCAAATTCTATATATCCATTTTAATTGGTGATGACATAGAAGTGACCTTTGGTCAGTAGAGTATTCATTTCATACATTTTAGGCATGTCTGGACATTAGGAACATTGTCCACCTACACACATTCTCTTGGGAGGACATATCATGGATGAATCTTATGGCATGGAACCCAAAGGCATCTCATGTCCATCATGAGTTATCAATTATAGAGGTGTGAGTCCTCCAATGAATTCATATCATGAATTATATATTTTTCATGATTTATCTGGCAATAGGGGAATATATCTTCAATGACATTCACCTAATTCATCTCAGGCTTTTCAAGATGTATGTGTCTAGGGTTATCACAAAATCAAAATCACGATGAGATGGATGATAATATATAGTTAATATGGATTGTGGTATGATTTTATTTTATTTTATAGATATATGAGATTAATAAAAATTCTCAATGAAGGTGTATCAAGAATGTGTATCCATCAGAGGGAAAAACAAGAGGTTTACCAATGGGAAGATCAAAATTCCTCATGGAGGTGGATTTGGGAGGTGTCTCCCATAATGGGAAGATTTCATACAATTATGAATTACTAATGGTTGATTTAGAACACCCCATATTTTTTGATCCAAGATGTGTATACAATAAATTTAATATTTTAAATAATGATGGATGATATGAATACCCCTTGATGTGGATCCTCAGGGTACACCAATAAGTGGGAAATCCCTGGTTTACCATTGGGTTGTTTTGAACCTTGTAGAGGCTTCCTAAAAAACCTTCTTTGAGGATAGGAATAAAACTTTTTTAGTTCGATGCCATATTTTAACGTAATGTGTTAGGACCAATCCATACTGTTTAACATCACATGGTAATAACTTCCATGTCATAGAATGAGCATCAACGAGGGATGTTGTGGGAATTATTTGTGTTTCTGTCCCTCTAAAGATAATTTATCTTGGTAGGAATGGAATGGTTTATGGCTTTCACATTCAGCTTTATAAGTGACCTAGAGCAGACCTGTTCCCCAATTTGAGGGGTATGATCTTACTGGGTTGTGGCCAGGAGAAAATTAATGTAAATATTGGACTTGGGTTGGAAAATTGGGAGGATTCCAACGTATCCCATCTGTATAAGAATCAGAGACCACATAGTTTGGTATGGTTTAGGATTAAACCTGGAAGGAGGAATGTTTGACTGGTGGTTGGGTTTATATCTTTGGAGAAGGCCCATTCTAATGGTTTTAAGGGTTTTTGAATAGTGATTATGGAATACATCTTTTGAGAATGATCATATGGATGAAGGATTTATAAAAAATCAATAGAGAAGGCCCATGGGGTTCATGGAATGAGGAATATACTATGATTACCAAAAACATATAGACCACATGATTCATGATTGATATGAAAAATTAGAAGATGTGGGAGATATGAAGATCACACAATTCACATTTTTCCTTCAGTGGATGGTAACTCATGCTCAAAGGGAAAGGAAGAGGACATTAATTATGCATGTACCATCTTATATTTTGGTAACTGGGATTGTCACATGATATGATCTATCTAGATATGACCCAGGAAGGGGAAGAGTAAGAAGAATGCTGCATCTGGCTATAATTATTGGGGCTTAATCATGGAGGGACTCCTTGAGGATATCCGTACTGGTTAGTAGTACACATTACATCCTATTTGAGGTCATCTGAAGATAATCACACATGGTGCATCAAGTGATTATTGCACAGGGTAAGGATATAATATTTTTTCATTTACTAATTATGTTCTTGTGTAGATTAATGTTATATAACTAGGATGTGGGACTTTGTATATTTACATCATGTAGCATAGAAGTGGGACTAGGATGTTTTACGTCTGGTAGTTTAGACACGGGAAATATCACTCATCAGCCCCTGAGAAAACATTACCATCACTCATGAACCTTTGTAAAGGGAATTCCTTTGGGAATTAAAACATTTATTGATGGGAGGAGTGTCTAGTCATGAGTTCCATGTTATAGTCCCCATTCATTGCAGAAACTGGGGTAATAATAACCATTCATCGAAGTATGTTCTATGAACGAATAGGGGACACTATGTAGGGGACTCAGATGTTATAGCATGAAGAATTTGTATGGGTTTATACAAGGACTAAATGATATATGTGCTATAGAAAAATGGAAGGTTATATCCTCAAAGGGATGGTGTACTTATGATTAGAAGGTTTTTCTAATGTAATTGTGTTTAATGAAAGATTAGATCAATGCCAAAGAGATATGGGATGCATGAAAATGATGTCATTGTTCATACCCAAATTTCATTAATAACAGTCACAATATAATTACTCAACTATGGGGAAAGTAAACTTTCATCCCTTGGGAGGTCTATCATGCATGATCCTCTACCTCTGGTGATTAATGATTCACATCATCATAGAAGATCAGTTTTATGATTAACTGAGTGATGCATTTTATTATAGATAACCTTCCAAATTAATGATGTTCCCTGATATTTAATACTAAAATGTTCTCTGATTGGTGCCTAATATTTTGGGTTTTCACAACATTTGAGTGTTTCTGGTTCGTTTTATACTAGATATTGGGAATGGAAATTTTCATCATTGATGTTTAAGGCAGAATACTAAGTGAAAACATCATTTTTTGTGCAATAAAAATTTCCTTCAGCATAGTTTCTTTGGAAATAATTTTGGACTTTGTCAACGAAGTGGATATCCATTCACCTTTGGCGCATATGTGCTTTGAATGTTAAAAATGATAATCTATGTAATTATAGGTTCTTGTTCCCACCATCCTTTTTGATTCCATAATGCTCTTTCGGGATGGGAAGCATGTTCTTTTTTCATAACAACTTATCATTATTGGATTAGGATTGAATTTTAGTGGAAAAAATTCCCCCATTAGAATTGATCTGAAAGGGGACCAAAAGGATTGGTTCCAAGGGAAGGATCTAATAATGTGGTCACATCCTATAGGTTCATGAAAAAGTATCATGGGGTGAGAAATATTATTCCTCATACATTCAAGGAGAATGTACATGTCTATAAAAATATATAGGGTCCCTATATACGGTAACTTGACATTATATGAGGTATGCTTTCTTTTTTTCTTGTTGATTAATATTTTTGTTTTTTTGTAAAATACCAAGTTTCGACTATGTCTTTGTATATAATGCCACTTTTATTCAACATATTTCATGAAAATAACATAATATTGCACAAATTATTCTTAAATATCACACACCGTGATCATTGTATTGAATGTTGATAAACAGTTCTTATGAAAAACATCCTCTGACTTTTCAAGCACTTCTAATGTCGACCACCAAACTTTCCAAGCTGAGGTTGAAGCCACTGATACTAGTATGAGAGAAACATTGGATGTAAAACGTTCAATATGTAGAGTTAGGAGGGTCATATCCACAAATAAAATTGTAATGGTCATGTCAATAGTGGTGCATACAAGTTATCCACTATGAAACTACCATTCCATGTGGATCATCTGGATGAAAGATGATGTAAACATCCAATCATTCCAGGTTAACATTTCTAGATCATTGTTCACTCACAATTATGATATAAATTTCCAAAATATCCCTATTCATAGAATTTATTCTAGGTAATTTGGGGCCATAAGAACTATACACTGTATGGGTGTACCTGGATAGTGACATTGGAGGATCCAAAGGAAGAGTAATTACCCTCAATCATATAATGCAACATGAGAGACAAAATATTGGGTTTTCTTAAGGACCACGAACATGGAAAGGTAAAGAATTTCCACATTGAATGAGACTAGGTGTGATGGGTATGATACACCACACTGTACTATATGAGTTGGTGTGGACATAAACATTCCACTTCTACCATTAGCTAGAGCTGGTTTTGGAGATCCTTGATAGTTGGTCCCTAGATATAAGCATATTCTAGTTTCATCATATGGAAGTTAGCTTAATGTTATCGTAAATAAATCAAATATGTGTAATTCCACAACAAGTGTTCTAGTATAATGAGTTCATTTTGTCAAAAAATACATGGAATCTGAGGTAGTAGGCTCACCTCAAGTGTGACATCCCCTAGAGTCATTGAAAAAAAATATGAAACATGGCCCCTTCTCTCAAAGGGAATTTTAGTTTAAATCATGGGTTTACATGTTCATAAATAAGATTCAGTATAATTGGATACTAGGATTGGGAAATATATGCTTGATAAAATTAAATAGGAGGAGGCCATGATCATACAAGTTGATTATATAGGCAGGGCTATTTGGCAGATGAGATTTGTAGAAATCTAGGACCATATATTCCACTACATCATGTTCCTAGATATATTTATATGAAGTTGACTACTTTCAGTTAGAGACACATAAATGGGAATGAGCCTTATAACACCCTGATATTTTATGAGAAGTATAATTTTTTATGTATTATGTTATACACAGCATCAAAGTAATCTTTCACTACACACAACACTATCATTGCTTGTGTTATACGCAAGAGCAACCATCCTCGATAGCGTGTGTTGTACGCAACATCGAGTTTCACTATACAATGATAAATTATTAAAATATTATATAAAGTATCTATTATAAATATTATTAACAACATTTTGAATTTTATATAACATTAGAATTCATTTCACATATGATACGAGAAAAAAAACAATTTTTCGGAAAAAAGAATTTGTTTTTCTTCAAAAATGCAGTTTTTTGCTTTTTGATTGTGCAACCATTTTAAAGCTAATTTTTGACAAGTTTATAAATTCAATTTTACAAAATAAAATTATTCCTTTGTATCAAGATATATAAATTTACATTGAATAAATTTTTGATACTTTTCGGATAACTTTCATATTTTGAGGAATAGTAAAAATATTCAAATTTTTAATAGAAAACAACTTTTATCCTCAAAATAATTTATATGGTTAAAATATATTAATGAATGGTTTAAAAGTATAAATGGAATATATTTTTACCATTTAATATAATTTATTTCATTATCATTAATTTTACATTGAATTCATAGGTAAAAACTTTTCAATCTTTGGAAATGTTTTAACTTTTAAAACTCGTTTTCATAACAACTTGATTAATTTTAAATTAATTACTACAAAATATGTGTTTTGAATTTTGAAAAATAGATTCCATATTTGTATATAGTGGGTCCAAATTATTTAAATAGGTTACTTGGAATTGTTTTATATTATGAATAGTTACTACGATAATTTTTATTTACTACACTTAATGGTAAATAAGGTAATTAATGGTAAAAATACGATCGTAAAAATACCCTAACACTTGCCAAAAAATTATTGGATGAATAAAAGTCGACCCATATAACTTAAGGGTCGGAATAGATTCATTTCATGGTCCTTTGACCAGGAAAATGATGTAATTATTATTAAAACTAAAAAAAGTGATAACATGTCACTCTCTTAAATCTTATAAGTATAATAATTTTAATTTAGTGATAAACATCATGAATCTTCTAACATTAATAGTATCTAGGAATATAATATAACTATCTACATCATGTGATTTATTTATAATTTTTAGGTATTAAATAAGTATTATTAAATGAGACACAATAGTGATGTTGAAATTATTTTATTGGTTGAAATATCAAATAAATGGTTTTAAAAATATTAAAATAAATAATATACAAACTATTTAATGTGATATAATAATTTCTTAGATAAATATGACATGTTTTTAATCTATTAAATTTTTCTTTATGAACATATCTTCTATGTGGATTTTATTTAAATTAAAATAAATGAATATTGTCAAAATTGACAATATTGTTATTTTATAAAAAAACATAATATGAATTTTTTAAAAATCACAAAAAATATTTTAAAATTATATATTAAAATTTATATAGTCTAAAATGTCTTAAATTATCCAATTATGGAATACTCACAACACGTAGGTAATTATTTATAAGAATTTAAAATTTATAATCTTATTACCACAAATAAAACTAAATAGATTAAATAAGGATAAATCAAGATGATAAGGTTTAAAATAAATTTCAAACATGTATAAGTTTTATTGGTTGGTGAGATTACAACTTTATCTAATCTAATCATCGAATATGGGTCATTATTTCTGGTTTTTTTGGGGGAATAGGTTTATTGTAAATTAATATTTTAGAGGTTTCCAAAAGTTCCCCTCTCCACACTTATAAAATGTCACCTCCTACCTATTCAATATACACAAATTTGAGAATATTAGCTCAAAAAACCCCTGCCCATTACTCTTATCAGCTTCCCTATTAATATTCATGAGGTCCTGGTCTTCTCAAAATACCAAATGTATTCCCTTAGGAGGAAGTTTAAAGGAGGAACGTCGAGGAAGAGGTAATCTCTTCTACCGAATCATTAAAGTTTCTTTCTTCTACAACTTCTTCTTCTTTAGTTATTTCATTTGTAAAGTAATAAAATAAGTATCACTAATATAATGATATGATATTATAAAAATTAATCATCCCCATATCACCTTCTATCCATCCTATGGAAAATGAAATCCTCGCGCATGCATACGTATGGAATACCATCTCCATGTCGTGGTGTAATTAGTTTTTCCCCCACCACCTTACCTGGATGGGTATAATGGTATAAATAATTACTATATATGATTATTATAACATTATACCAATTCTAAGATATTATATCATTCACTTCAATTCTATTCAATAATTGTTGGAATGATATCATCGCTCGTGCATACGTACGGACTACCGTCTCCCCGAACGCAATGAGATTTATTTTCCATGATTAACCATTCAAGTAGGATTATAAAGTATATATGTAATAAATAATCATGAAAAATATTACATAATAATGATACTGTATTTATTTAAATATGTGTATCATTTACTTTACTCTGTTCAATTCAATAAGAAAATTAAAACAGCGTTCAGGCGTACGCACTACGTACCGTCTCCCTGAATGGTGTATTTCATTCCATTTATAGAACTATGATATATATTTATATACTGAATATATAATATATATAAATAATTTTTTACATTATGGAATTATGTAAATCATGATATGAGTAATAATATCAAGAACAACAAATCGAAACACATATGATAAATGAAACGATATGCTTTAACATAGAAATTTTCAAAATAACAGGTAATATAAATTCATAAGTGAACCATATATTATATCATAAAAATTAATATGATTCTTTAATAATTCAATGACATTATTTAAATCATTATAAATTAGTTTCATATACATACGATGCATATCAGACATTAGGTAAGGGATAACTTTTTCAATCACATTTTTATCCGAGATTGTTTATTCATAATTATTTACTAGGGTTATTGTTATCATTCATGCCCATGTTTTATAAATTTTTTTTCATGTATGTTTAATGTCCTTTTTACAATTTTTTTAATTTTACT
This sequence comes from Viscum album, assembly GCA_963277665.1. Classification (NCBI taxonomy): domain Eukaryota; kingdom Viridiplantae; phylum Streptophyta; class Magnoliopsida; order Santalales; family Viscaceae; genus Viscum; species Viscum album. The sequence continues at coordinate 809,862,819 of OY728130.1, forward strand.
ACATTTTATGAAATGAATATTTTTTTTTTCAAATGAGAAACTTTTTGTCTATTCCAACAAAAGTTTGAGGAGAATGTTTTTTTTAACTTATACGGCATGAATGGGTTTTTACGGTTTCATAACGCCATATTTTCATGAATCATACTCTACAAGATTTCATTATTATTTTCAAAAAAATCATTTTCATATAATTTTATGGCATTTTCTGAAAAGAAAATTATTTTGAAGAAGAAAGGATATTTTCCTCAATAATTCATTTCATGTGTTTTATAAATACCATTTTCCATCTAAGATGAAATTATTTCGTATGTGTATGTTTAATGTATAATGTCTCTATGATTTACTTGGTTTCACTTCTTTTTTGACAAAATTATATCCATTTGTTTTATATATATTATTTTATGATGGAATGATGTTTATGAATCCCATTTTATTCTTTGGGTTATGATGAATGATTTATGATTATTTTGTGGCACACGTAAGAAAGATTTCATAATGAGATGGGTGGGAACTATATATCCCTACAATGAATTGGGTAAAGATTTATATCTCATGAGATAGACATGGCTGGAATGGTAAGTTAATCTATTTCAGCGATAAAGGACTCGAATGAGGAGTGAACTCGATTCCGAAAGGTACGTTGTCCACTAAGATTGTCTTGGTAGTAATGCCTTGGCTACTATGGAAATCATATCATGCGATTAATGGTTTCCAGAATTACATGTTTTCTTCCCATGCTATTTTATCATGATTTATGTTCCATTATGATATATTCTTAGGTACATCAATGATTTAAGTCTTTGTTCAAGATTTTGTTGTTTAGAATTTATGTTCAAGTTTTTTCATTCAAATGTTTGTGGATTGTTTTATTTTATATATGTTTACAATTAATGAGCATTTGAGCTCACCCATTTTATGTTTTATTTTCCCCAGGATATAAAGAAAAATTTTAGGTAAGAAACAAAAGGGTAAGATATTTATGGGAGATGTTGAAGATCTTTCACCATGATTAGAATATCATGTTCCAAGATTCCAAATACACAAAACAATTACGGTCCTTTAATGTATGTTTTTGTTATGTATTATGTATTATGCAAAAGTAATGTAATGTCTATGTATGTCAAGATTTGGTCTCTATAGTTGGTATCAGAGGAAAGGTTTAGTCAACCATTGGAATCTAGGATGTGGGATCTTTAGTGAGGTCCCTAGATATATTTCTATGCCATGTCTAGGGAGGTCCCTAAGGTTATGTATATGTATAGGTTATTGTCCTAGAATAATGGTAACAATATTATAATTAAACCTAAGATGTTATATATTGAAGGTACTCCCTCGTTATTATATTGTTTTCCTGGCATGGTTTTTTCCTCTCACACTGTTCTTTTGGGTTTTAGATGATGGCTGGAACCCGAAAGAACCGTGTCGATCAATGTAATAGACAATGCAATGATTGTCCTCTTGAACAAACCAATGATATGGGAGATGGAGTGCAAAGTCTTATTGTTATACTTACACAATATATGATTCATTTTGGACTTCCAAATGAGCAGAGAATGGAACAATATTCTATTGATTCCTTCATGAGGCAATGACCACCTTCATTCAATGGGTCTTCTGATCCACTTGTTGCTGAAAATGGATCAATACAATTGAAAGGATATTTTCTATACTTCACTGCTCGGAACATGAAAAAGTCATTATGGCTATTAACGATTTAGAAGGTGAAGTAGACCAGTGGTGAAATCTAATTATGAATACAAGGCCCCAAGATGAAATTGAATCCAAGGAATGGGATAAGTTCAAGAAATTGTTTTTCAACAAGTATTTACCTCGTATTCTTTGAACAATGTTGGAAAAGGAGTTCCTTGAGCTTATGAAAAAGGATGATGAATCTGTTGGTATATACGAAGCGAATATTACAAGGCTTTCAAGGTATGCATCTGGCTTTATCATCTAACCTGAACGTAATTTTTATCAATTCATTAGTGGCTTAGAACCAAGTCTTCTAAGGGCATTAGATATAGGAGAATTTAGTACTTATAAAGAAATTGTGTGTTGTGCTATCAAGGTAGAAATGAAAGATGGTGTTACAAATCTATCTCATGGTTTTGACAAGAAAGAAAGATGAATTTCAAGGAAAAATCTCAGAACAATGGTGAAAAGAAGGTGAATATTTCTTTATGCTCAAAGTGTGGAAAGAAGCCTGGTGGAGATTGTCTAAAAGGAACTATAAAATGTTTCATGTGTGGAAAAGAAGGTCATCGAGCAGCTGAGTGCCGAAGTAATGGGAAAAAGTTTGCTAATGACGTTAATAAAGAAAAGACTACCGAGAACACTCGACCAACCCTTTAATGCTTCAAGTGTAAGGAAATGGGGCATTATGCTAATCAATTCCCTAATCCAAGGGTTAATGATTATCGACGTGAGCAACCTCTTCAGGAAAAAGTCAAAGGAATGTCACATGGAATTTCTATCTGTGATGTGGGGTATGATAATTAAGTGGTGAAAGGTACACATACCATCCACTCTAAAGTAATAAATGTTTTATTTGATTCTGTATCCAGCCACTCTTTTATTTGTGAAGAATTTTATAAGGGTATCGCCATAATACCACAACAATTAGATTTTGAGTTAGCTGAGATAACTCCTAATGGCACAAAGGTTACATCAAAAGTTTATAATTCATCTCCAATTGATGTTTTTGGGAAAGTGAGTCATGAAAATCCTGTGATCCTTCCTGTAGTGGAATTTGATGTGAATATTGGAATAGATTGTCTTTCTTTATAAGGAGGTCATATCAATTTCCGCAGAAGAGAAATCACATTTAATATTCCGGATCAATCTACTATCATCTATCGATGCAAGGATGAATATAACCTTCCAGTGGAAATTTCTTCCGTCTTATGGGTATTGATTCCAATAAATGAAGGTTATTTATCACAAATGGTTTGAGAGAAACTAAAGATTAAAAATTTTCCCATTGTATGGGAGATTGATGATGTCTTTCTGGAGGAATTTCCAGGTCTTCCACCAAATCGTGAAGTTGAGTTTTCAATAGAACTCATACCGGGTGCTATGCCCATTTCAAATACTGCTTATAGAATGGCCCTAATTGAGTTGGTGGAGTTGAAGAAGAAACTACAAGAGAATCTTGATAAGGGATTAATACGCCCTAGTGCATCACCTTTGGGAGCACATGTTCTATTTCATAAGAAGAAAGATAGATCAATGAGACTCTGCATTGATTATCGAGAACATAACAAGAACACTATCAAGAAAAAATATCCTCTCCCATGCATTGATGAATTATTTGACCAACTACGTGGAGATCAATACTTTTCCAATATTGATCTTCGTTCAGGGTATCATCAATTAAGTGTAAAAATAGAGGATATACCAAAGACGGCTTTTCGTACAAGGTAAGGATGCTATGAATTTATAGTGATTCCATTTGGTCTTAGTAATTCCCCTGATATCTTCATGGATCTAATGAATAGAGTCTATAGAGACTATCTTGATCATTTTGTGTCAGTCTTTATAGATGATATTCTTTTCTATTCAATGAACAAGGATGAACATGACGATCACATGAAAATTGTATTAAAGACCCTATGAAAGGAGAATCTTTATTCCAAATTTACCAAGTCTGAATTTTGGATTCAAAATGTTTCATTTTTGGGTCACATAATCTCAAAAGAGGGGATATCGGTGAATCCATTAAAAAACAAAGTTTATCAACAGATGGTCGAGACCGAAAATAGTAACTGAGATCTGAAGTTTTTTTGGGTTTGGATGGATATTATCGACGTTTTTTTAACGTTTTTTCTCGGTTATCTAATCCACTCACCAGTTTGACTCGAAAAGGTGTTATGTATAGGTGGACAGAGGAGTGTGAAAAGAATTTCAAGGAGCTGAAAAGAAGGTTATCCAGTGCACCTATGCTCACACTGCCTTATAGTGGAGAAAGGTTTGTGTTCTACAGTGATGCATCAAAGAATGGATTGGGGTGTGTTCTCAGGCAAAATGATATAGTGATAGATTATGACTCACGACAGTTAAAAATCCATAAGCAAAATTACCCAACTAATGATTTGGAGTTAGTGCGATAATCATTGCATTAAACATTTAGAGGCATTATATTTATGGTGAAAGGTGTGATATTTATACTGATCATAAAAGTTTAAAGTATATTTTCACACAAAAGGATCTGAATATGCACCAAAGAAGATGGTTGGAGATGATTAAGGATTACGACTGCTCAATTCATTACCACCCTGGGGAAGAAAACAAGGTAGCAGACGCATTAAGTCGACAAGACCATGCTAGCTTATCCATGATGAGGATCACAAAAGATCCAATATTTATGGATTTACAATGGATGGATCTTGGAATTATAATGGATGGGTAAAAATATTTGTTGGGTCGGAACAAAACGGGAATGATGGCAAGAGGGGGGTGAATTGCCTTTTAAAAAATGATTAACAAATTAAAAATCAAAGTTAAAGTGAAGCGGAAAATAAAGAGGCAAGACACAAGAAATTGATAACGGAGTTCGGCCAAAACCCGGCCTACGTCTCCGCTCCCAACTCAACCGTTGAGAGATTCCTACCACTTGCTTTTCAATGGTTTTAGAAAGAAACCCACTAGGCTTTGAGGTAGCACTAGGACCTATTACAGCTTGCTTTTAGATGGTTTAGCAAGAACCCACTTGCTTTTAATGGTTGAGCAAGAACCCACTAGCCTTCTTACAGGTGAAGGCTAGCTCACCTATGACACAAGCCTTTTAAAAGGAAAGGCTTGAAGAAACCTCTTCACACCTTAGTGGTGATGTGAAACCCAAAAGAAAGGGGGATGAGAAAAGGTGTTGGGGTTTGTAGGCACAAACCCAAATTTAAAGCTCAAAATAATAAATACAAGAAAAACCGTATTGGAGGAAGACTTGGGCGCCAATTGGATAGATGGAGTTGATGTAGCGTTCTCTCCCAAGCTTCTTGAGGTGCTCCTTGGATTGGAAATTGGTTGGAGCACTTGAGGATCCTTGAAGGTGGAGCACCGGAGGTTCGCCAAATGTGCAACAATATGTCCGAGCGCTTGGTATATGATCCGGTTGGTGTCCGGGGCTTCCTTGGCCTTTATTTATAGGCATGGAACCCTTGGGGAGTCTTCGGAGCCATTGGAGAGGTCTTCGGAGCCGTTGGAGGCCAAAAGAAGGTTGACTGGTCAAAGCCAACGGCTAGTTTGATTGGGCTACCGGCTGGCCGGTACAGGTCCACCGGCTGGCCGGTGCCTTGGAATGTGGAGAGTGCTTCTGCCCAGGAGCCACCGGCTGGCCGGTGAGAAGGCCACCGACTGGCCGGTGGTGAGACAGTAGGTCTCACTATTGAACCAGGATGCCACCGGCTGGCCGGTGACAGAGCCACCGGCTGACCGGTGGAACCTGGCAGTGGGCAATGCCTCTGCCAGGTCCACCGGTCGGCCGGTGCTATCACACCGGTTGGCCGGTGGACTGCAATTCAGTCCATTTGCCAGCTTTCTTGGGCCAATCCTTTGGAAATATTTTTCCTATCATCCACAACACTTAAAAACAAGGTTAGACAAAAAAGAAAGTGATTGTGATCATGAAAATCAAAGAGTGTGGGGTACAACAATCTCCCCCTATTTTGATGATCACAATCACTTATCTAAGAAATGTAAAAACATAAATGAAAGGCATGCTTTAAATGATAAATTGAAAATAAATACTAAGCATGAGAGAAAAGATTCTCCCCCAATCAATCAAGAAATTTCTCCCCCTTTGTGATTATCAAAATAGAATGGGGCATAAAACTTGATTGAGGGAAAGGGTTTGAAAAACTAGATATGAGAATTGAAAAATCAATTGAGATTTTTGAAATTGAAAGATTGAAAAAATTGAATAACAGTTTGAATTGAAAGTTTTGAATCAAAAACCAATTGAAATTTGAAATTTGAATTGAAAGTTTTGAATCAAAAGTTTGAACTGAAAGTTTTGAATGAAAAATTCGAATTGAATATATTGAAATGAAAATTTTGATACCAAGTGTTGAAATTGAAAGTTGGAATCGAAAATTTTGAAATTGAAATCAAAAGGGCTTAATTTGAAATTGAAAGTTTGAATTGAAACAAAAAGCTTAAACAAACCTAACTCCCCCTAAATAAAAACAAAAAGTCACCGGGGAGAGGGATTTTGAAAAGAGACAATTTTAGGCCCGGAGAGACTCGCTAAGAGGGATTTTTCAATCCACACTTGCCTTGTAGCGGGTCTTCTCCTATAGAATTCATCCAAATAAAAAATCGATTTGGGCCTACCATACCGGGCGTTTTTGCAATTACATTCATATATCATGTGCCCGGGTTTTTTGCAATAATTTCAAAATTTATAACTAGTGCTCCCCCTTACAAAAACAGTTGGAGCATGGGAGGAGGAAGCTACATTGGTATATCCTATCCTATGGGTGGTTCTAGATATACGTTGGGAACCAAGCAAATTGTTCAAATTTTGTTCCCCTTGGGTGAACTTAGCTAGGGTCTCCCTTAGGTCTTTGATGGTTGATTCCAAAGAATCAACATTTGGGAAATTTTGGATTTTTAGGGAGAGTTCCTCCATCTCTTTGAGAAGTTGTTCTTTTTCGGAGGAAAGTTTTTTGAAATTCTTTTTCAAAGAAACAAATTTTGAAGAAAGCTCATGAAAACCATTTTCTAATTGGTCTCTAGCATGTTGGAGTTCTTCATATGATAAATGATTAAAAGAATTTGAAGAACTAGAGGAGAAGGAGTCGGAAGATGTTACCTCATTACATGCCATTAGGCATTTTGTACCTTGGTCGCTTGAGGAGGAGGAGGAGGATGATGAGGTGTCACTCCATGTCGCCTTGAGGACCTTTTTCTTTCGTTTTTCCTTTTGCGTGGCCCGTTTTTTGTTGAGTGGGCAATCGGGCTTGTAATGCCCTTTTTGGCCACACCCGTAGCATTTCACCTTGGGCTCGGATTTTTCGGTGGGTTCTTGCTTTCGGTGCTTGCGGGATTTCTTCTTCTTGTGCTTCTTCATAAACTTGTGCATTTGGCGGGCGAGATTCTCCATTTCCGAGTCGCCGCTTGAAGATGAAGTAGATGAGGAAGATGAGGATGATGAGGAGGAGCTTACTTCTTTTTTAACCTTGAGGGCAATGCTCTTTGGTGTCTTGATTGGTGTGCCCTCCATTTGAGCTTGCCTCCTCATCGTGATCTCGTACGTCATTAGGGATCCAATGAGCTCCTCGACCGGCATGTTTTTGACATCCTTAGCTTCTTGGATTGCCGTCACTTTAGGTGACCATGAGCTCGGAAGGACCCATAAGATCTTCTTGACCATCGTCTCGGCTGAAACATCATCACCAAGAGACTTCCTTCCATTGCAAATGTCAGTGAAGCGTGTAAACATATCGGTAATAGATTCGGAAGGATGCATAGTAAAGCTTTCAAAATCTTGTCTATACATGTCTAACCGAGTATCCTTAACTTTGTTAGTGCCCTCATGAGTTACTTCTAAAAGTTTCCAAATTTCATGTGAGGAGGTGCAAGTAGACACAAGATTGAACTCATTTCTATCTAAGCCGCAATGGAGAGCGTTCATGGCTTTGCCATCAAGCTCAAAATTCTTAATATCGGCGGGGGTCCATTTGGATTCGTCGGGGGAAGACAAAGAATAACCTTGCATGACAATTTTGTAAATCGGATAACCTATGCTTCTTAAAAAAGTGGTCATGCGGGTTTTCCAATAATTATAGTCGGTCCCATCAAAAAATGGAGCCCGACCCAATGAAAAGCCTTCGGGGGCGAAAGAAGTTGAAGCCATCACAATGGATCTTTGAATTTGAAACCGTTTAAGGTATTACTCAAATCACCCCTCTGATACCAATTGTTGGGTCGGAACAAAACGGGAATGATGGCAAGAGGGGGGGTGAATTGCCTTTTAAAAAATGATTAACAAATTAAAAATCAAAGTTAAAGTGCAGCAGAAAATAAAGAGGCAAGACACAAGAAATTGATAACGGAGTTCGGCCAAAACCCGGCCTACGTCTCCGCTCCCAACTCAACCATTGAGAGATTCCTACCGCTTGCTTTTCAATGGTTTTAGCAAGAAACCCACTAGGCTTTGAGGTAGCACTATGACCTATTACAGCTTGCTTTTAGATGGTTTAGCAAGAACCCACTTGCTTTTAATGGTTGAGAAAGAACCCACTAGCCTTCTTACAGGTGAAGGCTAGCTCACCTATGACACAAGCCTTTTAAAAGGAAAGGCTTGAAGAAACCTCTTCACACCTTAGTGGTGATGTGAAACCCAAAAGAAAGGGGGATGAGAAAAGGTGTTGGGGTTTGTAGGCACAAACCCAAATTTAAAGCTCAAAATAATAAATACAAGAAAAACCGTATTGGAGGAAGACTTGGGCGCCAATTGGATAGATGGAGTTGATGTAGCGTGCTCTCCCAAGCTTCTTGAGGTGCTCCTTGGATTGGAAATTGGTTGGAGCACTTGAGGATCCTTGAAGGTGGAGCGCCGGAGGTTCTCCAAATGTGCAACAATATGTCCGAGCGCTTGGTATATGATCCGGTTGGTGTCTGGGGCTTCCTTGGCCTTTATTTATAGGCATGGAACCCTTGGGGAGTCTTCGGAGCCGTTGGAGAGGTCTTCGGAGCCGTTGGAGGCCAAAAGAAGGTTGACTGGTCAAAGCCAACAGCTAGTTTGATTGGGCTACCGGCTGGCCGGTACAGGTCCACCGGCTGGCCGGTGCCTTGGAATGTGGAGCGTGCTTCTGCCCAGGAGCCACCGGCTGGCCGGTGAGAAGGCCACCGGCTGGCCGGTGGTGAGACAGTAGGTGTCACTATTGAACCTGGATGCCACCGGCTGGCCGGTGACAGAGCCACCGGCTGACCGGTGGAACCTGGCAGTGGGCAATGCCTCTGCCAGGTCCACCGGCTGGCCGGTGCTATCACATCGGTTGGCCGGTGGACTGCAATTCAGTCCATTTGCCAGCTTTCTTGGGCCAATCCTTTGGAAATATTTTGCCTATCATCCACAACACTTAAAAACAAGGTTAGAAAAAAAAGAAAGTGATTGTGATCATAAAAATCAAAGAGTGTGGGGTACAACAATATTATCTTTATCAAATGAATGTTCAACCATCTATACATGTGAAGATTAAAGAGGCACAAAAAGAAGATGTAGAGTTTCAAAAGAAGGTGAGAAATGTTCCTGAATTCAAACTTGATTGTGATGGGATAATAATGTTCAGGAATCGGGTTTGTGTTCCTCCCATATCGGAATTAAATAATGAGATGCTGGATGAGGCTAATAGTTCTTCATTCTCTATTCATCCTGGAAGCACGAAGATGTATAAAGACCTGAAAGAGTACTTCTGGTGGGATGGCATGAAAGGAGATGTTGTTGAATATGTATCTCGATACTTGGTTTGTCAACATGTTAATGTTTATAGACAAAAGTATAATGGGATGTTTCAACCATTACCCATACCAGAATGGAAATGGGAAAACATCACTATGGACTTTTTCACTGGACTTCCTAAAACATCCAAAGGAAATAATGCTATCTGGGTTATAGTTGACCGTCTTACGAATTCAGAACACTTCATTTATATTAGAGAATATTTATCATTGGATCATATTTCCTGGATATTTGTGAAGGAAGTGGTAAGATTTCATGGAGTACCATATTCCATTATATCTGATCGAGATCCGAGGTTTACCTTGAAGTTCTGTCGAAGTCATCAGCATACTTTTGATACAAGGATGAGTTTCAGTACTTCTTATCATCCTCAGAAAGAGGGTCAGTCTGAGAGATCAATTCAAACTCTAAATGATATGTCAAGATCATTCTCTATGGATTTAAAAGGTTGTTCGGATCAACACCTACCTTTGGTGGAATTTTCTTATAATAATAGCTTTCACTCTAGTATTCAGATGACTCCTTATGAAGCTCTATATGGAAAGAAATGCAGGACTCTAACTTGCTGGAATGAAGTTGGGGAAAGATATCCATTAGGACTTGATATTGTTGATGAGATGGTAGAAAAGGTCAGATCTATTCAACAACAAATAAGAGCTACCCTGAGTTGACAAAAAAGTTATGCTGACAACTGAAGAAAAGACCTATAGTTTTAAGTGGGTGATAACATGTTCTTATGAATATCTCCTTGGAAGAGAGTAATGAGATTTGGAAATAAGGGAAAGCTGAGCCCTAGGTATATCAGTCCTTTCGAAATACTGGATAGTGTTGGGAATGTAGCTTATCGATTGGAGCTTCCACTGAATCTCGCTCAAGTTCACGATTTGTTCCATGTATCTATCCTGAGAAAGTACATACCCGATCCTTCACATGTACTAATCTCAGAAGTTAAAGCGCTGGAGTAAGATCTTTCTTATAAAGAACAACCGATAGAGATTCTGGATCGTAGTGGAAAAGTCTTATGGAAGAAGACCAGACACTTGGTGAAAGTTTATGGAGGAACCACCAATTAGAAGAAGCTACATGTGGGCTCGAGGATATGATGAGGAAGAGGTATCCTCATCTGTTTGTTACAAAGTCATGAATTTCGAGGGTGAAATTTATTTTAAGGGGGGTAGAATATAACACCCTAATATTTTATGAGAAGTATATTTTTTATGACTTAATTTATACACAACATCAAATGAATATTTCACTACACACAACACTAGCTTGGCTTGCATTATACGCAAAAGCAACCTTCCTCGATAGCTTGTGTTGTACGCAATATCAAGTTTCACTGAACAACGATATGTTATTAAAATATTATATAAAGTAGCTATTATAAATATTATTAACAACATTTTGAATTTTATATAACATTATAATTCATTTTACATATGATATGAGAAAAAAATCATTTTTTCGGATAAAATAATTATATTTTTTAAAAAATGCAGTTTTCCACCTTTTGATGGAACACTCATTTTAAAGTTAATTTTTGAAAACTTTAGAAGTTAAATTTTACAGAATAGAATTATTCCTTTGAGTGAAGATATAAATAATTACATTGGATAAATTTTTTATACCTTTCTAATAACTTTCATATTTTGATAAATAGTTAAAATACGCATATTTTTAATTGAAACCAACTTTTTTCATCAAAATAATTTATATAGATAAAATATATTATTGAATGGTTTTGAAGAATAAATACAATATATTTTTACCATTTAATATAATGTATGTCATTAGCATTAATTTCACATTGAATTCATAGGTAAAAACATTTCAATATCTGGCAATGTTTTAACTTTTAAAACTCGTTTTCTTAACAACTGGATTAATTTTAAATTAATTACTACAAATTTTGTGTTTTTAATTTTGAGAAATGGATTCAATATTTGGATTTAGTGGGTAAAAATTATGTTAATAGGTTACTTTTATTTTTTTATATTATGAATAGTAACTACGACAACTTTTATTTACTACAGTTAAAGGTAAATCTGGTAAATAAGGGTAAAAATAAGATTTTAAAATTACCCTAACACTTAAAAATATTCTATTGGTTGAATAAAAGTCAACCCATATCACCTAAGGGTCGTAATAGATTCATTTTATGGACCTTTGACCATGAAAATGATGTAATTATTACTAAAACTAAAGAATGTGAAAACATGTCACTCTCTTAAATATTATAAGTATAATAATTTTAAATTAGTGATAAACTTCATGAAACTTCGAACATGAATAGTATAAAGAAAGATAATAAATTTATCTACATCATTTGAATTTATTTATTATTTTTAGGGATTAAATAAGTATCATTAAATGTGACACAATTGTGATGTTGAAATTAGTTTATTGGTTGAAATATCAAAACAATTGTTTTAAAAATATTAAAATAAATATGATATGAACTATTTAATGTGATCCACTAATTTTCTAGATAAATAGGACATGTTATGAATATATTAAACTATGTAGTTCGAACATATATTCTATGTGGATTATATTTAAATTCAAATAAATGAATAGTGTCAAAATTTACAGTATTGTTATTTTATAAATATATCATAATATAAAATTGATTAAAAATCACCAAAATATTTAAAAATTATTAATTAAAATTTATATAGACGAAAATGGCATAAATTATCCAATTATGGAAAATTCACAACACATAAGTAATTATTTATAAGAATTTAAAATTTAGAATCATATTACCAAAAATAAAACTAAATAGAATAAATAAGGATAAATCATGTTGATAAGGATGAAAATAAATTTCCAAAATGTCTAAATTTTATTTTTTGATGTTATAACAACTTTATCTCATCTAATATTTGAATATGATACATTTTTGGAGGTTTTATGTGGGGTTTAGGTTTATTATAAATTAATATTTTAGTAGTTTTTAAAAGTGCCCCTCTCCTCCCTAATAAAAGGGATCCTCCTCCATCTTCTCTTTACACAACATTGAGCCTTCATGATCGGCCAAAACCTGCCAATTACTCTTCTCAACATCCCTAGTAATATTCTTGAGGATATGGTTTTCCCAAAATACCAACTCTAGTCCCATAAGAGGATGTTTAAAGGAGGCACATTGAAGAAGAGGTAATCTCTTCTACCAATTCTTTCAAGTTTCATTCTTCATAAAATTGTTCATATGTAGTTGTTTAATTGTAATGTAATAAAATTAGTATCACTAATATACTGATATGATATTATAAATATGAAACAACACCATTTCACCTTCTATCGATCCAATGGAAAATGAAATCACCGTGCGTACGTACGTATGGAATACTGTCTCCACGCCGTGGTGTAATTAGTTTTTCCACCACCACCTTACATGGATGGGTATAATTGTGTAAAGAATAACTATATATGGTTATTATAACATCATAATAATTCTAAGATATTATATCATTCACTCCAATTCTATTCAATAATTATGGGAATGATATACTCGCTCGTGTGTACGTACGGACTACCGTCTCCACGAACACGAAGAGATTCATTTTCCACGATTAACCATTAAAGAATGATTATAAATTATATATGTAATAAATAATCATGAATTATATTACATATTAATTATAATGGATTTATGTACATATATGTTTCATTTACTTAATTTCATTCAATTCAATAAGGAAACGAAAACAGCGTTCATCAGTACATACGACATAACGTCTCCATGAAAGGTGTATTTCATTCCATTTTTCGATCTATCATGTATATTTATATACTGAATATATATTATAAATAAATCATGTTTTAAATTATGGTATTATGTAAATCAGTATATGAGAAATAATATCAAGAACAACAAATCGAAACACGTACGATAAATGAAAGGATCGGCTTTAACATGGAATTTACAAAAGAACGGGTAATATAAAGTCATAAGTGAACCATATATGATATCATAACAATGAATAAGATTCTATAATAATTCAATCACATTATTTAAATCATTATATATTAGGTTCAGATACATATGAAGCATATAGGACATAAGGTAAGGGATAACTTTTCCAATCTCATTTTTATCCGAGATTGTTTATTCGTATGAATTTACTAGGGTTATTGTTATCATCCATGCCCATGATTTCTAAAAATGTTTTAATGCATGTTTAAAGTTATTTTTACCCAATTTTGAATTTTACCTCATTTTATGAATGGAATCTTACTTTTTTACACACAAGGTACATTTTTACTTTTCCGACAAAAGTACGAGGATAATGTTTTTTTACATATACGACGTGAATGGATTTGTATAGTTTCATAATGCCTTATTTTTATGAATCATACTCTACAATATTTCCTGATCATTTTTACCAAAATAATTTTCTTTTAAATTTCATGGGATTTTGTGAAAAGTAAATTATTTTGAAGAAGAAATGATATTTTCCTCATGAATTCATTTCAAGTGTTTTATCAAAACCATCTTCCATCTAAGATGACATTATTTCATATGTGTATGTTTCAAGTATAATGTCTCTATAATTTACATAGTTTCACTTATATTATGATGAAATGATATCGATTAGTTTTATATGGATTATGTTATGATGGGATGATGTTTATGAAACTCATTTTATTCTTTGGGTTATGATGAATGATTTATGATTTTTTTTGGCACATGTAATAATGATTTCATTATGAGATGGCTGGGACCTATATCTCCCTCCAACGCATAGAGTATTGATTTATATATCATGAGATAGAAATGGATGGAATGATAAGTTAATCCGGTTCAGTGATACAGTACTGGAATGATGAGTAAACACAATTCAGAAAGGGACTTTGTTCACTAATATTTTCTTGGTCGCAATGCCTTGGCTGCTATGGAAATTATATCATGTCCTTAATGGTTTGACATAATTACATGTTTTTGTCCATTTTTATTTGTCATGATTGATGTTCCATTATTATATATGCCTTACGTACTTCCATGATTTATGTCTTTGCTCAAGATTTTTTTGTTTAGATTTTATGTTCATGTTTTTGCATTCAAATGTTTATAGATTGTTTTATTTTCTCTATGTTTACCCTTACTGAGCATTTGAGATCACCCTTTTTATGTTTTATTTTCCCAAGGATATAAATGAAGTATTTTGATAAGAAAATAGAAGGGGAATATCTTTATGGGAGATTTTGAAGATCTTTCACCATGTTTAGAAGATTATGTTCCATGTTTCCAAAGAGACTAAACTATTACAGTCCTTTAATGTCTGTTTTTTGTAATGTATTAAGTATTATGAAAAAGTAATGGAATGTCTATGTATGTCATTCTTGGGTCTCTACATGCCTTGGGATGATGGTTGTGGAGAAAATAATGTTACATGGTAATAGAGCCTACCTCGGGAACTAGTGTTAGCCTGTACCTATAGCACGTCAGGCAATGTAACGAGGGTAAACACAATAGGAAGGATCTATGTCCAACATAAGGGGTTACCAATTCTTGATTTGCATCCTCAGAATAAATTTGAGTTTGAGGCCTTCTATATTGAATATAAATGGGGTCCTGCCAGCAGTCCTTGAAACATATGGGGTCACAATTTAGATAAAAAACTATGCGATCCTCAAAATCAATCACATATCAAGACCAGTTTGTCTAGTTTTGGACATCCTATAAGAAACATAAGAATAGATTTCGTACCGGAAGATATTTTGGGTAGAGTGATGATTGAAGGATTGAAATCCATGTTTACAGTGAACTGTACATTCCATAATACTATCTAAGATGTTCTGGTGCCTCCAATGAGTGATGAAGAGGTTCAAAATGCCGGTCATTGAGCAGAATAACCCCTATATCCTTCATCATAATTTATATATTCTAGTGAAATAAGGATCACTAGAAACATTTATATTTCCAACAAACAAGTTTGAAGATGTCCAATCGACAGATTTTTCTAGAAACTAGGTGGACGTATATCTAGAGGCAATATTGGGGAAGCACATTCATGTTTTGAGGAAACCGGTGAATATCAAAATCAGTGGGGAAAAAAGTGTGCTACTCTCTGAGGGGAATGCCTAGCATCTGGGTAGTTCCTGCAAGAGGTGTGACAGGGACGTCTCAAGGTGTGGTCTCACCCCTACCACATGGAGGAGAATGTTTTCAAAAAATATTTGGGGGAATGTAGGTGGATTCCATGCCCATAATAGTAGATCCTGGTTTGATCTCTTAACGAAGATGAGGAACTTATAATAGTCGATATCAGAATCAATATTTTTATTCCTTTGGGATGCTTAAGGAATACAGAAAAGATTCATGTCTAGGAATGACCCTCAGAGAATCATGATTCGAGGTGGCCAAGAGGTATTAGATGTAAGGCCCATACATATCACAACCATGATGATCTTCCATCAATGTCACGTATACATGATAACCCTAGATTATTATGATTTCTCGTGAGGGTATAATGAACCTATCTCCACCCTGGTGAGAGTGATTCATAGAGAATTACCAGGGAGGGAGAAGACACCACATGTTGATGATCCATCAGAATAAGAATCAAATATCATGGAAACATTTGATTACAATGATGAAGAATCACAAGGACAACTCATTCAAGATTAGAGTCTATATGAATATGGGGAAATTGCAGACTCTGAGGATGACTTTTCCATGTTCCTAAAGGAAAACCTCAATATACATTCCACATTTTATCTTCCCCATTAATTATCCAAAATCTATAATATAATAATTATTTTTATAGGATAATCATGAAAATGGGGAAGGGACCCCTACTAGAGGGGGAGATGGTGCACCAATGAGTTTTGTAGAGCATACTATGGGGCTAGTTCCTTACTATGAAAAAGTTGCTAGAATTATCTAGGAGTTCAAGGGGATATCCATAGGGCCCCAAATACTCTCCATCATCTATGTGAATCTACAACTTTCTATTTGTTTAGAGAGATCTACTACAAGTGACGAATCATGACCAAGGTGGATCATCTTGGAAATTCCTGTCCACAAATGTATGAACAAAATTTGAGTTACTTGACCCTTATTATATCTTCATGGATTCATTAGGTCAATAACTATGTCTATTGCATGATGCCCCAAATTCATCAAGGTATGATGACATGGAATTGGATATTGATGAACCAACTGTTGTTGAGGGTTCTCCTATGGTGGAGAACCCTGATGAGATGTAGGGACTCACCCTATAAGGGGTCAACCTCTGTAATTCATTTGATCTTATGTAAGTTTAACTACTCTTTTGTTTATTGAATTTATTTACATTGTCCCATTTCAGAACAATTCATTATATTTTTTATACCTTATAAATATATGTGTATACAATATACAAAGCATGTTTACTTATGTTTGTTCAAGTCCTTGAGGAGCCGTTCATTCATGTTCACCCAAAATTTGTCCTAGGAGAATAGTCTATTGTGGTTGCATGTGATGCCACTAGTGGGAGAAGCTAGAGGATGAAAAAGATGAAATTACTAAGGAAGGGTCTTGTAATTATAACCATCTCCATGATCTGGAGCTTAAACCATTTGAGAGAATACTTGAGGAGGACCCTTCCACTAACCTTATTGTATCATTCCTTGAATATTAAACTGAATCACCCAATGATTAGGAATACTCAGACCTTGTTACTACCTAAGAGATTTTATAATCTGATATTGGGCATGAATGTTTGTAAAAATCTTCATTAATCATACTCTGGAACCGAAAAAATTTGAATAGTTTGGTTCTATCCTCCATTGGGTTCACAATATATTCATTGGAGTGGTGAAAGATCATATAATTCATTTGATTTCAGATGAATTCATTTTCAATAGACTATATGAAGGTTGCAGTCTTTTTTTGAGGTTTATTGGAACCATTAGTTGTATTAGAGAATTAAGAGGCTCTGGGAAGTAAACCAGGAGATATAGGGCCATGGTGAGAAAAATATTCCTTGTACTACATTCCTTTAAACACAAACAGAATCCATCATCCAACTAAGGGCTCAACTGGAGGCAGTCGAGAAGAATATGGATAAAGAAATATCTTTATTTTTTAGCCTCTAGGATGAGCAGGTTCAATCATATAACTAAGACAATGAGATTCATCATATTGATAATGATATGAAAGAATATCACTATAGAATGCTAAAAAACATAGAGGCCCCACCCCAGAGGTTGGGGGAGATTTATTGCTCAATTACCAAGGCCGGGATGTAGGGGAAATTGTCTTAGGACACTAGAGAGGCTCCAACACTTGGATTATCATCGTAAAATGAAACAATTTTCTTCATTCATTATTTTTGTACTCATGATACTATATTTTACACTTTATTATCATACATAAACCATATTCTTGATTAAGCCAATACACAGTTGCAAAAATCATGTGATCCATTTCCGGTGTAAGAAAAAAGGGGAAATCATAAGATTACTCATTTATATGGGAGTGTCATATAATTTTTAAACACTATGGGTCAACTATCATTGTCTAACCAAAGAGACTGTTTTGACTAAGAGATACTAAAATTGGAGAATAGGGATCTTAGAACATTCAACATGCATTCCCAACATGCTCTAGTGTGAAAATGGGGGTAATAATAGGTGTTTTGAATTATTTCGGAACTAAGAGGAATGGGGAGTGTGAATCAAAATGCAAAAAATCTGGAACACAAGGAGAGTGTTATGTTGATATAAGATAATTTATAACCATGTATGAACCATATAATACACACCCTTTGCTAAAAAAATGGGTACAAACAAACTATTTTTGACCACTAACATTTTTCGAAACATATTACCTATACCAGGATGTCATCCAATGTCATCCTGGATTATGCCCAGGATGGTAGGTTATAAGTAGTGAAACACCATTCAATTAGGGGTCCCTTAATATGTGAAGGAGGATGTGGATCCAATGATGGGGCATGTGATGTTTTGGACTGTATTGGTGGAATGTTTGAATGGATTCCAAAACTAATTTTATTACACCAATGTGGATTAGGGACAAATCATATGGTAATATCAGTCTGACCAACGGTCATAATTATATTATTGGGGGAGAATTATCATAGATTCCACAAGATATCTAAATAATTTGAATTATTTTGTGGATTAACAACACAAGAGGATAGAACATCTTAGGTAAAATCATGGGATTCATTGCAGTTATACATCATACAATGCTAATGTTGGACATGAAGTTTTACATCATATGGTGAGGAAGGGGTATCATAAATTTTAACATCATATTTTAAAAAACATCCAATATTTTATCATATAGTGACTAATATGTGGTGAATGGAACATAGAAACCAAAAATACCATGATTTATTCCTCATATTATGTCAATAGGGAATAACATATCCATTTCATTGGTTATCAAAAACTGTTATAAGGTTGGATACCAGGTTAAGTTCATGCACTAAAGTTCTTTATATTTTTAGTTTAATGTATAATAACTAGTACTGGATAGAAATTTTTTACAGTCATAAAGCATTTGACCTATTTTTAGTAGTTTAAGGTCATGTAACGTAGACCATAGGTTGGGTGTTAATTTAAGAATATAAATAATGGACCAAGTGATATTAGTCTATGGTAATAGAGTTAAGAACATGAGGTATGTATTCCTGAATAATCCCATATGTGTAGTGAAATAATAATATCTGGGGGTTTAATAAACATAACCGGAACTGATTGTTGGACCTATGAGGCCCATCTCGTATGAAACATTCACAAGGAAGAACCACACTTGATTTAAAGTAGGTATTCATGAAAATGTGTCTTGTACATCTTGACTGCATGGGTAAAAACCCTACCATAACACCTAATTCCATGTGATCCATGTTATTTATGGAAAAAAAGGTGTAGAGAGGAATCATATCGACAAAAATGAATCACATAACAAGGGAAAGGAGATTTCGGGTTAGGAATATTCCAACATTACCAATATGGCTACTCAATGTGGACAGATGCATGGAGGGGTAACACCAACGGTGTTGGGATTCCCCCAAAAAATAGGCAAGTAGAAGAAGGTATGTCAATTATTTCAATATCCTGATAAAGGTTTTATAAATGGAAGGATTGAATTTTTGACATTGTTCGAAACACAGAGGCCACAACCGCATCATCCAATAATTGGGTGAGTAATTGTAGGATCGACCTTCGACCATTTTTGAAATAAATAATATAGTATTTTATTACAGATAATTAATAGGGAGTTGTACCAGGATAGGAGGTGATCCCTGACAAAACATCATCACTATTGGAGGGTGGGTGATATTAGAATGATGAAAAAACTATAAATCATGAAAAACATCAATGATTGTTAATTGAATGAAGGAATTTATATATGGGTTTAAAAACTATTATTTCCACACCAAAATTAACATGAGGACATAAAATGAGCCCTAGTGGAAAGTAGGATCCAAACCCAGGAATTCAAAATAATTTATAATCATTTCTCATAGACCATGATGGGACATAGTGGAAATAAGATTTGATGAACATGTAGTTAGTAATACAGAAGGGAAATTTGGGCTTCACTCTATACCCCATGTGGATTAGAATCAAGCCACACATAGTTTTGGATGGGAATGGGGGAATAATATATACTGAGGGTGAATAAATCAATGTGAATGATACGTGGATGCTCATATCTTATGGTTGTATGGATTTAACCTGTGGTGTGTGGTTTGAATTCAAAATAATTGGACCATGGAGAGGGTTTTTTTCAAACCGAAATCTGTGGAACATGGATTTTATTAAATGAACATGAATGAGGACTAGAGCAGCCTAGTGCCACATCATAAATTCATGGATCGTGTCCAAATAGAATAATATTTTTTGGTATGGACCATGGAAAATATATTGAAGTCATGTAACATGAATTGTGAGTGATGTTCCTCAAAGGATCCATGTGTCAGATGAGATTTGTAAACACAACATGAGTTAATTCCAAAAGAGGCTCTCATACTACAAAACTACTAGGAGGCAATATTCATACTATTTAATGTCATAATTCTATAAACATATCTTTGGATAAGTGTATGAAGGGTTGGTGAATTTTGTGTATAAGAATGAATATTATATGTATGATTTTCTCTGTGTATCTCAGGAGTATAGGAATCAAGAAACATGTTGTTCTAGAACACAGCATGGAAGGAGCCGAACACTATTATGGGAGATCCTCTGTAGTGAGGGAATAAAATAATAGAATATATATGATGGGTAATACCATATTAAAGACATGAGGTAATTATCATCTCTTATACAAAGGAATTCCAGTTTATAACAGGATAAAATAATCTCTTACAAAGAGTAATCCATCTTTGGTACATATTAGAATCACTGTTTTACATTGTTCAAAGAGGATATTGGGTATTCTAGTTTATAATTATAAAACTCATACTATAGGGGTTGAAAATAGTTTAAGTTCATAAGGATTGTATATAGATTCCATAATTATGTTCTTAGATATAGGAAAAAGTGCTCATTTTATCTTCATGTACATGGGAGATGGAATACATGTTTATATTTGTTGATATTAGGCAATGATTGTTGTGCAGATTTATGGAAACTGGACCTTGATATGTAGGAATATCAATGACCCATACACTAGGGAATATTTAGTAACTTGGGTTTATATTTGGGTCATTATTGGGTTGGCCTAAAGGGTATTGGGGTTATTTTCCTGCCAAAAGTTCTTATTCAAACACAAAATCATCAACAAATACTTAGAGGGAGTCTTTTTGAATTCATTAATATATCCATTACCTATGCATGGAAGCGATATATATGGTCTTATTTAGTAATGGACTTTGTTTATAATCTCTTCAGCTTAGAAGCTGAAAAGTTGGTGCCATTGTAAGTGATAATGTCCTGAGGGACTCTTAATCAGTGGATGACCTGATAGCTCATGATATTGATCGCTGATCTGGAAATTAAATCCCTTAGTGGAATCACATATGCCAACTAGAAAAGTAACCCATGATGGTTTGAATGACAATGAATTAGTGATACATAGTTGAAAGATATAGTTTCACACAATTGACATTACATAGTACAAGACCTAGAATACATGGGGGTGATGAGGGGATCCAGTGGTGAATGAAAACATTCTTCACAAATACAACATGAATGGAAACTCTTGAAAAATAAATGAATTAATGAACCATTGTGGGAATGAAATAGAATATCAGTGGGATCTATTGGGAATTAATCAAACCAACCTGATGATGACAATATGACATGACACGATATTCTTGCATAACCAAGGGAAACTCATCTCCCTAAATGCAATAGATGACTATTCCATCTATCAAATGTCTAATAATTGTTGATTTATGGTTAGCCACTCTTATGAGGGTATAGTGCACTGTACCCCAATGGATTTACTGAAGGTCAGCTCAATTGAATATGAGAAGACCTTGCCCAAGGTACTCAGTTTACTGAGTTTTCCTATAAGAGGTTTCATACACTACGTGGTGACCTGAGGGTCCTGATAAAAAATAACTCGTAGTTAGTCAGTTTACATATTTTCTTTCAAAATCATTTTTAATAAAATTAATAGTAAATATAAAATTACCTAATTGAATGAGGAAATAATACTAGAAAGGTTATGAAATTGAGGTAGCAAGACTAGCTTCTATGTGGGCCTGACAATTCTACTACCCAGAGACATGAGTAACTTCTGGCCGAGAAGGGAACATGGCCATCAGAAAAACATTATTCTCTAGCAGGGGAACTTATTTGGAATTCTGGAAATATAATCACCATTGATATGTTTGATGACTATATTATAGTCTCTGTACATATTAATGTGGGGAAATCAATCTTAAGATCCAACTCGAGACCAATAATAAGAGATTAATTATCTCCGTCATTGTCAGTGTAACATCCTGACAACCAAAAATGAGTGTAATAGGATTCCTCATCCTAGGTTGATAAATATTATTCCCATGAATAATATGTTGGTATTGGTATCATTTATATTCCTACCATTTTGGCCTGGAGAAGTGCCGTAAATATAAGTCTTATAGCCCAATATAGTCTGATGAACTAAATTGATAGTTTTTTCTAGAAAATAATAATAATAATGTTATGTTTACAAGGTTGGTTGAGGGGATGAAATGTATTAGAGAAATTTACCCTTAATATCATTCTTAAATACAATCATTAAGAAAATCATATATAGGATCACTTACTATATGACTAATTATCTCATTATCATGGGTAAGATCTGGACATACTTCAGCAGATCCTCAAGGTACACCAGCTAGATATTATGGTGCTATAACTTGTGTTTCAAATTATTAAATATAACGACTACTGTGAGAAAATTCTTATCGATAATGTATTATCTATACTCCATGTCTATGAGTATGCGAGTGAGAGAGTACAAAATTTTCAACCTGGATTCATTGATCATCTGGACGACAAAGGAGTTGGGGGCCATTCCTAGGAATTCACACAAATGAAAAAGGGATTCCTTGAGACAAGTGGAATGAGGATTGGGGGATGTAGAAATGAATTTTCTTAATTTCATGAAGGAGTTATGAAAATATAAATCCAACTGGTAGATAATTCTTTTCTTCATGGGACTAGGGAATGGATTAAACTTGCAAGATAGATTAAAATGAATTAGTTTATGTTGGTGAAGCAGCCTTGGAGGCCTCAAATATCCTAGTGGTTGCTAGGTGGGGTATATAAAATGTCCATGATCATATTTTTGGTTATTTATATGAGGATTTACCTAACTAATAATTTTACAAACATCCCATAGGTAACCATAAAAACAAATCTCAAGGGGTTTATCTTAAAATTTTGGGAGTGATGGATGTTAAAAAAACACTCAAGGTCTCAAAGACGACCCTTACCCTGGTGTTATTTTACCACTATGTCATCCACATAGAAACCCACTAAAATATTCTAGATTAGTTTGGATAATAGGTGCACGAACCACTAATAAGTGGCTCCTGCATTCTTTAGGACAAATAGCATCACTTGATAAAAAATGGTCCCTTGTAGTGCCCTGAAGGTAGTAGACTCCTCATATTCGGGGTCCATCCTAATATAATGCTACCTAGAATATCCATCCCTGAAAAATAGTCTTAATCCCATCCAAGACATATATCAGTTTATATATATCTAGATGGTGAAATTAGTCACTCGACCAATAGAGGTTGAGGTCCCTAAAATCAAAACAGACATTGATATTTACATTCTTCTTCTTTATGGGAATGATATTAGAAATATAATTGGGTTACTAAACATCCTTGACAATGATAGATTTGATAAGATTATCAAAATCACCCTCAACCATAAAACTATGGATTATGTGATTTTTTCTCGGAGGCTATATAAATATAAAATGAAAAACTAGGAGGCTAAGATAGTGGATGATGACCAAGGGGTTTATTCATGAAATATCATCATAACTCTTGGAAAATACATCATGATGCTGATATAGGAAATATAAAATCTATTGCTTCTCCTATAAAGGTATTACTATATTGACCTCCATTGACCTTGGATAATCCATCGTGTTATGGTTCACCTGAATCAACTCATCAATGGTGGTGGATACATAATCTTATAAAATGGGAGGGGCATCATCCAGATCCTCTACATCATTAAATTTAATAGATTCTATGGGAGGAGTTTCATTAATTATCAGTGAATCTGGGGGAGAAGGTGTGCCTTCATGGGTACATACAGAACCATTAGTGAGGGGCTCTTACTCACCTAAAACCATGATGGTAGAATATGTAAAAATTATTCCATCATTGCTTCAACCATGAGTTCCATTCTTAATATATATTTAGTGGCAGCAATTTGGATTTTGGTGATTCAACCTTTCTTTATAGAACATGTGATAGTTTCACAAAATGGTGTCCATGGGGAGAACATTCTCGAACCTTATAGTTGTAGAGGCATCAGGTACCACCACGACCTACACTATATAAGATTAATAGAAAATAATTCGACATTCCTTCTATTGAAATCCATGACATCCCTTCTACCAAGAGATGAAAAAAATTCCCTAGATTTGACATTGTGTGTTCCATCTAATGAATTGAGATGATGAAAGAATCATGAATGTGGTCTCATATACTAGTTGTGATAGTTGTGATCTTAACCTAATTATTTTTAATATTCTTCCACTAAATTTTTATAGTTGTAATTTTGATACTAGGATTCACAGGAGTCGATGAGAGATAAATAAGAATTATGTTACCATTTTCAACCATTGAGGGAGTAATGAGGCATTGGTGAGATGAATAGGTGACTGCCACACATATATAAATCTAGGGAAAACCCATCCATTCTATATAAAATTAATCTTACTATATCCTAATGAATTCAACACTTTCTATCATGACACAAAACAAAGTCCTCAACCGAATATTTCAACAGAGTTTCAAGTCAGTTTTTTCATAACCTGCAATCTTATGACTAGAGGGAGTCATATCTACTTCAATTATCCCAACTTGAAAAGTGTCTAGGTTGGGATAATATTAATCCCATAATCTACATTCACTAGGACGGGGTAGATATCTATTCCATTATACTAGATTTTGATGTACATTTTTCGGATGTTCCCCTATATGAGAGAACCTTCAACCTCTCCAATGAATGTGATGATGGATTTTAATTTATCTCGCATGACCTCATTTTAACAGTTGGTCTCAACGATAGCTATTTATTCTTATAATAGTGGGGGGGGGGGGGTCTGTTCAATTTTTAAATTGGGGCATCATAAATTTACATTAAAAATGTAGGGCCTAAAGGGTTGATATCCATTATGTAATTCTAGAGTGGTCATTAAGTACATAGTATTTCTAGGCGAAAAGTGATTTCCCTCCAACTGGGGGATGCCATTTCAATGGGGGAATAATGTGAATTAATATTTTTCCCAATGGTTTCTATATTTTTCTAGAGTTATCCTAATAATTATTAGCACAGTTTCCTAAAACCACTTCTAGATGAATATCAGTTGACTAAGGCCATACTTTTATTTATGTGTACAATCCTGGTGCAGCCATAGTTGCTTTTCCCATTTAGTTAACACAGTCTACTATAGTGGTGTATCTGATGGAGCAAGCTAGTAGGACAACCTCTGTGGTGAACAATATATTATAGTCCTAATATTATTAGTCAATTGGATGGCATGGCTCAATGGACTTTCCAGAATATTCTGGATGTTTTAAGGTCATCAATAATTTCTTCAACAGTGTCAACCAGAGAAATTATGGGGAATCTCAGAGCATTCCACATCATCATGAAGTGGGAATTAATCCATAAAATTGACATCATTTAGATAGGTTTACTCATACTATTAGTCAGAGAAGCCTTTTTCTATTTGCAAGGCACTTAGAGTGATTCCATTCTATGGAAGAATGATGTAATTGATGGTGCACGAAGGCATTGAAACCAGCGGGAGACTATTATTTCCCATGAACCATCTATTTCTATGGTTGTAGAACATTGATGAATGTGATGTAGATATTTCTGTGGATGATATTAATGTTTCTATTACATCAGGAGGTCCCCATTCACTTATATGGGCATGAATGTACCCATGAGTCTGATAAACTACTTTGTGGGCCAACAAGTCATCATACAGCTGAGTTCCACTGATGAAAACCTACATATAGTTATTTGAGTCATTTTTTTGCATCATGTCTTGTAGAAAATGTGTTTGATCTATTCCAAGACACATCAAAACATGACCATGACATTATCTACTTGTTCTACAAGACATTCCTTGAACACATATAATTTTTAGATTGTATTTACAAGGATCATGGGGTAAGAGTAATTGTTTGGGCGATCAGTATGCTCAGATTCATGGGGATTCATAAACATTTTATTATTCATAATCCCCTTCCTGAGGGATCTCATGAAATGAAAAGGATCATATGTGTACATAATGTAATAGGTCTGGTTTCTCCTATCTAAAAAGGGAACTCTTGGGCCCTGACCCTGATAAGGGACTAGAGATTTATGTGGGGCCATTGCGACATTACCTACCATAGTTTTTTGTTAACAGAGTAGAGGTTCCTTGTATTTATTTTCTATATGAGGTTGTGATTGATGAGACAAATGAAACTGGTGAGGATATAATGGTAGAGGTGAAACTGAGGCTAGAAAATTTGGTGAAAATTTATGTATAAAAACATCAGTCTCTACCTTAGTAGACCTTATCATATGAGATGCAAGAGGAATCATATGTTATTTATTTTCATGTTTGAAACCATCCTCTAGATACTAGGACTTGTTAGAAAAAAACCCAAACTTATCTTAAGATTTTTTTAGAGATTAGGGTAGGGACCATCATTGTGTTGGCATTCCCCGTGTAAATAATCAATTACTTCTATTGATTTAATAGAAAATTTAGTGAATAATTAAGGCCCTTATTATGTGTGAAAAAACATAAAATTAACTCATTAGTATAATTTTTCACATTAAGAGTATAGAAATATTTTTCAATTTATTGGTGTATCAGAACAGGTAGATTAATTTCATGCAAAGAGGTTACCAATCTAGGGTTTCTAAAATATGGGGGGTGTTAGCTTGTCATGCACCCATATCAGGTATGACATTCTATCAGTTGGGATTTAGACATATCAAATGTAAAAGGATTCGAGGAAATAGGTAATAGTGGATAAAACAATAATACTTGAATGGGTACCTGTATTGTTGGGTGATCCAGACCACTAGCACATTGATAGTATCATTAACTCGGTTAGTTGGATTTACAACTTTCGGAGCACTAATATATGGATCCCAAAGATGATGGTTATGTAGCTCGGTTATTTTGTTAGACTCATGTCATTTTCAGTTCAAATATATTACTATTTATGATATGTATTGAATCATAGGATCGTTGATGTAGATAGTGGGAAACTGGCCAATGATTTAATACTACTACCTCAGTGGAGGATAATTGGGTTCCCATGGATGAGCAAAATAATCAAGGAATCTCTCAAATAGAATCTCACTGATGATACTTTTTTATAAGTGACCAACTAAGAAATGGAGGAAACCACATGATCAATGTTAGTGTTTTTTGAAATATCATATGGATACGAGGCATGAAAATTATATTTTCTCTTTTTTTTATGAATAATAGGAAATAATTTATGGGATAACTAAGTTAGAGTTTCCGTCTTTATTAGAGAGTACGAACCACTTTGTGGGAGTCTACCTTGTATTGTGCTTCCCTAGGGGAGGGTTTTCTTCATCCTTCATTGTATCATAGAGAATGTACATTGAGATTTCATATTAGTTGGGGATGGACTTGTTTACCATTATTATACCTAGAGTAGATTTTTATTCATTGATGGGTAAGTCTGGATTTCATATAATAGGGATGAAGTGAAGAGAAACATACATTCCCCATTAAAGGATATGTAAATTTGGAGACTCCCCCACCATAATCCTATATAAAACTATAAGGATACTGAATCATATATATTGGATTGTTTGATAATAGTTGTGAGATAAGGGGTGTTGAAATTACGGGAGCATGACTAACTTAGCAATTTGGCATTACAGATAAATGTTAAAGAAGATCCCTTAACATTTTAATTAATTAAACTAATTGTAATAGATGTATAGAAACGTAACCAAGATGGTTTCTAAAAAATTAAAACCCTATAAATTAGTGAGGGACTCTAGAATATTGACTATGGTTGTTGGATTTGGAAAAAAACACCACTAAAAACATCATGCAGCCTAGAGTCTACCAAATACATTCTTACATAGAGGCGGGACCGAACATAAACGACATAATATTCACATACATTGGATGAAAAATGGTTTGGGATATATATTTATATTAGTTAAGGAGATGATTTCATGGCAATGAAGCCACTATGTGAGACATCTATTTACTACATGTTTGGTTGTCTCTTGTAGGTGGCACTAACCACATCACTGTGTCCTTATAAGATAAGGTATTCACCATAGATTGATGATTGAGTGTAGTAGCACTCATCAGTTGAATTTTAGGAAACTAACTATATAAAAAGTCATGTAATACCTGAATAGATCTCTCTGATCTTGGGTAGTGGTGGGGATGAGGATTGTTGGAGGTGTAGTTGGTTTCACGATAATCTCATGGGGGGATCCATAATTCCTACACCATCATGTACATAAGGAAGGATATTTGGAATAATTGGATCTCACATTCAAGGATAAGAAATTTTTCATGCCTAGTTTCTATCCAAGAAACTAACATTCCTGATGTAGATTCAATTATCGAGTAGTTTCTGTCCTCAAAATATGATACATCCATGAATTTGATGAAAATTTTCCTTTTATGAAGATTTATATGGTGTTAGAGTGTGTTTTACCTTATACACATGGAAAATTCTTCAGGTTAGTGTACCACTTTGGAATAGAGAAGACCTCTATGTTAGTTGGTTGTTACATGGGATGTACCTCTACTTTGGTCGGTAGGATCATTCGGGACCTCCATGTTTAAATATGCGAGTATAGGGATGGAATCTACAATAGTTTTAATGGAAATTGGGAGTTTATTTCATTTTATTGGTTCCATAATCTGGAGGACATCATCTATAGCAAGGAATGACAAGAGGATGACCTTTTACTATGATAAATGGATATAGAGAGGAAATCTATCTTATGGAGTGGGAATACAGAGAAGTCCTCTATACTAGTTTCTAGAATAACTACTAGTATCTCTACTTTAGTTGATGTGAACATGGGAAGAAACTTCATGTAGGATGTCTGAGGGGTGGGGAGAACCGCCACTCAGATGTTTAATTTCATTATGAGGAACTAAATTTTGGGATACTCGAGTATGGGGAGGGACTCTATACTATTTTTTAATGAAGAGGGGAGTACCTCCACTTTGATCAATGATAACTTGGGGAGGTTCTCCATATTTAGATGCATGAGTATGGGAAGGGCCTCTATATTAAGATTCGACCAACCAGGGAGGATATAAATTTTAATCAGTGATGGATTACATATGACCTGGTGATTAATAGATGGGAACATGGGAACAACCTCAATGTGGAGAAGAACGGCTCTAGGAAGGGCCACTATACTGATTTTTGATATTTTAGGGAGGACCACTACTTCGATTAGTGATGGAGTGGGGATGAAATTTTCATTATCTGGGAATTGGATGAGGGGGAACATCATGTCCAGTTCACAATTTTTTTATTATGACACTTTCTCCAAGGCCACCAAATGTGTGGTAATGGGTGCTGGATTACTTGTTACCTTGTATTCCATCTTTTCAGTGATAGGATTATTTCATCACATTCATTTGATATTTCATATCCTTGATCAAAATGGGATAATTTCAGGTTTTTTCCTCATTCGATAGATTCCACCATGGATCTCCTTGACTAGTCATGGAATACCAATTATAGTTATTGTAGGATCGAAATAATGATGTAGATGCTCAATATACAAGGGGGGGGGTGAATTGTACACTTTAAAAATTCCGTTGGAACCTTTAATGTTAGTTACGAATAACTATGTTTTCCTAAAGCAAAGGAAAGGGATAATTTTAACAAAGTTAAACTAAGTAAATTCACAACACCTCTAACATCGAATACAAACTTGGAATGAGATTCCAAAAGTGGGTTCCAGAAATATGGTTCTGGAAATTAAAAGATAACAAAAGTTACAATATGATATTCTACCTTAAAGCGTATAGAATCTAAATGAATCAGAGTATAAGTAAGGAAGTATAAGAAAGTTATACTTTCCTTAAGATACAAAATGAAGCGGAAATAAAAACAAGTAGTTAAACTATAAGTAACAAGATATAAGTCTTTTCACGCAAAGAGAAGGGTATCCAACAACCTTGGATAAAGATCCCTAGATTTATACTTTCATGCAAGTCAGTCTTACCCACACCAGGGTAAGCCCTCGATACGAAGATCGGTGTCTCTGTCTTGTTATTACCGCAAGCCCTCAACTTCAAGGTAGTTGGCGACCTCTGTCTTCCTCAGCAAAGAAGCCCTCGAACTTCAAGGTAGTCGGAAAATCTGTCTTCCTATCCCCGGAAGCCCTCGAATGTAATCACCAACATTCGGAGTCGCACGATGCTTTGAGAGTTAATAAGAGCCTCTCTCTCTAGAAATCACTTCAAGCATGTAATCACATGAGTCGAAGATCAGTCAGCCTTTCAGCACCGAGCTCTTTCAGATGAGCTCATATTTATAGGTAAGGTCGGATCCTTCTCCAACGGTCATATTGTCCTTAAAGATCGGAGGGACCTGTACACGTGTCACTTAGACAATGGTTAGTTTATAACAAAAAAGTTGACATCATTTTATAACAAAACAAGTGTAACAGAATGTACGACATTGTTTTAATTCAAACTCAAATGTTCGGAATGAAAGCTTCGGAGTGAAGATTCAGAGTGTAATGGATATAATAAAGAGTAGACAGATTATAGAAATATAAGAAAAATAAAAGTTCGTAGTCTGAAATAATTTAGATAGTATAAAACAATGATAATCAGATTCTGTTTAATAGGTGAATTCGGAATGAGAATTCGGAATGGGAATTCGTCATCAGAATTCATAATGAGAATTCATCATCAGGATTCGGAATGATAATTCGTTATCAGATTTCTTAATGAGAATTTGTCATCAGAATTCATAATGAGAATTCTTCATTAGAATTCATAATGATAATTCTTCATTGGAATTCGTAATGAGAATTCTTCTTCAGAATTCGTAATGAGAATTAATCATTAGAATTCATATTGAGAATTCGTTATCGAACTTCATAAGAATTCGTATCCTGAATCTGGAATAGAACTTAGTCAGAGTTTATATTCGGAATTCGGAATGAAACTTCCTTATAGTTCTTATCCAGAATCCGAATCCTAAAACAGAATGCATCATATCAATGTTTCAACGATTCCGAGAAAATAGAAATGAATCTGAATCTCATACTTAAGAAAAATATGGATGAAAATAAGATATGTATAATTTTTCTTATAAAAGTGATTTCCCTTAAGAAATAAATTTTCCTTATAAAAGCAATTTTCCTCAAGAGAGAAATTTTCTATAAGAAAGCAATTTTCCTAAAAGTAAGGTGTTTGTGATTTTCAAAATAAGAAGGAATGGAAAAGTCATAAGGAAAACCTTATTGACTCAACAATCTCCCCCCTTTTGGAAAGCACAAATATCCTTACAAAAAAGAAATTCTAAGAAGAAAGAAAAACATTAAGGCTTATCCCCCTTGTCTTTAAGGAAATTGATGAATACGACTAACTCCCCCTTAGGCTTTGAAACACTAAGGATCGTATTCTAGATTTCCGGAGTGACATTTCATTACGAAAAATAAAGTCTTCTTTGATGAAAAAACTCCCCCCTTAGATATACTTTCTTCTTTTTCGTAAGGATCTTTTCCTTCTCCCCTTAAGATAAAGTGTCTTCTTTTCCTTAAGGATCTTTTCCTTCTCCCCCTTTGTGATTTTCAAAAAGAAATCGAGGGAATGGGAAAAAATAACAAAGTACCTAAAACATTAGTAGAAAAAGGAACAACAAGCACAAATTTCACTAAGTTTGAAATCTCAGGAACAAAGAAAATTAGATACAACAAAAAGATCGTATTTAGTTATTTTGGATCTTTTTCCTTCGACATGATCCCCTTAAGAATAGTCTTGATCTTCTTCAGGTCTTTATGATCTTCTTCAGCTTGCTTCTCTAAGACCACAATTCGTGCACTTTGAGCTTCAATTCTTTCTTTCTGGGCCAGAAGTTTTTCTTCCTGAGCTTTGATCTTTTCTCACTGAGCCTTCATCTTCTCTTCAAACTCAATCCGATGATCCCTTTCAAATTTCCAGTTCTGAGAAACAGAATTTAACTTCCCATTCAGATCTCTGACTTGTTGAATCCGGAAGATCTTTTCATCTGTCAGCTTCTCTTCAAAGGAAGAAGTCAGGTCATTTATCTTCTTGTCCTCAGTCTCAAAGGCATCCTTGACATTGTATTGAAACTCATCAAATAACCTCATCTCTTCAATAGTATTCTTTGACCAATTTTTCATCCTCTTGCAAGATTTTCTATGAGCTTCGTAGCCAACAAAAAAGGTTTTGAACTGAGACTCAATGTCAATGCACTTGTCCATAACCATGGATACAGAGTCTATTTTCTGATTCAAATCATGTTGGAGGATCTGGCATCTTGAATCAATACTTGAGAAGGTCGGAATGTTTCCCACCAACTTATTCAAAGACTGAACAACAAAGTCATGCCCCACCGAATATGACTCCGAATCTGAAACTTTTCTTGGAGAATTTTATTCTTCAATAAGGTCAAGCTTTTTTTCGAAGTACTACCAACTCCTTCATCTTTATCACTTATAAGCTTGGAGTATAAACAAGAATTTTCTTTCCCTTGTCTTTTTCCGGAATTTAATCCTGTTCCGGAGTTCTCTTCTCACTATCAGAAACTTGAACAACATTATCTTCCTCATCAGCAACTTCCTGAACACGAACCCCTATGTTTTCCTTCTGAGAAACAACAAGTAAAAGTTTTTCTTCTTCTCCATGATAAGTAACTTCTTATTCTCCTTTCTCTTCTTCCATTGCTGGAGTAACTAGCTTCGAAGATTCAACTTCTGATGTTCGGAGTGATAAGGGTTCCGAAGGTGTCCCCTTGTAATCATCTACTTGTTTTAGCACATCTCCGGTTTCACCACTTCCTTCATCACCATCTTCTTCTTGTTCCACTTACTCAACTTGCTCTACTTCCTCAGTATTCTTAGAAACAGCTTCTTCCGGAGCAACGAAATTTCTTCCTGGAGTCTCAGGTAGAGATTCCAAGGAGAAAGATCTCGGAACTGGAATAGTTGCTGAAACCATCTCATTGAATTTCAACAAAGTCTGAGCTACCTCAACCTCAGACATCTTCTTCTTGAGCTTCTTTTCCTTTACTTGTTTTTCAAGCTTATCAGCAGTTCTCTCCTTCAAGGCCCTAGCCTCCGCAGGGTCCAATCCGAACTGCGGATCCCCTTCTTTACTTTTCTCTTTATCTTATCTCCACTTCGCAACAAAATCATCAGGATAGGCTTTCTTCTTCTTTGGTTTTGGAGGTGCGGAATGGACTTCCTTAGACTTAGGATTCTCTACTTCTACTTACACTTCTTTCATCTTTCTCTTCCTTACCGTCTTAGAGGATTCCGGATCAGCATCTTTCGGAACTGCTTCTCCTTGAGCAGGTTAATCAATAAACTGTCCAGACTCCTTGTCAAAAGCTACAAGCATTCTCTTAAGAGTACCATCTCTCACTAGCATAATCTTGCAGACACATGGCTTAGATTTGCAAGCCTCCTTGAAAGACTCTAGGCACCGAACTGTCAACTTCGAGAGGATTGCTGGATACATGATTATATGAGCTATCAGATTTCCTTTCTTCAAAATTTCAAGAGTGATAAGAATGTGCTTCATCAAGTTAAACTTCCTCAGATTTATCAGAAAATCTAGGATGTAGATCTCACTCTTCTTCAAGCTATCTTTGTCACCTTTCCTTGGTATGATAAGACCTTGTACCCATAGCTCTAGAATCCAGAAATTTGTAGATAAACTAGCAATCTTCGGAGCCTTGTCATCAGCCAGTCCGAGAGTTTCTAAAGCTTTTTTCCTTGTCAAATCTACCTTTAGAATCCGGCAATACATGAGAAACAAACTCAGCTTCACCTTCATTCTTTAGGCCTACCAAGCTGGCTGCCTTGGCATTTGAAAGTTTATAAGTTTTCCCATAATACTTAAAAGACAATTTGTCCTTTTCATCTTCCTGATGAAAAGAAACTGTCTCATAGAATTCAACAAGTAAGTCTGAATACACTTCATCTTGGTTCCCGAGTTTTGACACCGCAACATCTTCCCAACCATTAAGCTTGATATTCTTAAAAATAAGAGAGTCATACTTGTTGAAGAAATCCGGATGAACCAGCCTCTCTCTATAAACTAACCACTTCGATATCGGCTTAGATGAAGACATATCTTGAGAAGATACTTACACAGACATTCAGATTTGAAAACCTTTGAGAAGATCAGAATGGAGACAACTGAAGTTCGGAACAGCCTTAAAACTGAGAGACAGAGATTCGGGACGCGAGAGCTTGAGAACCGATGTGGGACGAGTATTCGGGTCCCTATTATATAGGCAATGAGATGACGGTTCAACTTCCTCGGTTGATCTAACGGTTGTGATAAGCTGAGATCAGATCTAACGGTTGAAAACCAATTCTCTTGAAAACTTGAATCCGATCTTTTTGAGGTTTTTTTATTAAAACAGAGAATTAAGAAAATTATAATCCGAAAACAAAATACAAGAAGATGCCAGCAAGTAAAATATGACTACGAAAACTGAATTAAGGAAATCATACCTTTCGGATTGGCTTAGGAGGATTATTCGTAATGGGTAATATAAAAATGACTACGAAAAAAATTTATTATGAGAAGACCGAGTTCGCAAAAGATTCACTATGGAAAATAAACTTAGTATGAAAAATTCATTATGAAATTTTGAAAATGAAAAACTTATTATGAAAGATTTAGTATGAAAGTCCTATTATGAAAATACCAGTACGAAATTTTCTATTCCGGATGTTTTCCAATGCAAACACTTCCAATCCAGAAGTATTTTGTACGAAAATTTCCATTCTAGAAAATTGTAGTTCTAGAAAATTGTAGTTCCAGAAATTTCATTCCGGAAATCTTCGTTCCGAAATATTTGAAAACAAAATTTTGAAAAAGAAAAAAAACTTTCTTAAACTAACAAACAAATGTACTCCCCCTATGAAAAGGAGGTTATTGCTGTTAGGAGAATTTTTTAACAGAAAGTTACTTAAGGAGGATTAACTTACGGTTATCATCCCTAACTTCTGTTTGATATATTCAAATCTCTCAGAAGGAAACGATTTTGTGAAAATATCAGCAAGTTGATCTTGTGTTCTAATAAACTGATGAATAATATCTCCTTTGAGTGTGTGATCCCAAAGAAATTGATGCCTAATATCTATGTGTTTTTCACGGGAGTGATGTGCAGGTTTCTTACTATGGGAAATGGCACATGTGTTATCACACAAAATTTGAGTTTTGGTAAAACTCAAGCCATAGTCTGTGAGTGTGTGTTGCATCAACAACACTTGAGCACAACAACTTCCAGCTGCTACATATTCAACATCAGCAGTGGAAAGTGCTACAGAATGTTTCTTCTTGCAGGACTAAGAAACTAATGAATCTCCTAAGAAATGACAAGTTCCGGATGTACTTTTTCTATCCATTTAACATCCACCAAAGTCAGCATCAGAAAAGCTTTTTAGAACAAAATAATTTCCATAAGTATAAAATAATCCTAGATCCATGGTTCCCTTATGGTAGAAAAAAATTCTTTTTACTGCCTTTAAGTGAGATTCCATAGGATTGGATTGATATCTTTCACATAAGCATACTGAAAACATTAAGTCTGGTCGACTAGCTGTTAAGAAAAGTAGGCTTCCTATCATACCTCTAAAAGATGTTTGATCTACTGGTTTCCCAGCTTCATTAAGATCTAAAGAGTTTGAGGTACCAATGGGAGTACTTATACTCTTAGTGTTTTCATAACCATACTTTTTAAGAAGATCATTAATATACTTATGTTGAGATATGTAAGTTCCTTCTGGTTTTTGAGAAATTTGAAAACCAAGGAAAAATGTTAACTCACCCATCATACTCATTTCAGACTCAGATTTCATTAGACTTGCAAAGGAGTCAGTCAAAGATTGCTAAGGTGAACCAAATATGATGTCATCAACATAAATTTGAAAAGTAAAAACATTTTTCTTATCTTTCTTTATAAAAAGAGTTGGATCTTCATTTCCCTTAACATAGTTATTTTGAAGCAAAAATCCTGTGAGTCTATCATACCATGCTCGTGGGGCTTGTTTAAGGCCATACAAAGCTTTGGTAAGTCTAAAAACATGATCAGGATGTTTTGTATCTTCAAAGCCAGGAGGTTGTTCAACAAAAACATCCTCTTGAACATAACCGTTAAGAAAAGCACATTTCACATCGATTTGAAAATGTTTGAAATTAAAGAATGCTGCAAAGGCAAGTAGAATACAGATAGATTCAAGTCTAGCTACTGGATCATAGGTTTCTTCATAGTCTATTACCTCTTGTTGATTATAGCCTTTAGCAACAAGTCTAGCCTTATTTATTACAATGACTCCATTTTCATCACATTTATTTCTGAAAACCCATTTTACTCCAATAACAGATGATTCCTTAGGTTTTCCAACCAAGGTCCAGACTTTGTTCCTTTCGAAATCTTTTAGTTCATCTTGCATGGCTTTAATCCAATCATCATCACCTAAAGCTTCATCAGTGCTTTTAGGTTCTAATTGGGAAAGAAATGGAAGATTTTCTACTTCATTTCTTAAGTAACTTCTAGTCCTTACAGGTTGATTTACATCACCAATGATACTATCACTGGGATGATTCTTAAGAAACACCTGATTTGGGTTTTGTAAAACCTGTTCATCAACATAGGGTAGAAAGTCTTCTGAGGTAAATGTTTCAGAAGTATCTTCTTGAACAATTTCTTTATCAGAAGGTTCTTCTATCCAAGGTTGATAATCAGTTTTTGAAAACAAATCCGAGGAAGAAGGTAGGGATGGTTTAAAAAAAGGATCTGACTCATCAAATTTTACTTGTACTCTTTCTTCAACAGTACAAGTATTTTTATTAAAAACTCTATAAGTCTTAGAAGTTGTGGAATATCCTAAGAAAATCCCTTCTTCAGATTTTGGTGCGAATTTATGTAAGTTATCTTTAGTATTCAAAATGAATACTTAACAACCAAAAAACTTGAAGTAGGATAGTCTAGGTTTTCTACCATTCCATAACTCATAAGGAGTTTTATTAAGAAAAGGTCTAATAAAAACTCGATTTATAGTATAGCAAGCAGTACTTATAGCTTCAGCCCAGAAATGTCTATCAATAGAATATTGACTCAACATGGTTCTAGTTAACTCTTGAAGAATCCTATTTCTTCTTTCAACTACAACATTCTATTGAGGAGTTCTAGGTGCTGAAAAATTGTGAGTAATACCTTTCTTACTACAAAAAGTTTCAAAATCTGAATTTTGAAATTCTCCTCCATGATCACTATGAATATTTTTCAATGGAAGGTTTTTCTCATTTTTAACTTGAGCTCTAATACTTTTGAAATAAGAAAAAGCTTCAGACTTCTTTGTTAGAAAATAGACCCAAGTAAATCTAGTGTAATCATCAACTAGAACAAACACATAGTATTTTCCTCCAATACTTCCAGTTTGTGTTGGACCAAAAAGATCTATGTGCACTAACTGTAATGCATTGGTTGTTGAGACTTCACCGATTGATTTAAAACTAGATTTATGTTTCTTTCCCTATTGACAAGGATCAAAAACTTTAGAATAATCAAATCTATGCTCCGGTAAATCCTTAACTAGTTTCTTCTTAGAGAGTTTACAAAGGTTCCTAAGAATACATTGACCTAGTCTTCTATGCCATAACCAAGAGTGGTCTTCCATTGCACTTAGGAAAGGTAAATCTTGGCTTCTGAGGTCTTCTAAATTTAAGAAGTAAACATTTTCTTTCCTGTTGGATGAGAGAAAAAATTCTTCCTTGGAACTGTGAACTAAACACTTATCATTCCTAAAATTCACAAGGTAACCCTCATCACATAACTGACTTATGGTGATGAGGTTGTGCTTAAGACCTTTAACAAAAAGAACATTTGAAATCAAGGTTTTACCAAGAAGAAAAATATTACCAATACCAACAATCTCTCCCTTAGAATTATCTCCGAAAGTTACCTTTCCTCCTTTCTTTTTGATAATCTTTTCAAAAAAACTTTTGTTACCAGTCATATGCCGGGAACATCCACTATCCATGTACCATGTATTGTTGCTGGGACTTACTTTGTTTTCCTGAAATCAAAATGAAAATTAGACTTTCGGAATCCAAACTTGTTTGGATCCGAGATTTCCAGATAATAAAATTTTAGGTACCCACATTTTCTTAGAAAAGTAAGCTTTGTGAAATCCTAAAGATTGAGTTTTGTTTAAGGAACAATTCTTTGCCCAGTGACCACCACATTGACACTTGGTACAAAATGGGGAACTTTTAGGAACAAAATAATTGTTACTGAAAATAGGTTTTGCATGGGTATAACCAAATTCGGATTTATTTCTTAAAGTTTGTATTTGGGAATACATCTTATCAAAATTTTCCTTACCATGGGTAAAGTTTGATAAACACTTCTTTAAGGAAAAAATTTCGGACTTGAGTTTTACAACCAAGTTTTTATCCTCAAAATCATTAGTTTTTGAACTAGAGTTAGGCTCGAAAACATTTTTCTTAGAAATTACTTTTTCTAACTCTTTAGAAAGTTTATTCTTCTCAGAACTTACTTCCTCATGATTTTTTGAAATACTTTCAAAATCAGCATTTTTTCTTATTAAGCTCTTTAGAATGATCTGATATCTCATTTGTAAGAATAGAATTACTAGAGTTTGCCATATCAAGTTTCTTATTGAGTTTGGAATTCTCAATCTCAAGAAGTTCAGCAAACCTAGAGACTTCTTCATAAGTAGGTAAAGTATTTTCTTCATCAGAAGAAGATTCTTCATCAGAAGAGTTATAAAACTTACTATCATTAGAATTTAAAGAAACATTGGTGAATGATTCAGCATTTCGTACCTTAGCCATGAAACAATGATTATCAATAGGTAATCTGGTTATAAGACCAAGATTCTTCTGTCCTGAAGATTCATAATCAGAAGATTCATCTGAAGAGTCACTGCCACTTGCACTCCAGGTGTCATTAGCTTTCAAAACGTTCTTAGCTTTAGCTTTGTAATACCTCTTTCTGTTCCTGTCTGAATGCCTTTCTTTTCTTTCTTTCTTTTTGAGCATAGGGCAATATGGTCTTATATGTCCAGCTCTCTTGCATTCATAACAAGTAACTTCTCCATCTTTCTTATCTTTCCATTCCTTTTTCTTATACTTGGATTAGAAATTTCTCTTGCCAGCTATCTTGTTCATCCTTCGAGCAAGATTTTCTAGTTCATTTCCTGAGATTTCAGTCTCACTAGATTCGGATTGGAAAATAACTTTCTTAGACATGGATCTGGTTACTCTCTCAGGAGTCTTAGCTTTCATCTGATTTGAAGTTGTAGTAAAAGCAACAGTACCATTTCCATTCTTCTTCTTGATGTTGTCTGCATCTCTCTTCATTCTGGTTTCATGTTGTAGAAGAGTTCCAAAATGCTCATCAAGAGAGATTTGAGTGACCTTCCTGTTCTCATCTATAGTTGTTCTTTTGGATTCCCACTCATTGGGCATAATATCAATTATTTTATCCACAAGAGCTTCAATATCTAAACCTTTTTCTCCCATAGACTGTAGACTGTTGACTATAGTCATGAATCTCTGTTGAACATTAAAAATAGGTTCACCATAAGGAAAATTGAAGCCATGATACTCAGCTCTAAGCATAGCTCTTCTAGTCTCAATCACCTTAGAAGTTCCAAAGTGTGTAACCTCTAACTTCTTCCAGATACAGTTAGCTGCTTCACAAGAAGAAATTTGGCTATATATATTTATATTCATTGAACAAAGTAGAGTATTGCGTACCTTATAGTTGAGTTGATATTCATGCTTTTCCTGGTTAGTGAAAGTTCTAACTTCCTTGTCAGGAATTTTATAATCACCAGTAAGCATACCAAAATTATCTACTCTAGTGTTGATAACAAAAGTCTTCATGCGATATCTCCAGTACTCATAGTCATTACCATCAACGATTGGTGGTCTTGTAGGATTTAGATTTTCAATCGAACCAACATTAATTCCTGCCATACTAGAAACCTTCGACACACAAACTTGTTAGTAGCAAAAGATTCATAATAACAAAGTCCGGATTGGAAATTTTCGGAATAGAAAAGTTCGGAATGGAAAAGTGAGAAAGAAAAACTTATTCGTAAGTATAAGTATTTCAGAGACCTGCTCTGATACCAATTGTAGGATCGAAATGATGATATTGATGCTCAATATACAAGAGGGGGGGGGGGGGGTGAATTGTACACTTTAAAAATTCCTTTGGAACCTTTAAAGTTAGTTACAATAAACTATGTTTTCCTAAGGAAAAGGAAAGGGCTATGTTTAACAAATTTAAACTAAGTAAATTCACAACACCTCTAACACCGAATACAAACTTGGACTGAGATTCTGAAAGTGGGTTCCAGAAATATGGTTCGAGAAATTAAAACTTAACAAAAGATACAATATGAGATTCTACCTAAAAGTGTATAGAATCTAAATGAATCAGAGTATAAGTAAGGAAGTATAAGAAAGTTATACTTTCCTTAAGATACAAAATGCAGCGGAAATAAAAACAAGTAGTTAAACTACATGTAACAAGATATAAGTCTTTTAACCCAAAGAGAAGGGTATCCAACAACCTTGGATAAAGGTCCCTTGATTTATACTTTCAAGCAAGTCTATCTTACCCACACCAGGGTAAGCCCTCGATACGAAGATCGGAGTCTCTGTCTTGCTATTCCCGCAAGCCCTCAACTTCAAGGTAGTTGGCGACCTCTGTCTTCTTCAGCAAGGAAGCCCTCAAACTTCAAGGTAGTCGGCACCTCTGTCTTCCTATCCCTGGAAGCCCTCGAATGTAATCACCAAAATTTGGAGTCGCACGAAGCTTTGAGAGTTAATAAGAGCCTCTCTCTCTAGAAATCACTTCAAGCATGTAATCACATGAGTCGAAGATTAGCCAGCCTTTCAGAACCGAGCTCTTTCAAATGAGCTCCTATTAATAGGTAAGGTCGGCTCCTTCTCCAATGGTCATATTTTCCTTAATGATCGGAGGGACATGTACACGTGTCACTTAGACAACGGTTAGTTTATTACAAAATAGATGACATCGTTTTATAACAAAACAAGTGTAACAGAATGTACGACATCGTTTCAATTTTAACTCAAATGTTCGGAATGAAAGCTTCGAAGTGAAGATTCGGAGTGTAATGGAAATAATAAAGAGTAGACATATTATAGAAATGTAAGCAGAATAAAAGTTCGTAGTCTAACCAAAATATTTTTCGGAGTCTGAATTAATTCAGAGAGTATAAAACAAAGATAATCAGATTCTGTTTAATAGGTGAATTCGGAATGAGAATTCGGAATGGGAATTCATCATCAGAATTCGTAATGATAATTCATCATCAGGATTCGGAATGATAATTCGTTATCAGAATTCTTAATGTGAATTTGTCATCAGAATTCATAATGAGAATTTTTCATCAGAATTCGTAATGAGAATTCTTCATTGGAATTTGTAATGAAAATTCTTCTTCATAATTCGTAATGAGAATTAATCATTAGAATTCGTATTGAGAATTTGTTATCGAACTTCATAAGAATTCGTATCCTGAATCTAGAATAGAACTTAGTCATAGTTCATATTTGGAATTTGGAATGAAAATTCCTTATAGTTCTTATCCAGAATCCGAATCCTAAAACAGAATGCTTCATATCAAAGTTTCAACGATTCCGAGAAAATAGAAATGAATCTGAATCTCATACTTAAGAAAAATATGGATGAAAATAAGATAAGGATAATTTTTCTTATAAAAGCGATTTTCCTTAAGAAAGCAATTTTCCTTATAAAAGAAATTTTCCTTAAGAAATCAATTTTCATTATAAAATCAATTTTCCTTAAGAGAGCAATTTTCCTTAAGAAAGCAATTTTCCTAAAAGTAAGGTGTTTGTGATTTTCAAAATATGAAGGAATGGAAAAGTCATAAGGAAAACCGTATTGACTCAACAGTCATGTCATGTTATAAGAACCCATTCCATATTCCATCCCATTATGGAAGCTAATTAATTTAACTTCTTCTGTCATGAAATTATTTTTGGACCTGATATAAAAGAAACCATCAATTAGAAGAGATGTCAAATTGGTAATCATTGACATTTATACCTATTGAAAAGATTGGTGACATGTATTATTCCTCTTTAGAGATCATATCATGGGGGATTCTTAAGACACCGCACCTAGAGAATTTTGTTATCCATCAATAGGTAATGATACTAGAGGCATAATTCCTCCAAATTTCTCCATCATTAATTCAATTATTTTTAATAGTTATCTAAATACATGGGAATATTTCTTCTATGGCTTTCACATTAGACATATCATGTTTTTATTGTGGTATGTGTTTGAGGATATCACAAGTTCTATGTCTAGTATATATGGAGAAGAATATTCAGTTGAGATAGATCGGGGAATATTTTATATGTATAGTTGATATGGATATGATTAATTAGAATTATAGGAGGATTTGGTTCAATAATGTGTATCCTTATGATGGAACAACATTATGTTTAACAATGGACAGTTCAAAACATGATATGTTGGTGAATCAGGGAGGTCTGTCCCAACCTAATTATTTATCAATGGATGGAACAGAATTCCCAGTGGAGGAGAATTCATGGGGTGTGTCTCATAAAGAGATGATTTCATGATACAAAGGTTGGTGAGAACACCCATTGAATATGATTAGGGAGGTACACCCTTAATAGGGGAAACTATGTTTACCATTGGCCAAGATTGAACCTCATGGAGTTTTCCTATGTTCCATGTGTTGGGGACAAGGATCAAAACCCACATTATTTGGTGACTATGTTTATGTTCGTGTGACATGAGCAATCCATGTTGTTTGGAATCATGAAAAACATATTCCCGTGAAATTAAATTCCCATTTATGATGGATGGTTTGATGTTATACATAGAATCATCCATTTGGAAGAGTATTACATTTGGTTGGAATTGATTTTTGCGGGGATTATGCATTGAGCTATCCAATGGACCGTGATATGACATGGTATCCCATTTGAGTGGAATGATCCCACTGGGTATATGGCCTAGAGAAAATAAGGATAAATTTGGGTATTAAGTTTGAACCATAAGGATGATTCCTATGTATCCCATTTTAACATGAATGAAAGTCCTCTGAGTTTATAATAGTTGGCGATTTCCTGTGTAAATAGTCCCATTTGAATGGTGGTTGAGGATTACATATAGGGAGAAGGGCTATTTGAATTGTGATTTGGGCTTAAATATATAGATAAGGTCCATTTGAATGGTGGTTGGGGCTTATCTCAATGTAGAAGGCCCATTGTGATGTATGTTGGGGATTATATCTATTTATAATGACCATGGGTTGAGTGGAACCATGTAGATGTCTATATCACCACTATTCTATAACCCCACACGATTCATGCTCTGTGTTCCAAAAAGGAAGAAAATTAATATCTGATAATCATGAGATTCACTTTATCCACTAGTGAACGAATTTTGGATCCCAAAGAAAAAGGTTCCAGGATTTTAATGTGAATGTATCCTATATTATTTTTTTCAATTGTGATAGTAACATATGATAATATATCGGGATAAAACCCAAGAATGTTCATAGGATCAAGAGGACCTCCCCTTCTAGGAATAAGCAGGGATTACTCTATTTGGTATGCCTGAAGGATCTCATTCCTTATGAGGGGTTCCAATGTCATCCTATTGGTGGTCAAACCATTCCCCTCACATACAATGTTCCAATAATTATCCACATGGTAAGGATATAGTTTTATGTCATGTGATGATGATGTTTTTAAATAATTTAATTTATTATGACTAGGACATGGTACTTGCTTGTTTTACACCATGCAGGTCAAAAATAGGGTTAGGCAGTTTTACCTCATGCATCTCTGTCATGGATGGACTCACTCCTCACTCCTAAGGGTAATATGATCATTTATAATAGGACATTGGGTGGGGAATGGATTTTGATATTTCGGGGTTCCATGATGATAGGAGTGTACAATCATGTGGTCTATGTAAGAGTCCCCATGTTTAAAAGAAATTATTTTAAGAGTGTCCATGCATACCAGAAGGTGATGCGATGGAACATGGGACACTAGGATGGGAAATTAGACGTTTTTTTTTTGCACATGGTTTCTATGTTTTTTAAATAATTGTGTGATCTTAGGTTCTATATAATGGAATATCATACACCTAATGGCTTGGTGAATACACGATTGGAAGATTTCATTGAATTGGTGGGACTACACAAAATATCAAGGCTACAATCCTGAGAAAAGGGGTTCAAAAAATGGATTCATTGCATGCACATTTCATGA
Source organism: Viscum album (assembly GCA_963277665.1). NCBI lineage: Eukaryota > Viridiplantae > Streptophyta > Magnoliopsida > Santalales > Viscaceae > Viscum > Viscum album. The sequence goes on from OY728130.1 coordinate 809,907,530, forward strand.
ATTAATAGTGGTTAGGAGAGGATCACTTACCTATGGGACAAGTCATATTTGGAACAATATGAGGTCTATCAATGAAGAGCCTCCACCTTGGGAGATCCGTGCTTCAACCCATTGTAGAAGATCTGTTTTATGAGAAAGAGAACAATGATTCATTTTTTGGAGAACTTCCTTAAAGATGTGGTGTGACCTTTAATTTATAACCATATTTTTCAGCAATGGGTTAGAATGATTTTGGCCACAAAAGTCATTCCCATGATGGTGGCTCCTTTACCACTATATAATGGGCACATAAGATGTCACCGTTGACATATCCTTTGGTGTACACGGTATACCATTTCATTCAACCTTATTTTCGTGAAATAAATACATTTTACAAGGGTGAACTTCTCTTTTCCTTTTTTTGCTTGTCTATGAAGTGTAAAATCCATTTCCATTTAGAATTTAAGATATTTTACTATATAATATGATCATGCGTGAAGGTATGAGATATTTTGTACACTATACATATTGATTATAGAAGTTTGTACTGGGGTTTGTTGTGTGATCGGAGTCACTAAGTCTAGACATTTCTAACATCAAATAGAATATATTCACAAACAATGTCTAAAAGAATGAAATTTGGGATGAGAAAACCTCTCCCCAAACTTCATCATTGTTATAGTGACTCTATTATCCTAAATAATGAATTTCTATTTTCCGATAAATTTATACCACACCCATATGTATATTTAACATAAAAGTTACAATGAACTTATTATTACTTTGTACCCATTTTGTTATAAATATTTGTTAAAATAAATATTTTTCTGGGAATTTTTTATTTTTTTATGGATGTTTCTATATGATGGTTCTAGTTCTTGCACCTTGGTAATGGTTTAATCTTATGTTAAATTTTACAGAATATGTATAGAATGTTGTAGTCATAGTTTTTTCCCATCGTAACATCAAAGAAGTATTTCTTATAGTTTATATATATATTATACAAATATATTTTTTAGAAACATTTATTTCACAAAATACATTAATTTTTAAGCATACAGAAATATGTATACAAAAATAAACAATAGAAATAAATAATTAAATTAATAAGGTATTACTATAAAATTTAATCGATACCACATACCCAATATATAATATTGTACTGATATTCTACAACCCAATCATACATCTGAACAATATTCACTTAACTAAATATTATAATACTCTTACCATTTCCTATCCATCATGCATCAATTATCAACCAAAATGTTTTAAAATGGTACGAACACATACTGAAATGAATTTAAAAACATTGAGAAATGAATCATAGTATTGCACCCCCAATTATGAACCTATAACCCTCTCTCATAAGTGAATTATTCTATGATATAGTAAAACTAGACAAGATCAAGATGGTATAATAATAAAATAAAACCCACCATCGATACATATACATGAGACCCTGATAGAAAAAACCTAAATTGGAAACTTCTCAGGTGTCACTAAGCACATCTCGAAGATCTTCCCACTCAAATTATGTGTGTGTAACAAATACATGGAAGGCCCAACCTATCCACATGACCTTCGAGACCCATCCCACAACAGAATTTTGAAATGGGAAGTAAATAAATTGTTTCCCCAATCATAAAATCACAACTATATGGATGTAACAAAAAAATCATATCATTTTGTCAGAAAATACATGGTATCTCCTATCATATACATATGACAGTAAGGAAAAAACCTATTGATGTATCGACCAAGATCCCAGTTTCCTAGAACTAGTACCTTCATCAATACAAGGGCATCAAATATCTTGAATCGCATCATAATGGAAAAAATATTTTAGTGGTCATGTTAAACATGATACATACATTATCCCCCTATAGAATTTGGATATTAAAATTACGAAATTTTTTCTATAATAAAACTATTCCGTCTAGAATATATTTCTATATAACATATATCACATTTCTTGGCATCCTATGAAAGGGTATAAATTAATTCTCAGATGAAATGATCAGTAAGATTTATTTATATTTCATGATATCTAGAATAAATGATGCATAAAGAAAAATGAATGAACAATATGTGAAATTAAATGAATAGAAAAACATGATATTTATGTAATTGCATATAATGATTAATATAAATATTAATTAATGAAAACACCATCCATTTGATCAATAAATTGATGATGATAAATGAAAATGGAATAATAAATATTCAATGGAAAATAACTGAAATCATATTCTATTTATTAGTAAATTGAGAATGAAATGCATCCATAGATAATATAACTCTGAAAATATTTTGGATAACAATAACAAAATTTTGAATAAATTAAATCCTCATTTTATGATTTTATGTATGTAGAACATGATCCCTCTACCATCATGAACTTTCACAAAATGTTTTATACTCTTGGTAAACCCCTGTTAATTATTGATTATTTACTCGACTCATGAGACCTACAAATTCATTGAGGGGATATATAATACCGGGTCTAGCCAATTATAAAACGTCGAAATAATTCCTCATATATGTAATATAAAATTTAATTCATGAATAAATATTCTATAGTTTATGAAATTTTTATTGATTAAAGGAAATATATTTATCAATATTTTCCTTTTAAAAAATAATTGCAATTTAAAACATCATATTTATTAATGTGATACAGTTTTTGTAATAAGAACACTTCTGATAAATAATATAGATATATACGAAACATTTAGTATCTAATTATCAATAGAAAGTAAATATTTCTAGGCGATGATAAATAATATATAATGAAATAAAAAATATAATGTCAACACTATCCTTGACCCAAATAATCTTTATCCATATAGATATAGAATTAGGATGGTATCGACACATACATATTCGACTATGAATAATGGTTTTCATTAATTGATGAAAATAAATACAATAAAAAGGATTTTAATAAATCTTTTATGAAGGTATCATTTTCATTTTGAATATCCTTTTGAAAATCATTTTCATTGAAAGTAAATTTTTTAATATTTTCCCATAAAGTGTTTGTAATAAAAATGAAAAGGAATATTAAAATAAAATATGATCCTTAAAGTGGTTAATATAATTACTTGGTGTACAAGTAAAAAAAATCTCATTTACAATATAAAAAGATTATGAAATTTCATATTTTAGAAAACGATAAGAAGGATACATTTAAAATTATGCTAAAAGACAAAAAGGAATTGTTTTGAAAATGAAATATGATTTCATTGATTTATTATAAAAAAATTAATAATAGGATAAAATTGTTTTAAAAAATCCCCTTGAAAAAGTAATATAATTTTTTAATTTCTTGTAGAAAATCTGAATTTATATAAGATGATTTTTCCAACCAGAGAGAGAAATGGAGACATATTTTCCTAAAAACAATTGTTCAATTAACATATGACCCAGAGAGTGAAATGATTTGTATCATTACATGAAATATCATGAGTTAAAATATGAGTAAAAAAATAAATTGGTTGATTAGAAAATAGTAAAATAATACCCTTCAACTGAATGTAAATAACAAATTATATCGAATAGATTGAGATTATTAAATAAAAAATTATAATGATCGTAACAATATAGAGAGAAGTATTCGATGAATAGCTTGTGTGTTTCATCTATAAATACCCAAGAAATAGATATTAATAAATAAAAATTTAATAGAATGACATTATACACATAATAATATTATGAAAATATCAATCAAATATATGTTTACCCTAATAAACAAAAATTGAGTTTTGAAATTTATTTATTCACACATCATTTTTAATGAACAATATTGAAACTAAAGTATAGTGTTTGTTGTATAATTTCTAACTTAAAAGAATAAATTATTAATATTTTTCATTTCATATGATATCCATTTATAATATCATATCACCCTTTAATTAATAATATTTCTCTATTTTCATTATTTCAGGAGTTAATTTTCATGTTTTCTTTTGTGTTTTTATCATTAAAGATAATTTCTTGAACATTTTATATTGAATAATCATGTAATGAATAATAATAATGAAATAATTACAAAAATTTTATATCCCAAAACATTTAAAACCAATCATTTATATTGGTTATGAAAAATGAAGTATATTATTATAATAGAGTCGATAAGCTAAATGTACACAAACAATGTTTTCATCTTTAAGGGAATGAAAATGGTCATTCCAGAATGATAAATAATTTAATAATATAAAAATTATGTCTTTTATACCACATATAATTATTAAATTTATCCTTATTTATTTCCATATTAATGGTTAGTGAATGTAGAATCATATAGCTTCGTGAGGTGGAAGTCTGCGGTATACATGAGAAACATTTTTATATCTCATATGAAATCGAAGATAAGACAGTATATATGATATAATAACTCCATATGTATAAATATTTTATATATATCATATTAAAACTTTATATCTATCATTAATCCCATCCATGAAATATGGAAATGGAAGAGTGAATGACATTAGTTCATGAGGCGATAGTCCTCCGAACACACGTGTGATTATTTCATAACCCATTTTAAGGAAGTAGAGATAGTTGTTAGTAATTAATTTATTATAACATAATAAAATTATATATTTATTTTATTTTATGTTTTTAAATAACAATATAATGAGCAAGATAATGAAATAAAATAAATATGCTTGTTGAGGAACAACATATATTCTTTGAGTAATGACATTATCTTTCAACTAATGCCTGAATGGTTGGATTTCATCAAAATAAAAGAATTATAGGATTTGAAGAGATACTTTTTAAATTTATAGGGGTTGGTATTGAAAAAATTATATAGGTTTTAATGGGTTAACAAGATATGATAATTAGTGGTCTTTTATAAGTGAGGTGAGTGACACACATGACATTATTTAAAATGATTCAATCATATAAATGTTTTTATCAAATCATAAAATTTCACCATGAGCCATTGATGGTCCCATATGATTTAAGGTGTAAATAGTTCTATAAAATGTTCAATTTATAGGTTGTTATGACCTTTTAAACATTATCTTCTTAGTTTAACCCCACATAAAACAATTTTTACCATACATATAATAATTATTTATTTATGTTTTATCTATTCATTTTGGTTTAAAATATTTTGACCTTATAATGATTAAAATATTATTTTTATTTTAATTATGGAATCTATTTCCCCATATTCCATTCTCATATGTTTCAAAAGTTATTTTATAATTAATGTCATAGACATGATGAGAAATTGGGGTGGCATAGGGAAATGTTCAAAAGTATACATTGTTTTTATATAAAAAATATATATGAAAATATATTGAATGAAATAATGAGATTATTTTAATTATATTTTCACTAATTTAAATTTATAACAAATTAAAATTAAAATTTTAATTAAATGGAACTTTTCAATTTAAATTTAGTATTTTACACAATAAAAAAATTTAATATTTTCAAAAAAATCTAAAAAATTCCCCTAAAATATAATTTTATGATTTAAAATATATTTTCTTTTTTCCTAATAAATTTTATAATTTTTTTAAAAATTAATTTTAAATTATGTGTTCAAAGAAATTATATTCCACCTTTCATAATTGTACAATTTTTTTTCAGAAAACATTACATTTTCATTTAGCTAACTAAAATATTATTTCTAATAAATAGATAGAAATAATTTCAATATTCTAATTAAAAGTATTCAAAACATATATTACAATTGTTAGAGGTATAACTATTATATTTAATTATAACATTATAATATTATTTTACTTTTTTTATCTCGGTGTTTTCTATAACACAAGGTAAATTTATTGTTGCATACAATGAATACTTAACTCAGTTTTCATGTAAAGAAATATAAACTCAATGTTGTGTATAATGTATGATATTTAATATATTGAATTTATTGAAAAATAAATATTTTATAAACTATATTGTTTTTATATTTTCTTGTTGGATGTACTCTATAATCTAATGATCATATTTTTTTAATTTTGAGGTGTAACATTCTCCCACATTGAATAATGTATGGCCTTACAATTCCAACTTGATACAGACAATCAATGGTTTTACATTTGAAAATAACAATTTGGAAAAACCTAAATCATAAAATGTTGAATACATAATTATATTAATTAGATAGAAAAGTATATATTAATGTCATCTATTATAACAAATTACAAGGTTTAAAATCAAGAAAACATAAGTAGGATATGAAAACATGGATATATAATAAATGAATAAATATGTGTATAGAATGATTATGTTCATTAATCTAATGAAATTGGATTTTCAACAGAATGTTATGGTCATGAAAACCATTAATCATTAATGATTTAGAAGACCATATGATTCTTTATATATTTTTTTAATAGAGAAAACAATTTCATTCAAATTCCATTTTTATTGTTGATTAATTATTTTCTGTCTAAGAATATGAAATAAAAACATAATATATTTCTATTAAATAAACACAATTTCATACTTTTGTTATGCTTCAATAAAATTATATTTCATTTCTTACTCCATGAAATGAATATCTAAAGATTATTTTTTGAATTCTGAAGAACTAATATTCACTATTAACATATCATAATATATATAAAAGATTTTAAATTCTTTTCATCTATCTAAACGAATTTTTCAAAAACAATATGTTTCAAAAAAGTTATCCAATATATATACATTTCCATATTGTTATGTAATACAATAATCATTAAAACCTCTTCCAATGTTTATCATAAACAATTTCATAAATCGATGAACTAATTTACCTTAAAAAATATCAAGATCATTAACATTATAAAGATGTAAATAAAATTTCCGAATTGAAATTATCATTATTACCCAAAAAAACATGAAGTATATCTTAATAATTACATAACAATCACGTCAATACCTTCATAATGTATTTTATTATGACATAGTAATATAAAAAATTCTTATAAAATCTTATTGAAAAGATGCATTCTTCCTTATTCCCTACGTAAAAACTAATTATTGGATATATTCCTTTAATCCAATTTTTATTAAACTCTATAAAACAAAAACAACTTTCTAAAAAATAATTAATTAGATCCATGATAGACAATACTACCAATTATAATTTATCCATATCAATTATATCCTTATCTCATCCCAATTATATCAATATTGGGAACAAATTAAGGGTACTCAATAACATGTTTTCAAAGAAGTTAAACTTTCCACTTATTCATTTTTCATTGTCATTTTTACCCCCAAAAAATACATTAAACCATTTATAAAAACAATACAATCCTAATATTTTTCTTAATTAAAATAACTAGGAAATCACTGATATAATACTAGAATGAAATAATTCATGCATACAAACATAATCACATTATTATTTCCACTTCATTTATGGTAACAAAATAAGGATGGTAATGATCCATTATTTTTTTTATGGTATATTCCCTTGACTTTTGTGAAATAGATTTTCAATATAAACCATATCATTATAGATTATTGATTTTATAATGGAAACATTTTTCCTTCCCATTCTGTTACATGAAAATAAAAATTTCTCTCCATAATTATAGAAAACTCTCATTCTCTTTATGTAGGTACCAGAGTATATCTTTCCAAAATTATCATATGTGTGAAAAACCTATATTCTAATAAAATATTTATATAAAGATATTCCTTACATCCTATTCTTCTCTTTCCCCCATGAGAATCTGTAATACCGAAAGAATGTTTTCTCTATCCTGTTAAAACAATATACTATGTCCTCGTATGATAAAACTTTTTAGGAGACTAGTTTTATTTTAAAGTCTAGTTGAAGCCCATAAAAGAAATGATCCCCATTTCCAATTTTATTTCACTAATTGAACCAATTAATATTACTTCTACTACATACCATTTATAAAATGGTCCATACAATATATTAGAGTATATAATTTTGAAACATAATGTATAATAAAAAATATTGTGAAATAATTTTCATAAAATGAAATTTTTTATAGATAATATATCCATCACAAAAATGGATTCTTTATGGAAATTTGTTTTTAAATACAGCACAATATATTGTCAAGATAATTTCAGTTATCCTAAGAATATCTATATTGATTTTCAAATGTGGTGCATTGTAAGACATAATTTCATACACCATGTGACGAGTGGGTTAGGAATAATTTTTTATTTTCAGAGTTATTTCCCCGAGGTATATCTGTACTAAAACCATGTCAACTGATAATATGTATAAATGGATTTAATATAATGAATACAACATAACCATTACCATAACAAAACATTATGACGTTATTATACAATTTTCCCTAATGTGTATCATAGTTTTATTTCCCTAATATATGTTTTTACTAAATATAGTTTCCGCCGTTTCTATAAATCCTCCCTTTAATAGAAATACAGGATACCCAGAACACAATATTATAGATTCAGTTATGTTTTTAATACACTTTCATAAGATAAAATGGATTACTTCATTCTGTATTAAATAGTTAAACAGTCTTAATAAAACATAAAAAAATTATACCCATTTTACAATTTAATAAAAAAAATTAAAACATAATTTATTTAGATAATATCATTATTAAATATTTAATATCCTTACATATTATTCATAGTAAAATTATTGGATATAAAGAAAATGAAAAAAATTAAGGGTGAGCTAAATATCTCAGTAAGGGTAATGTATCGTGGAATCTATCAAGATAAATTTATGTGTAAACAGTACAGAATGAAAAACATGGAAAGGTAAATATATAAACACGTATTCTATTTAAATAATTATCTATAATAGAAAATAAAAAATAAAATAACTTAAAACACATTAAATTTAATTAATGAAGTGACTTTTTTAACTGGATAAGGCATAATCAAAATGATAAGGCAAATTAAAAAACACAATCAATTGAATCAATAAAATAAAAATGAAATGAATCCAAAGATAATAACATTGTGAAAATATCTTATACAATCATAAAAGAGTTCTAAATGAAAAAATTATTAATTATTAAATGTCATATCTCTGGTGAAATATACCTCTACCATCTGAACCATTCACAAGATTCTTTTTGGTAATGGTAAAACCCCATTTCATTTTAGCTTACTGATTTTTCTCATAATAAATAAGGATTCTCTAAAGGATATACAATATGCACCCCATCCACCACTATTATTCTAATAAATTATGAAAATATTATATAATATATTTACTTATTGAATCATTATTCCATAACATCATAAATCCGTATTGAGTAAGGGATATAGATTTATCAATATTTCCCTAGTAAAAAAATTAAATTTCAATGTAAAATAACATATATTGAAATGAGATACAAGTTAATCAATAATAGTATTCGAAATAAGTAATATAGATCATTATGGTAAATTTATTTTCTAATGGTTATAGTAAAATGAATTTTTCAAGGGGATTTCAATTATTACAAAATGAAACAAGGAAGTGATTTTTAATACTATGCTCAGCTGAAATAATAAAATACCATATAATGGAGGAATCAAGATGGTATAATGATATAACTACGGGATTATGATTTAATGGTTGTTATTGTTGATTAATATAAATACTATAAAAGAGTTAAAAAATACTATTGAGGAATATATTCAATTCATTTTGAAAAAAACTGAAAATAATTTTATTTGAGAAGCACTTTTCAGAAGAATTTCTATTAAAAGAACCTACTAAAATTGAAATGTAGTGCAAAAATAAATGATGATGGTCATAGTAGGTAATATCATAATTTATGTAAAGGGTAAAAAGTACACTCCTTGAGGAAAATAACGTTTTCAATTATGATTTTTTTCAACTTAGTAACTTTTACATCGACTCTTTTTTGATGAAATAATTAAAATTATCAAATAAAATAACATGAATAAAAAATTATCCCTTATATTACATGTTAATTGATATGTATATACACCACATAAAAAATTAGTGGCATAATACTACAATTTTCATCAATGAAGTGACATTTAGAAGAATTCCCTTACCTCAAGCTTCATTTTGGATGAAAGTGACATAAAAAACCAAATGGGGTTTCAAAATTCATAATTAAATTATAATATAAATATAGTAATAATTAAAATATCATATCTGGTACTTTTATAACATATTTTCACCTTGTCGTTAATAATTATTCATTTTTTACATTATTTGGGTTAATAATTTCCATGCTTCTTTATTTGTGTTTCATCATGAATGATTCAGTTCATGCACATATTATATAGTTCCATAATACCCAAAACAATATTCATAAAATTATTATCATATTATTAAATCAGTTATCTCTTAAAAAATAATAATGAATGATGGCTATGAAAAATGAACTATGTTACACCCATGGAAAGGGTAGGTCGTACATGAATATGAGTTACATTGATCATTATTAAAAGAAGGTCAATAATATTTTATATTTAAATAATTATAATAATGTCATATGTAACATTTTTTTAATAAAGTTAGATATATCACACATGGTGTGTGCTGATGTAATGTGAGTCCTATCGCTTCGTGTAGGTAGTAGTTCACAAGTACACGAACGATGCTATCAGTTTTAGTGTACGAAGGAAAATAATATATTATAATTTGATAATAATAAATATGTAATGAGTATCATAAGTATTTAATTTATTTGAAATTTTAAAATTAAATTTACCAGTATCACTTTTCATTCATAGAATTAGTGAAACATGAATCACCTTACTTCATGAGGCGGTAGTCTATCCAACATATGATAAATGTTACATTATCTACTATGAAATGGAATCTAAAATTAATATATTATATTATGACTCTAGTGGTATTATAATGTAAAAAAAATAATATATAAACATTACATCGATTATCATACCCAACCATAATAGGTTTTAAAGGAAACACAAATTACATCAGTTCACGGTGATTTAGTTACCCATACACAATGATGATCATTTCCCAACCAATTATATGTTATTTGATATGGTCATAGTTCATTCCAGTATCATAAAAAAACCTCTATATATCAATGATAGTGAGGTTATTATATCGTCATAGTATAATAATAATTTAATGTGGTAGAGGAATAAATAACATAAAAATTATCATTTGAATAAAATTAAATTTCTTTCAGTTTTCCCATTATATTTTCTCAAAATCATTCATAGGATGTATTTATAAGTGACGTGAGATGAAAAAATGTAATTATTGGAAAATATTCAATAATACCCAATTTTTGTATCACGTGATAAGATTCTATGATGGGACATTATAGAACATAGAATAGATAATGTATAAATATGACCATCTAATAGGTATTGTACATGTTTGTAGGATATTTTAACCCTTATCTTATTATTTTATCACCCAATAAATCAATGTTTTACATTAAATATGAAAATAAAATATTACTATTTTCATTATTCATTTTGGTAAAGAATTATTATAAACTTATTAGAAACTAAAAATCATGATTATTCCAAATATTGTATATATATTTTCATATTAAATTAAGATATGATGCAATATTTAAATTAAAATTAACCCCTAAGAAACAAATATAATAAAGTTTTTATAGATAAGATGTTCACATGTTTAAAATGTTTTTATTTAAAAATCTAATATAAAAATGATTAAAATATTTTCTGTTCGATTAATTTATATATAATTTTTCTAATTATATGTATTTTTTTACACATACAAAAAATTGTGTTGTGTGTAATTAAAAATATTGAAGGCATAAAATTTATTCAATTTTTTTGAGTAAATTATTTGGGTGTAATATCATCTTCTGATATTCATAATTCAAGTTGAATATGTTATCAAATATAATGATATTATTTTAGAATATTTGTATGTCACATCTTCACATCATAAATAACATGCATCCTTATAATTTATACTTGATATGGGTAATAGAGTGTTTCAAAATTTAAACTATTTTTGGAAAAAAAACATGATAAAACATTCATAAATTATCATCTTAAGAAAAGTGATGTGGAAGATAAAATATGTTCTAGAGAAACAAATAAATATGATTCTATGAAAGAGAGCATTGAGGAATATTATGACATAAACTTAAAAGAAAATTTTAAATAGTTAAATAGAGTTACAGTGGTCATTTCATTCATGAATGTAAATTATAGATTGAAATTTATGGGCCTTAAAATCATAAATCAATTATTTTTTGAAGGACTAATTGATTAATTTGGTATTAAAGTAATAGGTTCAAATTTTTTCATGACCATTTTTCCAATTTTAATGAATTATTTTATTATTTGTGAATATAAATAAATATAATTATTTGATAATTTTATCTTTAATATGAACATTTTCATCCATTGGTTTCAATTTGATCAGTTCCCAATTTGTCCCATACTCAATGAAATGAATATCAAAATATGATTTTTTATTCAATAATAACCAAAATATAATCTTATTGGATAATAAAGTCTATAAAAGAGTGAAAGGTCTCTTAATCTATATATAACTTTTTTCAAAATCTAATATGACTATAAAAAGATATCCAATACCATAAATTAATAAAAAAAACACAAATATAACCCCACTAGTTCATCATTATAATTTATTTTTATGCTTAAACGACAAAAAACAATAATATATTTTACAATAAATAACATAAGCTAGAGGATAGTTTTAAACCTTTATCATTTTAAATCCATGGTTTCACGGCCTATGGAATTATTATATGTCACTAGTTATAACTCAACATGAAGGTTGTCATGTCTCTAAAAAACATTAATATAATTTTTATAATGTTCCAAAATAAAAAGATTCACATCTATGAAACAAAACTAATGATTAAATAATTATTTTAAAAAGGTTTTTAATAAAAAAAATTATTATTATTTTAACAATGGATAATAATCACATTTATCTATTATTACAATTTTATTTATTTTCAAATAACCAAAATGTTATCAAATCATTTATACTTATTTCTATAAACTTATATGACACTATTCCTAAAATATCTTTTTTCACAAAAACATATAGAAAATAAATGTGTTGTCTTACCATTAATGTATCCCATAATATATGAAATCATGGTTGGATCGAATCACTTATAACATAAAATATTTGTTTTTTAGTTTTAACATTGGACCGTTCTTGAACTATTAAATCCATGATGGTAGACATAACATGTATATTAGTGAAGATATGTATGATTAAAAAATTAAAAAATATATTTTGATGTTTCATTATATTTATAACCAAAACACCATTAGTAAAAATACTTCATCAATTTAATTATTTAATCACAATCTAGAAAGACATCATTAATTTTATTTCATCATAGGTCATTCCATGGACATGTATTTAATCTTCCGAAGAGGGTATTATCTTGAAAAATTCAAAGTTTCTTCATAATTAATACTGAGAACTATAAAACAATTCCTATGTTATGATTTATTTATATCCATCATACACTTTATTTATCCAAAATAATTATTTTTTTGTGCCCATCCTTTCATTACATAATTCATTTTTAAATTACATTGAGACACCTTATTTTCAATTATTGAAATCATAGGTTTAACCATGGCCATTAATTATATTATTTTACTCTAATACATCATTATATATTGTAAATAACATGTGTATTATTCTATGTATATCTACTAGGAGTGTAAAACTAGGTTCAAAATAAGGCCAATTTTCATACCATAGGTTATGAAAGGGTAAATAAAAATATACCTTTTTGGATTTATTAACCCTAGGTATCTCTATGATAGAACCATGTCCACTTATATTATCTAGAGAAGGCGGTATTATTAGGAAAACCACAGGATATATTCAATTCCATAACTTTTATATTTTCCTTTACCTAAACTTGAATTTTATCATACGTTTATGTTCCCTAATATATTCATTCCTAAATACTGTTTTCCAATGACTCTAATAATCATATTATTATACCATCTATAGATAAACCAACCCCTAGAGCTCAGAGCTAGTATATTAATTATTAAATTGGGATAAGAAATAATGAAATACATCTTGATGGATCATGTAGATTAGAAGTCATGGAAAAATAGATACATACATGATTCCTATATTATAGTGGAATAAGAAATTAAGAAAATATATTTATGAGAATATCATTATTACTTATTTCTTGTTATTAAATATATTTCATATAACACATCATGGATTGTTGGAAAATCACAAAAAATGGTGAGATCAAAAATTCAGTAAGGTTTATGTACATTAGACGCTATGATGAGACAATAATCATAATCAATATTTCATTGAAAATAAATTAAAACACAATCACTTTAATTAATTAATGGGAATAAAATACACCCATAGAGAATATCATTGATAAAATTTGATGGATAATAATTACATAATTCTTAATTAAGGAAATGATACATTATTGGATTCCAAGATCTAAGAAATCCTAATACCCCTAAAGTCAATGCCTTTTATATGGCTGTTTAAAGTACTATGTACAAACCAATTGGGATTCTCCAAATAATTGCACACCAGTTTACAGATTCACCTCAAGAGACTAATAATTCATCATGGGTCTATCTATAATTGGACCCAATCTATGTTTTCATGTCCATGTAAATCCACAGATATCTAATAATCAATTTATTTCATGAACAATGTGCATTATCATAAAATATATGCATTGAATAGAGAAAACCAATTATCAATTTTCCCTAGTAAATCATATAAACATCAAATTAAAAAACCGTTTGTAAAAATGACATATTATTTACTAAATAATTATATAGAAAAAATAATTTGGATATATGAGGGAAAATTAATGTCTAATGATCAAAACAAATTGAATTATTTAAGCTAATGTTAATGACTAACAAAATGAATAATGAATGTGAATATAAATACACTCCATTTTCAATATTATAATAAACTATCCAGAAGAAGAATAATGTTGATATAAATACAAAATATACCCATTATAGAAATAATAATATTATTTGTTATTGATGAAGAAAAATATCATAAAAATATCTTTAAAAAATCCATTCCATTTTCATAAATTGCTTTTAAAATTAATAGTACTCAAATTTTTTTGAAAATAATCTTATATAAAGATATAATTTTAGAAATATTAAATATTAACTAAAATAAATTATTTTTCACAATATTTGGAAATTCCATTACTACCATACTTATTAATACACATATTCCTATCACAATTTTTGGTAAAGGCCAAACACGCATTGTTTTAAAAATAGCATGAGAATTCCATTAATTTTACATAAAAAATAAATAATAATTATAAATTTATAAAAAAATAAATAGGAACAAATTATTAATTATAAATTTTGGGGATTATAAAAATTAAATCCATTTTCTGACTTAAACTAAAATTATTGGAAAAATATCATTCGAAACTAATCATATAGACATAATATGAAGGAAGGGTTTTGAGGAGAAAATATTTAAATGATTACATTTATTATATAAAAAATACAAATAAACATGATTAAAATGAAATATAATGGATTAATTTATATATAATTGAACTTATATTACAAAAATATAATTGAAAATATAAGTTAAATTGATAATTAATTTAAATGAATATAATATTTTAAATTAAAATTTCATAATTTTTACTATTTAAAAAAATTGAAAAATTCAAAACATTACAAAAAATTAACCCTATAATAATTTTTTTGTAATGATATCAAGAATTATGATTCTCTTTTAAATTTAATTTTTCTCATATGTAAAAATTAAATTCTTATAATTTCTGTAAAGTGCGAATAATCTTTATTTTAGAAAAATTCATTTTTTAGAAAACAATTTTTTCTCATTAAAATGATTATTATTTTAATTACTATGATTAAATAATAGTAACCTTCCTAATTTAGATAATCGTATAAATACCTTCCTTTCCAATGACATGGTAATAAATATTATCTAAAATGATACTATTTTTTTAATAATTCAGATTTGAATTAAACATGATGTTGTGTGTACACCAATCAAAACATGATGTTGCATGATATCCAAGCTAATGTGAGTGTTTCATATAAATAAAACCACTGAAGAGACTAAATTTAGTTCAAAATAGTTATATCATAATTTTTCAAGGTGGTTTATTTTCTTATAAACGTGGTTTTATGGGTCATAAATTCTATCAAATATATCTTTATTATTTTAGAATCACGAGGTGTTTCAGTTCATTATGGAATGATTTGACTTTAGGAAAAAATGTTCATCATTATTATTTAACTAATTCCAACATTATTTATAATATTATATATTAGTACTTGACTCTAAAATTTCACATCAATTATTTCTCTATAATTAAATTTAATACAATTAATTTCATCAACAAATATATATGGGTCTTGTATAACATAATTTGATTAATTAATTTTTAACGTTTCTCCATCAATATTAAACACAATTTAATAATTTATAATAGTTTCATATATTGGGATACCACTTTTTTTTGAAATATTAATTTTTAATTTATTTTAATCCCTCATAAATACTGAACTTTTTTATAATGATTTATTATCCTCTTCAACTATGGTTTTCCCAACTTATTCACATGTTCTCAACCCAACAATTTTATCCAATTTAACTAGGAATTTAATTTAGTTTTATATAATGTTTTATTTATAATACATTCTCTTGTTTTCAAAATAAATTATCCATATTAGTTTATTTTCATTTTTTTATTTTGTTAATCATGATATTTTACCTTCTATATACACATCCTGAGTTTGTAGTTACAAATTATCATTAATTTTCACTAATTAATGAAATATTATTCTAATTTCGTGTTCTATTTTATATACATGACTATTACATATAATAATAATAAAATTGAATTTTCATTTTTGGGATTATAAATGTTTTTAGTTTCCCTCAAACTTCCATCTTTTATGTATACCAGATATAAGTGGACATTCCTATATCTTATTTGACATCAAACGTCAACCAATAATTTTTTAAACATTAAATATATTGTAAATACACTAAATATTTGAATAATAATATTATATTATTGATTCTGTCTTTATATACAATAATTATGTCCTCTATTTTTAAAAAATAATATTTACTTATGTTATATAGTAACACTATGTGGTTTATTTTTACACTTTATTCTCTTATATTACTCACACAAATTTTATAAAATAGAACTCCATGTTTAGTTAAAATTTTCATTTTTAAATTAGTAGTGTTTAAAATTATTTATTTCCTTCCTCTCTTAGGAATCATTATAATTTATCATTTTGTTATTCCTTGAATTAGTATTATGAAACACACATAGATCACTTGGGTTTGATAATTCGTAAAAAAAAATTGTTCTTCCCAATGTGGAATGAATATATAATATTTTAAATTATATGATTGGAGGGAACAAAAATATATTTCCTTTTAATGTATTATATGAAGATTTATATATACTAATAGGTTATGTAAGGAAGTGTGGAGTGAACCAAATCAACCATGGGATTTTTCAGAAATTATGATTATTGTATTAGTTTTTATCCTTGACTTTTGTTTAGGATATCGTGTTTTATGTTGTTTCAAATTTTTTATTAAATTATCATATCCTTACCTTAGTCTATGAATCCATGATTATGATCATCCACTTTTTAATACGATGTTATGCCTCTGGACTATCGATTTTTGATTTATTGAGATGATTATCCCCTTACTGGGATTTATATATCACCTTTTTATTTATGTAGTTTATGAAGGATAACCTCTGTAGTTTTATAATATGAATGGGATTTAGAAAAATAATTTTGAATTCATGATTATTATAATGTTATTATACTTAATATTATTTATTAATGTATCTATCATTAAAAAGACAATAGACCTCTAGATACTAATTTTTAATTTATAGAAAATTATGTTAACAGTTATGAAATTCTATGTGTTTAAGGATTTGGTCCCCATAATCAAAAGAGGAGTGAAGTGGTTGCGGAATGAGAGAGAAGTGGCCCATTTAAAATTGGGAGGGCTTACAGTAATGTTTATAATTTCAATATTATATTTAAAAACAATGCCTTTATTAATGTTAGATGAAAAAAATTAATATAATATCATAAATAATATAGGTAAGTCAATAAGACACTCAAGAAGTCAATTATAGATATATTTGTTTTGGATATTTTGTTATTATCAATTAGTTTTAACAATTTTACCATTTTTAACTATAATTTTAATGTCTAACTATTACCTTGTCAAATAATTTTTTGAAATAACACATAAATTGAAATTTATAAATAATTTTTCATCTTTATTAGGAATATAATAAAATGTTAATGAAATATATTTCAAGAGAAGAAACAATATAATTTTAACATTAATGCACATACATTGTAATTATTTTTTTGGATAAATTTATCTTTATATATAAAAAATTATTTTCTTATTTCATTAATATGTAAAAATAATAAAATAAATAAAATTTTTACACATATTAAATAAAAAATTCATTAAAAATTTTAATTACATTTTTTGAATTTAATTTATTAGACTTCAAATATATTTTTCACATAATTTTTTTGCAAAAGATATATATTCTTTTAATAAAAAGTATTTTATCTTCATTTACTAAAAAATTATAATCATTTTATGAATCATTATTTAATTTTTTATGAATAATATATTTCAATAAATTTTATACCTCAAATAAGATATTTTATCATATAAATACTAAATTTAAAAACCCATTTCTCTTTATTTATTAATATTTATTTTTTTAATACTTATATATAAGAAATTATTTCAGGGGTGTTACTAATATATTTTACAAAAAAATTCATAAATGTAATATAAATATTATATAAATAAATTTTTGGGAAATCGATATATTTATCAAGAATTTAAAAAATCTAAAAAAAAGAAAAATACATCACTAAAATCAAATATATTTTCTTTTTGAATTAGAATATTTTAAATATAAAATAATAAAATATCTTTATTATTATTTCATGTCTAAATAAATTATAATGTAGTTAATTTTATAATATATAAAGAGTCGTTCACAATAGTTTTCGGTTACATTCATTATATGTTATCAAACAAGTTAAATTTATTACGTAGGAAAAATCAAACATAAATATTTCGGTGTGACATTGAATAAATATTATGGAGGAAAAATTTTGATTTTGAAATGGTAATGTAGATGATAATGTATATATTGAGCAGTCTAATTGTTTTTTCCTTGAAGATAATGTCATGATGGTGTACAAATCAAAGAATAAAATACATGTCTTTAAACCTTCCCCAATAAACTAGTAGTCATGTTTATATAAAAACTTAATAGAGTTAAGATACCTAAAGGGAAAACTATGAAACGAACAATATTTCAATTAAATGATGATATGTACACTTATTATAATTTTATATATTGATGATATAATTTTTTAAGTGATCATGATAGTTATTTTCAAAAATAATCTAATCAAATAATGATATAATTTGACATGTCTATACTTGACGAGTTGAAATATTTCTTTGGTCAATAAGTGTTGTAAACTGAAAATTTTATTTTTCAATCTGAAGAGAAACATCCAAATTAATTTCTAAACATGTCTAAGATGGGTAAATCCGAACCTCTATCTTCATCCTTACAAATGGGGAAGAATTTTTCGGTGTATTCTAGAGGTAAGAGAGTTAATAAAAGTTAATTTAGAAAATTTTTCAATAGACTTCTATAAATTATAGATTTTAGGCCTGATATTTTTTATACAATGAGTCTAAATGATAGATATTAATGTTTTAAAAAGGCATCAAATTTTATATAAACTAATCAATTACTTAACTATAAAATTGGAACTGTGATGTTTAGACTAATATAAAACATTAAAAACAACCAAAATATGTCTGTTGTTATAGATGTTGGCATGAAATGTGACTATATGGATAAAAGTACCATGTTAAATCTATATTTTATCTTTTGATATAGTTTCATGATTTAGAACAAAATGAAAAAAACATTGTGACACCATAAAATGTGATGACCAAATATATTTCTTTTAATAATTCGTTTACTATAATTATTTGGATGATGTTTTTATTTTATGATTATATTTTAAAGGAGTAATAACCTGTTAAAATAATATACCTATAGATTAATAAAAAATATATTTCACCACAAATTGAATATAAAAATTGATATAATATTTTTTTATTTTTACTAGGCTAGATACCCTGAGAGGGGGGTGAATCTGGGTATGATAAGTTAAAAAAACTACCCTTTTTAATCTTGTTTTGATGTTAGAAAAACAAACTTCTCTCTCTCCTTCCCATTGTAGAGTATAAATGAATCGTAATGCAAGCATAATACACATTCAATTTACTTTATTAACCCTCACTGGGTTACGTCCAATGATCATACACCATTGATATGCTGATGTACCAAATCCACTATAAGTGCACTACAATTTAAAAGTTTGAAGTGGACTCACTGTCCCTTCTGGTTTACAAAAATTCACTATTTGAAAGCTCACGACTCTCTCAAATGAAGTGTGATTACTGATTTTTCGATGATCCACTCATAGTTTAAAGACCTGTAGGTCTCTTCATTATCCGTAATGAAATCTACATTTTTAACTGTTGATAGATTCTATATTGATGTCTATCATTCAACTGAAGATGAATCTCTCTTTTCATACTGTTTACTGGGAAACTCTAATATTTAGGCACAGCCTTCACTGGGACTTGCGTGTAATTCCCTATTTTTTCAAGAAATCCACTTTTTGTGAAAACTATATTTTTACAGGCAACCAATTATTTTATGCGCAATAGCTTATTTACGCACATCCTTTTAATTACACACAAACACTTATTTAACGTAAACCAATTATCATTTACACACACCCTTTTCCTGATCTTGGTTACTCTCTAAGTCATGAGTTTATCTAGAATGAGGTGGGTTACTTTATATTGATAGGAAGAATCAATCCGTGCGTGAAAAACCATCCTTCCACGCGTAATCCTCTTTGACCGAAAAGAACATATTTTCGGTGCAACATCATATTTTGCGTAGTGCTCCAATTTTTCGTGTACCACATGAATTTTCCAATCATCAAGCTTCTGATCTCGAAACACCTCATGTATAAAAAACTTCTAATCACTACTTCACTCACTACGTTCTATTTTGCGCACCAATAAAATTTTTTGTGCACCTCTCTTTGCCCAAAAATATATCTCTAACTGTACATAGAACGATTTTATAATTTTTAGTGTATGAAGGGAAACAATATATCATAATTTAGTAATGAAAAATATGTAAGTAATATCATAATTATTTCATTTATTTGAAATTTAATTATTAATTTTATCATTATGAATTTCCATTTATAGTGTTATTGAAAGATGAATCACCTCACTTTGCGAGGCAGTAGTCTTTCGTATAGATGAGAGATGTATCCTTATACACTATGGATTGGAATATAAAACTTATATATTATATAATGGCTCCAATGGTATTTTAATGTTATTAAAATCATATATAAGCTTTAAATTTATAATAATAACCAACCGTAATAGGTTGTAATGGAAATACTAATGACATCAGTTGGTGGGGATTTAGTTCTACATACACAAAGATGATGATTTTCATCCCATTAGATGTTATTTTATATTGTTTTAGTTCATTCCCATATCATAAAAACCACTATATATTAATTATATTGAGGATATTATATCATCATTTTATAATACTAATTGAATGTGGTTGAGGAATAAACAAAATAAAAATAATCATTTGAATAAAATTACATCTTCTTCAGGTTCCCCCTAGTTTGGGACCAAATCCATCTAAGGAAGGATTTATAAGTGAGGTAAGTTGAAAACATATAATTGTTGGAAAATATTCAATAATACCCAATTTTTTTTATAAAGATATAAGATTCAATTATGGGACATTATAGAAGCTAGAATAGATAATTTATAAATATGGACATCTAATTTGTGTGGTACAAGTCGGTGTGCCATTTTAACACTTATCTTATTTTTTTATCACTTAGTAAAACCATTTTTTTCATTAACTATAATAATTAAATTTTACTATGTTCCTTATTCGTATTAGTAATAAATATTATGATAAACAAATTAGAAGTTAAAAACTATTATGATTCCAAATATGGTATATATTTTTTTCATATTCAATTGAGGTATGTTAATATATTTAAATTAAAATTAACCCCCATGACAGAATGATAATAATGGGGTTTAAAGATAAAATGTTAAAATGTTTAAAAAGTTATTATTTAAAAATTTAATATGAAAATGATTAAAATACACCTCTTTTGATAAATTTATACATAATTGGATTTATTATATTTGTTATGTAGAACATCTACTAAAAATTTCGTTGCGTGTAATGAAATATATTGAAGGGATATAATTTTTTTACAAAATATTATAGTAAATTATTAGGATGTAATATTTCCATATAATATTCATAATTTATGTTGCATATTATATCCTATATAATGATATTATTTTAGAAATTTAGTGTGTCACATTCTCTCCACCATAAATAACTGGCATCCACATAATTAATACTTGATCTTGTTGATAAAGGGTTTCATATTTTAATCTTTTTATTACGAAAAAACACATGATAAAATTATCTTGAAATATCATCTTAATAAGAGTGATGGGGAAAGAAAAAATATCTTCTATAGAAACAAAAAAAATATGATTCTATGTTGAAGAGACTTGGTGAATATTATTACATAAACTTGAATGAAAATTGTAAAAAATTATAGAGTTTTATAGAGGTCATTTATTTCATTAATGTAAATAATATATAGAAATTTAAGGGTCTCAAAATCATAAATAAATGATTATTTTAAGGACTATTTGAATAATTATGTATGAAAGTAATATGTTCAACTTTTTGCATGATCAATTTTATAAGTTTGATGAATTATTTTATAGTTAGTGAATATAAATAAATATAATTATTTGATAATTTTATCTTTCATAAGAAAATTTTCATACATTGGTTTCAATTTTAATAGTCACACATTTTTCACATACTCAATGAAATGAATATCAAAATATGAATTGTTCTTCAAGAATCACTAAAATTTACTCATATTGGATTATAAGGTTTATCAAATAGTGAGAATTCCCTCAATATATATAACTATTTTAAAAATCTAATATGACTACAAAAAGTTATCCAATACAATAAATTAATCACAAAAACTCAAAAGTAACACCACTGGTTCATCATTATTACTTATTTTTAAAATTAATCTACTAAAAAATAACATATTTTACAAGACATCAAGTATGCTAGAGGAAGGTGTAAACCTTTATCATTATTCATCCATGGGTTCATGGCCAATGGAATTAATATATGTGATGAGTTACCAGTCAACATGTAGGTTGTCCTATCTCTTAAATATATTAAAATAATTTTTATAACGTTCCAAAATAAAATTATGCACATCTATGAAACAAAACTAACCATTAAATAAATATTTTACTAAGGTTTTTAATAAAACCTTTTTTTATTATTTTAACAATGGAAAATAATCTCATTTATATATTATAACTATTTTATTACTTATCAAATTAACCATAATTTTTTCAATTAATTTAAACTTATTTCTATAAAATTGAATATCACTATTCCAAAAATATCATTTTCACAAAATCATATAGAAAATCAATGGATTGTTTTACCATAAATGTATCCCATAATATATGTAATCATGGTTGGCTCCCATCACAAATATAATTAAAATATGTGTTTTATAGTTTTAATATAGGACCGTTCTTGAACTAATAAATCCTAGATGGAATACATGACTTGTATATTAGTGAAGACATCTATGATTATAAAATTCAAAAAAAAAATTAATATGATGTTTAATTTTTCTTATAACCAGAACAGAATTAGTAAAAATATTTTGTCAATTTATTTATTTAATCACAATCCATAAAGACATCATTAATTTTGTTTCAATATAGGTCATTTCATGGCCATGTTTTTAATCTTTAGAAGAACGTATAGTCTTGAATAATTCTTAGTTTCTCCATAATTAAGACATAGAACTATAAAATTAACCCTAGGTTATGATTTATTTATATCCATCATACACTTCATTAATCCTAACATTTTTTTTCTTTATACCCTTCTATTATTTACATAATGCATTTTACAATTTCATTGAGATAACTTATTTTCAATTATTGAAACCTTTGGTTTAACCATGGTCATTCATTATATTCTTATATTGAAATAAATCCTAATGGATAGTAAATAACATGTAAATTATTCTCTTTATATCCCTTAGGAGTGTAAAACAAGGTGCACAATAAGTCTAATTTTCATACAACAGTTTATGAAAGTGTAAATAAAAATATCCCTTTTCAGAGTTATTAACCCAAGGTATCCCTAGGATAGAACCATTTCCACCTTTATTACCTATAGAAGGATGTATTATTAGGAAAACATAAAAATAACTTCAATAAAAAACTTTTATATTTTCCTATACTTAAACACCAATTTCATCATAGGCTTCTGTTCCATATTATATTCTTTCCAAAATATAGTTTCCCAAGGTTTCTAATAAACTTCTTATTATACCATCTATAGATAACCCAACCCCTATATAAAATTTCTAGTATCTTCATCATTAAATTGCAATTTGGAATAATGAAATACATCTTGAAGGACAAAATATATTACAATTCTTGGAAAAATAGATACATACATGATTCCTATATTATAGTTGCATAAAAAATTAAAAAAATACCATGAAGAAAATATCATTATTACTTCTATCATGTTATTTAATATATTTCATATTAGAATTCATGGAATACTATGAAATCTTAATAAAATGGTGGGATAAAATAATATGTTTGGTTTATGTACAATAGATGTGGTCATGAGACAATAATCATAATAAATATTTCAAGGGAAAAAAATAAAAACACAATCAATTTAATTAATAAATGTGAATAAAATACATCGAGAGATAATATAATTTATAAAATTTTATGGTTAAAAATAACATAATTCATAATTAAGGAAATTCTCCATTATTAGATTCCATGATATAAGAAATCACTATACCTATATCGTCAAGGCCTTTCACATGACGATTTAATGTACTATGTAAAAACCAATTTGGATTAACCAAATTATTGCATACTAGTTTAATGATCCTCCTCATTAGACTAATATTTATTCAAGGGTCTATATATATTTGGACATAATCAATGTTTTTAGGTCCAATGAAATCCTCACATATCAAATAATAAATTTATTTGAAGAACAATGTTACTCAAATCAAATATCTATATTGAAAAGTGAATACCAATTATCAATATTTCTCCATTAAATCATATAAACATCAAATTATAAAACCATATGTAAAAATGATATATTATTGAATAAATAATTATATAAAAACAAATAATTTGGATATATGGGGGAAGAATTAATGTATAATGACAAAAAAATCGAATTATTTAAGGGAATGTTAATGAATACCACGATGAATGATGAATGATGAATGTCAATACATTCCTTTTTAAATTGTCATAAACCATCCAAAGGAATAGTAATGATGATATAAATACAACATATTCCCATTATAGTAAGAATAATATTAGTTGTAATTGATGACTAAAAATATTGTAAAATTTCATTTAAAAACAATAAAAAATATATCCTTTCCATTTTAATAATAGCATTTAAAATTAAAATGTCTAAAATAATTTCGAAAATCATATTTTTTAAAGATAAAAATTAAAAAGATTATACATAATTTTTATAATAATTTTTTTTCATGATAGTTGGAAATTCCATTCATTACATACTTTATAATATACATATTCCTCTCACTTGTTTGGTAAAGTCAAAAAACATATTGTTTTGAAAAAAACAAAAAGAATCCAATATCTATTTATAAAAAATAAAAAAATCTGAATTAATGTTTAAAATAAATAATTTATACATGGATACGAAAAAATATTATTATAATATTCGAAAATATTGTAAAAAAACCTATTTCTCACTGAAGAGAAAAATGAACTCATGTGTTATTGATAAAGAATCTGAATTATTTTATGCATCAATGTTTGGAAAAAATGTAATTTTAGTTACATTTTTTCATAAATAACTAGAGGTGAATTAAATTTTTTTATTAAAAAATGATTTAATAGTTTATTTCTCTTATCATTCATGTATAAACAATCCTTATCAAAATAAGATTGTAATGTAAACTGTTACAAAGATCATAACAATGATGTGAAAATTAACCAATGAATGATGTTTGTGAATAAAATTTAAATTTAAAAAACAACTGTAAAATAAAAATATAAGCAATTCATTAAACACATAATATTCCAAAAGTATCCTTTTTAAGTCCACATAAAATCCATCCTAGTATAGAATTAGTCCCAAAAAACATCCAAGAATATATGATTGAATTGGTCTTTTTTATTTCGGTAGGTCTTACCTAAATCAATATGGCTTTATCCTTTGGATAATAGAGGACATGTGTGGCCTTTTATAGGTGAGTTGAGTGGTACACGTGTAATTTTTTGAAGGATCAATCATAACCTATTTTTATCATGAATAATGCTTCCATAATAGACTATTATAAATAATATAATATATATTATCAAAATATGTCCATAAAATGGTTTTTATTCAAGTTTGTTGGTCATTTTTTGACTCTTATCTTCACTGTTTAATGCCCCAATAAATGAATTTTTACTACAACCATGATAATAAATTTATACTATATTTACTATTTATTCACGTAAATAATAATGATAAAATTATTATTAATTATAAATTTTGATGATTATAGAATTATAATCCATTTTTCTAATTAAAATTCAAATTATTCAGAAAATATCATTCAAAACTAATCATGTAGTCATTATATGAGGGATGTGATATGAAGAGAAAATATTCAAATATTTACATTTTTTATATAAAAAATACAAATAAATATGATTAAAATGAAATATAATGGATTAATTTATATATAATTGATTTAATTTTACTTTAAAACTAATTGAAAATATCATTTATCTTGATAAATAATTTAAATGAAAATAAAAATTTCAATTATAATTCTATATTGTTTTATTACTTTTAAAAAAATGGAAAATTTCAATAAATTTTAAAAAAATTAACTCTATAATAATTGTTATGTTTTGATTTCATTAATTAAGATTTTTTTTCATATTTTATATTTACTATTTGAAAAAAGTAAAATCCTATAATGTCAGTAAAGTGTGAATAATAATTAGTTTAAAAAATATTATTTTAGAAAACTTTTTTTCTCATTAGAATGATTCTTATTTTATTTCTTATGATTAAATGATTGTAACATTCCTAATTTAGTTAATCCTATAAGTACCTTCCATTCTAATGAGTAGGTGAAAAATATTATCTAAGAGGATACTATTATATTAATAATTCAGATTTCATTTAAACATGATGTTGTGTGTACCATAATCAAAACACTGTGTTGCATGAAATTCAAGTTAACCTGAGTGTTCATTATAATGAAAACTACTGAAGAGATTAAATTTAGTTAAAAGTAGTAATATAATAATTTCTCATTGTGGTTTATTTTTTTATAATATTGATTTTATGTGTCATATATGCTATCAAATATGATTTTTTTATTTTAGAATCTTGGGGTGTTACTGTTCAATATGGCATGCTTTGATATTATGAAAAAAACCCATCATTGTTTTTTAACTAATACCCCTATTTTTATAATAATTTATATCATTACTAGACTCTATAATTTCACATCAATTATTTCCCTACCATTCAGTTGGATACAATTTATTTGTTCACCAAAAATATCTCGGTCTTTCATAAGATAGTTTTATTTATTCATTTTTGATGTTCCTCCATCAATTTTAAAAATAATTTAATAATGTATAATAGATTCAAAGATTGGGATATCACTTTTTTTTAAAATTTTTTGAATTTACATTTATCCCACATAAATATTCAATAATGTTATAAAGAATTATTATCTTCTTCAGGGATGGTTTTCCCTACTTATTCACAAGTTCACAACCCACTAATGTTATCCAATTTAATTATGAAACTAATTTAATGTTATGTAATGTGAACTTTGTAATTACCTTCTCTATCTTTCAAAATAAATTATTCAATTTTTTTTATTTTTTCTTTTAATTTTTTAAAACATAATATATTTCGTTCCATATACACATCATGAGTTTTTAGTCACACATTATCATTCATTTTCACTCTTTAATGAAATATTAATCTAATTAAAAATTCGATTATATATATATGACTATTACATTTAATCATAGT
Organism: Viscum album; assembly: GCA_963277665.1. Lineage (NCBI taxonomy): Eukaryota > Viridiplantae > Streptophyta > Magnoliopsida > Santalales > Viscaceae > Viscum > Viscum album. Next base: position 809,935,831 of record OY728130.1, read on the forward strand.
AAAAGTGATTATTTATTTTTTGGATATACATGTTTCTAGTTTCCTTCAAATTTCCATCTTTTATGTATACCAGATATATGTGAACATTTCTATTTCTTATTGGACATCAAACATCAACCAATAAAAAAATTTTATAACACAAATATATTTAAAATACCGTAAATATTTTAATAATAATATTCTTTGATTTATTCTCTCTTTATAAAAAAATTAGGTCCTTCATTTTAAAAAAATTATATTTACTTATGTCATATATTTACACTGTGTGGTTAATTTTTACTCATTATTCTCTTATATTATTCACAGAAATGTTATAAAATAGAAATCCATGTTCATGTAAAATTTACCTTTTTAAATTATTAGTTTTTAAAATTATTTCCATCCATACTGTATTGGGAATACTTATAATTTATCCTTCTGTTATTCCTTGAATTAGAATTATGAAACCCACTTATATTTCATAGGTTTGATTTGGTTTTCCCAACATGGAATATAGATATATGATTTTAATTTATGTGATTGGAGGGAACCCAAATATATTTCCCTCCAATGTATTATGTAAAGATTTATTTCTACTAATATTTTATGTATGGGATTGTAGTGTGAATCAAATCCACCATGGGACGTTTTACACAATATTATTATTTTATTAGTTTCTAACCATAACATATGTTTATGATATCATGTTTTATATTGTTTAAAATTGTTTATTATATTATGATATCGTTACCTTAGTCTATTATTCCATGCTTAGGATCATCCACTTTTTAATATTATTTTATGCCTCATGATTATCAATTAATGATTTATTGGGATGTTTCGCCCCCTACATGGATTTCTATATCTATCTGTTAGTTATATATTTTTTAATGATATCCTATGTAGTATTATAATATCAATGGTATTTTTAAAAAATATGTTGAAATCATGATAAGTATAAGGTTCTTATAATTTGAAAATTTTATTTGTGTATCTAACATTGAAAAGACACTATACCTATAGATAATCATTTTTATTTTATAGAAAATTATGTTAGTAATTATGAAATGTTATTTGTTTAAGGATTGGGTCAATATAACTGTAGGAGGAGTGAAGTGGTTGGGGAATGAGAGAGGAGTGGCCCAATTAAAATTGGGATGGATGACATTAATGTTTATACTTAGAATATTATATAAAAAATCAATTTATTTATTAATTTTAGAAGAAAAAATTAGTATACTATCATAGATAATACAAGGAAGTAAATAAGACACTTAAGAAATCAAATATATATAAATTTTTTAGGATATTTTGGCATTATTAATTAGTTTTAACAATTTAACCATTTTTAACATTAATTGTATTGGATAATTATTACCTTGTTAAATAATTTTTAGAAATAACACTAAAATTGACAGTAAAATATATTTTACACATATTTTTTTTTCAAAAGATATGACTTTTTATATAAAAAATAATTTTACCTTAATCTATTAATAATTTATAATAAATTTATTAATCATTATTCAATTTTTTTTATGGATTATATATTTCAATAAATTTTATACCATAAATAAGATAGTTTAGAATATAAATATTAATTTTAATAACCCATTTTCTTTATTTATTTATAATAAATTTTTTACTATTTATATTTAGTAAATTTTTTCATGGTTGTTACAAATTTATTTTACAGAAAATGTAATTAATTTAATAAATTATTATATAAATAATATTTTTTGATAATATATGTATATATTTTAAAAAATAAAAAAATCAAATAACAAAATACATCACTAAAATCAAAGTTATTTCCCATTTGAAGTAAAATATTTTAATAATAAAAGTGTAATTTAATTTTAATATAAAGTCTTTCCAAAATAAAGTATAATATATTTAGTTTTATTTTCTATAATGAATCATTCACATTATTTTTTTGTCGTAATCTTTATAAGTTATCAAACAAGTTAAATGTATTACAAAGGAAAAGTAGAACATAAATTATAATGTATTACTTCGAATAAATATTCTGGATGAAAAATATCGATTTTGAAATGTTAATATAGATGATGATGTATATATTAAGTAGTATGAATTATTTTTTGAAGGTGATGACATGAGGGTGTAAAAATCAACGAAAAAAATACATGTCTTTAATCCTCTCTTAATGAACTAGTAGTCATGTATTTATAAAAACTTAATAGAGTTATGATTCTTAATGTGAAAACTATGAAACAACCAAAATTCCACTTAAATGATGAGATGTATAGTTATTATAATTATAAATAATGATGATATAATTTTTTAAGTGATCATGATAGTGAATTTCAAAAATATTCAAATCAAATTATGATATAAACTGTCATGTCTATACATGACAAGTTGAAATATTTCATTGGTCAATAAGTGTTGTAAGATGAAAATTTTATTTTTCAATCCCAAGAGAAATATCCTAATGAATTTATAAAGATTTATGAGATGTGTAAATCCAAATCATGATCATTAAACTTAAAAATGGGGATTAATTTTTCAATGGACTCTGGATGATAGAGTGTTAATAAAAGGTAATTTAAAAAATACATCAATAGACATCTATATATTATAGTTTTTAGGAATGGTATTTTCTATACAATGAGTATCCATGATAGATATTATTGTTTTACAAAGGTTTCACATTTTATATCCACTAAAAAAGTACATAAATATAAAATTAGATATTTAATTTTGAGAATAATATAAAACATTGTAATGATCCTAAATATGTCTGGTGTTATAGATGATGGCATTGAATGTGACAATCCAGATAAAAGGCCAAAATCACATCGATGTTTTCTCTTTAAATATTGTTGTGTGATTTGGAACCAAATGAGAAAAAAAATTATCACACTATGTACAATGAATACTAAACCTATTTCTTATAATAATGCTTTTAAAATATTTATTTGGATGTTGTTATTATTGTATAATTTTATAGTGAAGGCGTAATAACCCATTATAATAAAATGTTATAATAATATTTAAATAGATCATTATAAATATAGATTTCACCACTAAATGAATATTAAATTTGATATCATATTTTGTTTTGTCCACTGGGCTAGATACCCTGAGATGGGGGAGAATCAAGGTATGAAAAATCAAAACATCTGCCCCTTTTGATCTTGTTTTGTTGTAAGACAAAACCAACATCTCTCTCTCTCTTTCAAGTTACATAGTATGAATGAATCTTAAAGAATGAATGAGACAAAAAAAATTATTTTTTTCACCATCAATCGGATACATCCAAGGATCACACACATGCGATGTGCTGATGTACCAAATCCACTATAAGTGCACTTCTGTTAACATGTGTGAAGCGGACTCGTTGTCCCTGCTGGTTTACAACCATTCACTATATGAAAGGTCACTGCTCTCTCAACGGAAGTGTTCTCATTGATTTTCAAAAGATCCTCTCACAATTTATAGACCTATAGGTCTCTTCATTATCACTAACTAAATCTAAATCATTAAATGTTGATAGATGTTCTGTTGATTTCCATATTTCACCAGCAGATTAATCTCTCTTTGCATTGGGTTTCTTGGGAAACTATAATTTCTATGCGCAGCCTTAACTGGGCCTTTCTTGTAATTCCCTGTTTTGTGTAAAATCCATATTTCGTGCAACAAATCCTTTACGCACAACCAATTATTTTACGTGAAACAACATTATTTTATGTGTAACCTCTTCTTTATGCACAAACACTTTTTTATAGGCAACAAATATCTTTTACACGCACCTGTTTCATTACACACAAACAATTATTTTATGTGCAAACATTTCATTTTCACGGAACACCATTGTGTACTCAAATTTCACACGCCAGAGCTCGGATACACTCAAAGTCTTGAGTTTCTCTAAACTAAGGGGGGTCACTTCATATTTTAGGCAAAATCACCCCTAGCGTGAAAAACCCTCCTTCAGCGTGTAACCCCCTTTGAGATCAAAAAACACAACATCCGTGCAGCACCATATTTCGTGTAATGCTTCAATTTTTTGCGCTCCTCATTCCTTTTCCAATTTTGAGCTTTTGATCTAAAAAAACACTTTCACGAATAAATTACCTTTACTATTTCGTGCACCAAATTCTTTTTCATGCCCCACTCAAATTTTCAGCGCACCTCCCATTACAAAAACACATCTGTCTACAAGTACAAGAATGATGTAATCATTTTTATTTTATATAGGAAGTCAATATATTATAATTTGATAATGATAAATATGTAATGAATATCATAATTTTTTTATTTATTATAAATTTAATAATTAAATTTATCATTATGACATTCAATTCTTTGGGTTATTAAAAGATGGATCTCCTCACTTCACGAGGTGGTAGTCTATTTTACAGATGACCGATATTACTTATCTCCAATGAAATGGAATATAAAATTTATATATTATATAATGACTCCAGTGGTATTATAATGTTATTAAAATCAGATATTAACTGTACATCGATTAACATACCCAAACGTAATAGGTAATAATGGAAACACAAATGACATCAGTTCAAGGACATTTAGTTCCACAAACTCAAAGATGATGAATTGTCAACCCATTAGATGATATTTTATATGGTTGTAGTTCACTCCAATGTCATAAAAAACCTCAATAAATTAATTATAGCGAGGTTACTATATCATCATGGTATAATATTAATTTAATGTGGTGGAGGAATAAATAAAATAAAAATAATCATTTGAATAAAAATACATTTTCTTTATCTACCACTTAGTTTTTCACCAAATCCTTCATAGAATGGATTTATAATTGAGGTGAGTTGAAAACAATTAATGGTTGGAAAATATTAAATAATACCAAAAAAATTATCAAGAGATAAGATTCTATGATTGGCCATTATAGAACCTAAAATAGATAATGTATAAATATGGAAATCTAATTTGTATTTTACAAGTTGGTAGGACATTTTAACCCTTATATTATTAGTTAATCACTCAGTAAGTACATTTTTTACATTAACTATAATAATTAAATTTTAATATTTTCATTATAAATATGGTTAATAAATTATGATCAATTTATTGGAAATTAATAATTATGATGATTCCATATATGGTATATATTTTTTTCATATTAAATTATTGGATGTTGCAATATTTAAATTAAAATTAATCTCCAAGAAATAATTATAATAATGGGTTTTCAGTGATAAAATTTCTAATGTTTAAAAAGTCCTTATTTTAAAACATAGTATGAAAATGATTAAAATATCCTTTTTTGATTAATTTATATATAGTTGGTCTAATTATATGTTTTCTATTTAACACATACTAAAAATTGTGTTTTGTGAAATGAAATATATTAAAGAGATAGTGTTTATTAGAAAAATGTTTTTAAATTTTTAGGGAGTAATATAATATTCTAATATTCATAATTCATTCTGCATATGCTATCAAATATAATGATATTATTTTAGAATTTTATTTTTTCACATTCTCCCCACAATAAATAACTAGAATCCTTATAATTTGTTCTTGATCTTGTTAATAAAGGGATTCAAATTTAAATATATTTTTATGAAAAAACCACTGATAAAATTTTAATAAAATATCATCTTAATAAGTGTGAAGTGGAAAAAAAAATATCATATATTGAAACAAAGAAACATGATTCTAAGTAGGAGATCACAGATGAATATTATGACATAAACTGGAAATAAAATTGTAAATAATTATAGAGAGTAATAAAGGTCATTTATTTCATGAATTTAAATTATAGATTAAAATTTAAGGGCCTAAAAATCATAAATCAATGCTTATTTAAATGACTATTTGAATAATTTGGTATGAAAGTAATAGGTTAAATTTTTTTCACGATCTTTTTCCTAATTTTGATTAATTATTTTATAGTATTTAAATATAAATAAATATAATTATTTTACCATTTCAACTTTTATAAGAACATTTTCCTCCATTGGTTTAAATTTTATCAGTTTCCAATTTTTCACATAATCAATTAAATTAAAATCAAAATATCATTTTTTTTATTCAAGAATCACTAAAATTTACTCTTATTGGATAATTAGGAGCATTCAAGAGTGAAAAGTCATCCAATAGATATATAACTATTTTAAAAATATATTATGACTATAAAAATTTATCCAATACAATAAACTATTCACAAAAACCGAAAACTAACACCATTGGTTCCTCATTATTATTAATTTTTAAAATTAGTCTACTTAGAACAATAACATAATTTACAAGACATCACATAGGATAGTTAAAGGTGCTAAACCATTATCATTATTCATCCATGGGTTTAAGACATATGGGATTACTACTTGTCACTAGTTATTACACAACTTGTAGGTTGTCCTGTCTCTAAAATATATTAATATAATTTTTATGACGTTGAAAAATAAAATGATTCACATCTTTGATAAAAACATATCATTAATGAAATTTTTTACTATGGTTTTTAATAAAACATTTTTTATTATCTTAACAATGAATAATAATCATATTTATCTATTATTAGAATTTTATTAATTATCAAATTATCCATAATGTTATAAATTAATTTATACTTATTTCTATAAAATTTATGTCATTGTTCCTAAAATATCTTTTTGACAAAAACATATAGAAAAACATTGGTTTTTTAACATAAATGTATCCCATAATATATGTAATCATGCTTGGATTCCATCACATATAACATTAAAATATGTAATTTATAGTTTTAACATAGGACCGTTCTTGATCTAATAAGTCCATGATGGTATACATAACTTGTATATTAGTCAAGATATATGTGATTATAAAATTCCAAAAAACAATATGAAGTTTCATTATTATTTTAACCAAAACACCATTAGTAAAAATACTTCATCAATTCAATTATTTAATCACATTCCATAAAGACATCATTAATTTTATTTCAATATAGGTCATTCCATGGCCAGGTTTTTAATCTTTAGAAAAAGGTATTGTCTTGAATAATTCTTAGATTCTCCATATTTAAGATCAAGAACTATTAAATGTTCTATAGTTTATGATTTATTTATATCCATTATACACTTCATTTATCTTCAAAAATTATTTTCTTTATGCCCTTACTTTCCTTACATAATGCATTTTATTATTTCATTGAGAGACATTATTTTAAATTATTAAACAATAGAATTAACCATGGACATTCATTATATTGTTATATTCCAATACATCATAATGGATTGTAAATAACATGTGAATTATTATATGTATATCTACTAGGAGTATAAAACTATGTTCACAATAAGGCTAATATTTATACAACAGTTTATGAAAGGTTAAGTAAAAATATCCATTTTCAAAGTTATTAAACCTAGGTATCTCTATAGTAGAACCATGTCCACTTGTAGCTACTCTTTTTTGTATCAACTCCATATTTTCCATTCCATTGTCGCGGTTCTTCAATCAATCATGGATAGAAAACAGCACATCTTGAACCCGAAAAATAACCATGTAAACACCCTTTGTCAAAAAATTATACATTGTGGTCTGCTTTGTGAACAAATAGAACACAAAGGCCCACTTCTTCAATAAACAAAATCAACTCAAAAATGTTTGATTGATACCTTGAAATGTTTTTTCCTAACATATTTCATTTTATTAAGGATATGGAAAAAATAAAGATACAAAACTTGAAAATATCCCACCACATGTTCAATTGTAAGATATATTTTCCGAAATAATCCCTAAGGATAGGATTGAGACACTGAGGTTGAACCTAAATGTTTAACCTAACCAATATCATTATGAAACATTGATGGAATCAACCATGGATAATTGGATGTATTTTTTAAGGAAAAATAAGTAATGTCACGATTAATTTTTATAATCTATTAATTAATTAGTATAATTGAATTTAATTCCATTTATTTCACTGGTTTTGTTAGTTATAAATGTTGGGATTAATTTTGAGTTGTCGGTCCATAGATCAAGGGTGATGGTATCATAACAATTGGGAAAAAAAATTTCATATCACCATGAGTTATAGTTCCCCCAATAATGACAATGGTATTATGTTGTGTGGGGTGGAGGTGTTTTCCAATTTTCAATGACTTTGATTCTGGGTGTCTTATATGAGAATCCATGTTTTATGATTTTTTTTGAAGGTGATGAATTTAAGATAAAAATAATATAACGTGAGAGATTGACACATCCTTTGAATTCTAAAAGGAATTTTATTTTTTTATCAACCATGGTATTTGATTTTTTATAATTCTATTCTAGTGATTTTGAAATTTAAAAGATATATTGAGAAGGATCATGATTTATTTGAGGTGTTTTTTTATTACATTACATGGATATTTATTTTCAAATCATTCAAAATGGTTTATTCAATATTCCCATGAGGATGGAGGTTCACATTAGTCTTAATATTCACAAGCCTAAACCCCTATAAGCATGGATACATGTAATTGTAATTTAAATTTTGAATTAAGGACGATATAAGTATGATTCCATGTAACTAAGAATCACCGTAAAAATCATATATTATTTAGAAGAATCTTTTTTTTCATATTAAAGATGAATTTTTTAATGGGTAATATCCATAGGAAGATAAACATTATCCTTTATTCATCATTCTATAACCATTATTGAGTCTAAAAATTTCATGAAAACATAAAAAATTAAGAATCCAAGAGTTTCTTAGAAGATTATTCTTGTTTAGTTATTTAAGAAATATCTCTATTTTGTTCGAATAGTGATCAATTCAAGATTCAATTTATATTAATGAAGATTATATGAGATATTTCATTTCAGAATCCTATAAATATTTTCTAATTGATGTATTAGAAATTATTCATTATATTGTTGGTACTATTTTTAGAGAGTCTTTTAAAATGTGATTTTGAAAATTTGAGAAATAAGAGTTCCCAAGATCAATTTAAAAAAGATATATGAAAACAAAGTGAAAATATAAAAAAAATTAAACGATGAAGATAAATGTATTCAATAATTTTGAGAAAAATATGATACTTTGTAATATTTATATCCTACTATGTGGAAGTGGTAGAAGAAGTGGTTGGGTAATATGTCGTTTATCTATATTCTCTAATGTTTTTTAGGTGTGATATTTTTAATGATGTTACTCTGGGTTCATATAACTAACGAGGAAGCATATAATTTCTTGAATTCATGGTATCTTTCAAGACTACAACATTATGAAGAAGTGTGTTATAATATTTAAATTTATCACTGTGTATTATAACAATTTTGTAGTTGATCAATTCATATATTATGATCTATCATTGGATGGAGATTCATCTAGTGGTAATGTTAAGATATAATTAATTATAGTATGCATGATTAATCATTGAGGAATATTACGTTCATGTATAAATAATGATTCTAATTAAAAAATTGGATGTTGATCGAACATAACTATATATATAAGGGAATGAATCATAGTTAAACCATGTTGTATAATTTATAAGAATGTTTATTCACTACAATTATATTGAGATAATAAATTCATGATTCAACAATAGTTGAACAATATAAGGATTATCCTCTAACACAGATTCAAAACATTTTAAAAGGTTTTATTATTTTTATGGATTACTATTATCACATACATCTATAAGTTTCTTTAAGAAAATAGTTACTGTAACTAGTCCTATTTGTTAAATATAAACGGAATTTTTATAGATTAAATTGGTACCACTAAATAACCCTCCTTAGTAATTCTTACTTGGTTCCACAATTATGAAATGGAAGGGAGTATCCTAGTGGTTATGGCCTATGAATCATGAAAGGTATTGTTGTTTTGTAATGTTACTTCTAATGAAAGTTAGTATGAAATAGAAATAAAATAAAATAAAAATCCTAAATACCCATGGATGAAAGGAATAAACAAGAGATAAAACAATAATGATAAGAGAGACTTAGCATTTGGTTATTACAATACCGAGGATTTATATTCTAATATAGAATTGTTAAATGACAAGGTATTGTATATTTTTGGACTTGTGCAGTCAATAAAAAAAATTTAATTATATTGATTGAAATTGTTTTGGATATTATTATATAAAACCTACAATTTTAATTTATTTTTGTGAAATGTAATGATTATAATATTCACTTATAATGATTTTGGATATATATATATATATATATAAGTAACTTAGAGATAATCATATAATTATTACTGAGGGAGAAAATTTTCTTCTAAAAAATATATTAAATAAAATGAATTGAATGATATGTAATCATTCTTTCTTTCTAAAAATTATGAAATCTTAAAAAGGAAGCATGAATTTTTATCTTATAATTTAAGAATTTATTAAAAATAAAATGAAAGGCTCAAAAATAAAATTGGAAGTTTTATGAAAAATCATCTCTTATTTGTTATAGGTATATAGTGTTTTGGAAAAATTATGTTATTTTGAAAAATGAAATGAATATAATAATTGATATAAATATGAATAATATTCTGTTAAAATGTATAAGGAATCCATTGTTAAAAATACAAAATTGAGGGAATATATTATTCTTTTGTTAGATATAGAATGAATGGAAATTATGTAATTGAATTATTAGTATGATTTCTATAATATCATTGATATTATATAGATTTCATTTCATAATAGGTTTCACCAGTATTATGTAGGAATTAATATTTAACATATTTCGTTGATCCAATGAACTGTTTTTTGAACCGAATGAACCAACATTCACATGGGTACCCAACCTATCTTTAGTATCTTCTGGCTAAACATAATTTTTAGTAGTATCAAGAATGAGATTTTATATGTGGAGAGTAAATTCTCTAGGATCCTGAGAAGAGAAGAAATTATGTTTTTTTATAATTCAATACATGTGGTGTATGTCATGTTATTTTTTGTGGCACTGAAAATGGTAGTGAAAAAATATTTAAATAAGTTTATATTTAATAATATATTATATTTTCTATAGTATTTTATTGAAGTAATGAAACATTATATAATAATTAATTTTTTATTTTTTTTTATGATGAAATTCTTGTTAAATGTTACTTTTGTAATCCTATTTTCTTTAAGGTGAATCTATTTTATTTTATTGTAGCTAATATCATAAATTTAGATGATTAATTATGATGAAATTATAATTTAAAATTTTATATTTTTAAATGATGAGTAGTTTAATAATTTACTCTACAATAGGATTCATGGTAGTGAAATAGATTAGATACAATGTTAGATTTAAAAACGTAATGAAATTATATAGATACCAGTGTTAAAACTAAACATCAAACATACTTGTGCCTATTTCATGAAGGGTCATCAAAATGAAGAAATCATAGAGGTTATAAAATTTTATTTCATATTGGGAAATTGTTCCTTGTGGTGAACGATATCTACTTTTAATTATTTAAATTTAAATAGGTGTCACGTTTCTAAATAAATATTTTTCATGTTTTTTAGATAAATAATATATTATTATAAATTTTAATTCCCTAAAATACCGCAAAAAATGATTTACTTGAATGGAAAAAATAAATCAATCAAAAAAATATTTAGAATTATGTTAAATGATTAAAAATAAAATATATATTTTCATAAAAAATAATATAAATAAAACCTGTTACATTTCAAACATTAATATTTTATGGTTAATTACAGCTAAAAATATGTATGTTATTGAATAAATGTAATCCTAAAGTGGGTTATTTTAGTGTTTTTTATTTCAGTATCTTTATCTATAGTAAAAAATATTTTTATACCAATTTGATTATAAATATAATGAATTTAAACATTATGATATTTTATTATTAAATATCAAATGGATTATATAATAATTGAACTAATTTTTTCGAAGAATCTAATTACGTTAATTTTAATGAGAATAATTTTAATGAAAAATATGATTACAATCAGACCGAATATGATTTTAGAGATAATAAAACTGAAAATCGAAATTAACATGTTTAGTGGGAGGATCACCCTCATATTTTTTTTAACATACCTAAATATCATATTATTATCATAGTTATTATAGATGTTTATATAGAGTCCACTCTATTAATTCCTTCAATAATTTTTTTCTAATAAATATATAATTTACAAATTTCTTCCACAAGAAATTTAAGAATCATTAATTTGGGTAAATTGAAATATATCAATGGATTAATAATTAAATATTCTTTATGAAATTAATTATTGAAAACTAATCTAACTACTTAGTGATATGAAATTTTGTAGAAATAAACTAATATTTAGATATATAAATGGAAAATCATGAAATATTTTAAGAAATAATGCTAGAATATTTTATCAAGGATATCATTAAAAATAAATTATTATTTATAATGAGACATTAATAAAGGTCTTTTGCATTATAAGAAATTGTAATTATATTATCTTATGTAACACATTATGTATTTAAATTATTTCAAAATTATTTTAATGGTGATATTAAATATGGTTTAATTTATCGCTAACTATATATAAAAAACCTCAAATATTGAGAATTAAAGTAAAATCATCCATTTTTTTAAAAAATTTAAATATAAATATGGGAATAAATAATATCCTAAAGCATTCAAATTGTAATTATTATAATTTTTTTGAATGTCAAAAAATACATTTTAATATATTTTTTAATGAATTGAAGATATTTTAATCATTCCATTTAATATAGATAATATTGTTTTTTGATATATAGTTGTGAAAGTTTGTAATGATGTTTCAAATTGTATGAATTCCACATTTTACATGTGTCTTATGGGATAACTCCAATTCTGATAAGGAAATAAAATCACTAACAACTTTGTATCTCATTCATGTTTGGAATGTTCATTTATTTACTATTAATGTTTTCATCCTTTTTGTTCTTTTAGAGATTCTTTAGGGAAAAAAGCATCTAAAAGTAATTGATTATAGTTTTTATGTCCTAAAACAATAATTAATGTTTTGAAATATTATGGGATGTGGTAGGATGTATTTAGGTAGATATAATGAGTTTCATAACTTTCGTGTAACTCCTAAGAACATGTTTCAGGTTCTAATCCAATCATGAAGAAATTATTCCTTGCGTAAATCATATATCTCCCTACGAAGTCATTTAGGCCATATATTAAAATATTGGTTTCCTATATTTCCCTTATTTTAGATTAAACCCTTTATTGCATCATATTTTACATTCTCAATCCTAGTAGAATATCTATAATATAATTTTATTTTCCCTTCCTATATAATTATTATTTAATTTTATATTCCCCACAGATCTTCAAGGATTTTCAGTGTTTGGGGGTTCTAATATCTCAATTTGGTTATTCAATATTATATGTTGTGTTTTCCTTTTACAAAAATCCCATGGAAAACTACAGTTTTTTGGAGATATAATTCAAGAATAGCACTTGTTGACTAGGTTCATATCTTTGACCTTTAGAGTGTCTTCTATATTCGGTTTATTTAACTCAATTGTTTGTTATAAATTAATGTAGTTATTATTTTATTTCAACTTAAAAAGAATTTTCCATATAAAAATATCATTTTTTCTTATTTTTTATAGTTTATTTAAATTCTTTAAAGGAGTGATTTTTATTTTATAAAAATTGTTTTGACATTAGAAAATAAAGGTATGTATAAAATGGTTTATAGAAATGTTAATATTGATATTTTAATGATGTTTGAATAAATTTGATAAAGTTTAAATTTTATTTCTGAATCAACCTCATTAGAGATAATATTAATTATGAAAATAGTACCTTTGTGAGAGTTAGAAAACCAATGGGACCATTGGTATTTTACAAGAAGTATTGGCAATAAATTTGTAGGTTTGGTGATTAATCTCATATTTTCATATATTTTATACTGTAAATAATTGTTTATAATCCCATAATAGTGTTATTGATTGGGTAATTGTCATGTTTATATGTTTTAGTGTTATTTTGAACCCAAATGTGAAAAACGACTAATTCAGGATTTTTTACAGAATTTTACGTCAGGGGTATTTTGGACATTTTAGGAAAAATAAAATTCCAAATTTTCTGATTCAAATATTTTTATAATAATTATATTATTTACTTCATTTTTTTCTTCTAGACCAGTAGCTGATTCAGTCATCTAAAGGGTCTAAAAATTCATTGAAGATGGGAATTTTTCCGGGAGGATAGCGTGGACCCACCGAACGTAATGGACATCAAACTCAGCCGACACAAGTCTAAATGATGTGTTACCACCTGGGTTATCCCGATAACAGATAGGGGATTCTATAAAATAAATTTTGAGGATGGTTGAGGTCATTAAAGAGGCTAGTGAACGACATGCTTTTGGAGGAACTTTCCTGGTAAGCTTCGTCCAGAAACAAATACCGAAAATAAAAAATTCATAACTCCTTCATACGGTTTCCCAATTAGCTGATATTTAGAGGAGAGACGTCCAAGATATTTATGAACAACATTCATGAAGGGTGAAATGCGTGAAGATGTCATAATGTGGGTCTACAACACGCAAACGTTTTGGAGTGGAATTCTGCCTATAAAAGGAGGCCCCCACCTCCTTTCCAAAGCATCCCATTCTCCATCCATTCCTTCAAGGCACCAAGGAGGAGATCTCCACAGAGGGAGGCCAGGGAAAAATCGTCCCCATTTGATTTATTTTCATTATTTTTGTTTTAGTTTTCAGTTGTAATTTAGATTTATAATAAAATTCATGCATTATTTTTGAGTCCACCCATCCACCCGGTTTTCATCTTCATCTTTCCTCCTTATTTTCTTCTTTTATTATTCTCATATTATCCACCTCGACCTCTTACCCTAAAATATAAGGGTTTAACCTGAGACATGGCCCAGGGGAGGTATGTGGAAAAAATTTCATTTATTCTGTGCTTAAATTCCGTTTTTTCTTAAGTTTGGGATGAGAAAGAGTGATGTGCATGGGTGTGGAGATCATCCACCACGACACTGATCTCAAACTCATTTATATTCTTTTATCAAATATTTTCACTCCCTTCTACTAGATAAAAGCTCTTCATACGATGGAGTTGATCCATTATGTGGTTGAAATGGCATACGATGGAGCCAGGTCTTGGAAGATGACACACTCTCGATCGAGGTGTATCATCAACCTTGATTATAGGAGGTGGTGAAGTTAAGATTGAAAAATGAATTCAAGATTTCACACTAATAAATAAAAGAATATTAATTCATGAATGAGATCTCATAATTGAATTATTAAACTTAATTTAAATACCAACACGGAGAATGATGAAACCCAAATACCAACCAATAAAGTCCATGTTCTTTCTCATTTAATTTCATTTTGTCCTTGAAACTTAGTTTTATCATTTATTTTAATTTAATTGTTTTCCATTACTAGATAATATAAAATCACCAAAAAGAAGTAGATTAGTTAAATTAGATTATATAAGTAAACGATTGAGAAAGATCCTCAAGTGAGACGACCCTGGTCAGCTTCTATGCTTCACTAGGAAAATTAAATTGCTTTTTCCACGCCCTACGACAGGCGTGCGTATTTGATTCTCAATTTCTATTTCTGGATGAAGCATCCAAGAAAGTTCCTCCAAAATAATGTCATTCACTAGCTTCCTTAATGACCTCCAACATCCTAAAAATTTATTTTAGAGATGCCCCTATCTGTCCTCATGATATCCCAGGTGGAAACACATCATTTAGACTTGTGTAGGCCGAGTTTGATGTCTATTACGTTGGGTGGGTCCACACTGTCCCCTCGGAAAAATTCACATGTTCAATGAGTTTTTAGACCCTTTAGATGACCGAATCAGCTCCTGGTCCAGAAGACAAAAATGAAGTAAATGAAATAATGATTCTAAAAAAATCGAATATTAAAATTTGGAATTTAATTTTTTCTGGAAATGATCAAAATACCCCTGATGTAAAATTCTGTCAAAAATCTAGAATTAGTCGTTTTTCACATTTGGGTTCAAAATAACACAAAACACAAAAAACATGACAATTACCCATTCAATAACACTATGTTGGGATTATAAACAATGATTTACAGTATAAAATATATGAAAATATGAGATTCATCATTTGGATATCCACCTTATAATTATATATATATTTACAACACAAACTAAATCCTTTTTAATATCAAGGAGGCACATTTTGGTGACATCACATCTATAGGATCAAGATGATGTTAAGTGAGTACACACCCATTTATATTCCATTTTTCATTTGAGGTGAGAGTATCCTACCAATCCATAATATAATATACTTTATGACCCATTACAAGGGTGATAATTTATTTTTATATTTATAATATGATATTGATTTATGTTTTCAACAAGTTATATAAATATTTGTTTCTTAGACTATTATGAAAATTTTGAAATCCATTTTTTATATTATAATATAGATAAATTTTCACTTATAATTCATTTAAAACAATTTCCAATTTATTATTCATCAAATTTTACAAATGTTGGTAAAAATTTGATATCATAATATATTATCCACTTAATTTGAGAATAAATGAAATAATTTATAAAGTCAAACAATGAAACATTTTGTAAGATCCAACATGGTTTCTGATCAAAAACGAAACATACAATATATAGTTCATTATAGATATTTTATTGTATGGTTTATAAAAGGGAATGAAACCATGGATAATTATTTAGTACACATTTCATTACATTCTTTATTGTGGTTGCGGAGTGGTAGTATACAAACCAACATAACACATGGAGTTGTGATTTAATAATTTTTTTATATAACCTATCATAGGAATCATACATTTATTTCATTAGGGTTAATTTTATCTTTTCTCATATATTTTATCTAGATCTATCTGGTCATGCAATGAGATTCTTCAGAGATTAATTTTTTTCTATTATAATTATTCTATATTTTTAATTCTCTTATTTTTCAAAAATTCATTGGCGTTATTACTTGTATTATTGAAATAATCTCATAACATCTTAATGGATTCTTAGGTTCTTTCCTCTATCTCATTCAGATCAATAACTATCTTTATATCATTCTACATAATGTATCTTATTTCCCATTAGGGGATGAACCAATATGGTGCATGAATCATTGGTTTCAGAGGCCAGTTTATCTCTTTTCTGGAATGTTTTTTTGATTAGATGTAGGATCATCAAGGACCAAGAGGTAAATAGAATATTGGTTCAAGATGAATAATTTGTCTAATGAGATCTTTGTTTATTGGGTTTTATGGGATGTGTGTGTCTTTTGGTTTTGCAATGTTATCGATTATTATTTGGTTTTGTTCATTGATTTCAATGTTTATAATCATATTCTATAATTTTATGTAATATTGGATATATGGAGTATATTTATAGATTGTTGTTCCAATACATGGTCTTGAGAGACATGTGAAACCAAAATATTCAAGTGTATCCTCTTAGAGCTTTTATGGGCTGTGTAAATTTCCATTGATAATGCAGTTATTCCATGTATAATACAAACCATCAGGTTTTTGGAAGTTTTCATTCCTATAATATTTTGATTTCCATACACATTTTTTTTGATTTTATTATATGGAATTTGGGTGATTTTTAAGGGTTCATGATTAATACGGATTAATTTAAATGGAATTTAATGAAGTATTTTTAGAAACAATTAAAAAAAATTGGTTCAAAATTAAAAAATTATAAATCCTATAAATTGATTTTGATTCAAAATGATGTTTTTTTCTAATAAAAATATTTTGGATTTAAAATGATTATTGTTTTTTACGAGGATTTTTAATGACTTGGTAATAAGGTAATTTGATAATTTATTGCAGGGTTATAATATAATGTTAATAATGTTTATTTGGGAACATTTAATGAGTTTATATTGAAATATTTTTAAAACATTGATGGGTTTGATGCATTTTGAAGTAAATATTGTTTAATTTGATAAAAAATAATTAAATTGTTTCTTAAATAAGAAAATTTATTTCTGAAAAGATTCTTGATAAAACCCCTTTTTTGAAAGATATAAATTTTACATTCTTATCCATAAATAGAATATATATATATATCTTATATGTGAATTTATTTTTTGAATTTTTAATATTTTATGTAAACATGGTTATGAGATTTAATAGTGATTTATGTTTCTCCCATGAGGTTTGAGTTCTATTTTATTTAGTGGTGTTCATGGGTTTTTGAGTATACATAAATATATATATTTAAGGGAATATTATTTGTAGTTTGTGAATTAATCCATCTAGATTCACTATCAGGTTGTTTACATTGATCTTATGGGGTTTTTCAACAATGTATTGGGTCTTATATCTTGGTTTTCATCATAATGTTTTCCAATATAAGGTTTTCTTTTGAGTGATACAATACCTAAATACCGCTCATTTATTTTTTAAGAAATATCCTCAAAGAGGAGAAGTCTTGTTTCAGAAGGATGAGGATGTTCAGGTCCAAATTGATAATCCAAATTCTAATAAAGTTTTGTTTGTAATGTAAATTCTAGAGGGTCTTGGTATGATGTTTTAAAAATCATATCATGAATTATTCAAATTTATTTCCTATAATAAAGAGATAAAAAATGTTTAAGTATACAAATTATTTTATAAAGATATTTTCATACAATCTTGATCAATAATAATATTCTTTTTGATGGATTGCTGTTTCAGGGACGATTTTTTATAAGATATCTCATTTGATTTTTTCTCCCGTGATGTAATTTCTTATAGAACATTATTAATGGATTATATCAAAGCTGTTGTTGGCCTATAAAGAACAATAGAGGGGCTTGAGACTTCTCATATTACTCGGTGTGGTTGATGAATCACTTTTAGGGGGAAAAGGGATCATGTAATGTCCGACCTTCTTGGTACCAACATTAAGAGATCACCATTGTTTCTATCATTAGATCCTTATAGATGTTAGTATGTATTTATTTATCGATAATGATAATTATGATATTGGTGGCATGATTATCTTGTAATTCCTAATGACTATCAAATTTTTGGTCTTTTATGTCACACAAATGTGTATATATATATATATATATATTTAGTAAGGCTATTACTCATAAGAGAAGTGGAGAAAATTTTATCTCCAATGACGATGCTTAGGTTCAACTTAAAAAACCTGATGCAAGTTTGTGTGTTGTTTGAATTTTTATTTGATGCACTCTATTTCTTATTGATGACTTTTTATTATTGAAGTCCGTGTTATAGTGTTTTGAAATTTTAGTGGTAATGTATTTAATAAAATTTTTCGTTGATGGATTCTATCTTCTTGTTAAAAGGATCTAATTTATTTTTATTTTTCACATTATATTTATATAATTTTTAGTTCTTAGAATTTATGGGAAACTGAATAAAATATTGAATTTGAGTGGAATTATTAATTGTATTTCAAGAATCAAATGGGGAAAATTGGATATTGAAATATTTGAGATTTATTCAAGTCTGGTTATACTATCAAATTCTCTTGAATATTCTATATGGAATGTTGTTTTCATTTGGAATACCAGTGCCTTGTTGATTATTTTATCCCATTTTTTGTATATTGGGCTATGATATGGGAATTGTTTAAAAACAATTACATAAAAATCCATTGTAGGTGTTGAGGAAATCATGATATTGTGTTGGTTATTATATTACGTTTTTTGGATTCTATGAGAGTTTTAATTTCAAAAACATGATCACAAGTCTCTGAAAATTTAACATAGGTAATACTATATAATTCCTATAGAGGTATGAATTTTTTTTTGGTATTTCATGTTTTTCTCTATTTTTCTCATAGATCATTTTTCTTTGTTTCTATACATGGGATGTTAATTTTTCCCTTATTGCACCAATGTGATTTATTTGTATTATCATGTTAGTTGTTTTTTAGGTTTTGTAGAGATATTTATGTTTGTATTCATTAATAATTGAAATGTCATGGAACCATTATTTTGATAATGAAGGATAGACAGTAGATGAAACCACTATGGATTATTATATTTCTTATCTAGTTTTGTATCTTTGTAAATTTATTGGAAGGTTCTAATAGTCTATGATGAAATGATGATATAGCTTAATTAAATGTTTCTGTGGTGAGAACCATCTATGAGTCTCAAAAATTAAATATTTGATTAACTATATTTCCCATAGATAATTATTTATATATTGGTGGTTGATGAATGGAATAACGGTTTCCTTGGGAATGAAAATTATTTCATATTTTATAATCATGAATGGATGCTATCTCCTAAACAACTTCATTGATTTTTATTTGACCCTACAGTCTAATGAATAGGTGGTTACTATTTATACATAGGATAAAGGTTGGCGGCTGAGATGGAATTTGATTTTCTAATAGTTCAATCATTGGTTTGGGTAGTATCCTAAATGATTATCCTCTCTGGTGTGTCATATAAGTCTCCAAATCCAGAATCCAGGATGATGTGGGTTTATTTTAAAAATTAAAATTGATTTGGGTGGATAAAATTAATGGAGTGGTTGGAATATTGGGAATTTATTTAAAATAAGTCATTAAATTTCCATAAAAATGAGTAAATGATTGGAACTAATCATTTTTAGTTTGTTTTTCATGTATAGTTCATATTGAAATGTGTTCGATGAGTTTTTATAATTCGATTAAACCTATTTAAATAGAACAAATATTATAATTAGTTAAATTGATTTATTTATAAAAATGAAAAATTATTTTGGGTATAATTTTTTATAATAACTATTCATTCAAAAGAAATTAAATATTAAATTGGTATGTATCTTATGAACATTCCATTAAAAATGAGATTTTGTATTTTAGCCAGACATTCGAATGAAATTTTGATAAACTGAAAATAAATTTTAATTATTTTCTATTCCAAATTATTATTTCTAAAAATAAAATTTAGGATTTAAAAAATTATTTTGGGAAAATATCATGGTTTTAAAAAGAATCTATAAAAGAACTAAATTATGATTATATTATTTAAAATCAGAATTGTTTATTGTTTAATTTTTTTAGGGTGGTGCTGTTTTTATTTTATTTTTTTTCATTTGGTTTTCCCTTTTAACATTGAATCTTATAGTATTTTATGGGTTAAATTCTAGTTTATCATGATTTTTATTTCATTAATTTCTATTGATTGGATTGACCATGTAAATGATTTAAGGAATTATAGGATGTTCATGTCTTTGAATTTCTAAGTACTATGTGTCATATAGTTTGATAGTGTGATCCCTTTGTTGATGTTCTTTACCTAGAGGTTTTGGTCAGGTTTCATTTGTATTTTGGTTAATATTTTTATTTAATGGTTACTGTATCTTTTAGTGGTTGTAGTTTCATGAGTTTTGGATTTTTTTGGTATCTGAGGTATAACCTGTGTTAGATTTTAACTTTGGAGATATAATAATTTCTTTCTACTTGACCAAAAATAATTTATAAGAAATTATAGTGAATAAAATTTAAATAGTTGATAGATTATAACCTCATAATATATTATTTAGATATTGAAGTTTATTTTATTTTGTAATATTTTTTTTCTAGACTTTACATTAGGGTACTTTTATTTCCATGGATGATTTATAATTTATTTTATTTTGTTATTCCTAATTTTAAACATCACTCAATGATGTAAAATATTTTAAATAGTAGGTGTATTTTTAGAGGAAGAGTTTCTATGTTTTAATAGTTTTATTCATCACCTTGATAGTTGTTTTGTCTATACAAAAATATAGAAGAAACCATTTAAGGATAGAATCATGTTTCATGATGCGAACTTGTTAAGAAAAACTTCTAATATAACGACCCATACTTTACATACATTGTTAATACTTCAAAATTGAAGCACACTTATTACAACATATGACAAAACCACAAAGGACCGTATAGGTATAGTGTCTTTAGAAACTGGGAAACATAAAAAACTGGTTCATAAATCTTCTACAGTGTCTCCCATTTATTTCATCATATCTAGGGTCCCTTTTAGCATATTCTACTTAATATCCATCTTCCTGACCTGGGGGAAAGAAAACATAAAAGGGTGAGCTCAAATGCTCAGCAAGGGAAAATAAAGGAAATAAAAATCATATCATATCTTTTTTAAAAATCAAAACCTGCAAAAGAGATCATAATATCTTAACATGGAATAAATCATAGAAGTGAAAATGAGATCCCCATAATCATAACATAAAACTTGAAACTTTTTGGCATGCACACATAATCATGGAAAATCATTTCTTGTTAGTCATGACTCATTGCCAAGACTATCTTAGTGGACAAAGTCCCTTTCTGAACCGAGTTCACTCCTCGTTTCAGTCCTGTATCACTGAACTGAAATAACCTTTCGTTCCAACCATGTCTATCTCATGAGATATAAAATCTTTACCCAATGCATTGGAGGGATATATAGGTCCCACCCATCTTATAATGAATCCTTTCTTATGTGTGCCACATAATCATAAAACATACATCATCGCATAACACATGTAACAAAAATGGGATTCTTGAAACATCATGACATCATAAATCAATTCATATAAGATAAAGGAATTCATAAAAATAATTTCATCACAACATGATCAAATCAATTTAATAATAGGGATAAAAACAGAACCCTTTATTATCTTAGATTGAAAATAATTTTGATAAAACACTTGAACTCCATTCTTGAGGAAAATATCCTTTCTTCTTCAAAAACATTTTTCCTTTAATAACATGTCATACAACTTTAAAATAAAAGAAGTTGATTAAAAATAAACTTGAAAACTTGTAAAGGAAGCTTCTTGGAAATAATGTTTTAAAAATCCATTCATGCCGTATAAGTTAAAAAAACATTCTTCGTACTTTTGTCGGAAAAGTCAAAAAGTATCTCGTACGAAAAAAACGACAAATGATTCCTTTCATATTCTTTACTAAAAATTCACCGAAGGGTAAAATTGGATTTAAACTATTGTAAGTGGATGGAAACAATATTACATATTTATGGAACATGGATGTGGATGATAAAATACACCCCAGTAAATGCCAAAGTAAAAAAAATCTCGGATAAAAATGAGATTGTGATATTTTCCTTACCTTAGGTCCGATTTGCTTTGTACGTGTCCGAAGCTCCTGTATAATGGTTTAAAAAATGTTATTGACTTATTCCAGAATCATACATATTGATATGATATCATATATGGTCATATTCTTAGCTTCTTGTTAGTAATATTTCATTGTTACTTGTTACTCGGGTCTTTATTGCCTTTTGTTCTTATGCGTGTTTTGCCGAATAAATTCTTATTCCTCTTTTGAGGTTATAGATACCTTATATCCAGAATGGTATTAGTGTAACATATATCATATTTATTCATTCAATTAATTTATATAATTACTATGTAATTATGATCATGTAGAACGAGTCGCATCACATCGTGGAGACGGTATTCCGTACGTACGCACGAGTGATGATATCGTTCCTATGATCGTGGAACTGTATTGGAGTATTTATATATTATTTCAGTATCAATATTACTTTATAATAATCATAAATAGTTACTCATTACACCATTATTCCCATCCTTGTAAGGTGGTGGTGGAAAATAGATTACACCACGGCGTGGAGATGGTATTCCGTACGTACGCACGCGCGGTGATTTCATTTTTCCGTAGGATGGATAGAAGGTGAATTAGGGTTGTTTCATATTTATAATAACATATCAGTATGTAAGTAATAATGATGTTATTACTTTATCATGAAACAACTAAATTAGAAGAAGTTGAAGAAGAAAGAAATTGAAAAGATCGGTAACGGATATTACCTCTTCTTTGGAACACCTCTTTGAATCCCCCACTTAGGGAACTATGATTGTTCTTTGAAGAAGACCAGGACCTCTAGGATTATTCTAGGGAAGTGGAGAGGTGAAAATGGCAGGGTTTGGCCGAGCTTGAGTGCTCAAATTGGTGTGAGGAGGAGGGGGAGGAGGTTCCCTTTTATAAGGGAGGAGAGGGGCACCTTAGGAATATCTCAAAATATTATTTCATATTAAAGTCAAAATCGGTTTATAATGGTTCCAAAGGGTCTTATTTAGAAGCTAAAGTGGGGATGGGTCGAAATCCTATCAACCAATAGGATTTAGACAAGTTAAGGGTATTATTTTAACCTTATCAATTAGATTTAACTCTAAGTTAAATAATTTAACTTTTACCGTGTCTTTTTGTTTTCATTCACTATAAGGTTAATAACATGCCAAAAGAACCCCAAATTGTTTATTATTAATATATATATCCTTATCTAAGTCATTTGGCCGAACCTTAGATTTTTAGGAATAAAATAACAATTAATAATATAATATTTGATTTAAAAACTATTTTGTGTCAATTTTGACACTATTTG
Source organism: Viscum album (assembly GCA_963277665.1). NCBI lineage: Eukaryota > Viridiplantae > Streptophyta > Magnoliopsida > Santalales > Viscaceae > Viscum > Viscum album. The sequence continues at coordinate 809,960,120 of OY728130.1, forward strand.
ATATATGATTTTTGTGAAAGTCATAACAGAATTATATGTTCGAATAAAGTTGATTAAATCAACACTAATATATCATAGTAACCTATAAAATTAGTGGAATTCATAAAAAGTCTCAAATTACATTTATTTTGGTGTTTATAACATCAATTATGTCAATATTTCATTAATAAGTTAATTACTGCATCATCATTGGGTCATAAATAAATTAAATTATTTAATGTCTAAAAATTAAAAATAAAATACCATTATGTAGGAAATATTTTTAGCTTTCTAATGAATATTTATAGTCTAATTTATCTTATGTATGACCCCATATTAAAAATGATTTACTTATTAAACTTTGATTTTAACTATTTTAACCCTTCTTTAAATAAATGAATAATAAATGTCCTAATCTAATCCAAGTGGGCCTAAATGGTCATATTTTATTCCTAAGTTTGTTTTTGGTCGAATTACACTTGTCCAATAGAATTAGGACATGTGTTAGGGTAATAGTAATATCATATTTACCCTTAGTTACCCTATTTACTATTAACCGCGGTAAAAAAAAGTAAAAAGTTACTATTCACCAAAAAAATTATTTTCATCTCATTGAACCACATTTAAGTCCTTGATATTAACCGTGTCTCTCGGATTTTCAAAATTCCATTCAGAGAAGCGGTAAAATTATGTTTTATGCAAAATTCAGTTTTTTAACCTACCACTTAGTGGTTTCACTATTCATCAAAAATTGAAAGTTTTCAGAAACATACCAAAATTTCACCCTAGGATAATTTCGGTATTCCGAATCCAAAAATGAATTCCATTTTAAAAAATAAAATTTATAAAATTTCAAAAAGTGGATATTACTATTCATAACGGCTAGTTTTAATAGCATATTGTTGTTTAGTGAAACTCGGTATTGCGTACGACGCAAGCTATCGAGGAAGGTCGCGATTGCGTGTAAAGAAAGCCAAGCAAGTGTTGTGTAGAAAATGATTCCTTTGATGATTTATATAACATAAAAGTCTCGGGTGTTACATCTAAAATATTGGTTTCATAGTTTTCATCTTGGATGACATACCCCTATTGTTGCATCCATTTCTGATTTCTCAAATCTAGTATCACCTCTCTCATCCGTATATATCCATACCATTTCTATTGGTGTAATATTTTTGGTAATTCACCCAATATCATAAATTTTTCTCAGTGTATGTTTTATCTCTTATATTATTTTAGGGTTTCCTCTTTATCCCCTATTTTATATTATATAAAAGTTTTATTATAGCCTAGAATTTTTTTGATATAAAATTAATGAGGAATATTTTTGGTTAATGGCTCAATATTTCCTCATTGGTCATATTCTCTAATAGATTTGTTGATCTAGAGGATGAATCTTGTTTCATAAGAATGATTTAACCTATGAATTTTAGTTATTTTATTTTTTCGAAAATATTTTTTAATTTTCATTAATGAATTTTTTTCATTCCATGAAATAAATTTTTAATGTAGTTTATAAATTGTTTCTGAACATGGTTTTGTACTATTTTTTAAATTTGGTGTAATTATTTATTTATTTGATAAATATTTATTTATATTGATGAAGAAACGTATTTAAGATGATTTTAATTGTAAAAATAGGTATACTAGGATATGATGGAATCCCATGGGATCCTGAGTATAAAGTTGGTATTCTTAGAAAACAAGTTTGGTTAGCCTCTGTTGAAGTAGATATATTATGTAAATACTAACTAATTTTTTATAATGCTTGTTAGAAACTTATTGATGATCTAATATACCTAAGATATTGTTCTAGGTATGTTAGTGGACATATTGTTATTTTTTCAGCTTCATTTTGGGTGTGAGGATCATAACTATTCCAAATATGATATACCATTTGTCTCCACAATATGTTGTAAAATTATTTTATTATCCATGATGAATATTTATTCTCATTTTTAAAATTGTTTTATATATATATATATATATTAGACTGATATATAATGGTCGATTTCTGTAACACCCTGAGATTTTATGAGATATATATATTTTTTTAAATTTCTTAGATGTTTTCTATTGTACACTACACCAAGATTAGTGTGTACTGTATGCAACACCGTATTAGTTTTTAGTATACGCAACACTATTATTGGCTCGTGTTACACACAATTTTAAGTTCATTTTGTTGAAATTATTCTACGCATCATTTAGTATAGATTTTTTTAATGTATATATGAAATAAGTAATGATTATGTTATACACAACATCAAAGGGATCTTACACTACACACATCCCTGACATGGCATGCATTACACGCAATCACGACCTTCCCCGAAAGTGTGTGTGGGACCCAATATCGGGTTTCACTAAAAAAATGAAAAATTGTTATAATATTATTATGAACTAGCCGTTATGAATATTATTAAGTACATGTTGAGTTTTATAACATTATTATTCATCTTACACATTTTCTAGAACATGGTATGAGAGAAAAATAAATTTTTCGGGTAAAATATTTATTTTTTTAAAAAATGTTGTTTTGTCGCCTTTTGATGGTGCACCAACATTAAATATATTTTTTGACATGTTTATAGTTTAAATTTTTCAAAATAAAATTCTTATTTGGAATCAGGATATAAAAATTTACTTTGGATAAAATTTTCATATTATTATGATAACATTCATATTTTAATTAATAGTAAAAACACACTATATTTTAATAAAAAACAACTTTATCATGGTAATAATTGATATGGTTAAATTATAATATATAATGGTTTTAATTTATATATAGAATATATTTTTAACATTTAATATAATTCATGTCATTAGAATTGATTTTACATTGAATTCATAGGTAAAATCATTTCAATCTTTTGCAATGTTTTATCTTTTAAAAATCGTTTTCATAACAATAAGAATAATTTTAAACTAATTTATGCAAATTTTTTGATTTGTATTTGGAAAATTTAATTCCATATTCAGAATCAGTAGGTCCAAATTATGTTAATAGGAAACTTTTTATTCTTGGGCATTATGAATAGTAACTACGGTAAATTTTATTTACCATAGTTCAAGGTAAATCGAGTAATTAAGGGTAAATATAATATTATAAAATTAACTTAACACTTGTATTAATATAATTGGATGATTATATTTTTCCTGAGGCATATTTGGGTGGAAATGGAATCCATTGGAACCCACTTGTATGTTATTAAGACCATTAATTTATTTTATTTTTATGAAAGTGAAATATGTCTCACACCAACATTAACAATTAAAGTATTTTTAATATAAGGTTATACAGAATATAATTTCGATTATAAATAAAAATTTGAAGGCTAAATTTTTTTTATGTTAATTTATTTTTAATTTTTGGCTGATATTTAATTACCTTAACATCTTATACATTTAGTATGAAGAAATAATTTATTTTGATAAAAAATCATTAATATTTTTTTTATTACAATAATAATAAACATCAAAAGGACCCAAAACATGAACAAAACATACTAGTAGTGTATATCTCTACCCTAAGAATCCTAGGGTCGGAATATGGACCACATGGAGCTTTAAAAAACAGATTAGGACATTTATATTATTTTATTTTAAATGTGGTCGAAGTTGTGAGCTTCATACTTTAATAAAGATAATATTTTAAAAGTCATTTTTAGAAGATAAATTCGACTAAAAGTATTATAATGAAATATATTATATTTATCTTCATCATAGTATTTTAATTTTAATTTTTATAAAATAAATAGGTATATTAAATAATTATACAAAAATGTTGTAATAATTATTTTACTAAGAGAAATATCAAATAAATTATTTTAAAAGTATTAAAATAAATATTATATGAACTAATTAATCTACTACACTAATTTTATAGAGGAATATGACTTTATATTAATCTATTAAATAGTTTTTTTGAAAATATATTATCTTTGTATTTTATTTAAATTCAAATAAATGAATTGTGTCAAAATTGACACTATTGATTTTTTATATTAATAAATTTCATAAAAATCACAAAAATATTTAGAAATCAAAAATTAAAATTTATAAGATATAAAATGTCATAAAGTATCAAATTATGTATAATTAGAAACACATAAGTAAATATTTATAACCATATAAAATTTATAACATTATTATCACAAATAAAATAAATAGATTACATAAGGATAAATCAGAATGATGAGGTTTAAAATAAAATAAAAACATGTCTAAATTTAATATGTTGATTATATTAAAACTTTATATTATATAATATCCTTATTTTATTTACATTTAATGTTTTCATGTGGGGTTTGGGTTTATTATTAATAAATATTTTAGAGGTTTGTAAAAGTTCCCATCTCCTCTCTTATAAAAGGAAAACTCCTCTCTCTCCTTCTCACACCATTTTGGAACCTTCAACATCTACCAACCCATACTAATTTATCTTCTACCTTTCCCTAAAAACACACTAGAGGTCCTGGTATTCTCAAATGACCATCTTTAGTGCCTTAAGTGGAGGTTTAGAAGTGGCGCGTCAAAGAAGAGGTAATATTATTTACAGATTCATTCAAGTTTATTTATTCATAAACATCCTCTTATTTATTTATTTAATTATAAAGTAATACAATAAGTATCACTAATATACATATATGATATTATAAATATGATACAACCCCATTTCACCTTCTATCCCACCTCCGGAAAACAAAATCACCGCGCATGCGTACTTACGGAATAACGTATCCATGCTGTGGTGAAATCTATTTTTTCACCACCACCATAACTGGATGGGTATATTGGTGTAAATAGTAAATATATATGGTTATTATAAAATAATACTGATTCTGAGATATTATATCATCCACTCCAATTCCATTCAATAATTATGGGAATGATATCATCGCTCGTACGTACGTATAGATTACCATCTCCACAGCGCGATAAGATCCATTCTCCATGTTAACCATTCGAGAATGATTATAATGTATATATAATAAGTAATAATGAAATATATTACATAATAATGTTACTATATTTATGTAAATATATGTTTCATTTACTTAATTCCATTCAATTTAATAAGGAAACGGAAACAGCGTTTATGCGTACATATGATTTACCGTCTCCATGAACGGTGTATTTATATCCATTTATCGATCTATTATATATATATGTATATTATGAATATATATTATATATAAATAATTTTTTACATTCTATAAGTAAGTAATCATGATCTAAGTAATCATATTAATAATTTGAAGTCAAAACACGGACGATAAATGAAACGATTTTACCGAAAACATTGCTTTAACACAGAGTTGACAAACGAATGGGTAATATAAAGTTTTAAGTGAATCATATATGATGTATTAAATATTATTATGTTTCTATAAATAGTTAATAATATTTTAAAACCCACTATACAGGAGTCTCAGACACACACAGATGAAATTGGACATAAGGTAAGGGATAATTAATCCAATCTCGCTCTAATCCGATATTGTTTATTCGTAAGTTTTTACTGGGTGAATGTTTATTATCCATGTCCAAGTTTTCTAGAAATGTTTTAATAAATTTTTTACTATTCTTATATATATTTTTAAAGTCATTTTTACCCTTTTTGACTTTTACCACTTTGTATGGATGTAGTCTTTCCTTTTTTAACATATAAGGTAATTTTTTACTTTTCCAGCAAAAGTACGAGATGAATGTTTTTTTAACTTATACGGTGTGAATGTATCTTTTTACGGTTTCATAATACCTTATATAAATGAATATTCCCCTACAGTATTTCATGATTATTTTAAACACAATTATTTTCTTTTAAAATTGGACGATATTTTGAGAAAAGAAAATGATTTTAAAGAAGAAATGATATTTTCGTCAAGAATTCATTTCAAGTGTTTATTCAAACCTATTTCCCATATAAGAAGAAATTATTTATTATTATTGTGTTTCAATTACAATGACTCTATTATTTACATGGTTTTATTCTTCTTATGCTTAAATGATATCAATTTGTTTTATATATATTATGTTAAGATGGGATGATGTTTATGAAACCCATTTTATTCTTTGGGTTATGATGCAATATTTATGACTGTGTTGTGGAACACGTAATAATGATTCCAATATGAGATGGGTGGGACCTATATCTACCTACAATTCGTTGGGTAAATATTTATATCTCATGATATAGACATGGATGGAAGGATAAGTGAATCTGGTTCATTAATACACGGCTGGAACGACAAGCAAACCCGATTCAGTAATGGACTTTGTCCACTATGATGGTCTTGGAAATAATTCCTTGGATACTATGGAAATAATAACATGTTATTAATGGTTTCCACAATTATATGTTTTATTCCCATTATATTTTATCATGTTTAATGTTCCATTATGATCTATGCCTTATGCACTTCCAAGATTTATGTCATTACTCATGATTTTGATGTTTTATGTTCATGTTCTTACGTTCAAACATTTATGGATTGTTTTAGGTTCTCCATGTTTAACCTTACTGAACATTGGAGCTCACCATTTTTATGTTTTCTTATCCCAAGGATATATTGAATTTTTTAGGTAAGAAAAACAAATGGGAAGATATTTATGGGAGAAGTTGAAGATCTTTCACCATGTTTAGAATATTGTTTTTCGAGTTTCCAAAAAACTAAACTGATACGGTCTTTGGGCATCTATTTTTGTCATGTATTATGTTTTCTATAAAAGTAATGTGATTTCCATGTATGTCAATATTTGGGTCTTTACATTGGTATCAGAGTGAAGTATTAGCTAACCTTTGGAAACTTGGATGTGAAAACTATAGTGAGATTCCTAGAGATATTTCTAAGGAATATGTAGGAATGTCCATAAGGGTAAGTATAAGTATAGGTTACCATCATAGAATTTTGATACGAATCATGAATAACCTAGGATTAATCCTAATATGTTAGAGACAGAAAGTACTCCCCTAGATTATGTTATTTTCCTGGTATGATTTTTTCCTCTCACACTATCCTTTTTGGGTTTTAGATAATGGCTGGAACCTGAATGAACCGTGTTAATGATCAATGAAATGGGAAATGTAATGATTGTCCTCCAGAACAACCAAATGTTATGGTAAATAGAGTTCAAAATCTTATTTCTATAATTACACAATCTATGAATCATTCTGGACTTCCAAATGAGAAGACAAGGGAACAATATTCTATTGTGTCCTTCAAGAGGCAACTTCCACCTTCTTTCAGTGGGTCTTCTAATCCAATTGTTTCTGAAAAATGGATCAGTACCATTGAAAATATATTTTCCATACATCATTGTACATAGAATGAAAAATTAATTTTGGCTGTTTACTGGTTAGAAGGTGAAGTAGTCTTGTGGTGGAATCCAATTAAGAATACAGGGCCGCATGTTGAAATTGATTCCATGGAATGGGATGAGTTCAAGAACTTGTTTTTGAATAAGTACTTTCCTCGTATTCTTTGAACAAAGATGGAAAAGGAGTCCTTTGAGCTTATGAAAAAGGATAATGAATATGTTGGTCTATACGAGGTGAATTTTACAAGGCTTTCAAGGTATGCAGCTAGATTTATCATCCAACCTGAATGTAAAATTGATCGATTCGTCAGTGGCTTAAAACCATGTATTTCAATGGTATTATAAATAAGAGACTTCAATAGCTATGAACAAATTGTGCATTGTTCTACCAAGGTTGAACTGAAAGTTTTTGTTACATATCCATCTCATGGTTTTGAAAAAAAAAAGACAGATGAAGTTCAAGGAAAAGTTTCCAAACAATGGTGAAAAGAAGGTGAATGTTTTTTATGATCAAAGTGTGGAAAGAAGCATGGTGGAGATTTTTGATAAGGTAATTGAAAATTTTTCAAGTGTGAAAAATAAGGTCATCAAGCAGATGAGTGATGAAGTAATGGGAAAAATTTTCTAATGATGTGAATAAAGAAAACACTACAGGGAACACTCCAGAAACACTTAAATGCATCAAGTCTAAGGAAATGGGGCATTATTATAATCAATGCCCTACTCCATGGGTTAATGATGATCGACATGGAATCCTCATAATGTAAAGGACAAAGGGAAATCACATGTGATCAATATTTTTGATGTTGAGTATTAAAATGATGTTGTGGAATGATTATGTGTTTATATTATAGGATTTCAAAATATTATCATGGAATCTCATTTATAGTATCATGGAATTTTGGAATATATATGTATTTTTTTCAATAATCATATGTTACCGGTAACCATGAAAAGTTGTTGAAATATTTTTGGAATGCAGATGATATGCACATAATGATGGGATAAGGAGAAAATAATTTGATTGATATTATTAATGAGCTCATGACTGATATAAGGACAAAGTTTCATCCTAGTTTGCGTATAATGAATTTTTGGGATTTTGGTATGTTGAAAGAGTTTACATTTGATAGCATGTATGTTTTCAATAAGGTTCAATCGTAATTCATGTTGCAAGAGAATACATGATTACGGTATTCCAATGTTTGTAATGCGATCAACAAGATATAGCTTATGATATGTGGAGGATAAATGATGGTGTTCACGTGCTTGTTATTGACCTTTCAAGTAATCGTTTTCTTTATAATATGAGATTGGAAAAATGTATTTTTGATAAGCCTAAATATTGGAATGGATTATGTTAGACATAAGTTAATATTATTTAAGGATAAATCCTTTTTTCGATATTATTTCTGGAATGTTATAATGTTGTAGTTTTAGAAAAAGGGTAACCTGCAGGACGAGCAACAACCCTTCGCATCGGACAAGGTTGTGGGAATCGAAACCACAACCAAAGTGAGATAGGCATTTATCACTTACAATTGGGCTACAGGAAGTCGCTGGTTAGTAGAAATTATTTTTATTTTATTAATCAGTATGATTGTTGAAGTATAATTCCATTTTTGGAATCATACACGGTTAATCTCACAACAAGATGGATTTATGTATATAATTTTTTCTAACCATATGTTTGTGATAGATGGAATGACATGTCATTCAATCGTATGATCTCATAACCCTATAGGGAAGACAAATTAAACTAAATTTATTGAAGAGATGAAGTGGATATTGTTCAATGCACAAAAAACAGTGAGATTGTACCAAAATCAAGTAAGCATATAATTTAATTAAAAAATTCTTCAATATATGTGAAATGATATTGAAAACTAAAATTTTTGTCCTAATTCCCTCATATATGATGAATCAGATGGTACATTAGATCATCACAAATTTATGTCTTTGTGATTATTGGATTTATCATTGCCATGTCCTCTACCACTCTTCATCAGAAGTTGATGGTTATATTTCACATCCATATCCATATTTTCACCTATGTTCTCCTATGTGGAAATCCAGTGATTAGCTTATTTGGGTAAATTTTATGTTTCATACTTCACATTTTAAAATTAAGATTTAGTATTCCTTTTTACGATGTGGGTTTCTAGGAATGAAACTTTCAAGTAGTAAATGATTTATAACACCGACGAATTTCGATGGAAAATTCATTTTATGGGGGGTAGAATGTAACACCCCAATATTTTATGAGATATATTCTTTTTAATTTTATTGATGTATTCTATTTTATAATACACCATGATTATCTTGTAATGTATGCATCACCGTATTAGCTTGAAGTATATGGAACACTATTATTGGCTCGTGTTACACACATTTTCATGTTCATTTTGTGGAAATTATTCTACGCAACATTAAGTATAGATTTTGTTTAATGTATAAATGCAATAATTTTTTATTATGTTGTAATCAAAACCAAATCGACATTGCACTACACACATCCCTGACATGGATGGCATTACACGCAATCGCGACCTTCCTCGATAGCATGTGTAGTACACAATACCGTGTTTCGCTAAAAATAATATATTGTTATAAAATAATTATGAACTAGCCGTTAGGAAGAGTATTAAGTACATTATTAATTTTATAATATTATTATTAATCTTACAAATTTTCTGTAGTTGGGGTTTGGCTTAGTGGTAAGCACCCCTTAAATCAATATGAATAATGGGGGTTCAAAACCCATTGGGTGCTGGTACTGTAGAAGCACTGTAGCACACTGTAGCAGCGGTGGCACTGTAGCAACAGCGGGCACTATAGCGGTGGCAGAGCACTGTAGCGGCGGCGGGTACTTTGTAGTACTGTAGCAATGCGGGTACTGTAGTAGTACTATTCACAGAATGGGCTTTGGGCCAAGAAAATGGGCATACGGGTCATGTAATGGGCTAAATGCCCATTGGGCCTTCGGGCTATGTAATGGGTCTCCCTCTACCCAGTTAAAGAGGTATTTTCTTTACATTAATAATAAAAATGAGGGTTCGGCCCCAACCTCTAAAAAAAATTAATCTTACAAATTTTCTATAACATGGAATGAGAACTAAATAATTTTTTCTGGAAAAATACGTATTTTTAAAAAAATGCTGTTTTGTCTCCTTTTGATGGAGAACCAACATTAAATCTAGTTTATGAAATTTTTATAAGATCAATTTGATAAAATAAAATTCTTATTTGGAATAAAGATATAAAAATTTACTTTGGATAAAATTTTCATATTATTCTGATAACATTCATATTTTAATGAATTTTAAAAACACAGAATATTTTAATTAAGAATAACTTTTTTCATAGTAATAATTTATATGGTTAATTTATAATATTGAATGGTTTAAAAGTATAAATAGAATATATTTTTAACATTTATTATATTGCATGTCATTAGAATTGATTTTCTATTGAATTCATTGTAAAATCATTTCAATCTTTTGCAATGTTTTAACTTTTAAAACTCATTTTCTTAACAATGAGATTAATTTTAAATTATTTTCTACAACTTTTGTGATTGGGATTTGGAAAATTGGATTCTTTATTTGGAATAATTATGTCCAAATAATATTAATAGGCTATGTTTTATTTTTGGGCCCATTGAATAGTAAATATGGTATATTGTATTTATCATAGTTCATGGTTAATCAGGTAATTAAGGGTAAATATGAAATTATAAAATTACCCTAATAATTGCCTTAATATAAATGTATGATTATATTTCATCTTAATGAATATTTGGGTCGAAATTGAATCTATTTGAATCCACTTGGATTTGATTAAGACCTTTAATTTATTTTATTTTAAAGAATGTGAAATATGTCTCACTCAAACATTAATAATTAAAGTATTTTTAATATAAGGTTATACAGAATATAAATTCTACTATAAATACAAATTTGAAATTTAAATTTTTTGTTATGGTAATTTATTTGTAATTATTAAGAGATATTTAAAAACCTTAATAGCTTATACCATAATGATTCACAAATTATTTATTTAGTAAAAAATCAATAATATAGTTTTTATTAAAATAATAATACCTATAAAAAGGACTAGAAAATTGACCAAACCATATTAGTCGAGTATATCTATACCCTAAACATCCAAGGGATGAATTATGGTCCATTTTTTGCTTTATAAAATATATTCGGACATTTATATTATTTTATTTTAAATGAGGTCAATGTTGTAACATTCATACTGTAATAAAGATAATTTTTTAAAAGTTGTTTGTTTTAGAAGATAAATTCGACTAAAATTATTCTTATGAAAAATCTTATATTTATATTCATCATAGTAGTTTATTTTTAATTTTTATTCAATAAATATGTATATTAAAAAATTATACAAAAATGTTGTATTAAATATGTAATGAAGAGAAATATTAAATAAATGATTTTAAAAGTATTAAAATAAATATTACATGAAAAAATTAATGTTCTACACTAATTTTCAAGATGAATTGGACATTTTATTAATCTATTAAATAGTTTTATTTGAAATTATATCCTCTGTGGATTTTATTTAAATTCAAATAAATGAATTTTGTCAAAATCGACACAATTGATATTTTATATTATTAAATTATTTAAAAATAACCAATATATTTAAAAATTAAAAATTAAAAATTATATGATCTAACATGACATACCATATCAGATTATGTATAATTAAAAGCACATAATTTAATATATTACCCATATAAAATTTATAACATTATTCCCACAAATAAAATTTAATAGATTAAATAAGGATAAATCAAAATGATAAGTATTAAAATAATATCAAAACATGTATAAAATTAATTGTCTGATGAGATTACAACCCAATCTTATCTAATATCCTAATTTTAGACACTTTGGAATTTTTTATGTAGGGTTTGGGTTTATTATAAATTAATATTTTAGAGGTTTCCAAAAGTTCCCCACTCCTCTCTTCTAAAAGGGACACTCCTCCCTATCCTTCTCAGACCATTTTTGAGCCTTAATGCTTTTCAAACCCCGGACAGTTTCTCTTCTCCACATCCCTAGAAGCATAATTGATGTACTGTCCATCTCAAAAGACCAACTTCAGTGCCTTTAGAGGAGGTTTAGAAGTGGCGCGTCGAAGAAGTGGTAATATCTTTTACCGATTCATTCAAGTTTTTTTCTTATTCAACTTCCTATTAATTAGTTGTTTCATTTTAATGTAATAAAATACGTATCAAAAATACACTTATATGATATTATAAATATGATACAACCCAATTTCACCTTCTATCCATCCTCCAGAAAAAGAAATAACCGCGTGTGCGTACGTACGGAATACCTTCTCCATACTGTGGTGAAATCTGTTTTTCCGCCACCACCTTACATGGATTGGTATAATGGAGTAAAGAATAACTATATATGGATATTATAACATCATACTAATTCTGAGATATTATATCATCCACTACAATTCCATTCAACAATTATGGGAACAATATCATCACTCGTACGTACGTAGAGATTACCGTCTCCACGACGCGATGAGATTCATTCTCCATGTTAACCATTAAATTTTTATTATAAATTATAAATAATAAGTAATCATGAAAGATATTAAATAATAATGATACTGTATTTATGATCATATATGATTCATTTTCTAAATTCCATTCACTTTAATAAGGAAATAAAAAACAGCGTTCATACGTACGTACGACCTACCGTCTCCATCAACAATGTATTTATTTCTATTTATCGATCTATTATATATATGTATATTATGAATATATATTATATATAAATCATGGATTATATTCTGGAAGTATTTAATCATGATCTTTTTAATCATATGAATAATTTCAAGTCAATACACAGACGATAAATGAAACGATTATACCGAAAACACTGCTTTAACATGGAATTGACAAATGAACAGGTAATATAAAATCTTAAGTGAATCATATATGATATCATAAATATTATTATGGTTCTGTTACAAGTTAATAATATGTTTAAACCCACTATAGAGGAGTCTTCGACACATACAGAAGAAATTGGACATAAGGTTAGGGATAATTATTCAAATCTCATTCTTATCTGAGATTATTTATTCATAATTATTTAATTGATTTATGCTTATTATCCATGTACATGTTTTATAAAAATGTATTCATAAAATGTTTAAAATTATTCCACGTATTTTTAAAGTCATTTTTACATTTTTTTTTGACTTTTACCACTATGTATGGAAGGAGCCTTTCTATTATTTACCATATAAGGTACTTTTTGACTTTTCCGGCAAAAGTACGAGAATAATGTCTTTTTAACTTATATGACATGAATGGATTTTTTTACTATTTTACAATGAATTATTTACATGAATATTACTCTATAATAGAACATGATTATTTTCAACAAAATTATTTTCTTTTAAAATCGAACGACATTTTGAGAAAAGAAAATGATTTTGAAGAAGAAATGATATTTTCGTCCCGAATTCATTTCAAGTGCTTTTTCAAAACTATTTCCCATATAAAATGACATTATTTAGTATGATTATGTTTTAATTATAATGTATCTATTATTTACATGGTTTTATTATAATTAGTATTAAATGATATCCATTTGTCTTATATAGATTCTGTTAAGATGGGATGATGTTTATGAAACCCATTTTATTTTTTGGGTTATGATACATGATATATGATTGTGTTGTGGAACATGTAAGAATGATTTATAGATGAGATAGGTGAGACCTATATATCACTACAATGAATTGGGTAACGATTTATATATCATGAGATAGACATGGCTGGAACGACAAATGAATCCGGTTCAGTTATACCGGGTTGGAATAACAAGTAAACCTGGTTCAGTAATGGACTCTTTCCACTATGATGGTCTTAGAAATAATCCCTTGGATACTATGGAAATAATAACATGTGCTTAATGGTTTCCACTATTACATGTTATATTCCCATTCTATTTTATCATGGTTAATGTTCCTTTATGATCTATGCCTTATGCACTGCCAATATTTATGTCATTACTAATGATTTGGATGTTTTATGATCATGTTCTTAAGTTCAAATGAGTATGGACTGTTTTAGGTTCTCCATGTTTACCCTTACTGAGAATTTGAGCTCACACTTTTTATGTTTTTCCCTAGGATATAAATAAAGGGTTTAGGTATGAAAACCAAAGGGTAAGATCTTTATTGGAGATATTGATGATCTTTCACCATGATTATAAGATTATGTTCTGAGTTTTCAAAGAAACTAAACTAATATGGTCTTTGGGCGTCTGTTTATGTCATGTATTATGTTTTCCACAAAAGTAATGTAATGTCCATGTATGTCAATATTTGTGTCTCTATAATCCATGTTTTTTAAACAATAAAAAACTAATCTCACAGGTTTCTTTTAAAAAAATTTATAAGTATATAATTTTATTATTTTATCCACAATTACTAAAATAAAATATAATAATGTAATATTCATTTTAATATAAAATAATTTTTTAATTAAATAATGTTTCATTATTAAACCATTATAGCAACCCTACTATAACACTGATATAACACACTATATACAACCAATAGATTTATATTGATATTTTCATGTCTAATGCATGAAATGGAAAGAAACTGCTTGGTGGTGGTAAGATCACATGCTAGTCCGTTTGGAGATATAGTCGTGGAATAGTGGGATGCTAACCCAAATATAAAAAATAGATGTTAACCATGTCTAGTCCCTTATTTTTATGTTGATCAATATTATAAATCCAAGAAATAATTTGACATTTTATTTATTAATGATATATTTTCTGTTTTTTTATTTTTTGATTATTGAGAGTATATTAAAATCGTTACATTTATGGGTGAAATGGTTCCCAATGTTCTTCTTAGATACCCAATATTTTATCACTCCTACATGTAGTATGATATCTCCCTCTGGGCCATTCCCCATGTTGGATCAGGTGTCCTTTTTAGGGATGAATCGAGCTCATTCGTGATAAATTATTCAATGTAATGATATAATATTTTTTAATCCATAAATACATTATAATGAGTTAGGTAGAATATTTAATCATTATTTATTTATTATTTTAATTTTGCACATGTATACATTATGTAAACTATAATGTGATAAAAATATAAAATAAGTAGATAAAATAATTTATATATTAATCATTGGTGGATTATATTTTGAAACAATTTTTAGAATACATTTAATGTCCAATGATTGATTATTTTCTCATTTCCAGCTAACACAAAGGAAACCCACTAGAATTCTATACAAGGGATTATAAACTATGTAAAAGGTTAAATAAATTCGGGTTTAATTTATACTATATGAATTAATTTTTATTTAAAAAGTTACTTTTATTTATATTTTGATAGTTAAAAAATTTATAGAAATAGTACTAGTGATTTGTGTAATTTTTATTATAAAATTAATTTTATTCATGGTCATAAAAAAAATTTATTTCCCAAACACATTATAAATGATAATATGTTTGTACTATTTTTTTATGTATAAAATACTTTTGAATTAATTATTCCGTAATCTATTTTATTGTTTTTTTTGACAATGTACCTATTTTATGTATTAACTTATTCACTGTTTCAGTTTATAATAATCATTTATGATATTATAGAGAAAAAAATATTGGTGTTAGATATAAATTTATTAGAATAATGAATAAAATGGTGTAATATACCAAAAATATTCCTTTATAAATGATCAAATTGATGAATATTTTTATAAAATATTAAATATAACTAACTCGGACATAATAAAGTCAGCAAGAAGACATATTCAAAGTGTGATATGGATTATAGATATGAATTTTAATGAAATTTATAATATCCAATGACCAGGTGTGACCCTAACCATGTCACTCATACTACTTATTTTGATATTTTTCATTTATTTTTATATTCCAATAGATCACTGGTGCAAAAGTTTGTATGATTTTTTATTTGGAAGTATAAATAGTGAATGAATAGTATAACTTTTTGGATTGTTTCATGAGAGAGGTGTTTGGGGGATCTTTTATTTTTACATATCCTATACAGGGGTTCTCTAATATTGTATAATTGTTTGGGAAATATTAAACCATTTTTAGTTAAGGATAAGGATTCCACAATGTTAGAGTGTTATTTTCCTAACCATGCAACATAGCCATGTGTCAATGTCCAACTCATTAAAAAGTTGGATTTTAATTATGTATCATTGATGAAATTTTTCACAAATTCAAATTTTTTCTCCACATTCATATGTGTAGCTCCCCCTTATACTAGTTTTATCATTCAATTATTCCCTTGGTGATTTAACCATCGATCATGGTGGTTTTGCGGTATCAAGTAAGATATCTCTGGATGTATTCTTAATCCACCCTTTTTCTTATTATTTATAATATTTTCATTTATTATTTTAAACTTATCAATTAATTTTTTGAAATATAGGGTTTTGGATGGGGGGTTTATAATTCTTCCAATTTATTTTGGTATGTAAGTACACTTCTAATTCAATTATAGTTGTATTTTTTAATTGTGAAGTGTTAACATTTTATTTGAAGGTAGGTGCCTCTATTTAATGGTGTCTTCCATGATTACCTTTGGTTATTAATTTCATTTTATTATTATCTAATTTAATTTATATTAGGTTGAAACTGATTTTATATCCATATTTTTGGTTACTTAATGTTAAAAATATATTTTAGAGAAATGTTTTTGGAAATGTTTTCACCATGTTGTTAGTGTTGTAATATAGTTGTAATGATTATTTTATTCAATTATATGTTGTAATAAATTATGTTTCTATAAATGTAGGACACTTGGGATACCATATGCTTATTATAGAGTTAAAAAATGAATACCGATCCTATTTAAATGATTGAAAAGAGAGTATTACCAACATTATTGAGAGATCCATTGGAAGAAATGATTTCAATATTACCGATGGATCACACTAAATTAATGTTTCCCATGTTAATTAATAGATACCATATAAAAAATTATGATATTATGAAAGAGTGTGGGAGATAAAAAACATGTTTTACTCAAAACGTTTGAGAGCTAATTGAGTAATAGAACAAGTCATAGTCGATCTTGTTGTTTAGATATTGTGATCCTTATTTATAGTGCATTGATCATTTTTATTCCATTGTATTTATGCCCAAGACCCTCTGTGTAATATTTTATGATTTTATTGTTATGTTGTGAATTTCCATTTTTAAGTGTGTTGGCCTTTTTTATTACCTATTATTTCACTTGAGGCTTATCTGTCCTTTTTATTTCATATTTTTAAAATTTATAGTATATTTGAAAAACGCAGTGGATTTTCTATAAAATTAGTTTCAATGATAAATTTTTTTGAATATGTATTGCAAAAAATTGTTTTCTTACATAGTGAAGTACCATATGTTTAATTATTGTGGTAAACTATGAGGATTTTAGCTCAAACCTTCTATATGCCTTTTTATGTATTCTTAATTTGTCTTTAAGACCCATGTAATGGTAAGGGAACCATGATTTTTGGTCAATCTTCCCGATTACCTTAATCGATGTTGAGTTTGGAATGTTGGATATGATATTGTAACAATTTTATGTTTTTGTGGTGTATTTTAGTTTTTCGGATAATTTAGTGTTCTATGTATAAGACACTTTTTCCTTTTATAAGTTTTGAGATTCTCTTTATCATGAAAATTGAATATTGTATATTCATTATCCATAAGTAGTAATGTTAAGAAGATATGATAGTTATTCTTAATCATTGTTTTATATACTATTCTTTGATATTAATGTTTTTTGATAATACCTACTTGGTTCAATGTATGTAAAATTCATCGACTAGTAATACTATATTTTATAGGGAGAAACCATTCCCAAATTTTTTTGCGATTACCTTGTATTTATCTCATGAATTTTCAAATTGGAAACATTCATTGAGGGTTGTAAAAGTGAGTCATATGGGATTCATTGGGAAAAAAAGTGTAGTTTATTTAAAAAAAATTATATTTAATACCTACATTTTGGTTCATATATATAAATGAGATAAGACAATACACTATTATGTGATTGGTGTGTAGGAGTGTCTGACCAACTCTTTATTGTATAAAACCTCATGTTGTAATACGTGATCAAGAATTCGGTTTACTATTTGAATAAATTTATTTTATTATTTATATCAATGTTTTATATTTTATTTTTTATTATGTGAATCATGAGTTACCCATTAGTGGTTTGGTTCAATTATGTGTTTCAATGTGAAATGGGATTAGAAATGACTGGTGCCCGATTTAGGTGCATAGTCCGTAGAAACTATGTGCTGCTCAATCATCATGTTCTGCAATTATTTTATTTCAGTTTCTTACAATTGGGTAATTACTATGAAAATATTCTAGATAAACCATGAATAATGAGGAATATTTCAAAATATATATTTTTCACAATTATTTCTTAGAATAATTATTGGGGATAATGTTCGATGTTTTAGGTTTATTAAAAGGTATTTTTAGTTTAATTAATGTTGAATAAGATTGAATTTTGTACTAAATGGCCTTTTTATTTTGATCTATAAATGGTGACATACATAATATCCTACTTTATATAAAGTGAAGGTGTTACATATTTTGTTACATTATCTTACCATCTAGTCCATCCCTCTTTTGATGAATATATTATATATTCTATCAAATCTGTGGGAGAAGATAGAGGATTAGATAAAGTAAATATGGGGGACCACTATCAATTGTGGACTAAATATATCCAAAATGGTTGTCATGGTGACAATAAAAAATTATTATGTGATGAATATATTAACATATACAGGTTCATATTTCATTTTCCAAAGACCCTTTAGATATATAATGATGGATTCACTCCAATATGTGTAATCAACAAAATTGGATATTGTTGGAATTTGTGGTGAAAGAAAATATATATGAGTATCTCACATGGAATTCTTTCAAGAATGTGATCATATGGTAATTTTATCCCAATACACTAATGGTGGAAAAGAACAAAGTGTTCATGTGTTAGGATAATGGAGATTGGTCAGTGGTAGAATATTGTATTTAATTTTCATTATTAGGCTACTTTTCTAATAAAATTTTAATGAATATAAATATAAATTTTAATCAGTCTAAAATGGATTCAAATTCCATGATCATGTAAATACTTATCTTCTCTAACCTACTAACTTATGTTAGGGTCATATATCATTTCTTTTTGGATTAAGAAGATTTGTGTGGGAAGACATGATCCAGTGGGGGTTCTTAAATTGATGAGGGTATCAAGAGAAAAGCCACTCTCTTCAATTTGAAGCATGATTTACATCATCAAAGTAGTGTCACACGTGTTCAGAAGATATCATTATTAGTTTCTATGTATTAATTATGTCATTACCTGATAAATTTTTTATCATTTTCTAATGTTATTAAACACTATAATTTTCTACATTGATGATATGAGGAAAATCAATATATGTGTTTCTATCATGGTTGTATCCATCACATTGTTAAGACTCCCTTACAAGGGTGTAGTTATAGTATTTCATTTTATACTAATTCAATATTTCATTATAATGATTCAAATGGTCTATGATATTTACCTTAGTCTAAGATAGAATACAATTTGACTAAGAACTATTACGGAATAAAATAGTTAGGGGATTACATTGAAACATTAATGCCACTATATGAATCTGAACTCAAGACATCTAATATATGAGGAATAATGTTTATTTATTGTTCTATGTATTTAGATTTCTTTCATTGTAGTATTCCAATTACAGAATATTGTTAAATAGCAGTGAAGCTATGGCTTGAAGAGTATATTTGTTTATAAATTTATGTTGAATAAAAATACCATATTAGGCTGGAAGAAAGATAATTTCATTATAGTCTAAAAAATTCATGTAATAATATTCCTCATGTAGGTCTTTTGTGACTTCCTTATTTTATTATTGGATGTTTCTTATCTCATAATCATTACTTGTTATATGATTATTTTTAAATATTAGATTTAGTACTATCACCATCAGGTCTAATTTCTATCTTTTAATAGGAACACTCATATTTTCCATGGAGATTGCTACCCGAGGAAGGGATGTGAAGACCCATTTTCATATTTTGGGATTTGTTTTCAACTAGTAATCCTATTTTTTCTTTTATGTCATGAAGTAAGGATTATATTTCAAACATTTTTTGGTGGTGGTTCAGTTATCCATGGTGATTTTAAATGGTGTTTCTAATTTTTTGGTCCCAAGAATCAGTTGATTTTACAATTGACATGTTACCCAAGACAATAACTATTTATTTACCTTCACAATTTTTGTATCCATAGTGACTGAATGTATAAGAAGACTACTTGGATTATCATGAAAAGAATTGATTTATTTATTTTATTGTGTCACTATGGAATGAACTAGTACTTTTTTCAATTAGGGGATATTAATTTCTATAACAATATATATATTATATTAAGATTATCCCAATGAACATTAATAATAAATAGCGATTATCTCAAATTGATGATATTTTTTATCAGCTACAGGGTGGACATAGGTTTTCAAAAATTGATCTTTGAAACATGCCTGTCATTTGGTTCTCTAAGAAAAATAACATGTGAAAAATAATGTAAGGTTGGAATGATGTTTCCTAATGAGGATAAAATACTATGATTATGGTTTTATTTGTTTTAATGGATTTTATAGTTTAAAACAATGGGTGAAATAAATAGTTTTCAGTTTCAATTTCTAAAACATAGTGGTCTAACCATGTATTACTCTCACAAATAACATCTTAATACTTATTCAATATAGTTTCCCTTCATTTTGTAATCAAATAAAAACTACCAAATTATCCATTCCATGAAATTCTAGTTTTGATTATAAAAAATGTAACAATTAGTATGTTTGGTATCAATTCATGGCCATGTCATGTGTTCTACTTGTTGGGTATTTATACAGAAAATATTTATATTCTTATCAAAATGGTGTAATGTGGGATTCATGTTTTATCTGGAGAAGACATTTCTTTTGACGTCCATTAATCATATTTAATGGGATGAATGTTTCTAGAATAGTTGATAAAATTGAATTCATTAAAATTATATATTGAAAAACTGTTTATATAACCTCATGTTACTATCCTCACTTACTCATGAATCATTATAAAATATCTCTTTCAATTAATTGTTTATTAAAAATAATTCTCCATAATTTTTCATTCATGGAAATTTTAGTTTCGAATGAAATAAAATAATCACCATATTCTATATCCTCATCATTCCACTTGATTGGATAAAACAATTCTTTAATATTCAGATCACTATATAAAATACTATACATTGAAGGAGTTCCCAAGAATTTTGTGTGTTCATCCATGGATAGATGGAATAAAATATTTAAATTTGAAACCATATAGAAATATCCTAAAATATATGAATCCAAAAAAATATGAATGATAATAAAGAATGATTTCTACTGAATGAATATCATCATAGGGGTGGGTAATATATTTATGAATCCAGATTTACCATAACAGTATTCATGTTATATTGAGAGTGGTATCTTTCATCAAGATCAGGTGGAAGTACATAGGGTTCAACATCTAGGATAACAATATTCCTCAAGGGTTACTATTTTGATTTCATAAATTATACCACTTAATTGATTCATATTTGGAGCATTTGTGTAGATCCCCTTTTATATGGTGGCATGAATACAATTAATCTTGATATTATTTTGTTATGATATTAAATAACTTCAACTAGAAATATCTATGAAATCAATAGTTTATTTAATAATGGTTCATGAATTTTAATCCAGTGGTAGTTGTTACACATATTAAGATTTGTGAGTACTAATAATATTGTAGGAGAGAAACTAGAATTTTTTTTTCATATAAGTATGACATGAGATGATTTTTTTTCATTATTGGTTAACATCTTCTAGACATGTGGGATTCATATTTATCTTCTAGATTTGAAATAATATATTAGTGAAGATTTGTATATAAACATTATTTTCATCTATAACAGTACCATGAGGATTTGGATATATTCAGAAATGAATAAGTTGGTTTTGATGAATTGTTCATTTTTATCCCCCTCACAAGATTCAATTTTAATCCTGTACTGATGTAAGTGGATGGAAAGATCAATCATGATGAATTACTGCTAAAATATGGGAGGTCTCTTATTTTTTCCATATAGAAGATGCATTCATTTATAGTTTATTATTGTATTTTTATTATTGAATATATATAGAAGTCATGGATGCTTTAATTTTTTATTATATGATATCTCCACCCCATAGTATTTGTTTTTGTTTTAGAAAAAATTTCATCCCAGTGATTGATGAATTCCTTCACCAAAAGTTTATCTAGTGGGTTCCAAAAATCATCATGCAATTGATCGATTTTTACGTGTAGAATATCAAACCATTTTTAAATTTTTTTTATTGATTGGATAAACAATTAAAATAGTAATCATGATAGACATATTTCTTTTCCAAAAGTTCAGGTCCCTTTATAGTAGACATTTTTTCGTAGTTCATGATTAAATCTAAATATAATTAAAAAATAATATAAGAATTTCAACCATTAAATAAATATGTTTATATTAATTTAGTTAATACAATAAATAATCATATTTTTATAATTAAATTTCCAAAACCTAATAAAAATTTTCAATCCATAAATAACTAATTTCAATTAATATTTTAAAATTTATTAATGGGTTTATTTTAATATCATGAATGACTGAAGGGATTAATACTCAAAAATGAATCACAATAAAATATTTATTTAATAATGTTCAAATTAATTTAAAATTACTTATATTCATTTTAAATATGAGTATCAAGATGAATAAAATATTATAATTTAATATTAGATCAAATAAAAATAAAATTCTCAAAAATTCAAAATGATAAAAAATACCAGTTTTTTAGTTAATAAATTTATAAAGTGTAGACGATTAATAGGAAAATGTTCAAATTTTAATCTCACATCACTTCCCTACACATGAACTATTTTAAAACTAGGTTAATGTAAACTATAATTTAATATATTCTAGTATTTATTTATTTTAAAAATTCAATCAATCTCTTTCTGAGAATCATCGATTCAAATAAATTTAAATAAAATGAATAAAAACCTATTCTCACAAAAATTTAAAAACTATCATGAAAATTTGAGGTACACATTTATATTATTTTCAATTAAAATTATATCATTATTCAAGAATTTTTTAATTCCAGGGTATGGGATTCTCTTATTGATTGAAAAATTTAATCATCAAAATCCATCTAAAATAAATTTTCTGACCTACCACAAATGAAGTACACTACCAATAATTTCTTAAGAGGATGTATACATGGGGATTTATGAACAAGCTAGAGAAGTTACTATTTATCATATTCTTTATAAAATTCTCATATCTCTAAAGTACTAGACTTGAAATGTACAATTAATCAAGAAGTTTTTGAAAAAGTTATTGAGTAGAATTTAGGTTGGATGGGATGTGTTTAAAAAAATATCATTTAAAAGAGTATTTTTTAAATTTTTAACTAAAATGAATGATTTATCATGTAAATAATCGATGAATCCATCATTTATCCTAACCAATATAGGATGTGACACACACTGTCCACTTTATTCTTCTAGTAACTAGGAATGATTCATGAAATGAATCTAATGAATATGTAATTCTAATATCTTCTTTTATAATAATTAATTTATCTTCATTTCAATAAATGTTTGAGGTTAAATGTGATCTCACTATCATCATAATGAAATTTGGTCATTTTATTTATGTTAATTAGGTTCACAAATCACTCAGATGAAAAAAAAGAATATATGAAATTCACCCCCTTTTTAATTTCATTAATTTTTTAAATTTGTTATAAAATAATTTATTATAATAATGGGTTTAAAAATTCAATTTATAAAAGGTGAATAATTACCATTTATGAATTTCCCAATACCCTATAATGATCTCTAACACCTCTCAGTTACCCTTAACAATAAATTTTTTCAAAGAGAGAAAACATATTGAAGCCCCTTTCACCCACATGGATTTGAAATAGTAATGAAATTGATTTTTATTGTGGGGGTAA
Source organism: Viscum album (assembly GCA_963277665.1). NCBI lineage: Eukaryota > Viridiplantae > Streptophyta > Magnoliopsida > Santalales > Viscaceae > Viscum > Viscum album. The sequence goes on from OY728130.1 coordinate 809,984,586, forward strand.
GTGAGGGATAATTCACCTTTTAATGTAGTAAAAACCTATAATGTAATTATGCAATATATTAGGTCACAACTAGTATATAGTTTTCAAGGTAAGACATAAGGATGAATGAGGAGATTTCTAATCAAAATCATTAATCAAACTGAAAAAAATCATGAATTCCAATTATTTGAGTGAATATAAATACATGCCTTAATTTTAAAAAAATGTATCTTATATAAAGAGGTGAGAGTGTTATAAATACAATTTAAAATATATTTAGAAACAATTTATGATAGAAATTATGAGTTTGGAACATCAGTGCTTAATGATTCAATTCTTTAAAAAACATTAAAATGTTTAAAAATAACTACTAATAAAAAAATATATTCCATAAATTCTTTTATATTTAAATATATCATAAATATTTTCTTCCCATTATAGAGAAATATATTTCAGAAATTTAATAGTATTTCATGTTTCATCTCAGAGAATGTTTGAAAAAATCTATTTACAGTTCTATATTGAAACTAAAATGGAGAAATTATTTTAAAAATGAATGCTAAAAAATTTTTATTTATAGCCTAATAAAAGTTTCTACCTCTACCTGTATGTGGTTCCATAATAATTTAGATTTAATTTCAACATGAAATTAATCCTGAAAAATTGTTCAAAATAATGTATTTTTTCAATACGAGGTAATGATACAACCTGGAAGTGATCTATTTAACATCAGTGGGGGGAGTCTTGGCACCTCCACATGTTATTTATATAAATAATAATATTTCATATTATAGTTTTTTCCATTTAACTTGAATGTATTATATGTACCCACTACATAAATATAAAAAGCACCGAAATGAAATGTATTAATTTTTGACGATGTACCAGTTCACTTGGATAAAATATTACAACAGAAGAGCTCCCTCCATGAAAAAAATAACAACAATTTATCTTTAACAATGTATTCCATTCATTAAATCAATTTATTGTGAAAATATTTAGTTTTATCCATATAAAGTAATGATATCTTATATTTTTCACTTCACAGATTCTCATGCCCCATCATTTATAGAATCATTTGTTCTCCACCAATACCAAACATTATGTCTTCCCTTTTTGCATCACAACATTCTTCATTGGAATATTAATTAAGGAGTTACAATCTTTAAAAAAATTAATGAACTGTAACATACCTAACTGTGGTTTATAGGGATTCACGTAAGACTATTGGGCATCCTCTAATTTTTTTCTCTAGTATTTACATATCTGTTTATCAAATTTCTCCCAAATTATACTGATTTTTTTGGACTGATCATCTAGTATTTTTTTATATTTTTAAGAAATCATTGGATATATTTGGTACACCAAATTCACCCATGGGTCCCTCAATGCTATTGTAGAAATATGGGTTACGTTGCCACAAATTATAGATCAAGGAATTAAAAGTCTATAAATATTCATGATTTTATAATATAACGAACCAAACTACAAGAAACCATATTTGGTGTCTAATTTATTAAATCCAAATCTATAAAAATCGTCAAATATAAAGTTACCAGTTATTTTAATCATTTTAGTGACTAAAAAAATTTATGAGAAAAATTTACAAAAAGAAAACGTTACATTTAATAGAATTGAAAAAAATTTGGAATCATTAAAATCATTCCATGAAATTTTCTTCTTATAATAGGGGTACATAAAAAATAATGGTGAGATCAAATACTCAGTAGTGATTACATGCAACAGAAATTAAAGTAAATAAATAAAGAATAATTATTTTTTAAATAAAAAAACTGAGAAGAAGTTTTGGTTAATCAATATCTTGAATATTCTAAATTTTATAAGGCATAATCAATATGGAATAGTAAATAAAAAATATAAATATTCCATTTAATTAATAATATAATAATTAAATGCATCTAGAGATAATATCATTGTGAAATCATCCTATAAAACTATAATAAATGAATTAACAGTGATGGAAATTAATAATTATGGGACATCCTGATCTTACACATCACAATACCTCTACTATCAAGTAATTTAACAAGATAATTTTAAACAATGGGGAAATTTTTTTAATTTTCCCATCTAATTTGTCTCATGATATTTTTTGATCCATCATGGGGTTATCTATAATATGGAAATACATATAATTAAAATTACAAATAATTCCATATATATATGATAATAAACTTAATTAGTCAATAAATATTCCTTGCCATCAAATATTTTAATTGAATAAGAGCACATATTTATAAATATTTCACAAGTTAATCGAATATTATTGAAAGTTTTAACAATATGTAAAAAAGGTATACACTTTAGAAAATAATAAAATAAAGTATACCTGAATATTTATATTATATATATAATTATTTTACAATAAATAATTATCTTAATAAATTTTTTTTGATTCAATAGAAATAAAAGAATCAAAATAATTTGGGATTTTTCAAAAATTCTTAACCTATAATAAATTTTGAATATTAACACCAGGAATAATAAACATGAAATTATACTATAATAATTATGAATAAATTTTTACTCATGATTAATATGTCATATTTTAGGTTTATTAAACACATAGAAGTGAAGAAGTGAACGTTAAAAAAAATTGTCTCAATGAAATAGAAAAGAATATTAAATCCATTAAATCTTTCTTTCCATTAGTTGGACATTCCATATCAACCTATATTATTATTTGAATCATTATATAAATTTATACATGATGAATAATAATATATATGATGCTATATATGATCATCTTATTACATTTTACCTCCGATTTTTTATAATATTATATTGTTTTTATTGTTTCAAGTATTAATTTCTTTATTTCCTCAATGGGATATTATCATGAACATTTCTTTTACTAGTCATATTATATAGTTTCCTAATATAATGAATGATATTAATTATATAACTATATTATTATTCATTAAATAATTTTTTATTATCATTATTGAAATTTGAACATATAGTATGGATGTTATTGCTTCATGTGGAATGTAGGCCGTACATATGCATGAGATATACTATTGTTTCCTAAATGGGTGAAATGGTTAGGATATGGGTGATATTTTATTTTTATAAAATAGATATAATTATTTATATATATATATCATATATATTCACTAAATTTATTCACATTAATATCCATGTAAATCATACAGAAAAATACATCACGTCACTTAGTGAGGAGGTAGATCTCATTAATTACTAGTGGCATTATTATATTTTAAATATTGAAGGGCAAATAGGGGCATATATTCCCTGAGGGGGGGGGGGTGAATCAGGGTATGGATATTCATTTTCAAAATTCTTCCTGCCCCAATGGATCTTGAACTCTTTATTACAAGGGTCACATTGTTTGCACTTGTTTGTTTATTATGACCACTTCTACTCATCTGGATCTGATGATGCTGCTTTAAATGCAATGTAGGGAAGTAAGAAGGTAGACACAGAGATTTTTACATGGTTCACCCTCACTAGGCTACATCCAAGGAGCATAAAACAATGATGTGCCATTGAACCAAATCCACTAAAGAACCCTGATGTTTATAAGGTTCGGGATGGGTCTCTTCTATGCCCATGCTTTTTGGCTTTACAAAGATTAGGGAATGTTGGATGCTTTTCAAAGGGTCACTCCATATTTCTCTCTCTCTACCTCACTGTAGATGGACAAGATCATCTTCTTCCTCTTCCTTTTCTCACTACTCTGAAAGGATCCAGTCACAGTTTATAGTCCTGTAGGTCTATTCATTATCACTAATGAATACATCCTCTATTGTATGTGGATGCTCTTTTAAACCCCAACTTTCACCCGTAGAGGAATATCACTTTGCACTGAAGTTATTGGGAAATATTCCAGCTTCCACGCAGCCTTGAATAACTACCGTGCATCAACCATACCTGGCACCCTTCTCTAAGCCGGCGCACAAGTATCAGCACTCATGTTATAACATGCGCGCAAGTCCACCTCAGTCACTTGCACGACACAAGCTTCTGTAACTCCAATCTTGCGAAACTCACACCCTTTTACACCGGAACCAATTTTGGAGCGCCACCACCAACTATCACGCTTCTTCAAAACCTGTCATGAATGTTTCATCAAAACACTTGTGTGACTCCCCCTTCTTCAAATTAACACTTGGGAGACTACCTTAATTGATCACCCAAATCATTATGGATGCGCAACAAACAACTGGCGTGTAACTTCTAATTGCGCGACCAAACCACCACTTGTGCGACCACCATACCTGCATGACGGAAGCTCTAATTTTCTCTAAGTGTTGAACTCAAACCGAATAAGGAGGGGTCAACCTATATTTATAGTAATTTGGACACCCTGCGTGATGACACAAAAGTCTCATCTCGACGCACAAGTTTCGGCGCACAAGTATCTGACACACAAGTCACTTGCAAGACCAAATCTAAAACATGGGCGACCATTTTCCTTTTTCCATATTTTGATGTTCATCTCCTTGATTATTTCTTGTAGAGCATCACACTCCTTCTTCGATTCTTCTAGTTGGATAGCCAAATTCAACTGCTCTTTCCATATGAAAGAGCATTAATTACCCACATGTAGGGCCTTTTTATATATTTACATTCTCTCGGCCTCGCCTTTCTCATAATTTTGGGTTTCAACCCACTGGTAGAGATTTAATTATTTTATGTTCCACCAATATTCAACTTCCCATTATTTCTTCTCTGAGTAGGAATCTCTTTTCTTATCATCATCCTTTGCTTCTTCCACCATTGCATGGATTTTCCTTTTTCCGCCACTTATCTCCATGGAACAAGATATGTGAATTTTTCAACAATTCTTTTTCCATCATTATTTTATCAGATATCTGAGTCATCGTACTATTTTTCAATGGTGGTGAGTCCTATAATTAATGTGAATTTTTCTTACTCAAATCTGGAGTATATCTACCCTTAATCTTCCATGTTTTTTCACATTTTCTCCACAAGAGCTATTCTAGGTGTGATATGGAAGGTGATTGATACACCTTTCTCTTAGATACTTGTGATTTACCTGAGGTAGTAAACTTATTTTTCATTTCACCACATCGTCTTTCAGTGTACGGTTTGTCATTATAAACCACTGGAGTCCTAAATATCCTCTCAAGTTCCTTATCCTTTCTTGCTTTATTGTTGCTACAATGTCTTTCCAAATGACCATAATTATAACATATAAATCATTTTCCATCAAAGGCATACATCGTTTCTTCCTTTCTGTGTCGATATGTTGATGCAACTTGAATTATTCCTCTGATATTGAGATCCCGAGTTTCCTAACACAAACTCATGGTGTGTCCAATTCTCCCACAGTAGTAGCATTTAATGAAAGATTTCCCTTGAGAGAATCTTCTTTCTGATTTCTCATAACACTTCTTCTTATTATAAAATTTAGTAATGTTTCTATTTTCACATCCTGAAATGTATTCCAAATCATCTAAACAATAGCTTGATGTGTGGCTATGAATCTCGTATAAATGGAACATGTCGTCACTACTTCTTGAAACTATCCTCTTAGGCCTATCTCCAGCACCAACAAGATTTTCTCTACTTCTGGAATGGTTAAAAGCTCTCTTTCTATCCTAAATGGGAGGGAATTCATCAAATCCAATAACAACTTTTCCCAAATTGTATGGTCTTTGAGATGAGAGAATTTGTTCATGGTGCTTTTTAGAAATAGAAAATTTGATTTTCATTTCATCATCACCTACTAAATGATAATAAAATATTAAGTGCAAAGCATCCTTCATTTTAGTCTTTCCTCTAGAATTGGATTTCTCAACTTCAATCTTCATTGATTTTAGTTCTTCTTCCAACTTTTGAATCTTCATATCCCTTGATTCATGTTGGGCATTGAGTTATCTCTTGATATTCCTTCCACAACTCATCTAACATTCAAGTTCTCGTGTGAGCCTTTCTACCATGTCACCTTTCTCCATGACATTCCATTTTTCCTGAGAAACAGATTCAGAGACAAATTCATTCTCCTATTGTAGCCTTTGAATCTTATAAACTAGTTCAAATAGCTATGTAGTGATATTATCATTTCTGGATTTCAAATTTTGAATCTCATCTGAGTTCAAATTCATTCCCTTGACATCAGCTTTTGATTTTTCTACCTTTGTAGATCTCTTTCATAGTTTGTTATATTAAGAATCATTCTTCTACCTTAGATCATTAGCTATATCAATAATCCATTGATGAAAAACCCTTAGCTTTTTGATCTCAGTTTCAAATTGTTGGATTCGAATATCTTTACATTTAATCACTTCATACAACTTATGATCAACTTCCTTTGTTTTATTGACAACATCCACTTTTTTCCCTCTTGGAGCTTCTTCATCATATCTATTTCCAACATCACTTGGAATATCAGGTTCTTCACTCATCACTTCAGCATCATTGAATGAGTATTATTTTTCACTGTAAACATTATCCAAATCAAAATTTGGTTCACTACAATATTCCTTTAACTGAATAACACTATCTCTACAGATACTTCTGCACTGAGGGGTACCCCCAGACATCTGCTTATTTTATGATGTTCTTCCATTTTACATGGCACCCCAAGATAAGGGTATACTGAATCATTAACCACATAGGTCAACTGAACCAAGTCAGAGGAAAAAAATCTAATAAATGGAACCTTCCCTCTGATACCAATTGGTAAAATCAATAGGGGCCTATATACCCTGAGAGGGGGGGGGGTGGATCTGGTTATGGGTATTCTTTTTCAAAATTCTTAATGCCCCACTCGATCTTACCCTCTTTATTACAAGGGTCACATTGTTTGCACTTGTGTGTTCATTATGACCACTTCTTTTCTTCTTTATCTGATGATGATGCTTTAAATGCAGTGCAGGGAAGTAAGTAGGAAAAAACATAGATTTTTACATGGTTCATCCTCACTGGGCTACGTCTAAGGAGCATACAAAGTCGATGTGCCTCTGTACCAAATCCACTAATGCACACTGTTGTTTACAAGGTTTCGAAATGATCACATCTATTCCCCAGATCACTTCCATTACAAGGTTTTGGGTCCGCTCACTGCTTTCCCAAGGGTCACTCACTGTTTCTCTCTCTCTGGATCACTGCCGGTGGAGAGGATCACCTTTTCCCTCTTCCTTTTCACACTACTCTAGAAAGGATCCAATCACTGTTTATAAACATGTAGGTCTCTTCATTATCACTAATTAATATCTACACTGTGTGTCGTTACAAAATTATCAGTAATTCTATAGTTAATAAAATAATATTCAAGGTAAAAATATTAGGTGAACATAGTATTGGGTTTGGATATAATAATATCACTTATAAAAGAATATTATTATATTATATAAATTTAATATTTAATGAAAATAATAATAAAAAATATATTGTTTTAAGAGAATGTTAACAATATATAATCAAAGGGATATAATACTAGATATTCTTTATCGCTTTACTAAATTTTAAATTCTACATCACTAATGACTAAATTATAAAACATTAATGATTAGGACTAGAGTTTTACTCATGTTAAATACATAAAAAATACAGTATTTGTTCAATATAAATGTGAATAGATGAATATTATCAAATTTGTCTGAACGAAAGCGAAATTGAGCTAAAATCACTTACCTAACAATTTACATTATTAAACTATGATTTACCATCATGTTTAATGGATTAAATAATGTAATTAATTTGTATAATACCTATAATCATATGTATAATATATTATATAATCCAATTATAAAATGTTACCACCAGTATATTAATAAAATTTCATTGTTTTCATTTTTTCGGTGTTAACTTCCTCATTTTCTCATATGAAATTTTTATGGAAGTTATAATTCATTCAAATATTATATAGTTAAATAATAACTACATTTAAATTAATGTTATAAATATCAATTTTTCATTAAATAAAATTTTAAATTATTATTTGAATTCTAACATGGATAATGAATCAGATCAGTTTGTGGAGATGGTATGTCATACATATACATGAGTGATGATATCATTTAATCAATGGATGAAATGGTAAATAAGTTGGTGATAATTTTGATATTGGTAATATAGATAATTTAATTTATATAACAAATATTCAAAATATTTACCCTTATTTCGTTTCATGTAATGTGTAAATGAAAAACACATCACATCGCTTCATGAGGCCATAGTTTGTGATGCACCTATATGACATTATCATATTCAAAATGGGATGGAACATGAGAATTTTTATTAGATATAATAATAAAATAAGTATATATATACCTTAGATATTATATATATATATATATCTGTGTGTGTGTGTGTTTAACCAACAATTGTATCTGACCAATATATGTGTTGATGGAAAATGAGTGACATCTATTTTCGATGTTGTAGTCCATCATACACGTGATTAATATTTGCATTTCCTATTTCATAGAAGGTGAGCGAGATAAAGTTTATAAAAATGACATAAAAATATAAGAGTATATAATTGATAATATATTTATTAAACAGTAATGACTGATAAATAGATGATGGTGGTGGAAGAACAAATAAAATTAAAACACTGATTTATTATCATTACCTCTCATCTAGATGAAATGTTTTGGACTATAAAAAAATACCAACTAGGCTGGAATTATGATAAAAATGTGAAATAAGATGCTGGTTGGGGAGTAATAAAGTCATTTGGGTTGGTTTGCAATGAAAAATTACTTGAGAATTTTATGGGAGGACTGAAAGATATCCTTTTTTATCTGGTGGAGAGGAAAAATATGTAATTTTGGAAAAGAATAAAGTAAAATAATGTTTTTATCATTATAAAAGACACAAACATGGTTTATTATAGAGTTTTTGAGGTTATAGAGTAGTAATATGGCTTTAAAATGTGTTTTAGAAATGTTGGTAGGTATTTTATATCATCTCCTTTTAGATTAATCCATGGTAAATAATTTTTTACCTTAACTACAAAAATTACTTTTACTCTTTTAACTATTAATAAATGTAAAAAATTTTGGACTTTTTAGATTATATTTATTATTGAGATTCAAAACATGGGATTAGTTAATATAAATTCAAATCTAATAGGTTCATGAATAATATTTAAGGCTATACCCATAGCTCTAACTGAAAAGCTGGTATGCAAAGATTAAATTTACATAAGTATATATAGTTTTAAAATAAAAATTCAATATGATATTTATTCAACAAAACTAAAATTTATTTATTAAAATATTTTTTAAATATTTATTCATTAATATAAAATTAAAATATTCTTTATAATTGTAAGTAACTCAACCAAAAAAATTATATTTCAATTAAATTTCCTTATTTTCCACCAATCATCAAAAGATGAAACAATTTAAAAAAATTATAAAAAAATCACCTTGTGATAATATTTTTATGATGATTGGAAAAACATTTTAATTTGTCAAATAAATATTATAAAAGTGTAAAAAATTTGTTTTACATTATATGGGCGATGCACGACTAAACTAATTTTTATAAAACCTACTATTATTTCCAAAAACAATTTCCTTCAAATGATGATTATTATATTTCCAATCTATCTATGACTATTTAACAATGGTAAAAAATTTATTTTCTTACTTTATTTAGTGCAATTAATACTTTAAGTTTTGATTGCTAGGTTATAATTGTCGTGTTTAAATAATATTTTAATAGAGAATCCCATTTTATTGAAACCCTGTGTTGTGTGAACCACATATTATTGTGAAGGTTGAATTTAATTAATAGTAACACAATTGTAATGTCTTAGGGTGTTACTTATAAAATCAGTCATAGCCTTGGAATCATTAGTTCAAGTAGCTTTCCCTTTAAACCCCAATGAAACAAAACACATTTCAAAAAAATGTAGTAAAATCACAATGATAAATGAAATGGTTTGATTATGAAAATTACCCATATATAAAATATATCATTGAAAATAAATGAATTTTTAGGAATATTATTTCTTTTAAAAATTAGTCATGTAAACTAGAAATTGGGTCATTTTTTGGTAAATCATTTGAGTTTTAAACAATTGATGACCAAAATAGTCGTGCTTTAAATTTTTTATGGGTATTTGAAGCAAAAAATCCCCCCCACATGAAAACCTTTACCATAAAAATAATAGAGTTCATTTATTCTACAGGGACAAACCATCCAACTACTAGGTCATTTAATTTTTTTAAAATATGGATCATCTTAGAAATAATATTTTGATTCAGAATAAGTTTAGTTGTGTAAAGTTTTGAAAACCAAGAGGTTTCAATTTATATGACTAAAAATTCATTAAGTTAGTGAAATGAGAAACATGAGTGAATTTCTATAGTTTATACACAGGAAATGAATCATCTATATTGATATTCAGAATTGGTTCGACCTCGATATTGTGAGGCTTCTTGCTCATGCGTTATACCACAATCTTTTCAAAACACTTATTTTTATTAATCACTAAGTAAATCTGTTATGCAATAACATCAATATAATTAATCCTTTATTTGGGTGATTATTCCAAACTAAATATCTAAAATTTTTATGATCATAAAAAATAGTTACTTTACATTGAAAAAATAAGCATTTTTTATGTATAAAAGTATAGATAAAAAAAATATTATGTTGTTGTGTACATAATTTGGGGAATATCTAGGGTCTGTGATATGCAGGGTATAAATGGAGTAAGTCTATAGAGAATTTAAGAAAGAAAATCATCTATTTCTATTTCTGAAACATTACATATAATTTCAATGTGGTAACTCTAGTTTGGTATAAAAATTACTGGGAAATTTGTCAATCACTATTTCAATTTGTTAAAATCACTACGACGCAAATCATCAAAAAAATAATCTATTTTCCTTCTAGAATAGGTTAGTTATGGGTAATGAAACATTACAAGATCTTCTAATAATACTTCTATAAATTCCAATTTTTCATAGAAATGATTTAAGGTGTTAGTAAGATGTGGGTTAAGGTCATATATACGTAATATAATCTGTGGATTTATAGAAGTTAATAATAGATAAGGATTTTTTTAAATCATAATGTCTATCATAATAAATTTTGAAATGAATTTATTCACAATACATATTTATAAAAATTTCTCCATAAAATTTAGTCTACTTTGAAAACATGGTCTACATATTGTAATGTCATTAAAGAATTCCTATAAGCATCTCTTAGTCAGGTTTGAGAAGATAAATACCATGCATCATCTAATTATAGACAAGTATTGAAAAGTGTGAACAATATCTAAAAGTATGAAAATGTATCAAAGGTACACGTTGATGAGGTCTTTTCTTGGTCATTTGGTGCAATTAAAACATGAAAATACACATAAAATCCATATGTTAATCAATAATGATCATTCTAAGCAAGTATCTCCAACATTTGGTCCAGAATATGTGTGGGGACATGTTCTTCTCTAGTAAAATGGTTCTACTTCCATCAATCAATATAGACTCTTTAGCTATTTTTAATTCTCAAGGTCGCTAACTCATTGTTCTTATTTTTAGTAAATTTTTATCCATTTTTTGTTGGGAATATGTTGATGGGTCTCCCCTATTAAGAGTCTGATATAGAGTAGACTATTATCTCTACTTAAATCCTTTTACATCTATTTTACTACATCCATGAGGGTAAGGTTGAGCCTCATTTTTTTATTTATCACTAATTTGGATTCATTTTTGGGAAAATTCATATTCATATTTTTGGTATGTCTAATCATTGGTATTACTCATATTGTGTATCTTATTTCATCAGAATTATGATTCATATTTGTATGTAATTAATTTTTTTTTGTTTTATATTCATTAGTTTGAGATTATTACTGTAACATTATTATTTTATTCTTGATGGATGCAGCTTGTGGTGTAGTCCTCAGGATTTGGATTATGGCCTCTAAAAGGGGTATTATCATCTACAATCTTTTGAACACAACCTAGATCCCCTATTTTATTTATTCTTAATTGTGTTTCTTGTGGAATTTCATCCATACAGGAATGGGATGTCATGTGTTACAGGGATATTCCGTATTATCTTTCCATTTTTATTAATCTAATTGTGTCTTTATTGTTCCACCTGGGGTTATTTTTCTTGTGTAGACTCACAAGGTACAAATTGTTGTTTCCTTAAATCATTTTCCTATATATATATATTCCCACAAAATTATCCACCTCCATTTGACACCTTAATGTAAAAAAACTAACATTTAATTTAGGTGAATGGATTAGTTGAGTAGAAATATTACTAGAGACTTGATTTACTAGATTATTATGTGTGTTCATGATGTAGCTAGTCTATATTTTTAATTTCATTGACATTGAACCATGTGTAGTGATAGTGGTCCGTTGAATGTTTTTATATTAAATTACCTCTTTTGATTTTAATTCATTGAAGAATCCAATTCTTTTCCATGCTGGATATCTTAGGATGGTTCAAAATAATTTCTATATAATTTAGGGGAGTTGTGAGTTTATTAGAATTTTGGCCTTTTAGTATATTTTTTCCATATCTAAATTGATTGGTATAATATTCTCAAACACATGGATCTATTTTATTGATTATTAAATTTCATATATAAAATGGAATCATGTATCTTATCATCTCATTCATCAAATAATCAATCAATGATATTCTCCAAAGAATAATATTCCCTGAAGACCCAAAAGGGTATAGTTGTTGGTGACTACTACAGTTTTTTCATAATTCACTTTCTCACGAGATATTTTACTTCGGGCACTTTCTTTCCCAATATATTTTGGAAAGAAATTTTTCCACATCTTCACCCCTTATTGATGATCTAAAATGAAATTGATATTAATTTTTTTTATTCTCTCAATTAGTTCCCCAAATTTAAGGAATGAATTATCTAGTAGTAGGCCTCTTGAATAAGAATAATATATGATTTGTACTGTGTCTTTTTTGATTTTATTGACCTATATTTTTAGTTGTTCACCCCTTAATGTTGGGAATAGTTTTTGTAAGAAGATATGATGTAGTTAATTTCATTCGGTAAATCCTCCTAGTTATATATTGTAGGGACAGTCTATGGATTCCCATTTTATTGGGAATAAAGAATTTTTGAAACATATTTGATTAAAGTGAATCGTGTGGTTTTAGGTCCTACACATAACTATTTAAATGATAAAAATGACGTTTTGGGTATTCAAAATATAATCCAAAATATTTAAAAAGAAAATATATCATTCAAGTTGTGTGTTTACAACCCTTTCGATAATTTATTCACAATTTATGTTATTAATATTCCAACATGAATCCTATATTATCATAAATGTTTTATTCAATTATGATGGAATAATTATTAATATTTTAACAAACTACTGTATCACTTATGGAAGAATAAAAGTTTGAATTAGTATACTCTAATCAACTAGTGAATAAATATATTTTCCTATTAATAAGATATTTTTTTTAGTTTGAATTCATGCTAGTTAAATTCAATCAACATCAATATCCAATACAATAATGATGGGAGAAATGGATATGGCCATTGAAATTCATTTTTAAAATTTTTTATAAAATTAAAACACTGTTCTCCATGTAAACAATGAAAATATGGATGCACCCCAATCATGTGCTACCTAACAGGAAAATATTTAGATCTCTATTAACATATAGTAATGTGGGGACCAAGTTTTATTTGGATAAGGAATTGACATAAAAATTATATAATCATAATTAATTGGTTCAATATTTTTTTAAACAGTTGATACAATTGTTTGATTTTAAATTAAATGTTTAAAAAAGAGTCATATAGTCTCATATTACATTCCTTACTTCCACATGAATCATTATAAAATATACCTCACCGAAATTGATATAATGAATAGAAATCTAACTTATTAGAATTTTATGGAAATTTAACTTATTAATAGATAAAATAAAATAATCACGAGATTTTGATTCTCACATGGACAAGTGATTGGAAACCCCCAATCAATATATGGTAATCCACTTTTAACTATCTTTATTTTTGAAGGAGTTACCACGTGTAATGGTTACAAAACAAGTGATTTATTAAAATATATATTTTACTATGAAGAAAAATAATAATCTACAAAAATATATCCATACAATATCAAATAAAGAATTAAAAATATATTTTTAAACCTAAAATAGATAAAACTAATTGGATATATATACTTGACATGGGATTCACCATAGTGGTCATCCTTTTCTTTGGCTGTGGTTGTATTAATCTAAATCATTTGGTGTAGCATGGTGTTCAACTTCTATGATGGTCATGCTCTATAGAGGTTACTAGTAAGATTTCTTATATTCAACTAAATTGCATATTTATCTATATTAAAAGAGGTTGGATCATCGTCTCCATGGTGGGACCGTGTTAGTGAAAACTGACATCATACATTCTCATATATGGATCATCAATAACTAGAAATGGTACCAATATGAATAATTTCTTCAATGTGGATATGGGAATCATCGGTTGGTGAAACATGGTTAAGCCTCTCATATTTTGGGGGTACTAATGGTCTTGCAGTTATGAAAATAGATTTTTTTTGGTCCAAAAGTCAATTCATAGTTGGAATCAACTACTTGTTATTGGTTTACAACTTCTGGCCACACGGGATTTAAATTTTGAATTCATATCCACACATGTCCTTTCAAAAATCCTAATTTTTGTTGGTATTCTTATATCGAGCTATCATCTATGGGGATTAGAGATAATTAACACAGAGTTTTTCGATGTTGGTGAATATTTTTATTTGAGTCACTTCATTTTCGTCAATTTCAAATCTCTATGGGAGAAATATAATGGTGCATCCAATTAGGATGATTAAACGTGAGATGAGGTGAAATATTTTGTTTTCAATCTATAGATGATGTATGAATTCCCAATTTTTTGTAGTCTTGTAATGGATTATTCCACATATAAGGCGCAATAACATTAAATTTTTGACAAATATAATTTATATAACTTAATAATTATTGTTTATATTTTTGATCTTTTTTTGAAATGTGGCCAATGACTTCCTTTTACAAAAACATATCCATGTTTGGATGGGAATCAGTTCATGTGATATATCTATTTTTTATTATGGATGGTCTAACCCTTTGTCATTTTCATGTGCTTCAATCAATAAGAAGAATAGAATTCATGACCCCTTCATTCAATTTCAAAAAAAATTAGTGTCTTATAGTACAAAATATATTTTTATTGTGGGATTTATTAAAAAAAATAAAACAATTAAAATCCTAATTTATTTGTTTAAACAAAAACATTCTAATTAATTCAATCGATTTAGTAAATCATCAAATTTTCATTATTAAATATTCATGTCGTAATCTAAATTTTCATTTAAGGAATAAAACAATTCAATTAAAATTAATAAATTATTATTTTTATTTAATATTATATATAAAACAGATGATGGAATTAATACTCAAAAAATAAATTTATTTTTGAATTTTACATCGAAAATTCTAAATAAATTGAAATATAATTTATGGGGTTTTTAATTAATTGAAAATACTTATAAAACATTACCCACAAATATTTAAGGCACATATCAATTATGTTAAAAATTTTAGAATGTTATATAGATCATAAATTGAAATATCAGTTGTTTATACACTTAACGTAATTACAAATAAAAGTATAAAAAAATAGAAAATTTCTTCTCTATAATGTATCATTATGTTAGGGTACCACAATGGGAGGGTTCAAGAATATATTTTTTCTATAACAACCTTCATGTGATAATATTTTTTTTAATTCTATGGTTACACTATTTTTTCATACTACATATCTTATATTCTCTATGTAATTTATGAACTACATCTATCATTACATTTTATAATTAATCATTGTAATGTTATTAGTGTTATTTTAGTGTATTCCATAATGGGGAAGACCATATATACCATCTAGTGGTTGTTTTGGGAACCATAAGAGATAATTTTCTTTAGGATAAGAAATTTAATTTCCCATTCTTTAACCAACATGTTTTGTTATTAGGCATTGTGATTATGAAAAAGAGATTATTGTAAAACTCAAGAATATCAAAGTTGTTATGTCATGTAATTATCTGATGAATGTGATTAGGATCTTTATCTTTTTAATATTTTCCATGTTCTAATTTTTTTGAGAATTATACTCGGTAGCTTCCCCTATGAGAGATTCAAATCAGGAATTAGTGAAGTGTTATTATAGAGTTATAGACATAGATATTTTGAGGATTTCTATGTCTGGTTGAAATCATCTCTAGTTGGGAATCATTACGAGTCTTTGAAGGGATATGAAGTTTAATTGGATGAATCCAGTATGATTATAGTGAGTGTGATGAATGAGGATGATCATGTAATGACCTATGTTATCTGTCACGAACCAGCCCGGGTACCCTAGTAACCCGATAACCGAGCCTTCCCTGACATAGCCCAAAGGGCGTTCCCGATCCCCAAGGGTCGGTGACCAGCACCTGGCATCATACAACATACAAGTGGGAAATATTTTTCCACAAGAATTCAGAAGAAATAGTAAATCTAACAGTATGCATAACAAAAGAAACTCCACTAGGAGGGATGTAGTAGAATACAAAGAGGCATAAAATTCCAAATGTACAACAACCCAAGTACTAAGGAAGGGAAAAATAGCCCCAACGTCCCTAAGTACAAAACTCACCAAGCCCAAAGATCAACAACTGGATCCACCTCCAAGAGGTCCCTTCCCCTTGCTTGATCCTGGAAGAAGAATGTCTACAAACACCGGAAGGAAAAAGTAGGGATTGAGCCTAAGCCTAGTAGGATATCACCAAAGATTCCATAATAGATTCCTAATATAGATTATCTAAGTAAAAACATTCAATTTTCAAATAAACAGGTTATGAAATTCAAAAGAACATTATAACAAATCATGCTATAAATTTTTAAATAATGGAAAATTCATCAAACATGGCTTTACAATGATTGAATATTTCTATAATAATGGATTAAGTAAAACATTTATATAAAATAGTTTATATAAATTTTGCAGGCATGTAAGCAGTTCAAAAGCACTGGCATTCATTTATATCTCAAATATAAACAAATAAGCGAGAAACTTGGTCATCTGCTAAAAATGTACGATAGTATGAACCAATTATAGGATTTTACACTCTCTATGTAAACTCAGAAAAATGTGTATACACACATCCCTATGACAATTGCCAAAAGAGACTCATCACCAACACATCAGGGATGTGACCCGCCACATGTATGTTTTAGAACATTGTCGTAGCATAGAGTGTATCCAAATAACTCACTAACTACCTAAGGCCCGCATGCACTCTTACATGATAGGAAAACTATTTTAAGAATGCTTAAAATACGATCAATCTCATTCTTCCATTTCAAAATTTCCAATTTCATTCCATTTAAAACCAAAACAGGTTTTATTCAAAACATGCATCATTCACAAGATAAAACAAATGGGTTTCTATCAAATCATTTTGAGCCATTTTCATAAGTATTAAATCCATTCAAAACCAATTCCATCATTACATATTTCAATTTCACAATTAAATTCATTAATTTAATTGAAAAAATTTCCATAAAATCCTCAATTTAAATCTAACAATTTAAATAGGCAAATTTTCCATAAACACACCCAATTCAATTGAATTTTGGTTTTCCCACATTTCTATGACAAAACCATTTCAAATAACTCAATTAAATGGAATAGAGTTTTTATCAATTTAGTTTAAAGCAACTTGAGCAATTGAATTTAAATCAGTAATTGAAATAAATTAAGAAAATACATTGATAATCAATTTGGAATGTTGAGACGGAAACACCTACCTCGAAGGTTTTGACCAAAACCACAACGGCTGAAGAACACTCAAGAATCTTGGTTGAATCTCCAATAAACCATCCTAGATCCACTACCATAGCAAGACCGAGAACAAAACTCATCATTTTTTCATTTACAAACTTAGATATACCCATAACAGGCATAGATATAAGAAATCAATGGATGAGGGGAAGTATATCTAATTAGATCTAAGAAACCGATCAAGATAGAAGAAAAATGATCACATACCTTGTTAATCCCACTTCAATTCACCAAGAGGAGCCATTGGATCACCTCCGGAACAAAGGGAGAACCTTCTCTAACTCCAAGAGAAGACAAATCCCGAGGTAGTGACACGTAGGAGAAAAAACAAAGCATTTAGAGGAAAAATGGCCAAGATCCACAATTTAATGATCTCATTTAAGTGACCGAACGGTTTGGCCGCAAGGTTTGACAAAACGTGGGCTAATCATGTCTGAGAAACTGCCTTGGCCACCCTTCTCGCACAGTATGGCCGCACAGTTAGAAAAACTATGCGCCACCCATGTGGAAGATAATGTCCAGGATTCAATGCTGGAACAGTTTGGTCGAACGGTTTGTCAAACCGTGCTCAAACCGTACGCAACACCTTGTCCACTAGTTTTTCTTTAAATGTTCACCCAAACACAACCCAAGTATTTAACCAAAAACAAGGGTACATAGAAACATATAAATTACGTGAAAACGTAACGTGATGTTACAACCTCCCCTCCATAAGATCTTTCTTCCCCTAGAAAGCCTATGATGAAACCTCGAAGTCAAAAAGATGAGGCCACTAATCTCTCATTAGTGGCTCCCTTTCCCACATCTCATGAGAATCAGAACCATACTGCTAGAGCACAAAAACTAGAGGTATTGTTCTCCCACGAAGTACATTGGTCTCAAAATCAACAACCCTGACTTGTCATTCAGTAATAGATAAATCTGGTTCAATCCCAAGATCACTCCACCTCACAACATGGGATGGATCAGAGAGATACTTCCACAACTGCGATACATGGAACACGTTTTGTATCGACATAAGTAGTTGTGGCAGAGCTAAATTGTAAGCAACTTTCCCCACAAGACCAGAAACCTCAAAAGGTCCCACAAAACTAGGAGCAAGCTTCCCTTGCCTCCCAAGCTATCGATGACCCAATCGGGGTGAAACATTGAAGAACACCTGGTCAATAACTAAGAACTCAAAAGGTTTACGACGACGATCAGCATAAGCCATGTACTGAATCTGAGCTGTCTACATTCTTTGACGAATGAACTGGATCTTAGCTATCGTTGCTTGGACCAAACTTGCTCCTTCAAAGGAACTTTCACCCATCTCTGACAAACATAATTGATATTTACAAGGGCAGACATAAAATACCTCAAATTAATACATTTGTATCATTGATTAGTAACTTTTATTATAAGAGAACTCAACTATCCCCAGATGATCATCCCAAGACCCACCAAAGTCAAGAACACAAGTGCGCAGTATATCCTCAAGGAACTGAATTGCTCTTTCTGTCTAGCCATCTGACTATGGATAGTAGGCCATGCTCAAATAAACATGAGATCCCAGTGCCCCTCGAAGGCCTTTCCAAAAGTGAGAAGTAAACCAAGGATCCCTGTTAGAGAATATAGTATAAAGAACTCTGTGCAAACTAATAACTTCTTTAACATAGATATTTCGTAACTCATCACCTTTGGTTGTATCTATAATAGGTAGAAAGTGATCCTATATGGTTAGCCTATCAATCATAAACCATATCGCGTTCTTATTCCTCTGGGATTGAGGTAACCCAACCACATAATCCATCGAGATTTCATCCAACGTCTATGCAGGGACTGTAAGTGGTTGAAGCAAACCCGAAGGTTTCTAGTGCACGGCTTTAACCTGTTGGAATGTATAGCAACGAGATACAAGCTCAAAAATGTCTCGTCTCATACCTGCCCACCAATAACCATTTCAATAACACAGAACACACTCTTTGGAGAATGACCACTGGGTGTCAGTCTCCCCACCATACAGAGAGTCGCTAATTCAATGGAATTCACCATCCTGTTTTATTTCCTAAAGAATCAATTCGAGGAGGGTAGATGTCAACTGAACAATGGCTAAATAAACTTCATTCCCCTTTCACTGAATTCCAATATGAAACTGAGCAAAAAGATCCATCAAACTACACTCTTCTAAATATTCTTTCACAGCCTGAGTTGGAAGTTTCCTGCTTAACGCATCCACAAAGACATTCAATTTCCATGGAGTATAGGCAATGTCAAAGTCGAAATACTGCAGGTACTCCACCCAACGCCTTTGGCGAAGATTCAAATCATTTTTAGAGAAAATATAACTCAAGATCTTGTGGTCTGAATACAGAGTAAACCTTTTGCCATAAAGGTAATGTCTCCAAAACGTAAGTGCATGCATTATAGCTGCAAGATCAAGGTCATGGGTAGGATAGTTATTCTCATGAGGCTTAAGCTGACTAGATCCATAGGAAAGAACATTATTACCCTGTAAGAGGACACATCCCAAACCTGAACCCGATGCATCACAGAAGACCACATAACCTATCCCATCCTCAGGAAGAGTTAACACCGGTGCTGTATTCAAAAGACGTTTTATCTCAACAAAATAACTCTGAAATTTTTCATTATAGGAAAACTTCACTCCCTTTTGAGTCAGATCAGTCATTGTATAAGCTTACATTGATAAGTATTTAACAAATCAGCAATAATATCCCACTATGCCCAAGATGCTTCGAATCTTGAAAACATTTCGTGGTTTTTCCCAAGTCATAACAACCTTCACCTTTTTAGGAACAACTGATAATCCTTGTTCTAACACGACATGTCTGAATAATTTTACGCCCCGCTTCCAGAAATCACACTTTGAAAACATGGCATAATGTCGGTGATTTCTTAGAAGACATAGAACTATTCTCAGATGATTCACATGATCCTCCTCATACTTGGATTAGAAAAGAATGTAATCCACAAAGACAACTACAAAAGTATCAAGATATTCATGAAAAACCTTCTTCATCAATGCCATGAAAACTGTAGGAGAATTTGTTAGGACAAAGGGCATAACAAGGTACTCATAATGGCCATACCTACTCCGAAAAGCGGTGTTCTGAACGTCAGATTCATTTATCCTTAACTGATGGTAACTAGATTCAAAGATCAATTTTTGAAAAAAACATTTCCCCTTTCAATTTATCAAACAAATAATCAATTCCTGGTAGCAGATATTTGTTCTTTATCATAACTCGATTGAGATTTCGATAATCAACACATAAGAGAAGAGAACCATCAGCCTTCTTGGCGAAGAGAACTGGTGCTGCCCAAGGTGACACACTCGGTCGTATAAAACCTTTCTCAAGAAGATATTCTAATTGAGTATTCAATTCTTTTAGTTTAGCTGGAGAAATTCGGTAAGAGGGAATAGAAACTGGTTGAGTACAAGGCATTAAGTCAATAGAAAAATCATCTTCTCTTACTGGTGTAAAACCAGAGAAGTCTGAATGAAACACGATAGGAAACTCATCGATGATTGGAGGGACATCAACACACAATGAATCTCTCTCTAGATCAAAATAAAACACTGATATAACTTTCCCAAACTTTGGGATAAAGGGTCCAGTTCTGCTTGACCTTGGGTCCCATTCTCCTTGAAAAACGAGAGACACACCAATGGTTGTAGTACGGTAGACCCGTCGAAGATAAAAATCGATCGAGGGTTTATTTGAAATGATCCAATCCATCCCAAAAATGAAGAAAAATGATTTAATGTCGAGATCCAAGAAATTAAAATAATAATCAACATCTGATAGAGAGAATACACAAGAAGGACTATAGAGACCCTTCCCTCTCATTACACTAAGGGGTGTAGTAATATCCATTTCACAAGAGAAAATCTCCATAGGAAGATTAAGAAGATTAACAAGACAAGTTGAAATAAAAGAGTGAGATGCACCAATATCATAAAGAGCTGTAACTAAATACAAATCTATAGTAATGGTACCTCTCACAGTTTTAGGACATGTATTAGCTACCTCTAGAGACTCTTCCACTGCGTGAAGAAGCTTCATTCTTGAAGCTTGTGGCTGAAACCCTTTTTTACGTGATGAATTTGATTTCCCCGCATTATTTGGTGGTTCTGATGATCCTATTCCACTATGCAGAGTAGAGAAGTGATGGAGAATCCCTGTTGGTGCCCTAAACGTCTGCAGGAGCTACAGTTCTTAGGTGCCTCAGTGAAAACCCTCTTAGAATGCCCTATTTTCCCACACTGATAGCAAGTCATGGAAGCCCCTCCTAGTGCTACAGATGGTCTGGAGTGACTCTGTTGTCGAGAACCACCATGAGAAACATCGCACTTCCATTTTCATTTAATGGAAACAACACTACCACTAGAAGGAAAAGGAACTTCCTGAAACCCTGACTTTCCTGCCAAATCCATCTCAACCATCATCGCCCTATCCAGCACATCGGCATAAATGTTTAGCTTCAGTAAGAAAACATGAAATCCTATATCTGATCAAATCCCCAACTCAAATCGTTGAGCCTTCATCCTCTCATTAGATACAATTTCAGGAGAAAACTGTACCAACTTAGCAATGAAATTTGAGTACTCAGTCACGTTTTTGTTGGCCTTCTCAGGTTTCAAAAACTCCAAAGCCTTGGCTAACACCATAGATTCTGGATAGAACTGATTAGTGAAAAGAACCCTATACTCTTTCCACTCCAAACCCTCATGTTTCACAATCATTTCCTCGTGTCCCACCATCTCCTACATGGTCCCTCCTGCACGAAGGTGGCACACTTCACCTTGATCGCATCAGGTGTCTCCATAAAACCAAACAGATATTCGATCTTACTCATCCATTCCTAAGCATGTTAATGATCAGTGGAGCCTTTGATGACTGGTAGCTTCTGGCATAGGAACTCTTGACAATGTCTTCAGAGAATATCACTATGAGGACCTATAACAAGAACCTGAACATGAACTGTAGGTGGTGCATGTCCTAGAGCTTGGACAGTGCAAAAAATCACCTCTACCGGACTTGGATCCACAATAGGACTTGCTTTCTGAGATTCAGCATCAGCCTCTTTTTGGATTTGATTTCAACATCTTCTCGAAGGCATGATGCTACAAAACGTCAGCAGACAAAAAAGAAGACATTAGATTAACACTCAACCTGAGTAACATGGAAAACTACACTTAAAAGAAGGGATAACAAGATTTGGATTCCTCTCTATTGAAATAAAAATACGGTAAAATACTATGACTAATTCACAATTTACCTTTCCCTAACCACCGCGGGTGACTTAAGGATCATTGTGATGGGAGCTAGACAAAAAATCAATCAAAACTACCTCCTAAGTTCCAAAAAGAATTATAAAATGCATACTGTCATCAAGGAATGATGTTTCAACCTCCCTTTGATACCAGTTTTTCATGAACCGGCCCGGGTAACCGGGTAACCCGATAACCGAGCCAACCCTGACATAGCTTGAAGGTCATTCCCAATCCCCACGGGTCGTCGACTAGAACCTGGCATTGTACAACATACACATGGGAACGATTTTTCCACAAGAATGTGCAAGAAAGAGTAAATCAAATAGTATCCATAAAAAAGAAAATCCACTGGGAGAGATGTACAGGAATACAAAGAGGCATTAAATTCCAAAGTACAAAAACCCAAGTACTAATGATGAGAAAAATAGTCCCAAAGGTATCATTGTAATGAACCAGCCTGGATACCGTGGTAACCCGATAACTGAGCTGACCCTCACATAGCCTGATGGGAATTTATAACGACCCACACTTTACATACATTGTTAACACTTCAAAATTGAATCACACTTATTACAACATATGACAAAACCACAAAGGACCGTATAGGTATAGTGTCTTTAGAAACTGGGAAACATAAACAACTGGTTCATAAATCTTCTACAGTGTCTCCCATTTATTTCATCATATCTAGGGTCCCTTTTAGCATATTCTACTTAATATCCATCTTCCTGACCTGGGGAAAAGAAAACATAAAAGGGTGAGCTCAAATGCTCAGCAAGGGCAAATAAAGGAAATAAAAATCATATCATATCTCTTTGAAAATCAAAACCTGCAAAAGAGATCATAATATCTTAACATGGAATAAATCATAGAAGTGAAAATGAGATCCCCAAAATCATAACATAAAACTTGAAACTTTGTGGCATGCACACATAATCATGGAAAATCATTTCTTGTTAGTCATGACTCATTGCCAAGACTATCTTAGTGGACAAAGTCCCTTTCTGAACCGAATTCACTCCTCGTTTCAGTCCTGTATCACTGAACCGAAATAACCTTCCGTTCCAGCCATGTCTATCTCATGAGATATAAAATCATTACCCAATTCATTGGAGGGAGATATAGGTCCCACCCATCTTATAATGAATCCTTTCTTATGTGTGCCACATAATCATAAAACATACATCATCGCATAACACATATAACAAAAATGGGATTCTTGAAACATCATGACATCATAAATCAATTCATATATGATAAAGGAATTCATAAACATAATTCCATCACAACATAGTCAAACCAATGTAAAAATATGGATAGAAACAGAACCCTTTATTATCTTAGATGGAAAATAATTTTGATAAAACACTTGAATTGAATTCTTGAGGAAAATATCCTTTCTTCTTCAAAAACATTTTTCCTTTCATAACATGTCATACAACTTTAAAATAAAAGAAGTTGATTAAAAATAAACTTGAAAACTTGTAAAGGAAGCTTCTTTGAAGTAATGTTTTAAAAATCCATTCATGCCGTATAAGTTAAAAAAACATTCTTCGTACTTTTGTCGGAAAAGTCAAAAAGTACCTCGTACGGAAAAACAACAAAAGATTCCTTTCATATTCTTTACTAAAAACTCACCTAAGGGTAAAATTGGATTTAAACTATTTCAAGTGGATGGAAACAATATTACATATTGAGGGAACATGGATGTGGATGATAAAATACACCCCAGTAAATACTTACGAATAAACAATCTCGGATAAAAATGAGATTGTGATATTTCCCTTACCTTAGGTCTGATTTGCTTTGTTCGTGTCCGAAGCTCCTGTATAATGGTTTAAATAATGTTATTGACTTATTCCAGAATCATACATATTGATATGAGATCATATATGGTCATATTATTAGCTTCTTGTTAGTAATATTTCATTGTTACTTGTTACTCGGGTCTTTATAACTTTTTGTTCTTATGCGTGTTTTGTCGAATAAATTCTTATTCTTATCTTTAGGTTATAGATAATTCATTTCCAGAATGGTATTAGTGTATTATATACCATATTCATTCATTCAATTCATTTATATAATCATTATGAAATGAAGATCATGTAGAACGAGTCGCATCACATCGTGGAGACGGTATTCCGTACGTACGCACGAGTGATGATATCGTTCCGATGATCGTGGAATTGTATTGGAGTATATATATATATTATTTCAGTATCAGTATTACTTAATAATAATCATATATAGTTACTGATTACACCATTATACCCATCCTTGTAAGGTGATGGTGGAAAATAGATTACACCACGGCGTGGAGACGGTATTCCGTACGTACGCACGCGCGGTGATTTCATTTTTCCGTAGGATGGATAGAAGGTGAATTAGGGTTGTTTCATATTTATAATAACATATCAGTATGTAAGTAATACTGATGTTATTACTTTATCATGAAACAACTAAAGAAGAAGAATTTGAAGAAGAAAGAAATTGAAAAGATCGGTAATGGATATTACCTCTTCTTTGGAACGCCTTTTTGAATCCTCCACTTAAGGAACTAAGATTGGTCTTTGGAGAAGACCAGGACCTCTAGGATTATTCTAGGGAAGTGTAGAAGGGAAAATGGCAGGGGTTGGCCGAGCTTGAGTGCTCAAATTGGTGTGAGGAGGAGGGGGAGGAGGTGCCCTTTTATAAGGGAGGAGAGGGGCACCTTAGGAATATCTCAAAATATTATTTTATATTAAAGTCAAAATCTGTTTATAATGGTTCCAAAGGGTCTTATTTCGAAGCCAAAGTGGGGATGGGTCGAAATCCTATCAACCAATAGAATTTAGACATGTTTAGGGTATTATTTTAACCTTATCAATTAGATTTAACTCTAAGTTAAATAATTTAACTTTTACCATGACTTTTTGTTTTCTTTCACTATATGGTTAATACACTTACTATAACATTCCAAACGAACCCCAAATTGTTTATTATTAAAATATATATCCTTATCTAAGTCATTTGGCCGAACCTTAGATTTTTAGGAATAAAATAACAATTAATAATATAATATTTGATTTAAAAACTATTTTGTGTCAATTTTGACACTATTTGATATATGATTTTTGTCAAAGTCATAACAGAATTATATGTTCGAACCAAGTTGAATAAATCAATACTAATATATCATAGTAACCTATAAAATTAGTGGAATTCATAAAAAGTCTCAAATTACATTTATTTTGGTATTTATATTATCAATTTTGTCAATATTTCATTAATAAGATAATTACTGCATCATCTTTGTGTCATAAATAAATTAAATTATTTGATGTCTAAAAATTACAAATAAAATACCATCATGTAGGAAATCTTTTTAGCTTTCTAATGAATATTTACAATCGAATTTATCTTATGTATAACCCTATATTAAAAATGATTTACTTATTAAACTTTGATTTTAACTATTTTAACCCTTCGTTAAATAAATTAATAATAAATGTCCTAATCTAATCCAAGTGGGCCTAAATGGTCATATTTTATTCCTAAGTTTGTTTTTGGTCGAATTACACTTGTCCAATAGAATTAGGACATGTGTTTGGGTAATATTAATATCATATGTACCCTTAGTTACCCTATTTACTATTAACCGCGGTAAAAATAGTAAAAAGTTACTATTCACCAAAAAATTATTTTCATCTCATTGAACCACATTTTAGTCCTTGATATTAACCGTGTCTCTCGGATTTTTGAAATTCCATTCACAGAAGCGGTAAAATTAAGTTTTATGCAAAATTCAGTTTTTAACCTACCACTTAGTGGTTTCACTATTAATCAAAAATTGAAAGTTTTCAGAAAAATAACAAAATTTCACCCTAGGCTAATTTCGATATTCTGAGTCCAAAAATGAAGTCCATTTTGAAAAATAACATTTATAAAATTTCAAAAAGTGGTTATTACTATTCATAACGGCTAGTTTTAATAGCATATTGTTGTTTAGTGAAACTCGGTATTGCGTACGACGCAAGCTATCGAGGAAGGTCGCGATTGCGTGTAAAGCAAGCCAAGAAAGTGTTGTGTAGAAAAAGATTCCTTTGATGATTTATATAACATAAAAGTCTCGGGTGTTACATTCTACCCCCCTTAAAAAGAATTTCGCCCTCGAAATTCGTCACTTTGCAACAAACAAATGAGGATACTTCTCCCTCATCATATCCTCAAGCTCCCATGTAGCTTCTTCAAGTTGGTGGTTTCTCCATAAAACTTTCACCAAGCGAGTGGTCTTGTTTCGTAGGACTTTTTCGCTACGATCCAGAATCTCTATCGGCTGTTCTTCATAAGAAAGATCTTGCTCCAGCGGTACAACTTCTGAGCTGAGTACATGTGAAGGATCTGGTATGTACTTTCTCAGGAGAGATACATGGAACACATCGTGAACTTGAGAGAGATTCGGTGGAAGCGCCAATCGGTAAGCTACCTTCCCAACACGATCCAGTATTTCAAAAGGACCGATATATCTAGGGCTCAACTTCCCCTTCTTTCCAAATCTCATAACCCTCTTCCAGGGAGATATTCGTAAGAACACTTTATCACCCACTTCAAACTCTATGTCTTTTCTTCGGTTGTCGGCATAACTTTTCTGTCGACTCTGAGCTGCTCTTATGTGTTGTTGAATAGATCTGACCTTTTCTGCCATTTCATCAACGAGATCAGGTCCTAATAGCTTTCTTTCCCCAACTTCATCCCAGCAAGTTGGAGTCCTGCATTTCTTTCCATAGAGAGCTTCATAAGGAGCCATCTGAATACTGGAGTGAAAGCTATTATTATAAGAAAATTCCACCAAAGGTAGGTGTTGATCCCAACCTCCTTTGAAATCCATAGAGCAAGCTCTCAACATATCTTCTAGGGTTTGAATTGTTCTCTCAGACTGACCGTCTGTCTGGGGATGATAAGCAGTGCTAAAACTCAACTCTGTATCCAGAGTATGCTGAAGACTTCGCCAGAACTTCGAGGTAAATCTCAGATCTCGATCAGATATAATAGAAAGTGGTACTCCATGCAATCTTACCACTTCCTTTACATATATCCTGGCAAGCTGATCTAGAGAGAAATCCTCTCTAATAGCAATGAAGTGTGCAGACTTTGTAAGACGATCAACTATGACCCAGATAGCATTATTGCCTTTGGATGTTTTAGGAAGTCCTGTGACAAAGTCCATAGTGATGTTTTCCCATTTCCATTCGGGTATGGGTAATGGTTGTAACATCCCCTTAGACTTCTGTCTCTCAGCTTTAACTTGTTGACAAACCAAGCATCGAGAGACATATTCAGCAACATCTCTTTTCATGCCATCCCACCAGAAGTACTCTTTCAGGTCCCTATACATCTTCGTGCTTCCAGGATGAATAGATAATGAAGAACTATGAGCCTCATCCAGCAGCTCTTTCTTTAATTCGGGGATGGGAGGAACACAAACCCGATTCCTGAACTTTATTATCCCATCACAATCAAGGTTGAATTCAGGAACATTTCTCACCTTCTTTTGTAACTCGACATCTTCTTTCTGTGCCTCTTTAATCTTCACATGTATAGATGGTTGAACATTCATTTGAGAAAGATAAGATTTTTTCCCTTCCATTATAATTCCAAGATCCATCCTTTGTAAATCCATAAATATTGGATCTTTTGTGATCCTCATCATGGATAAACTAGCATGGTGTTGTCGACTTAATGCATCTGCCACCTTGTTTGCTTTCCCAGGGTGGTAATGGATTGAGCAGTCATAATCCTTAATCAGCTCCAACCATCTTCTTTGGCGCATATTCAGCTCCTTTTGTATGAAAATATACTTTAAACTTTTATGATCAGTATAAATATCACACCTTTCACCATAAAGGTAATGCCTCCAAATCTTTAATGCAAAGATTACCGCAGCCAACTCCAAATCATGTGTTGGGTAATTTTGTTCATGGATTTTCAACTGTCGTGAGGCATAAGCTATCACCATATCATTTTGCATAAGAACACACCCCAATCCCTTCTTGGATGCATCACTGTAGATCACAAACCTTTCTCCACTACAAGGCAGTGTGAGCACAGGTGCACTGGATAACCTTCTTTTCAACTCCTTGAAATTCTCTTCACATTCCTCTGTCCAGACAAACTTAACTCCTTTCCGAGTCAACTTGGTGAGTGGATTAGATAATCGTGAAAAATCTTTTACAAAACGTCGATAATATCCAGCCAAACCAAGAAAACTTCGGATCTCAGTTACTGTTGTTGGTCTTGACCATCTTTTGATAACCTCTGTTTTTGATGGATCCACAGATATCCCCTCTTTTGAGATTATATGACCCAAAAATGCAACTTTTTGAAGCCAAAATTCACACTTGGTAAATTTGGCGTAAAGCTTCTCTTTTCTGAGGGTCTTCAATATAATTCTCAAGTGATCTTCATGATCTTCCTTGCTCTTTGAATAGACAAGAATATCGTCTATAAAGACTACCACAAATTGATCAAGATAGTCTCTAAAGACTCTATTCATTAGATCCATGAAGATAGCAGGGGCATTAGTAAGACCAAATGGCATCACTATAAATTCATAGTGTCCATACCTTGTACGGAAAGCCGTCTTTGGTATATCCTCCCTTTGGACCCTTAATTGATGATACCCTGAACGAAGATCAATCTTGGAAAAGTATTGAGCTCCGCGTAGTTGGTCAAATAAGTCATCAATGCGTGGGAGAGGATATTTGTTCTTGATAGTGATCTTGTTAAGTTCTCGATAATCAATGCAGAGTCTCATTGATCCATCTTTCTTCTTAACAAATAGAACAGGTTCTCCCCAAGGTGACGCACTAGGGCGTATGAATCCCTTATCAAGATTCTCTTGGAGTTGCTTCTTCAATTCCTGCAACTCAATTGGGGCCATTCTATAAGGTGTCTTTGAAATAGGCAAAGTACCCGGTACGAGTTCTATTGAAAACTCAACTTCACGATTTGGTGGAAGACCCGGAAATTCCTCCGGAAAGACATCATCAAACTCCCGTACAATGGGCATATTCTTAATCGTGAGTTTCTCACCAACCATTTGAGATAAATAACCTTCATTTAGTGGAATCAATACCCATAAGATGGAAGAAATTTCCACTGGAAGGTTATGTTCATCCTTGCATTGATAAACGATCGTAGGTTGATCTGGAATATGAAATGTGACTTCCCTTCTTTGGCAATTGATATGAGCTCCATGTAGAGAAAGCCAATCCATGCCAAGAATCACATCAAATTCCACTAAAGGAAGGATCACAAGATTTGCAGGAAGCACTTTCCCACAAACTTCGATCGGAGAAGAATTATAAACTTTTGATGCGATTGATGTGCCATTAGGTGTTGTCACAGCTAACTCAACATCTAATTGTTGAGGTAGTATGGTGATACCCTTAGAAAAGTCTTCAGAAATAAAAGAGTGGGTGGATCCAGAATCAAATAAAACATTTGCTACTTTAGAGTGGATGGTAAGTGTACCTTTCACCACATCGTTATCGTACTCCACATCGCTGATAGAAATTGCATGTGACTTTCCTTTGTCTTTAGCCTTAAGAGTTTGTTGACGTCGACCATCATCATCAACCCTTGGATTTGGGCATTGATTGGCATAATGCCCCATCTCCTTGCACTTGAAACATTGAAGTGTAGCAGGTTCATTCTGTGTATCCCTTCCTTTGTTTGCATCATTAGACATCTTCTTCCCATTATCACGGCATTCAAATGCCCGATGACCTTCCTTTCCACATTTAAAACATTTACTTGTCCCTTTAAGACAACTCCCTCCATGTTTCTTTCCACACTTTGAGCATAAGGGAAAGTTCATCTTCTTTTCCGTGTGCTCTTTAGATTTTTCTTTGAACTCCATCTTCCTCTTCTTATCAAACCCATGTGACTGATGGGTTACTCCAATCTCCATCTCGACTTTGAGAGCACATCGAACGATTTCTTCGTAGCTATTGAAGTCCCTTATGGCCAACGCCCTTCGAAGACTTGGTTTTAAGCCACTAAAGAATCGATCGATCTTACTCTCAGGTTGGATAATAATACCAGAAGCGTACCTTGCAAGTCTTGTAAAATTTGCTTCATAGGTACTAACAGATTCATCATCCCTTTGCTTCAGTTCAAGGAACTCTTTCTCCATCTTTGTTCGGAGAATACGAGGGAAGTACTTATTGAAAAATAAGTTCTTGAACTCGTCCCATTCCATAGACTCAATTTCATCCCTTTGC
This sequence comes from Viscum album, assembly GCA_963277665.1. NCBI lineage: Eukaryota > Viridiplantae > Streptophyta > Magnoliopsida > Santalales > Viscaceae > Viscum > Viscum album. Next base: position 810,015,967 of record OY728130.1, read on the forward strand.
CTCGTATTCTTGACAAGATTCCACCATTGATCCGCATCTCCTTCCAAACGATACACTGCTAGGATGACTTTATCATGCTCAGAACATTGAAGAACTGAAAATATCTTTTCAGTAGTACTAATCCATTGTTCAGCAACTAATGGATCAGTAGACCCGCTGAAAGATGGTGGACGCTGCCTCATGAAGGATTCAACAGAATGTTGCTCCCTTCTTTGTTCGTTTGGAAATCCTGCATGATTCATAGCTTGAGAAAGTTGTGTGAGCATGGCTACAAGATTTTGCATTCCAGCTCCCATATCGTTTGGTTGCTCAGGGGGACAATCATTGCATTTCCCATCGCATTCCGCATTAACACGGTTCCTTCGGGTTCCAGCCATTGACTAAAACCAAGAAGAATAGTGTGAGCAACACTAATTATAATAGGAAACCACATAATTCAATAATAAAATTTTCATGCTTAAGGTCTTATCCTAGGTTATTCAAGGCCATTTCTAAAATTGTGTTCTATGCTTAGACTTATCCTTAGGGTTCTTACTAAGGATTTCACATCCTAGTTTCCAAAGGTTGACTATACCTTTCCTCTGATACCAACTATAACGACCCAAACTTTACATACATTGTTAACACTTCAAAATTGAATCACACTTATTACAACATATGACAAAACCACAAAGGACCGTATAGGTATAGTGTCTTTAGAAACTGGGAAACATAAACAACTGGTTCATAAATCTTCTACAGTGTCTCCCATTTATTTCATCATATCTAGGGTCCCTTTTAGCATATTCTACTTAATATCCATCTTCCTGACCAGGGGAAAAGAGAACATAAAAGGGTGATCTCAAATGCTCAGCAAGGGCAAATAAAGGAAATAAAAATCATATCATATCTCTTTGAAAATCAAAACCTGCAAAAGAGATCATAATATCTTAACATGGAATAAATCATAGAAGTGAAAAGGAGATCCCCAAAATCATAACATAAAACTTGAAACTTTGTGGCATGCACACATAATCATGGAAAATCATTTCTTGTTAGTCATGACTCATTTCCAAGACTATCTTAGTGGACAAAGTCCCTTTCTGAACCGAGTTCACTCCTCGTTTCAGTCCTGTATCACTGAACCGAAATAACCTTCCGTTCCAGCCATGTCTATCTCATGAGATATAAAATCATTACCCAATGCATTGGAGGGAGATAAAGGTCCCACCCATCTTATAATGAATCCTTTCTTATGTGTGCCACATAATCATAAAACATACATCATCGCATAACACATATAACAAAAATGGGATTCTTGAAACATCATGACATCATAAATCAATTCATATATGATAAAGGAATTCATAAACATAATTCCATCACAACATAGTCAAACCAATGTAAAAATATGGATAGAAACAGAACCCTTTATTATCTTAGATGGAAAATAATTTTGATAAAACACTTGAATTGAATTCTTGAGGAAAATATCCTTTCTTCTTCAAAAACATTTTTCCTTTCATAACATGTCATACAACTTTAAAATAAAAGAAGTTGATTAAAAATAAACTTGAAAACTTGTAAAGGAAGCTTCTTTGAAGTAATGTTTTAAAAATCCATTCATGCCGTATAAGTTAAAAAAACATTCTTCGTACTTTTGTCGGAAAAGTCAAAAAGTACCTCGTACGGAAAAACAACAAAAGATTCCTTTCATATTCTTTACTAAAAACTCACCTAAGGGTAAAATTGGATTTAAACTATTTCAAGTGGATGGAAACAATATTACATATTGAGGGAACATGGATGTGGATGATAAAATACACCCCAGTAAATACTTACGAATAAACAATCTCGGATAAAAATGAGATTGTGATATTTCCCTTACCTTAGGTCCGATTTGCTTTGTTCGTGTCCGAAGCTCCTGTATAATGGTTTAAATAATGTTATTTACTTATTCCAGAATCATACATATTGATATGAGATCATATATGGTCATATTATTAGCTTCTTGTTAGTAATATTTCATTGTTACTTGTTACTCGGGTCTTTATAACTTTTTGTTCTTATGCGTGTTTTGTCGAATAAATTCTTATTCTTATCTTTAGGTTATAGATAATTCATTTCCAGAATGGTATTAGTGTATTATATACCATATTCATTCATTCAATTCATTTATATAATCATTTTGAAATGAAGATCATGTAGAACGAGTCGCATCACATCGTGGAGACGGTATTCCGTACGTACGCACGAGTGATGATATCGTTCCTATGATCGTGGAATTGTATTGGAGTATATATATATATTATTTCAGTATCAGTATTACTTAATAATAATCATATATAGTTACTGATTACACCATTATACCCATCCTTGTAAGGTGATGGTGGAAAATAGATTACACCACGGCGTGGAGACGGTATTCCGTACGTACGCACGCGCGGTGATTTCATTTTTCCGTAGGATGGATAGAAGGTGAATTAGGGTTGTTTCATATTTATAATAACATATCAGTATGTAAGTAATACTGATGTTATTACTTTATCATGAAACAACTAAAGAAGAAGAATTTGAAGAAGAAAGAAATTGAAAAGATCGGTAATGGATATTACCTCTTCTTTGGAACGCCTTTTTGAATCCTCCACTTAAGGAACTAAGATTGGTCTTTGGAGAAGACCAGGACCTCTAGGATTATTCTAGGGAAGTGTAGAAGGGAAAATGGCAGGGGTTGGCCGAGCTTGAGTGCTCAAAGTGGTGTGAGGAGGAGGGGGAGGAGGTGCCCTTTTATAAGGGAGGAGAGGGGCACGTTAGGAATATCTCAAAATATTATTTTATATTAAAGTCAAAATCGGTTTATAATGGTTCCAAAGGGTCTTATTTCGAAGCCAAAGTGGGGATGGGTCGAAATCCTATCAAACAATAGAATTTAGACAAGTTTAGGGTATTATTTTAACCTTATCAATTAGATTTAACTCTAAGTTAAATAATTTAACTTTTACCATGACTTTTTGTTTTTTTTCACTATATGGTTAATACACTTACTATAACATGCCAAACGAACCCCAAATTGTTTATTATTAAAATATATATCCTTATCTAAGTCATTTGGCCGAACCTTAGATTTTTAGGAATAAAATAACAATTAATAATATAATATTTGATTTAAAAACTATTTTGTGTCAATTTTGACACTATTTGATATATGATTTTTGTCAAAGTCATAACAGAATTATATGTTCGAACCAAGCTGATTAAATCAATACTAATATATCATAGTAACCTATAAAATTAGTGGAATTCATAAAAAGTCTCAAATTAAATTTATTTTGGTATTTATATTATCAATTTTGTCAATATTTCATTAATAAGATAATTACTGCATCATCTTTGTGTCATAAATAAATTAAATTATTTGATGTCTAAAAATTACAAATAAAATACCATCATGTAGGAAATCTTTTTAGATTTCTAATGAATATTTACAATCGAATTTATCTTATGTATAACCCTATATTAAAAATTATTTACTTATTAAACTTTGATTTTAACTATTTTAACCCTTCTTTAAATAAATTAATAATAAATGTCCTAATCTAATCCAAGTGGGCCTAAATGGTCATATTTTATTCCTAAGTTTGTTTTTGGTCGAATTACACTTGTCCAATAGAATTAGGACATGTGTTAGGGTAATATTAATATCATATTTACCCTTAGTTACCCTATTTACTATTAACCGCGGTAAAAATAGTAAAAAGTTACTATTCACCAAAAAATTATTTTCATCTCATTGAACCACATTTTAGTCCTTGATATTAACCGTGTCTCTCGGATTTTTGAAATTCCATTCACAGAAGCGGTAAAATTAAGTTTTATGCAAAATTCAGTTTTTAACCTACCACTTAGTGGTTTCACTATTCATCAAAAATTGAAAGTTTTCAGAAAAATACCAAAATTTCACCCTAGGCTAATTTCGATATTCTGAGTCCAAAAATGAAGTCCATTTTGAAAAATAACATTTATAAAATTTCAAAAAGTGGTTATTACTATTTATAACGGCTAGTTTTAATAGCATATTGTTGTTTAGTGAAACTCGGTATTGCGTAAGACGCAAGCTATCGAGGAAGGTCGCGATTGCGTGTAAAGCAAGCCAAGAAAGTGTTGTGTAGAAAAAGATTCCTTTGATGATTAATATAACATAAAAGTCTCGGGTGTTACAGAATTCCTGATCCCCACAGGTCGGTGACTAGCACCTCGCATCGTACAACATACATGTGGGAACGATTTTTCCACAGAAATGTGGAACCAAGAGTAAATTAAATAGTATGCATAACAAAAGAAACTCCATTGGGAGTGATGTACCAGAATACAAAGAGGCATAAAATGCCAAAGTACAACAACCCAAGTACTAAAGTTGTGGGAAAAAACCCCAAGGTCCCTAAGGACACAACTCACCAAGTCCAAAGAACAATAGTTGGATCCACCTCCAAGAGGTACCTTCCCTTTGCTCGATCTTGAAAGAAGGAATTCTACAAACAACCAAAGGAAAAAGTATGGTGTGAGCCTAGGCCTAGTAGGATATCACCAAAGATTCAATAACATATTACAAATATAGATTATCCAAGTAAATACTTTCAATTTGGAAATAATCAGGTTTGGAAATTCAAAAGCATATTTTAAAAAGCCGTGCTATACATTTTCAAATGATAGAAAATTCATCAAGAAAGGCTTTACAAAGATGGAATATTTCTAAAACAATGGCTTAAGTAAAACATTTATATAAAATAGTTTATATAAATTTTGCAGGTATCTAAGAAGTTCAATAGCATCGACATACATTTATATCTCATATATAAACAAACAAGTGAGAAACATGGTCATCTACCAAAAGGTATGATAGTATTAACCGGTTATAGGATTCCGCACTCTCTATGTGAACTCAGCAAAATGTGTATATAGACGTCCCTATGACAATGGCCAAAGGAGACTCGTCACCAACCAGTCGGGGATGTGATCCACCGCAAGTATGTTTTAGAATGTTTTCGTAGTGTAGAGTGTATCCAAATAACTCACTAACTACCAAATGCTTGCATGCGCTCTTACGTGATGGGAGAACTATATTAAGAATGCTTAAAATATGATCAATCCCATTATTCCATTTCAAAATTTCCAATTTCATTCCATTTAAACCCAAAACATATTTTATTCAAAACATGCCTCTTTCATAAGATAAAACCAATGGGTTTCTATCAAATCATTTTAAGCCATTTTCATAAGTTTGCAATCCATTCAAAACAAATTACATCATTACACATTTCACTTTCACAATTAAATTCAACAATTTAATTGAAAACATTTCCATTAAATCCACAATTTTAATCCAAAAATTTAAATCGGACAATATTCCATTAACACCCCCAATTCAATGGAATTGGTGTCCCCCCACATCTCTCTGCCAAAACCATTTCAAATATCTCAATTCAATGGAATCATGATTTTATCAATTTAGTTTAAAGCAACTTTAGAAATTGAATTTAAATCAATAAATGAAAAAAACTAAGAAAATACATTGATAATCAAATTAGCAAGTTGGGATGGAAACACCTACCTCAAAGGTTTTTACCAAAACCACAATGGTTGAAGAACACTCATGAATCCCAGTGTATTCTCCAAAAACCCATCCTAGATCCCTTCCCCTAGAATGAACAAGACCAAAACTCATCATTTTGGCATTAACACACTTAGATCTACCCATAACGGGCATAGAAATAAGAAATCAATGGAAAAGGGAAAGTAGATCTAAGTAGATCTAAGAAAACGATCATGAAACAAGAAGAAAGATCACATACCTTGACAATCCCACTTCAATTCACCAAGAGGAGCCTTTGGATCGCCTCCGGAATTAATGGATGACTTTATCTGACCACAAAAGAAGATAAATCCTGAGTTAGGGTCACTTAGGAGGAAAACGATGAATTTAGAGGCAAAAAGGACAAGATCCACAATTTAAGGATCTCTTTTATGGGACCGCATGGTTTGGACGCATAGTTTGACAAACCGTTCACTAACCATGCGTGAGATATTGCCTCGGCCACCCTTCTCGCATGACTTGGCCACATGGTTAGAAAAAACGTGTTCCATCCATGCAGAAGCTTCTATCCAGGTTTCTAGGATGGCATGGTTTGGGCGCACGGTTTGTGAAACTGTGTGCAAACCATGCACAACACCATGTCCTCTAGTTTTTCTATAAAAGGTCACCCAAACGCAACCCAAGTCATTTCTCAAAAACAGGGGTACTTAGAAACATCAAAAGTACCTGAAAACTTAACATCATGATGTAGATTCCATCAGCTATACCAATATAAAAATTATTACCCCGTCCATGAAATAGATTAGGAATCCTTGAAGCAAGAATTGGTTACTTATTTACTTTACCTCTTTCGGTAGAATGATTTAACTTATATAGATCATATGATCCTGATGTATTTTTTCACCCAGAGTAACATTAACATAAAACAATGACCCTGAGTATAGTATGTCCAAAAAAATAATTTAGATAAAAAAAATCTTCATGAAAGGGAAATTTTCCTCTGATTCACTTATTAGTATGTTACAAATACAAGTAGAGAATGAATCTATACGGGAATAGAGTATGATACGTTTTTTATGATATGAGTTTGGAGGTGTAGAATGACATAAATTTCATTCCCTTATTCAGTGTTCTCATAATTTTATGTCTTCTTAATTATTTTTGGTGTGAGGAGTCATATGAACAAAATAAAAAATAGATTTTCAGGGTTGTAAACAATGTATAGACCTTGAGTGGTTTATCTATGTCTCCGAAAGGTATAATTTTATCCAGGATGCATCTGAGGAGTCCATTGAACTTGAAGTAGGTGGTGATTCATGTGGGTAGGGGGTTTATTTTATTTTTTCCATTCACACCAAGGCTAAATTTTTTTTTCTAATCTAAAAAATCGTTATAAGTTTCTTAGTAAGAACATGCCAATTTTTCATTATTTATCATGATGTTTTACCTATCAAAGGAACCAATATAGGAATCATAGACAAGCTAGGTTACATCAGCCTCATTGTAATATATTATATAATTACGATGATATCTCTTGGAAATTTTAGATTTATATACCTCATTATCATAATAGGAAATATGAATCATTGATGGTTATATATTTATAGACTATATTAACCCATTTTCAAAAAATTAGAGAGTTTATAAATGTAGAGATTATCAGGAACCAATATGTATGATAAGTCATTAGGAATCATTTTGTTTTTAGAATCTATTTTCTAACTTGGATACCGGTTTTACTTCTTATTTTTGGAATTTTCTTAACGAATCAATTGAAATGAAGAACAAAATGATAATAACATTCCACTGATATATAAATGTCCATTTTGAGTGAGCCATACAAATTATTAAGGATATTATTTGTGCTTATATTATTGAATTTTGGGGTCTAAGGTAGATGTTCTTATCATTATATGAGTGTTCATACAACAATAGTTAATATTCCATGATTACTAGGGAATTATTTGAGGTACCATATTGGGTGAAACATCTGTCCTCAACACGTGGGGATGAAATTGAGTCATTACTCATTATTATATCTAATTACCATTATACAGATAATGAATAAGGATTACTTGTTTTAGAAGAAGTCATAGATTAAGTAGATTCATGAGAAATCATATAAAGAACATTTCCATCTCCATTTACAGTGTCATATTGGTGATCTGTAATTTATTTAGAGTTATTTTGGAATAGAAATACAATTTTTGGAATGAAATGATTGTTTTACATATATTTTTTTTTCATATTTCATATTGTAGAATGCTATAGATATATATCCAATTAGTTAGTCATTCCTTCATAAATGAAACAAATAAATTATTTATTTTTGTATCCCATTTAAATATGTACTATAAATAACAATCTCATGTGACATAGTTATGGGATATAGATGAATAGATATGAAAAGTGTTTTACAATGTTCCTGATCATATCATGGATTTTTAGGACATGGTGATCCATGGAAATTTGATTACGTTGATCTATTTACATTCGCGACATTGTGGGGATATACATGGGAAGAATGGTCGACATGATTTTTAGAGGGAATAAATAACTAATGTATTTTCAAATTAGTAATGTTGAAGAATTTATAGAAGAAAATGTGGCATGGTGGGAAAAATTAAGAATCTCGCATGGTCATTGGAATATCTTATTTTTAGTTTTATTTATTTATTCTATGGTTACATGGTAATTTATTTCCAAGAAACCATAGTTCTTATAGAAATTTAATGAATGAACAGTAAGACCATGGAATGTGGTAAATCTACGTATAACTATATGATAGATGTGTTTTGGGTAAAATGAATCATCCTAGAATATCTATATAATATTTTATCTTTGATGATGTTCCTAGGATTAGTCTAGCATTATTTTTGGGAGGCACTATCCTAAACATAGATGTCACATATTTTTCGTAACCATATCAAAAAACCAGGATACACACTAATGTTTACTAAAAATTTGGGTTTTATATTTATACCTCTGAAATAGTTTTTTTAAATGTCACATTTGTTCCCCATTCACATGAACTGTGTCCCTTTGGAATGGATCCCTCTATCCAATATTCCCTTTGTTTTTACTTTTTATGTTATTGTTTAATCTAATGAAAAGAAATATTAATCTTGATTATTCTATCTTCCTTCCATTTAACTACATTATTATTCTACTTAAATATATTTGAGTAACCCTATCAAAATATTTATTGAATATATGGTTTTAATGGGATTTTGGATAATTCTTCTGGGATTATTAATACTAGGACCCCCTCTTTATATTCGTGTTGTAATTTGGGAAGTAAAATGAACCTATATTTTTTATAATCTAGGTTCCTCAATATAAGATCCATTTTCTATATATTTCCAATGGTCTGTTCCTTCCTTCAATTTTTTTTATCAAATTTCATTTAAATTGGGATGATAAAGTCTGTTTATAAATTTTTGTTGTCATTCATGAAATGTGAAGAGGATCTGATGGTTAACTGGATTTTAAAAGGAATTTATTTTCATGTATGCATTGTGTTTGATGATGTAAATGAATTAGGAATTTGTTTCAATAATATATAAATAAGGGTTTGGGAAAAAATATCACCATGTGATTGGTTTTTGAATAATTTTTTTCATTTATGGTTTCAATAAATTTAATTTTTAGTACACAATGTTATTGTTATTGTGTTGATAATGGGATATCCAAAGTGTGTTAGTGACAAATTAAATTAAACCCTTATCTTTTTTCATGGATTTTCTAAGGAGTTTAACCCATGAGACTAAAGGTAACCATAAAAATAATGTCATTTCTGGTACCAATAGATCCAATGAAAATAATGATTCCCATGTTGAAAAATAAATCCCATGAAATTAAGATTGGGAATATGAAAGACAAATTGAGGTTCAAAAGAAATTTTGATTAAATATCATTATAGTTATCCAAATATTAAACTAACCAATCCTTTAACTGACTAATTATTGTAATGTTCTGAATGAAGTCATTGAGTTTCGGTATGAGTTTCAAATGACCTCTTATGTGCCCCTTTGTACAAACAAGGTTACCAAATAGCGACATGGGCCAAATAGATATTATGAATCTATTACCTTGGTACATATATCCAAAAAACATTCATATATAATTTAGTGATAATGAAATAAAAAATAAAAATCAAATAATCAATATGGATATGAATGATGTATCAAATAACATAGAATTAATAAATGATAAATAAAAGGACTCTGAATAAGAAATGTTAACCATTATATGAAGATTAAATGGAATAAACTAAACTCACTATTATAATAATCTGCAGTTTATCCACAAAACACCCAGAAAAATTACACCAATGATTTCTAAACATAAGTACAACAATATAAATAAGAGTACTTCATGTAGAAAAAGTAAATTAAAAACTAAAACCCATTTCATAATGTTATAAAAAAGGTTTCAAAAACCAAAAAACTACCTTTTTCAACACTATGTTTGAGAGAAAATATGAAATAATCATTACCTATATCAATGTACCATAAATATAGAACAATTCCACTCATTCCTTCAATTATAATTCCCTCCATATTAAAGAATACATCATCTTTATCACCTCATTAATATTACATTTCTTTGTGATTGTACATATATGAGAAAGGCATTAATATTAAAAAATATACTAATTCACGAAAACATTCCACATATATATAGAATATTAGTGTTGTAAATCACAATACTCTTCAATTACCTCATTGCCTTAATGATATATTTTCTAATACTAGACAACATGACACTCTAATCAAGGTATTATAAATCACAAAATACTTGATCCCCATCTTAAAAAAACAAGCCAATTGTTTTAGATCGGATTAAAAAAGATATGATAATACTTCAAAGTTCTGGGGTCCATCATTTAATGATTTCATAATTATCCATCAAAACATATATTAATCCATATTTCTCTTCATAAATTTGGAATATATGACTCAACCTATGAAAATGGATTAATTATTAAAATAATGGAATAAACATACCAAATAATATTTTTTAGATCAATCTAATATTCATGTGTTGAGGATTTTGGATTAAGTGTTAAAAAGACACCATATATGGGACAAAGAGTTTATATTAATTGAATGTGGTTTAGGAGAAGAAATAAATAAACAAGATAGAGGTTTTAGAGTGGAATTATTGTGGTATCCCACTCCTAAAATCTCATATTTTACCCATAATTGGGATGTTGGTTGGCCCCGATATAATCAGTCTCCCTGGGTAGAGATTTAGAAATCATCACTTGCAATGAATATTCCTGGACAGCTGGACTATCCAGATGGTTCCCATACAATAGTTTTTATGCTATATATATTTAATTATACATAATTTAATTTTGATAACTGGTCCCTGATTCCTTTAATATGCCTTTAGAGTAGTACTGAATCCATTAAATATATGGCTATACCTATGAAAATTGAATCATAAAATTAAAGTATGTTATAAATATCATCCTCAAATGAATTATTATCACTAGAATGTGTATCTAGATGAAATTATAGAAAACAAATTCCATTTACCCTTTTCATATTTCTCTTTCTTATAACTATATTCTTTATATATCCATTCTGACATAAACCAAATCATGCCTCCTTTCACAATGATATATCAATTTATTCCAGGAAACAAATCATATGTTCCACAAATGATGAGTTATGTTTCAAATAAAAATTTCCATTATTGATCGAATTTGAATTTTACCACCCCAATATACCATGATATATTTATGTTTTAATAATACTCTTGGTATTTGATATTCTTTTTATATGGAATACCTTGTTTCAATCAACCAAAGTATACTATTTAAATATTAATGATAAATGTGATAAGAATCTCTTATATATATATATAATTAACAGGTGTTAGTAGGAATAACTAAAATATGATAAATATTGTTTCCCATTTTATAAATTAATTAATCTATTATCCATTATTTAAAAATGAATATAAAATAGTTTTAATGTATATTTTTTCAAAAAACACTTTATATGGGAATTTTGAATATTTTTCACAAAAAAATTATATAAATTTTTATTTAGCAATGATTTTAATAAAATTAATAAATATGATATTCAATATAAAATTTTATAAATAATTTATTGGAAATTAAAAGGAATGTAATATGAATATATTTAATTTTATACTTAATATTTCTAAAAACATTTTTATTTCATTAATTCACTTATTTGAAAATGACTTTTTTCTAGATAAAATAATTTAATACTGAAACATTTACATCTTATTTAAAATCAGCAATATTATTATAAATTTATGATGTATGATTAATTTTTTCCATAATTAATATTTCTCATGGAAGAACCTTGTTAGCACATGAAGGGTTTAAATCATTAAAAGAGGGGTCAACCCAAGTGATAAAGTATAATATATCAAAAATATCATATATTATTCTATTTATTTTTGGTATTTCTTATTTTTAATTGATATATTAATTAAGTTATAATTTATTATAAAATTGACATAATTAAATATTTTATTATATACTAATAAACTATGTATTAATATGTTTTATAACCACCTCACTTATACAATTTCTCCTCCCATCATCTTTTATACACAACACATGATCCATTTTTCTATAACTATATAAAAACTAATATTGTCCCAAAATCATTGTCAATGACCTTAAGGTTTTGGTATTTCCAAAATACCCATCCATGAATCCAAATGGTGCACATCAATGGGGATACTAGATTGATACTTATATGATTTTATTAACCTTTTACATATTTCATTATTTTGAATCCTAAATGAAATTCTATTTTACCATTTAAATATAATGTAATATTCATATATAACATTTTTTATTTTATTGTTATATGCATATTCAAACTATTTAATAATCATCAGAAATTGATAACATCACTCATACCGATGCGTAGACTACCTTCACCACAAAGTGAGGAAATTCATTTTTCTATTCCTTGTCAAATATATTTTCAGGAGAATTTATTTAATGTATATATTTGATATTAATTATTTAGTTATTATTCATTAAAGGATAAATATATTTTTATTTTCTCATACAACATCCCATGAATTTTTAAAATAGAACTAGTGTGTACCTACATTGTAGAGACCAAAAGCTTGACGTACATTGACATTACATTACATTTGTGGAATACTTAGTACATGAGAAAAACACACACACAAGGATCATAATAGTTTAGTGTCTTTGGAAACTCAGAATATAATATTCTAATCCTGGTGAAAGATCTTCAACATCTCCCATAAAGATCTTTCTTTTTTTATACCTAAAACCTTTCCTTATATCCTGGGGAAAAGAAAACATGAAAGGGTGAGCTCAAATTCTCAGTAAGGGTAAACAAGAGAAATATCAATCACATCATATACATAAACACATAACTTTTGGAAATCTTAACCTGCAAAAGAGATCATAATTTCATAACATGGGATAAATCATGGTAGTGAAATGTAATCACAATAATCATAACATAAAACATGAAACTTTGTGGCATACACACATAATCATAGAGAATCATTTCTTGTTAGTCAAGACTCATTGCCATGACTATCTTAGTGGAAAAAGTCCCTTTCTGAACCGAGTCACCCTCGTTTCAGTCCTGTTTCACTGAACCGGTATAACCTACCGTTCCAGCCATGACTATCTCATGAGATATAAAATCTTTACCCAATGCATTGGAGGAGATATAGGTCCCACCCATCTCATAATGATACCATTCTTATGTGTGCCACAAAATCATAAATCATACATCATTACATAACCCATGTAATAAAAATGGGAATCTTAAACATCATGACATCATAAAACAATTCATATAAGATAAAGGAATTCATAAAAATAATTTCACCCCAACATAACCAAATCAATGTAATAATAGGGATAGAAACAGAACCCTATGTTATCTTAGATGGAAAATAATTTTGATAAAACACTTGAAATGAATTCTTGAGGAAAATATCCTTTCTTCTTCAAAATCAATTTGTTTTCACAAAACGTCATGAAATTTTAAAAGAAAGATATTTTATTGAAAATAGTCATGAAATCTTTTGGATGAAGCTTCATTAAAATAAGGCTTTATAAAACCATAAAAATCTGTTCATTCCGTATATGTTAAAAAAAACATTCTTGGTACTTTTGTCGGAAAAGTCAAAAAAGTACCTCGTACGAAAAACGACAAAAGATTATTTTCATATCTTTTACTAAAAACTCACCAAAGGGTAAAATTTGATTTAAAAAATTGTAGGTGGATGGAAATAATATTACATATTTAGAAAACATGGATGTGGATGATAAAATACACCCCAGTAAATGCTAAATTATAAACAATCTCGGATAAAAATGAGATTGGGATATTTCCCTTACCTTAGGTCTGATTTGCTTCGTAAGTGTCCGAACCTCTTGTATAATGATTTAAATAATGTCATTGACTTATTACAGAATCATATTCATTGTTATTATATCATATATCATTCACTTATGACTTTATATTACCTGTTCTTTTGAAAATTCATGTTAAAGTAGTGTTTTGGGTAAAATCGTCTCATTTGTCGTTCGTGTTTTAACTTGTAATTATTCATATGATTACATAGATCATTATTAATTAATTATATAATATAAAAAATTATTTATATATAATATATATTCAGAATATACATATATATAATGGATCGATAAATGGAAATAAATACACCGTTCATGGAGACGGTAGGCCGTACGTACGCATGAATGCTGTTTTCGTTTCCTTATTGAATTGAGTGGAATTAAGTATATGACATACATATATATACACATAAATCAAGTAGATTTAAAATTTCATATATTTCATTATTATTTCTTATATATACTTTATAATCATTCTTAAATGGTTAACATGGAGAATGAATCTCATCGCGTCATGGAGACGGTAGTCTGTACGTACGCACGAGCGATGATATCATTTCCATAATTATTGAATTGAATTGGAGTGGATGATACAATATATCATAATAATTATGATGTTATAATAACTATGTATAGTTATTCTTTACACCATAATACCCATCCTTGTATGGTGTTGGTGGAAAAATAGATTACACCACGGCGTGGAGACGGTATTCTGTACGTACGCACGCGCGGTGATTTCGTTTTCCGTAGGATGGATAGATGGTGAATTAGGATTTTTTCATACTTATAATACAATATCATTATATGAGTGATACGGATGTTATTACTTCATAATGAAACAAACTATGAAGAAGAATTGGAAGAAGAAATAAAGGTGAAAGAATCGGTAACGGAAATTACCTCTTCTTTGAAGCGCCTTTTTGAGACCTTCTCTTAGGGCACTAAAACTGGTATTTGAGGAAGACCAAAACCTCTAGGATGTTTCTAGGGAAGTGGAGAAGAGAATTTGGAAGGGGTTGGGCGAGCTTTAAGGCTCGATGTTGTGTGAGGAAGAGAGGGAGGAGGTGCCCTTTTATAAGGGAGGATAGGGGCTCCTTTGGAAAAACTAAAAATATTATTTTATTATAAAGTCATGTTCGGTTTTAAATAGCTCCAAATTGATTTATTTCTAGGCTAAGGTGGGTATGGGTAGAAATAATCTCATCCAATAGAATTTAGACAAGTTTAGGTTCCTATTTTAACCTTATCATTTAGATTTAACATTAAGTTAAATAATTTTACTTTTACCGTGTCTTCTTGTGTTCTTACACTATAAGGTTAATAAACATACTATAAGAATCCAAAAGAACCCAAAGTTGTTTATTATTAATATATAAAACTTTATCTAAGTCATTTGGCCGAACCTTAGAATTTTAGGAATAAAATAAAAATTAATAATATAATAATTTTTTTTAAAACTATTTTATTTCAATTTTGACACTATTTAGAAATTGATTTTTGTGAAAATCATAACAGAATGATAAGTTCGAAAAACGTTAACTAAATAAATAATAACATGTCATATTAACCTAGAACATTAGTGGAATTCATAAGAAGTCTCAAATTATATTTATTTGGGTATTTATAACATCAATTATGTCAATATTTCATTAATACGATAATTACTGCATCATCGTTGTGTAATAAATAAATAAAATTATTTAATGTCTAAAAATTACAAATAAAACAAAATTATGTAGGAAATACTTTTAGATTTCTAATTAATATTTATAGTCGAATTTATCTTATGTATAACCCCATATTAAAAATGTTTTAGTAAACAAACATTGATTTTAACTCTTTTAACCCTTCTTTAAATAAATTAATAATAAATGTCCTAATCTAATCCAAGTGGGCCTAAATGGTCATATTTTATTCCTAAGATTGTTTTTGGTCGAATTTCACTTGTCCAATAGAATTAAGAAATTTTTTAGGGTAATAATAATATCATTTCTACCCTTAATTACCCTATTTACTTTTAACCGTGGTAAAAAAAGTAAAAAGTTACTATTCACCAAAAAATTATTTTAATCTCATTGAACCACATTTTACTTACTAACATCAATCGTGTCTCTCGGATTTTTGAAATTCCACTCACAGAAGCGGTAAAATTAAGTTTTATGAACAATTCAGTTTTTTAACTACCATTAGTGGTTTCACTATTCATCAAAAATTGAATGTTTTCAGAAAAATACAAAAAATTAGGCCTAAGCTATATTTAATATTATGAACTCAAAAATGATGTCTATTCTACCAAATTCAAAACATATCAGTTGCATTAACTAATTTAAAAATTAATTCCCGTCATCAAAACAAATAGCGTGTTTTTAAGAGGTAATAACTATCAAAAGATTGAAACTTGTTTATAACTGGTTTAAATGTGAAATTACATCCAATGACCATCATTGTATTAAATTGTAAAAATATATTCTAAATATACTTTAAAACCACTCAAATTAATAATATATCACTATTAATTATGTCGATTGAAAAAGTTGTTTTTAATTAAAATTTAGTAATTTCCACTATTCATCAAAATATGAAAGATATCCGAAAATTACCAAAATTTCACCCTAAGATAATTTCAATATTCCAAATCCAAAAATGAATTCCATTTTGAAAAATAAAATTTAAAAAATTTCAAAAAGTGGTTATTACTATTCATAATGGCTAGTTTTAATAATATTTTAATAGCATATCGTTGTTTAGTGAAACTTGGTATTGCGTATTACACATGCTAACGATGAAGGTCGCGATTGTGTGTAATGCAAGGCAAGTCAAGGATGCATGTTGTGCAAGCTCCTTTTGGTGTAGCGTACAACACAAGACATTAATGAAATTAAAAAGAATATTTTTCATAAAATCTCGGGGTGTTACATTCTACCCCCCTTAAAATGAATTTCCCTCTCGAAATTCGTCGGGGTTATAAATGGTTTACTACTCAAAAGTTTCTTTAATAGAATCCCACAAAGTAAAAAGGAATACCAAAACCAATATTTAAAAACAAAAGTATGAAACGTAACGGTTACCCAGATAAACTAATCACTGGGTTTCCACATAGCTGAAAATATGGATATAGAAGAAAAATCTAACCATCATGTTCTGACGGAGAGTGGTAGAGAACATGGCTATAGAAAAGCCAACAATCCCAAATCCATAAATTTGTGACGATCTAAAGTACCATCTGATTAATCAGATATAAGAGCACTAAGAGAAAATTTTTGGTTTTCAAGATCATTTCCCTAAAGTTGATTAAATTGGAATTAGAAGAAATTCTTTCGTGATTTTGGTATAATCTCACTGTTTGTCGTTCTATGGACAATTTCTACTTCATCTCTTAATGAAATGAAGTTGAATTTGTCATTCGTGATGTGTTAGCAGGTCATGTGATAGAATGATGTGTCATTCCATCTGTCTCAAACAAAAGGTTAGAAAAGTTATCAAAAAATACATAAGTCCATCAATAGTGAGATTAATGATATATGGTTCCTAAAATGAACTTATACATCATATATCATACTGCTTAATATAATAAAACTAGTTTCTACTAACCAGGGACTTCCTGTAGGCCAATGGTAGGCGATAAAGGCCAATCGCACTTCGGTTGTGGGTTCGATTCCCATAGCCTTGTCCGACGTGATGGGTTGTCAACCGTCCTGCAGGTTGTCCTTTTTCTAAAACTATATTACTATAACATCCCATCAATAATATCGAAAAAACATCTATCCTTAAACAATACTAACATATGTCCAACATAATCCATTCTAATCTTTAGGCCTATCCATAATACTGCAGTCCACTCTCATAACATACTGAAAACGATTACCAAAGATTTAATACCATCGTTGATCCCCATATATCATAAGATATATCTTGTTGGTCACATTCCAAACATTCAAAGGCCTTAATCATGTACTCTCTTGAATACCCATTGAACCTTATTGAAAACATGAGTGCTGTTAAAAGTTAACTCTTTCCACATACCAAAATCCTCAAAATTCTATATACTCAAACCATGATATCACTTAGTCCTTATATCAATCATGAGCTCATGAATACAATCAAACATCTCATTATCTTCTTATTCCTTCATTATGCGCATATCATCTACTTCACAAAAATATCTGAATAACATTCCATGGTTACTGGTACCATTCAACATATACTTTCAAATACTTTTTGGAAAAACAACAGTGTAACAATCCTTAGATGATTCTTTATTCTATAGTACCATTAACTATACAACATAACTCTCGATAAACATACAACCATTCCACAACCTTCTAAAACAACCTACTGAGCTTTAACACTTCTTTCAGCTCATATATCATTTGTAGTCTCCTCATCATCATCCACATAAATACTACCCATATGACCATGTTGATTCTCATCATGAGATTTCCCATTAGGGAATTAGTTTGAATAATGCCCATACATTCCACATTTAAAACATCTAATCATTGTTGATGTCGTCGCAATACCATTATCCTTGTCCATGGTGTTAACTGAACATTTTCCTTTGAACTTACTGGCTTTGTGTCCTTCTTTTCCACACCCAAAGCATCTTCCAGTTCCTTTGAAACCTTCTCCTTGATGCCTCTTCCCACATGATTTATATAGGGGAAATTTAACTTTCTTTCCTCAATGATCTTCATGAAACTCCATCTTTCTCTTATTTTCCGAGCCAAGAAACTTACAAATTTTGCTTTATTGATCATATTATGACATTGCTGAATCGGCATAATAATGATGTTTGGACTTCCAAATCTCATTTCATATGGTTTCTCATTAAGAATATTATTCCATTGTCCATCATATCCTCCATTATCGTGAATCATCTTGTTTCCAACCATTTTCTAAAACCCAAAAAGAATAGTGTGAGAGGCAAAAAACATGCTAGGGAAAACAACATAATAAAGGGGGAGTACCTTCAATATCTAACATCTTAGGTTTAATTCTATGATCGTTAGCGTAATTCTAGTACTATAACCTATACGTATACTTAACCTTAGGGACATCCCTAGACATACCTTAGAAATATCTCTAGGGATCTCACAAACGTTCTCGCATCCTAGTTTCTGAAGGTTGACTAAAACTTTCCTCTAATACCAACTGTAGAGACCCGAAGCTTGACATACATTGACATTACGTTACATTTTCGGAATACTTAGTACATGAGAAAAACACACACACAAGGATCGTAATAGTTTAGTGTCTTTGGAAACTCGGAATATAATCTTCTAATCCTGGCGAAAGATCTTCAACATCTCCCATAAAGATCTTCCTTTTTTTATACCTAAAACCTTTCCTAATATCATGGGGAAAAGAAAACAGGAAAGGGTGAGCTCAAATGCTCAGTAAGGGTAAACAAGAGAAATATCAATCACATCATTTACATAAACATATAACTTTTAGAAATCTTAACCTGCAAAACAGATCATAATTTCATAACATGGGATAAATCATGGTAGTGAAATGTAATCACAATAATCATAACTTAAAACATGAAACTTTGTGTCATAAACACATAATCATAGAGAATCATTTCTTGTTAGTCAAGACTCATTTCCAAGACTATCTTAGTGGACAAAGTCCCTTTCTGAACCGAGTCACCCTTGTTTCAGTCTTGTTTCACTGAACCGGTATAACCTACCGTTCCAGCCATGTCTATCTCATGAGATATAAAATCTTTACCCAATTCATTGGAGGGAGATATAGGTCCCACCCATCTCATAATGATACCATTCTTATGTGTGCCACAAAATCATAAATCATACATCATTACATAACCCATGTAATAAAAATGGGAATCTTAAACATCATGACATCATAAAACAATTCATATAAGATAAAGGAATTCATAAAAATAATTCCTTCCCAACATAACCAAATAAATGTAATAATAGGGATAGAAATAGAACCCTATGTTATCTTAGATGGAAAATAATTTTGATAAAACACTTGAAATGAATTCTTGAGGAAAATAACCTTTCTTCTTCAAAATAAATTTCTTTTCACAAAACATCATGCAATTTTAAAAGAAATATATTTGATTGAAAATAGTCATGAAATCTTTTGGAGGAAGCTTCATGAAAATAAGGCTTTATAAAACCGTAAAAATATATTCGTGCCGTATAAGATAAAAAAACATTCTTCGTACTTTTGTCGGAAAAGTCAAAAAAGTACCTCGTACGAAAAACGACAAAAGATTCTTTTCATATCTTTTACTAAAAACTCACCGAAGGGTAAAATTGGATTTAAAAAATTGTAGGTGGATGGAAAAAATATTACATATTGAGAAAACATGGATTTGGATGATAAAATACACCCCAGTAAATGCTAAAGTATAAACAATCTCGGATAAAAATGAGATTGTGATATTTCCCTTACCTTAGGTCCGATTTGCTTCGTAAGTGTCCGAAAATCCTATATAATGATTTAAATAATGTCATTTAATTATTATAGAATCATATACATTGTTATTATATCATATATGGTTCACTTATGACTTTATATTACCCGTTCTTTTGTAAATTCATGTTAAAGTAGCGTTTTGTGTAAAATCGTCTCATTTGTCGTTCGTGTTTTAACTTGTAATTATTCATATGATTACTTAGATCATTATTAAATAATTATAGAATATAAAACATGATTTATATATAATATATATTAATAATATACATATATATAATGGATCAATCAATGGAAAGAAATACACCGTTCATGGAGACGGTAGGCCGTACGTATGCATGAACGTTGTTTTCGTTTCCTTATTGAATTGAGTGGAATTAAGAAGAGGACATATATATATATACACATAAATCCAGTAGATTTATAATGTCATATATTTCATTATTATTGCTTATATATTCTTTATAATCATTCTTAAATGGTTAACATGGAGAATGAATCTCATTGCGTCGTGGAGACGGTAGTCCGTACGTACGCACGAGCGATGATATCATTTCCATAATTATTTAACTGAATTCTAGTGGATGATACAATATATCAGAATCATTATGATGTTATAATAACTATTTATAGTTATTCTTTACACCATAATACCCTTCCATGTAAGGTGTTGGTGGAAAAACAGATTACACCACGGCGTGGAGACGGTATTCCGTACGTACGCACGCGCGGTGATTTCATTTTCCATAGGATGGATAGATGGTGAATTAGGATTGTTTCATACTTATAATAAAATATCAGTATATTAGTGATACTGATGTTATTACTTCATAATGAAACAACCTAAGAAGAAGAAGTGGAAGAAGAAATAAAGGTGAAAGAATCGGTAATGGAAATTACCTCTTCTTTGAAGCGCCTTTTTGAGACCTCCTCTTAAGGAACTAAAATTGGTCTTTGAGGAAGAACAGAACCTCTAGGATGTTTCTAGGGATGTGGAGAAGAGAATTTGGCAGGGTTTGGCCGAGATTTAAGGCTCAAAGCTGTGTGAGGAAGAGAGGGAGCATGTGCACTTTTATAAGGGAGGAGAGGGGCTCCTTTGGAAAAACTAGAAATATTATTTTATTATAAAGCCAAGTTTGGTTTCAAATAGCTCCAAATTTATTTATTTCGTGGATAAGGTCGGTATGGGTGTAAATCCTCTCATCCAATATAATTTAGACAAGTTTAGTTTCCTATTTTAACCTTATCATTTAGATTTAACATTAAGTTAAATAATTTTACTTTTACCGTGTCTTCTTGTGTTCTTACACTATAAGGTTAATAAACTTACTATAAGAAGCCAAAAGAACCCCAAGTTGTTTATTATTAATATATATAACCTTATCTAAGTCATTTGGCAGATCCTTAGATTTTTAGGAATAAAATAACAATTAATAATATAATATTTGTTTTAAAAACTATTTTATGTAAATTTTGACAATATTTAGTAATTGATTTTTGTGAGAATCATAACAGAATGATAAGTTCGAAAAAAGTTAATTAAATCAATACTAACATGTCATATAAACCTAGAAAATTAGTGTAATTCATAAAAAAGTCTCAAATTATATTTATTTGGGTATTTGTAACATCAATTATGTCAGTATTTCATTAATAAGATAATTACTGCATCATCGTTGTGTCATAAATAAATTAAATTATTTAATGTCTAAAAATTACAAATAAAATACCATTATGTTGGAAATCTTTTTAGATTTCTAATTAATATTTATAGTCGAATTTATCTTATGTATAACCCCATATAAAAAATGTTTTAGTAAACAAACATTGATTTTAACTTTTTTAACCCTTCTGTAAATAAATTAATAATAAATGTCCTAAACTAATCCAAGTGGGCCTAAATGGTCATATTTTATTCCTAAGTTTGGTTTTGGTCGAATTACACTTGTCAAATAGAATTAGGACATGTGTTATGGTAATAATAATATCATTTCTACCCTTAATTACCCTATTTACTTTTAACCGTGGTAAAAAAAGTAAAAAGTTACTATTCATCAAAAAAAAAATTCATCTCATTGAACCACATTTTACAAACTAACATCAACCGTGTCTCTCGGATTTTTGAAATTCCACTCACAGAAGCGGTAAAATTAAGTTTTATGAACAATTCAGTTTTTTTAACTACCACTTAGTGGTTTCACTATTTATCAAAAATTGAAAGTTTTCAGAAAAATACCAAAAATTAGGCCTAAGCTATATTTGATATTATGAACTCAAAAATTATGTCTATTCTACCAAATTCAAAACATATCAGTTGCATTAACTAATTTATAAATTAATTCCCGTCATCAAAACAAATAGCGTGTTTTTAAGAGATAATAACTATCAAAAGGTTGAAACTTGTTTATAACTGGTTTAAATGTGAAATTACATCCAATGACCATCATTGTATTAAATTGTATAAATATATTCTAAATATACTTTAAAACCACTCAAATTAATAATTTATCACTATTAATTATTTCGATTGAAAAAGTTGTTTTTAATTTAAATTTAGTAATTTCCACTATATATCAAAATATGAAAGTTATCCGAAAATTACCAAAATTTCACCCTAAGTTAATTTCAATATTCCGAATCCAAAAATGAAGTCCATTTTGAAAAATAAAATTTACAAAATTTCAAAAAGTGGTTATTACTATTCATAATGGCTAGTTTTAATAATATTTTAATAGCATATCATTGTTTAGTGAAACTTGGTATTGCATACTACACACGCTATCGAGGAAGGTCGCGATTGCGTGTAATGCAAGGAAAGTCAAGGATGTGTGTTGTGCAAGCTCCTTTTGGTGTAGCATACAACACAAGACATTAATGAAATTAAAAAGAATATTTTTCTTAAAATCTCGGGGTGTAACATACAGACTACCATATCATGAGGGGGATGCAATTCATTTACCACCACATATTTATTTTTATGATTTATATATTTAATAAAATTATGATAAATTATAATTTTTCAAGGATTAATATTATATATATTATGAATATTTCATAATATAAATGTATGAGTGCCACAAAATTTAAATATATATGGAAATAAATAGTATCTTAATTTTTAATATCATTTTATAATAGATTTGTAATAATTATTTTAATTTTATAGTATGTTTAAACAATAATAATGCAATATAAGAAAAGACATATGGGTTTTGGGTGTAAATTCATTTCATTCTGAGAATATGTATGTGAAATGTCCTTTGAGAGAAAATATATGGATAATATCGTCTAAACCAAATCAATTTTATTATCCTCGGACTATTCATATACTTATCAAGGAATAAAACCATCAACTTCTCTTTTTTAGTTAAAATTATCAAGATAACTATTTTAAAAAATACTGACCATATTTCCTCTTTTATAAGGGATTTTTTTATATTTGTATATTAATTACAAATTATTCTAGGAATGTTATTTTCTATGTGACCAAATTTATTTAATGTAAATGTTGACCATTTTGTAATTTAATTTTGAGGAATCAGTAATATATTTTTCAACTGTACACGAATTAAATTTTTTAACATATTGTTAAATTTTAATTGAAATATTTGTTTTAACATTTACCATATAGAATGATTTTCACACCATAAAAAATATTCATTTAATTGATAAATCTATTTAAAATTCCAGGTATTATTTTTAAATAAATAAAATTGCATAAATATTGTTAAAATTTTTAGTCTTTAAATATAATAAATAAAAATGAAATTTTCAATACATTACAGGAAATAATTACATGCTCTTATAAAGTATTATTTTTCTATGTCAACAGCCTTTATTGATTATTTTTATACACTGGGTTTATAAACCTATGATATCATATAATTTCTTTCACTGGATGTATTATAATGATGATTAGATAAGGATAATTCAATGAAACCCATTTCCTTCCAATGGGTTAATAAGGTGATGAATAAATCTTTATTAAACCAATTTCATTTTCTTGGTTATGATAGGATGAGATGATAATCATTTTATAAAACATGTATCCATTAAACATGTGATTATTAGATTAAATGGTGAAGTTTTGTAATTTTCTATCACAGATACATATTTTTCTCATAATGAAAATTTTGGTCCCATAATTATTGATACCCCTGATTCAGTGTTTAAATATTTATATATTATGAAATAATATAGTTAAGAATGCATAGGGAACCCAGTTCATTATGAGAAACTATCCAATGTTATATTCTAGGTAGTAAAATGTAACAATTTAAATGATGTAATATTTAGTGAAGTCAATAGAATAGGCTTTCGATGGATGGTATGATTATCTATGGATATTATTTTCTATTAATATATATATTCTTAAATAATATATTTTATGTATATGAACTATTATCATGGATCTTGATTAATTCATAATGATGATTCAACCTCATGACTAATGACTTTATTTTTTTATGTAGACAAATGCTATGAATCATGATTACATGTATTTGACATAATGGATATTACTTTTAAAAATTATTATCATTTTATTAAAATATTTTTATTGTCTTATAGTCATTTACAATCATTGAATGATATATACAATTTTTTAACCTTATTGACCATTATATCTCACCCATTATTATATTTCATTTACACATGTTATAAATATTTCTATTATGTAGGGAATGACTCTGAAATGTACCATATGAGATGAATGTTTTATAAATGTTCAATATCTTTCAATAAATTTGATGATAATGTGTCTTTTTACCCAAGAAACTCTAAGATTAATATTTCTGGGAAAGTGTTGTTATGATATGTATATACTATTAATCTAGAATGATGTAATGTTTTTCTATGAATTTCCTTGGATTCCTCAGACTATATCATAATAGTGAATAGTTATTTTCTTGATTAGTATTAAATAAATTTGTTGAAAAACATGGGAAAAATTGAACGTATTGGAGAACATACTAAAGATATATAAATGTAGTTATTGTGTGTATTCGTAGAAATATCATTATTTTTGAGATAATTTCAATAGGATATGGTTATGACATAGATTCCTGTAGGAGAAAGCATCCCAAAATGTGTAGATGAGTATATACATGATCTGTATTTAGTACAATGTGATTGGGCCTATAACTATACACAAGTCTAGACACTCATGATGTGTTTTATTTGGTAATTTCCATTATCTATAAATACCATTATAATAAGTGGGAGAATAAAATATATGACAACATAAAAATAGCCATAGTGATATGGTATAAACATAATGTGTCAGGTGTTGAATGAATTTGTAATAATTTAACAAATAATGAGAATGATTTCTATGATCATATGATTTTTTAATTTTAGGATTAATACCCACACTATAGTGTTTTTGAGTTAATAAATTTCTAGAACTAGGAGGAATCAATTGTAAAATTTGTTTGATGACTAATTAAATGATTTTACTCATGAGAAACCAACTAAAATATTATTGAGAATTTAAATCCTTGTGATTTTGATTCTGCATTTATCTTGATATATGATATAAAAAATCATCTTGGGTGAGTTTCATGAGACACCTAATAATAAAAAAAGAATTTTCATGGGAGTTAATTTTATGAAGGCCAAATAAGAAGGAAGATTCAATTTATCACACCGTGGAATTATTTACGAGGAACCCACTGAAAATTATAAAAGGAACTATGAATTATTAATTAATAATTTGTGAATATAAATACTATTTTTTGAGTAAAATGAATATTTATATTGAAGAAAAGGAATTTCACCCCATGTCCCCACTAAATGTCAATGTATTATGTTTTGAGGACATAGGTATTCTAAAATTTAATTCCCTGATCATTTGTTAAATCATAGACCAAGGAATGGTCTATGATGTGTTAATCATTAATATGGATCCTCATTGTTAAGGAAAACTCATAATCCAATATATTATTAAGGGTTTCAAGTTGAATGGTTTGAAATAGTTCCATATATAGATATTTTTTCTTTTAGTTTAATTTTATGTGATTGTGAGTATTGATGATATCTCTCAATAATTATACATAGGAATTTATAGAATAGGTAAATAAATTTTGAAATTTTTAGTAAATATATTATCATATTTTTTGGAGAGGATGAATATTATCTTCATGTTGAAATTAGTTGTATTTCATAGGTTATACTACCTTTTAATGAGGGATATTTCTCTCAAATGGTTGAAAAAATATCAACAATTAATATATGGTAATTTTCCAAGAATATGATGATATATTTCCAGAATTCATGACTACACATATGATAAATCAAGACGATGTGATTTCAATCGAACTTGAAGATGGTTGTAGACTTAATTCAAAGACTCTATATAGAATAAACAAGACTAGAATACAGGAATTAATGAAGAAACTCCATGATTACATTTTTATTGGATTTTTATTTCCTAGTGTGTCACCATAGGGTGAACCTATTCATTTTTAAGAAGAAATATTCATCAATTTTTATTTTCATTGATTATATGAAACATAATAGGATCACTATAGTGACCCATGAATTTCATACAAAAATATTACAACTTATTATATCAATATTGTATGAATAATATTACCATCCAGGACAAACAAACTAGTTTTTTGTTATTTTCATACCATGATATAAATAAATTTCATTCATAGGGGTTATATATCTTATCCCATATAATTCTTCAAAACTAGGGAAGTAAATCCGAAGTAAGGGTGAGCTCAAATGTATAGTAATGGTAAACATGAGAGTTATTAATTACCGTTTAAGCATAACATGATCTGAAAGGTAATAAAACATGAGAATATAATTTGAAAACAAAACCCAAATACCATATATGATAATAAAAATTCCATGAATTAAGCTCTTTAGTTTATAGGACCTCAATAATAAATGCATATATGAACACAATCCATGAGACAATAACATTAACAAAAGACATTATCTAGTGGAATACACATAAAGTAAATATTATTTACTAAATGTTCTTAAATTTACATCAAATTATAGTGGATTTGGTTCACTTTCCATTCAATTATATTTTTATTTAAGGATCACTAACGTGACTATGGTAACATACATATTCCCCAACTAATCTATGATAACTCTACATTCGAGTAATTATTTTCTAACATGATATCCATCATTACACACTAAATAATATGGACATATAATTTTAGAACCTCCAATATCTTAACCATAATAATACATATATGATGAACATGATCACAAGACAATTACAATATATCATAAACATGTTTCATAAAAAATATAAACTTTTATAATAACATAACGCATCCAAAATAGATGGGTTTTACAAATATATTTTCATTATAATTATAAAACATATAGAAAATTAATAAGGATAGTATCATTGAATATTATCCCATTTAAAACATATTTATCATTAAATGATGTGATAATTGAAAAAATGCCATTAAATGATGTGTAGCATATTTCCTCAGGAAAATTGCATTTATTTTATCAATTAAATCATTAAAATAAAAAAAACATATTTTGGAAATTAATTAATTGAAATGAACAATGAATACTTGTAATTGAATCCTTGATCATTTAGTTGTCATGATGGTAGGAAATTATTTTCATTCTCAAAAAATTAAAATTGACTCATTTCAAATTAGTAAAAAATATTCCAAAATAACTCATTAAGAAAAAGAAATGGAGATTTATTCTAAACATTTTTTATCTTCAATCAGATGTAATAATTAATTTTAGCAATCTTATATGTATAATTATTATATTCTGGAATACATTTTTAGAACATATGGACATGGATGAAAATGGATTGTCAATATATATTAGAAATAAAGATGTTCTTCCATAGAAAATTATTTTAGTATCTTGAGTATATATCGAAAAGAAAATGAAAGGGAGAAATGTAATATATATAAATTACTTGATGATAAGAAAATTCATGATTTAATTGATTAGAAAATCATAATTTATTTTCATCTATAACATAATAATATATAACCATAACAAATAATTATATTGTTTTAGGTAAAAATGATCCATGTAGATGCTCAATTAAAATAGGGGTTAATTTTCTGATTAAAAACATTTGTTTCTAATATTATATAAAACAATGTTTAACAAAGCTAAACAAGGTAAATTCACTGATTATATTTTAGTTCTTAACTATAAAAACAACTTTCATAGGATCTAGAAATATGAATCTTGAAATGAAACCTAAGAATTATTTCCTTAAATAATAGTTAAACATTAAATGACAATAAAATATTCTTTATCAGGGTATGTACTATACAAGAATTTATAAAAAAAGTATAATTTCATTGTTTATCAAAATATTGCAGAAATAAAAACATAAAACAATAATATGAAAGAAGTAGTAAATATTTTCCCCCAAAGAGAAGGGTATCCAACAACCTTAGAGAAATTTCTCTCGATTTATAATTGTAAGAAAGTCTCTCTTACCCACACCAAATTACGACCTTGATAGGAATATAAGAATCATTGTTTCTATCCCTGCAAGCCCTCGATCTTTAAGGTAGTGATCACCTCTATCTTTCTATCACTGAAATCCCTTGATTGTACTTATCAACAATAAGGGTCACACAAAGCAATCTGAAAAATATGTTCATAGATGAACATGATGTTCATGAAACACACCAATCATGAGAGTCTTTCTCTCTCTAGAAGTTACATCACAAAATTTAATCTCTAAGGTGATCACAAAATATTGAGCTCATTCAAATGATATACTATTTATAGTGAAAACTCTAATGGTTAGCTCCCTCCTCCAACTGTCATATTTTTTCTTAATACTCATAGGGACTTATAGGCATGTCCCTCACCAAGAGGATAGTTAGAAATCAATTGTACCAAATAATTTCAGAATAATAAAATGTGAAAGGAAAATGGATTGGCTTAACCAAATATGAATATCTAGAGTCTATATAAAATTATAATTAGATGTCTAATAATATAAAAAATATTATTTTATAAGGCATTGATATTCAGATTATGTTTTTCAAAGAATTTGGAATCTGAATTCTATAGCTTCTAGAGTCAAAATTAAAATGATTTCTTATTTTTAATTATAATGAATTCAGATTTAAATTTTAGAGGAATTCAAAATTTTAATTCTGAGAAATCCAGAGTCCAAAATCTGTGGAATTCGGAGTCTATATTCTGATGAATTGAGATTCCAAATTTTGAGGAATTCAGACTATAAATTTAAGAGAATTCAGAATCTGTATTTCATAGAATCCAGGGTCGTAATTTCATTGAATTCAGAGTCTATATTTCATATAATTCAGTGTATTAATTGTATAGAATTCAGAGTCCAAATTTCAGATAATTAACTGTGCAAAATTCACATAATTCATATTATAAATTTTAGAAGACATTATATACAAGGAATTATTAGATCTTGTGGTTTTTAATATGGTTCTGAGTTTTATAAATTGTTATAAAATGAACAAGGGTTTGAGAGTATAGAAAAATGGGATAGTAAAAAAATGTAAGGATAATAATTCCATTAGAGAAAGGAAATTTTCATTAAGAAAATAGTAAATATATAATGATAATGTGACTTAAGAAAATTTATATGATTTTAAAAACATAGATGAATGGAAATGTCATAATGAAAGATTGTGGCCTTAATAATCTCCTTATTTTTGGAATGCACAAACTACCTTTTGAAAAGAATATAGGGAAAATGATGTTTGTTAATGTACTATTAAAGAATAACTTATCTTCATTTTACTATGAATCACGATGCATGGGAATAACTCCTCCTTAGGTTTTGAAATCCCTAAGGATCGTATTCCTGACATACATAGATATATTTTACTTTTTCATGTATAAGAATGAACTTTTTATGTAAAATCCCCCTTACGTAAACTCCCTCTTACATTAGGAATTATCTTCTTTATACTTACTGTTTTTTTGATCATCATCCCCCCATTTTTTATTTTCAAAAAAAATAGTGGGAATGGAAAAAATTGTACCTGAATAATTAGAAATATATAAAACAAAACAAATAAAGGAAAAAAATTCATTATGATTGAAAACATTGATACTGGCTACTAAAAAATATCAATATTGAAAGGAATAATTATTCATTCTTCTTTTCCTGCAGCCTCATCTTCATTATAATGACATTAAACTTATTGAGATCATTATTATCTTCCTAAAACCGCTTGATTATCCATTGCTGATCTGAATTTTTCTTCTCCAGATACTTGATTTTTTCATCAAGAGATTTAAGGCATTCTATCTGAGACTTCAACATCTCTTCTTACAGATTTATCTTTTCTTGCAACTCTTCCCTGAGTTCTTTTTCCCTCTTCAAATTTAAATCAACTGAATTCAAATTCCCATTCAAATCGTTATCATCATTATTCTATGATACTTGTTCAATGTTCATATTCTCTAAAAAAAGTTATAAAATTTATTATCCTCTCATATGACTTATCCAATGCATCGTTCAGAGAGTCTTAGAAGCCCTTAAATATTATCATGTATAAAATCATTCATGTAGAATATATTTTAATTTCATTAAAATATATCCCATGATCATCATAACCGATATAGAATGTTTTTAAATCAGCCTCATGATTGATGAATTTTTCCATGATCATGGTTATGTAATCTGACTTCTGATTAAAGGAATGTCTATCCAACATGCATCTCAAATAAATACTCGGGAAAAAGGGTATGGTGTTTACTAATATATTCAGAGATTATACCTGAAAATCCAGACCAATGGAAGGTGATTAAGAACCTGATTCCCTTATTGGTGAGGATTCTTTTTCTAGCTCTGTAACCTTCCCCTTGGATTATCCACCAACATCCTTCTTAACAACCAAAACCTTATCTGTTGTATTATCAATCACCTATTTAACTTTTTCTACATAGTAAATAGTCTCTGAATCCATTGGAGATTCATCCTCATTATCTGAAAGATGGAATATTTCTCCTTTATCTATCTCTTTATTTTTATAATCTTACTTAAGATCATCAGGTATGATAAAATAATGATTTCTACATTCATCAACAAAAGGATTCATAACCTCTTATTGACCCTCGTCCTCATTTCTATGAGAAATAAATTTAGTTGATTCATCATGGGGAGTCCAGATTGAAATCTTTTCAGAAGGACTTTTCATCTTATGAAATTCCAAAACACGATTTATAATATTATCACTCCCAACCCCATTATCTTCTTCTTCTACTTCTTCTTACTGAACTAATTATTCATCCACTTCCAGTTGTGAAAAGATGAAATTATTTCCTAGAGTCTCTATTGGTACTGATTTTTGAGAAATGATTATGGTACCTGAATCTTTTCAGAGGCTTTATTAGTAGCATTGAGAAGTTCTTCAACAATCTATGATTCATACATTACATTCTTTTTTTTTTCTTCTCCATTTCTTTCTTCTCTATCTCTTCATCAGTTTTAATTTTAAAATCCAATTCCTTAGCCAGATCTTAAAAAACATGGATCTCCTTATATCTTATCGTTCTTATATTACCTCCACATCTCTACCACTTCATTAGGGTATGTTTTCTTCTTATTTAGTTTTTGGGGTTCTCACTCACTTTCTGGAAATGTAGCCTTGTCTTCAGTTTCCAGTTCCTATTTCTTTATCTTCTTCTGAGATTTCATGAAAGTATCTCTGGATTCCACTTAATTTCGGGTGCTTCAATATTAATATCTGAATGATTGTAAACTTTTCAGGAAATTGTATTAGAGAAGAATTTTATCCTCCTCAAGGTGGGGTCACATAGTAGCAAGATCTTGAAATTTCGTAGCTTAATGTTGAAGGGAATTTTTAATGATTCTATGCACATCATTATGATATTAGACAAAATTGTAGGATATATGATTATTTGGTATTTGAGAGTTACATTATTGATATTGGTGATTGTTAGAAGGATATTCATTACTAGATTTAACATCCCTAGATTAACCAAAATATCCACGACCAAGATGTCACTATTCTTTAAGGAGTCATTGAATGTGAAAACCATATTCCCATGATTCTAGAATCCTAAAATACATAGATATATTATTGATCATTAGTGTTTTTACTCTTTTGAGTCTAATGAACTCAATTGCATTTTCCTTCTTAAAACATCTTGACTGATATGGAATTTTGTGAGAGTAAAAAAATTGTTTCTCCTTCATATAGAACTACAATGATATTCACTGCCATATTATAAATAAGTAATATGTATTCCTATCACTCCTGAATTAAAATTTATCCCTTCTATCGTTGTTTAGAATTGTTAATATATCATAAATATCTATAAGCCACTTTGGATAAACTTGATTCTGACACTTCATCTTGTCTACAATAAATTCCTCTAATCCATTCAGCTTAATGTTTTGCGTAATCATGGAATTATAATTTGAGAAAAAATCATGATTCAACTAACATTTCCCTGTAATGTTTCCATTAACTGACTACCTTGGGTGAAGAAATATATTTATATTTGGAGGTTTTAAGTGACATCCATAGTCTAAGAAGACATGGAATAGTGTAACATTCTTTTTGAAGAGAAGAAGAGCGTCGACATAGAAAACATTGAAAAATGATTTAATATAAGGAATATGGTGCCTTTATACTAGCATTGAACTGACAATTCAAATTCAGAATTTTATCCAATGGTTGAAATAGGAACAAAATGATCATACTATTGAGATAAAATAAGAAGAAGGATTTGGTTGGTTTCAATCATTTTAGGTTTTATGTAAAAATTTGTATTTAACAAATGTGAATCACATAATGTTTTTTAAAATACCAATACGAAGAAAAAATAAATTGATTAAGAAATGTTTTGTAAGAAAACATATTTCTAAAATTTATATTATAATGAATGGAATATTAGATTAGGTTTACTACATACAACATAGTTTTTGGTAAATTTTGTTAAGGAGGGAAAAAAATTTATTCTAGAATTTTATTATGAAAAGAAAAAAATTTATTCCATAATTTTTTGTTGCAAAAATAATTTGTTATAGAAAAATAAATTTGATTGACATGTTAACATTGGGTAATGAAATATTCGATTAATGATAAAAAACATGGGTTACGAAAAAGAAAATTTTATTAAGAAAATAATGGTTACAAAAGATTTGTGAAAAAACGTAGTTATCAAGAAAATGTACCCCCGTATAAAAATCAATTACTTAATGGGGGAAGATATGTTTTAACCACAATTTTTAATAGATTATTACATAATAGTTATCATTCCTATCTTTTATATAATGTATTTAAATCTATTGAAGGGTAATTATTTTTGTTAAAATATCAACAATTGGATCTTAGATTACGATAAATTGAAGAATGATATTTTCTTTATGTGTACGATCTCTAAGAAGATGATGTCTAATATCTATGGGTTTATCAGGTGAGTGATGTCCATGGTTTTTTCTTAGTGAAATGGAACTAGTTTTATCACACAATATCATTGTTTTGGTAAAACTCGTTCCATAGTTTGGGAGTGAGTGATGCATCTTGAACACTTGGGCACAAAAAAATCCAGTAGTAACATATTTAGATTCAAAATTTCTCTGTGATATTGTGTGTTGCTACCTAGATGACCAAAAACCTAATGAGTATTCTATGAAATGACAGGTTCTAGATGTACAATTTTAACCATTTTTCATCCACAAAAAATATCATCCTAAAAGTTAAAAAAAACATTTCCTGATGTGTAGAAAAGTCATAACCCCTTTAATATCTTTATATAGTGAAAATATATATTCACTAACTTTAAATGAGATTCACTAGTAATTGATTGATATAATTCATATAAACATACTAAAGACATTATTTATAGATGACTATCGGTCACGTATATTAATTTTCCTTTCTATCCACTAAAGGATGTACAATCTACGGGTTTCCCACATTCATCAAGATCAAGATAATTAGATTTATTTATTGTAGTTCTTATACATATAGTGTAGTCATATCCATAATTTTTAAAAATTTATTTAATATAATTATATTTTGATATATAAGTTCCTTATGGTTTTTTTGAAATTTTAAAACCAAGGAAAAATGTTAACTCACCCATCACAGTCATTTCAGACTCAAATTTCATTATATTATCAAATGAATTAGTTAATATTTCTACATTGAACAGTAATTAATTCCATCTATATATATATTTGAGTTATAAATTTTTTTTCCTATAATAATTTATAAAAAAAATTGATCATCAGTTCCCTACACATACATTTTTTGTGTAAAAAAATCATGTAAATCTATCATACTAGGCTATAGTGCCTTGTTTAAATCCATATAAATATTTAGTCAATTTGAAAACATGGTGAAGATGTTTTGTGTCTTCAAAACTAGGAGGAAGTTAAACATAAACATTATCTTGAACATATCTGTTAAAGAAAGAACACTTTACATCTATTTGAAAAATATTGAAATTAAAGAATGTATTAAAGGCAAGTAAAATTCAAATAAATTCTTGTCTATCTAATAGTGCATATGTTTCTTCATAGTCTGTTATTTATGATTTATTATTAAAATTTTAAACTAATATAGATTTATTTATTAATATGACTCCATTTTCATCACACTTATTTTCAAAGACCCATTTTACTCTAATTATAGAATTTTCCTTAGGTCATTCAACCAAGGTCCGGACATTCTTCCTTTCAAGTTCATTTAGCTAATCATGGATAGATTTAATCCAACCACCATAACCTAATGATTCATCAGTTATTTTTTGTTCTAATTTGGAAAATAATGGCAGATGTTTTACTTCATTTATATTATAACTTCTAGTCATTACAGGTTTTTTACACCACCGATGATACTAGAACTTGGATGATTCATAGGAAACGACTGATTTGGGTTTTGTAAAACTTCTTTATCAACATATTGAACGAAATATTCTTGGGTAAATGATTTAAAAATAATGTCTTGAAAAATTTCATTATTATATATATCTTCTATCAAGGGTTGATAATAAGTTTATGAAAACACATCTGAGGATGCAGTTTTGGGTTAATTAAAAACAAAAGGACCAGTTTCATCAAATTTAACATGCACTGTTTCTATAACAGTTTGAGTATTTTTATTAATAACATTATAAGACTTTGAAGTAGTGGAGGAGTCTAGGAAAATATCTTCATCAAATTTGGGTGAAATTTATGTATGTTATCTCCAGTATTTAGGAGGAATACATTGAAACACAACACATTGATGTAAGAAAGTCTAGGTTTTAGACAAGTCCCCAATTTTTATGGTGTTTTTTAAGAAATTGTGTTATTAAAAAATATTTATTGTATAACAAGCAGTACTAATAGCTTCACCTCATTATTTATTAGCAATAGAATATTTAATAAATAAGGTTCTAGTTATATATTTTAGAATTCAATTTATTTTTTCAACAATACCATTATGTTAAGGAGTTATTGGAGTTGAAGTGTTATGAGTGATTCCTTTCTTACTATAATGAGTTTAAAAATCTGAATTTTGATGTTCTACTACTTGATCACTATGAATAGTTAACAAAGGTAGGTTTTTATCATTTTTAACATGGTCAATAAATGTTTTTAAATAAAATTTGTTTCATGTTCTTTTGAATATATACCCAGGAAAATTATGTGTGATCTTCAACTATGAGAAATACATAATATTTTCCAGTAATAATTCTAGTTTTTTTGAATAAAAAGATCCATATGTACTAATTGTAATTTATTATAATTTTTGACATCACTGATTGATTTAAAACTTGATTTATTTCTCTTTCCATATTTTTTAGGATCACAAACTTTTGAATAATAAAATCTATTCTCTTGTAGATCCTTAACAATTATTTTCCTTGAGAGGTTTCATAGGTTCCTAAGGATACAATGTCATAACCTTCTATGGTATAACCAATATTTATCCTCTATTTGACTAATACATGGTACATCATGGCTCTTAAGGATGTCTATGTTTAGTGTATATGTGTTATCATGACTATGGGTAGAAATAATAAACACCTCCTTGGAATTATGTACTAAAAATTTTTCATTCCTAAAATTCAAAAGGTAACTATCATCACATAATTGAAATATGCTAATTATGTTGTGCTTATGAATCTTAACAAATAAAACATTTGAAATCAATGTTTTTACAAGAAGAAAAATGATACCAATACCAAATATTTGTCCCTAATCATTATATCTGAAAGATACCTTTCATCATTTCAACTTGATAATATTTTAATGAAGTTTCTTTTACCAATCATATGTTGGTAAAATCCACTATCAGTGTACCATATATTTATATTGGTACATTCTTTAGTTTAGTAAAAATAAAAGAGTTAGTCTTTCGAAATCCAAAATTTCTTTGATCTGGATATTTCAGAAATTATGAGTTTAGGAATCCACATTTTCTTATAAAAATATCATTTATGAAAACCTAAATATTTGTTTTTTTAAGAATATTTATTCACCCAATTTCCACCACACCAATATTAAGTAAACATTTTATCACTTTGGGGAACAAACAAATTATTACTAAAAATAGGTTTTGAATGTGTATAACCAAATCGAGAAGTATTTCTTAAAGAATGAATTTGGGAATACATCTTGTCAATATTTTCTTTATTAGAAGAAACATTTGACATGCATTTCCATATGGAAATTATTTCAGAGATTAGTTTAACAACCATGTTTTAATCCTTAATGTTATTATTTTTTGAACAATAATTATCCTCGAAAATATTTTTCATAGAAATAATAGTTTAATGATCTTTAGATTTTTATCCTTATTTATACTAACTTTAATAAGTATTTTAGAAAAAACGTTTAAAATCATAAATATTTTGATCAAGATTTTTGGAAATATATGATTGTTCTTTAAAAAAATAGATTTCTAGAATTGTTTTTCTATAACATCTTCTTTATCTTAAAAGGTTTATTTCCATGATTTTTAGAAAATATAGGAAAGTGTTTCACTTAGAGTCATATTTTTTTTGGATTCAGCATTGTGTACCTTAGCCATAAGACACTGACTTTCAATTGTTAATCTAACTATGAGAACAACATTTTTCTTACTAAAAGATTGATAATCTGAGTATTCATCTGATGATTCACCACTACTAATACTCCTGGTGTCATTTTCATGGAAAAATTTCTTATCCTCATATTTTTAATAATTATTTCTATTCTTTTTATAATGTGTTTCATTCTGCTCTTTTCTTTTAGTCATGGGACATTCAATTTTGATATGTTCATCCCTTTTGTATTCATATCACATGACATTCAAGTCATTATTTTCATTTCATTCCTACTTATTATATATTTACTAATATCCTTTAATTCCTACTATTTCATTCATCCATCGACATATATTAGCAAATTATTTTTCATAATGTTCACTATCAGAATAATCCGATAGAATAAAAGATTTAGATCCTGTAACCATTTCCAGAGTCTTGAATTTGGGAGTAGTAAATGCTAAAATTCCATTACCATTATTCTTCTTATTCATATCAACATATCTTTTCATTTTTGTCTCATGTTGTTTAAGGGTTCTGAAAATTCTAGCAAGAGTATTGTTGTAAAATTTTTTGTTCTCATCAAAGGTTGTCCTTTTAGATTTCAACTCATTTAGAATGATGTCAATTATCTTATCCACAAAAACATTATCATCATGACCTTTGTATCCCATAGATTGAAGACTGTTGACAATGGTTATAAATATTTTTTTCAATTTTCAAACACTTTCTCCATAGGGAAATAATAATCCTTGTAATTTATTTGTAAACATAACTGTAGGAACCTAGGTTTTTGGATACTGGTCAAAATCCCGACCCTGTTTTAATTTTTGACCGGTTTCTGAGGAAACTGGAGAAAATGGGATGTTTATGGAAATTTCCAGACTACACGTCGTGTACTTTAAGTACATGAAATGTATAAGTTAAGCACGTGTCGGCCATGTGAACTCCAAGTACATTCCATTTGGTGAACGTGTAAAAATTTCATACTACACAATGTGTAGTTTTCAACACGCCGTGTTACCCTGACCGTGTGGTGGAAATACAAGGCGTGTAGGCCATTTGGATGAGCAGAAACAATGACACGCCATGTTACCTTTGGACATGCCATGTAGTCTAGCTAGTTATAAGGGATATACATGGAATGTGGGTAAGTGAGTGAGGAAGAGAGGGGAAACCAAGTGCACGACGTTTACCCACAGTTACACGCCGTGTACTCAAGTCAAAAGGTCGGAAAAATCCCAGCCGCCAAATGAACTGTTAAATGAAATAGACACAACGTGTAGTCATGAAGTACATGTCGTGTAATTTATTTTTTGTGTGTGCTAAAATGGGCAGTAGCCTCATTTTTGAGGCAGAACAAACCTCCTTCACCCGGTTATACGAACCAAGCCGACTAAGATTTAAATCCTTCCCCGGATCACCATCCGAACTCCATTTCGATCACATATTGATGTGTTGGAACCGCCTCGGCAAGACTTTGATTCCAATTTGGCCCTTTCGTTTGATATTTGTTCTAGAACGAGTTATAGGCATCTAAGTTGTATTTAATCTTTTGAAGATTTACCATGTTTTTGACCGAATTGGTGGCTATTACTGGAGGAGAAGTATCGTATGAGTCTCAGGTAGGTGGTGCGTACCTCATATTGTGTTTTTGCAGTTGTTTGGGTTACGCAGCCTTCGGCGTGTTTTTGAGTATTTTGAGCGGGACCGTTTTATCTGCTATTTCATAATGAATTGATTGTTGGACTTATGGGATGCCTTTGGGTAGGCCCTGTAACCAGTTTTCGTGAGCGGGGCCGGGTGAGGGGACGTTTCTCATCAGGGAATTTTTGTTGGGGGATTCCAAATGGTTTAAATTGAGTTATATTGTGATAAACTTTTTAGTTTGATATATTGAAGCCTAATAAATTGTTAGAGGTATTAAGACCTCAGTGCTGGTATGGGACATCACCATGCATAGTAAAAATCAACTATTTAGTATTTTTTTCATGGTTATGTTTTCTGTTTACATATGTTATATATGAAATTTCTCAATTGCATCACATGGACCCTTTGGGGTGTGTTGGGCTTGTCCTGGTTACACTTGAGTGATACGTATCACAGGTTGGGCTCGGCTGGGTTACGATGGGTGGTATTGACCACAGGATTGGGCATCATGGACATCGCAGAGACACGAGGTGTCAGATGTGTTGGTGGCTTAGGTACTGTTTGGTGATTACCACTCACCCATGACATTGAGTAGTGTGCACATAGAGATACTCCATGATGAGGTGGTTTTGACCACTCGTGTGGGTAGAGGCCCCCGTAGTTGCGGTTAGGTATTCTGGTTGGGGGTGCTTGTCGTAGAAAGCCACGTAGGAGGTGAGGAGCCTTCAGGGGATGGGAGTTCCTTCGGGATGACGATACATGAGACACAAGGTGTCAGGAGGCACATGGTGCCGAGTCACTATTCTTGGTCATGCCTTCAGGACGTCGGTACTTGGGACACTGGTGTCAGGAGGCACAGGGTGCCAGGTTACTATCCTTGGGCATGCCTTCGGGACGTGGGTCCTTGAGACACGAGCTGTCAGGTGGCACATGGTGCCGGGTTACACAACAGAGATTCTGGTGTTGGCAGAAGTAGGTGACACTCCATAGTGGCTATTGAGCTGCAGAGGAGTTTGTGTTTACTTGTACATTATATTGTTTACTGCTTTTCTTGTAAATGCATGGCTTCTTAAACACATATATTTGGTACGCACTGTTGGGTGGTATCCTACTGAGATTTGTCTCACACCCTGCACGGGCCCTTCGTGACGCCAGCAGACATTATGGATTTAATTTCTAGAAAGAGGCTAGCTTCAGGAGCATGACTGCGTTAGTTATTGCATGGAAATGGTATGGACCTTGAGTTCATACCTAGTTGGGTATACATTGTTTTGTTTACTTTTCTGTATCAGCATGTTTACTTGTTGAAGCTACTGTTGGTTAGCCATTGGCGCCCTTTCTATATGCAGTTGAGTATGACATGCTTTGGATGCATGTTTTATTGTTCAGTAGTAATTATAGGTTATCAACATGCTATTTTGATATTTCTGCTGCTGTTGTTTATATTTATTACTTCTACTGTTTATCTAAATTGATTATGCTTCTGCTATGCGGGCTGGTTCGAGTCTGCTGAGTCTTCATTTCCACTGCATCTTTACTATTATACTTGAACCAGTAACCTTATTATGATCCTTCGAGATGGTATAGCCTCCCCAATGTACCTAGCAGACCCTCGCTTCTAGTCGGCAGCCTTTCGCGTTAAGTGGAGGTGCGCCTAAGGTAGTGACACCAGAACCGTTCGACAATGTTAGGGTGGCTGGCCGGGTCCGGGACGTTACAAAGTGGTATCATAGGCTTGGTTTCAAGGATTTTGATAGGAACATTTTTAGGATATTTAAATTTCATAATTTCACGTTTGCTTTGTGAAGTGATAATTCCATGTGAAAAAAAATAAATCAATTTCTATGATTTATATGCTTTGAAATGTGAATAGGTGAAACTCCCTATAGAATTTCCTGTTTATTGAAATATGGATTCCATGATTTATTTATGTAGAATTCCATGTGGTAGTATATTTTTGTCAGAATATTTTGAGAGCAGGCTGGTACTATGGCTGAGGCAGTGTAACTATAAGGATTGGGTGACTCGGTCAACGGTTTGAGGCAATGTGAGTTGTCGGGATGGGAATGGCCCAAGGTAAATTTGATACTTGTCTCTGTTGAGGGTATGTAAGGAGGCCATGAGCCTAGAATTCTTGTGGTGCATGGGTTGTGGTGAGGGGGAGTAAGGGTAGTTGTTATGCACATCCTTTTAATGCTTTCTTTATCTGCGTAGAATATATATATGTGTGTGTGTGTGTGCGTGTGTTGTTTGACCATTTATGGTATTCATCGGGTTACTCCTTCATGACTCGATGGAGAGTCAGGGTGAAGATGATACAGTGCCGCAGGATCAGTGTTAGAATTCGGTACAGGCAGAGCACGAGCCGCAGGTACATGCTAAGTGACAGGAGCATGTTCATGATCCAGTGTAGGCAGGACAATAGCCGGGTTTGGCATCGTTCGGGCCATGGCCCGACCAGTAGCTCTGATCTAGCCTGGTAAGTGTCTTGCAGGGGATTGACAGAGGCACGCAAGGAACAGAGCCTTATATGGCATATCTGACATGGGAGTTCCAGTCGCAGCACCCGCTATTTTCAGGCAGAGGGTGGTCTGAAGGCGACTGAGAATGGGATAGAGAGTATTCATTTGATTTTCGTGCAGCTGGAGACGCCTCCAGGTCGGAGGGTCAAGCTACTGATTTACATGCTGAGAGAACTGGTGAATTTTTGGTGGGATGTATAGGTACAGGCTCGTATGCATGAGGGACTGGCTTGGAAGGACTTCGACGACATGTTTTTTGAACACTTCTACCTGGAGACACTGATGGAAGAGAGATCTCTAGAGTTATTGAGCCTTCAACCAGGAGATATGCCTATCATGGACTACGTATCTACCTTCATAGAGTGATCTCGCTTTGCACCTGGTATGGTGAGCGACGACGTAGCATGGGTGAGGCACTTCGAGGATGGCTAACGACACACCATTCAGCTCCAGGTGAACATCTTCAGGCTGGGTTCCTTCTTCTAGGTGGTAAATCAGGCGCTCATAAACGTGGGAATCGAGAGAGAAAAGTCTCTCTTGGGTAGGGCGGCAGCTTTAGGTGATGGTTCAGACAGCAGGAAGCGAGGATGGGAGGAGTTCCAACAAGGAAGTCAGGCCAGGGATTCAACTAGACCATCTCATGGTA
This sequence comes from Viscum album, assembly GCA_963277665.1. Lineage (NCBI taxonomy): Eukaryota > Viridiplantae > Streptophyta > Magnoliopsida > Santalales > Viscaceae > Viscum > Viscum album. The sequence goes on from OY728130.1 coordinate 810,058,230, forward strand.
GTTATTTGGTGATATGCATCAGTGCGGACAACCAAGACATTTTTGGGCTCAGTGCGATAGACCTCTGATGGAGTGCCAATAATGTGGACATGACGTGCATCTGGAAATGTTTTGTAGGAAGCCTTCTCAGATAGCCAGCAGGCAGGGACCAGGATAGACTGTAGCGTCTGGAGTTGGTTCAAGTTTGGTACCCAAAGAGGGTTGTCAGGGTTCATCTGTATGCGGAGGTTGTGACAGATACGGTGGGACTCAACTGAGGGGTCAGTTTCATGTGACTGGAGTAGCGTCGCAGGGAGCTGAGGCGTCGGGCAGCTGTGTTTCAGGCTAGGTGCACGCCGTGGAGCTTCCAGAGGCCGAGTAGGCTGGTGGGTCGATGACAGTTAGAGGTACAATGCGGTGTGTCCATGATCTTCATGTTTCCTTTTTGGCTTGACCTGTAGAGGCATGTCTGTTTTGAGTGCACGTGGTGCACATGATCTATGTGGACTGACTAGATGTTAGTCAGTGGGTCTGGCACCATAGTGGGTGCATGACATATTCTATATATATGTATGAGATGTGTAGCATCAGGGCATCGAGGGTGTGGGTTAGTTGAGGTGTCGTGGGAATCTGGGCATCGCGGATGCAGGTTTCATGAGGTGATGTGGGCATCGGGGCATCGATGATGCAGGTTACATGATGTCTTAGGCACCGGGACCTCGTGGTGGTGGACACCGATGCGGTGTGGGTTATGTTGGGTGTCAGAAGCGACATAGGAACAACAATGGGGTGCAGGGGTGACGATGCGTCATGGGAGAACTATACGTCCAGAAAATCAGTTAGTAAACCTTGTATGCTCTATCTTTTTTTTGGGATGAGACCGGGCTATAAAATTACTAAAGTGGGGATCCACCCTTGAAGAATTTAGACAAGACCTCTGAGACAGGAGTAGCCCGGGTTACTTTGATCTGGGTGGTATGTATGGTGACATCTCCAGGTTTACTTCGGTAGCTCGGGGACAAGCTACGTTAAGGTGGGGAGTTTTTAAGAACCCGGGTTTTTGAACATAGGTCAGAATCCCGAGTCTGTTTGAATTTTTTACTGGTTTATAAGGAATCGGGAGAAAATGAGAAGTTTCTAGAAATTTCCAGACTACATGCCCTATAAATTAGGTACATGTCATGTATAAGTTAAGTAAGTGTCGGTCGTGTGGTCTCTATGTACATGTCGTGTGGTGACCGTGTAGAAATTTCTTACTACACAACGTGTAGTTTTCAACACATAGTGTAACCTTGACCGTGTTGTTGCCATATAGGGCGTGTAGGCCAGTTGGCCTAGCAGAACCAAGGACATGCCGTGTTCCCTTTAGACACTCTGTGTTGTCTAGCTGTGTATAAGGGATATACATGGCGTGTGGGTAAGTCGGTGATGAAGAGAAGGGAATCCAAGTACACGACGTGTACCCACAAGTACACACCGTGTACTCATGCCAGCAAGATAGAAAAATCCCAGCCACCAAATGAATAGTTAAATGAAATATACACAGCGTGTAGTCATTAAGTACACAGCGTGTACTTTCTTTTTTTGTGCTAAAATGGGCAGTAGCCTCGTTTTTGAAGCAGAACACACCTCCTTCACCTTGTTACACGAACCAAGCCGGCCAGGACTTCAATCCTTCCTCGTATCGCCGTCCGAACTCTGTTTCAATCACGAATTGATTCGTTGGAAACCCCTTAGTAAGGCCTCGATTCCACTTTGGCCATTTAGATTGATTTTCGTTCTAGAATGAGTTATAGGCATGTGAATAGTATTGAATATTTTTTAGATTTACCGCGTTTTAGGCCGAATTGGTAGATGTTAACGGAGGAGTAGCATCGTACGAGTCTCAGGTAGGTGGTGCATACCTCATTTTGTGTTTTCGTGGTTGTTTGGGGGAAGCGGCCTTTGGGGAATTTTCGGGTACATGGAGTAGGACCCATTTTATCTGCTATTTCATATAGAATTTCTTGTTCGACCTATGGGATGCCTTTGGCTAGGACCTGTTACCAGTTTTCATGGGCGGGGCCGGGTGAGGGGTCGTTGCTCATCGGGGCATTTTGGCCGGGGGATGCCAAAATAGATTAAATTGATTTATATTGTGATAAACATTTTAGTTTAATTTATTGTAGCCTGATAAATTGTTAGAGGCATTTATAACCTTAGTGCTGGTATGGGACATAACCTTGCATTGTGCAATTCAACTGTTTAGTTTGTTTTTCCCGGTTCTATTTTCTATTTACATATGTTATATATGCAATTACTGAATTGCATCTGCTGGAACCTTTGGGTTGTGTTGGGCTTGGCCTGGTTACGCTTGAGTGATATTGGTCATAGGTTGGGCTTGTCCAAGTTACGATGGTTGGTTTTGACCACGGGATTGCGGGTCATGGACGTCGACTTGAGGGAGTATCACTGTCAGGTTGGGAATGGCTCGGGTTACTAGGATGGCGATGCCATCAGACTTGAGCGACATGGTCGCAGGGACACAAGGTGTCAGATATGTTGGTGGAATAGGTACTATTTGGTGATTACCGCTCACCCGGGACTTTGAGTAGTGTGGACACAGAGATACTCCGTGATGAGGTGTTTTTGACCACTCATGTGGGTAGAGGCCCCCGTAGATGCTACTAGATATTCTGGATATGGGTGTTTTCTATAGAAAGCCACATGGGAGGCGAGGAGCCTTCAGGGGATGGGCGTTCCATTGGGATGTTGGTACATGACACACGAGGTCTCAGGAGGCACATGGTGTCGGGTCACTATTTTTGGGCGTTCCTTCGGGACGTCGGTACTTGGGACACGAGGTGTTAGGAGGCACAGCATACCAGGTTACTATCCTTGGGCGTGCCTTCGAGATATCGGTACTTGAGACACGAGCTGTCAGGTGGCACATGGTGCCAGGTTACACAACAGAGATTACAGAGTTTCCCAAAGCAGGTGACACTTTATGGTGACTATTGAGCACCAGAGGAGTTTGTGTTTACTTTTGCATTATATTGTTTACTACTTTTCCTGTAAATGCATGAATTCTTAAACAAATATATTTGGTACGCACCGTTGGGTGGTATCCTACTGAGATTTCACTCACACCCTGCACGGGCCCTTCAGGACGAGTGAAGTCTTTATAGATTTATGTGCAGGAAAGAGGTCATCTTCAGGAGGTGGGCTGCGTTATTTATTTCATGGAGATGGTATGGACCTTGAGGTCATAACTATCTAGGTTTACTTTGTTTTCTTTACATTTTTTTAATCGCCATGCTTAATTGTTGTAGCTACTATTGGTTAGACATTTTCACCCTTTTTATATGCAGTTTAGTATGACCTTTTTTGATGCATGTTTTACTATTTAGTAGTAGTTAAAGGATATCAGCATACTGTTGTGATATTTCTAATGTTTTTGTTTATATTTATTGCATCCGTTGTTTATCTATATTGGTTATGCTTCCACTCTGTAGGTCTGGTTCGAGTCTGCTAAGTCTTTCTTTCCACTACATCTTTACTGTTATACTTGGACCAGTACCATTATTATTATCCTCCGAGAGGGTATAGCCTCTCAACTATACCTAACAGACCCTCACTGCTAGTCGGTAGCCTTTGGCATTCAGGGATGATTCACCTAAGGTAGTGACACCCAACCCGTTCGGCACTGTTCGGGTGGCTGGCCGGGTCCGGTTTGTTACAATAACACTTATAGTTTCTATAAATTTAGATGTCCCAAAATGTGTAACTTTAAGTTTCTTCAAGATGCAGTTGGAAGCTTCACATGAATATATTTGAATTTATATGTTCCTAGTCAAAGAACATAGTAATTTATTGCATAGCATATAATTTTTTTGATATTTTATTTTTTCTTGATTGGTGAGTGTTTTTACTTTCTTGTCAGGAATTTCTTAACCTCTAGTAAGAATTACAATATTTTCTACACCAGTGTCAATGAAAATCGTATTAATCATGTCTTTATAGTACTAATAATCATTTCCATCATAAATAGGTGGTCTGAAAGGACAATTATTATCAGTGGAACAAATATTTACAACTTCCATTCAATAATAAAATGATTTTCCACAAAACATTTTAATTGAAAAAATTATGTAAACAAATATAATTATATTTAAGAAAATCATAAACAAGAAAAGATTAAAAACAAAAAATTAAAACTATAAAAATTATATCAAGAAACTTATATGTATGAATAAAAATTTTGGAGACCTCATTTCATATTGTAGCATTGAAATAGTGTTTGTAAATGCTCAATTACAAGATAGGGTTAAATTGTATGTTTAAAAACATTCATTATTAATCATAAAAAAAACTGTGTCTAATAATGTTAAACGATGTAAATTCACACATCTTCTATTAGTTCCTAACTATTTGACAAACTTTTATAGGGTCGAGAAATATGAATCTGAAAATGAAATGTAAGAATAATTTTCTTAAAGAAATATTCTACCATAAAGCATATAGAATATTATATATCAGATTAATTAAAGTACAATAAAGTATAGGAAAATTATAATTTCATCCTTTATCAAAATAATGATGAAATAAAAATTTGAAACAAAAAAAAGTAACATGTTGGAAATCTTTTCACCCAAAGAGTATGGTATCCAACAACCTTGGATAATGGTCACTTGATTTATAATTTCAAGAATGACATTCTAACCCACACTAAGGTATGCCACAGATAAAAATATCAGATTTTTTTGTTATCCCTGCAAAACCACATCATTAAGGTAATAGACACCAATGTCTTCTTATCCACAATATCCCTAAAATTTACTACGAAACAATCAGAGTCACACGATGCATGTGAAACAATATATTCATGACTGAACAGTATGATCATGAAACATAAAAATCAATAGAGTCATCCCATCTCTAAAAATAACTTCAAAATATGTAATCTATAAGGTGATCAATAAATATTGAGTTTATTCATATGAGCTCATATTTATAGGAAATACTCCAATGGTCGGATCCCTCCTCCAATGGTCATATATATCTTTGAAACTTGGTGGGACCTCTACATGTGTCACTCAACCAATGGTTAGTAAGAAACATATTTAATGACATAGTTTCATAATAATAACATGTGTAATGAAAATGTATTGTCTTAAAAAATATAATTATCTAGAGTCTAAGGAAAAATATAATTTTGTTTCTAATCATTAATAAAATTTGATTCTATAAGACATAGATATTTAGAGTATGTTTTTCAATGTAATTAGAATCTAAATTATATAGATTATGGTTACAAAATTCCAATGAATTCCAATTCTGAATTCTAACGAATTTGGAGTCAGAATTTGGAGGAATTCCGAATTAGTATTCAATGGAACTGGGAGTCTGAATTCTGAGAAATTTTGATTCAGAATTTCAAAGAATTCTGAGGAATTCAGAGTCCGAATTCTAGAGAATTCGGTGTATTAATTCCAATGAATTCATAGTATTAACATAAATGAATTCAAAGTATGAATTTCAGATAATTAAAAGACTAAATTGTAGAGAATTTAGATTCTGAATTTTAGAAAATTCAAAGTATTAATTTCAACGAATTTGGAGTTGTAATTTCTGAGAATTCATAGTCTGAATTTAGAAACACATTATATCAAAGGAATTATAAGATTTCAATGTTTTTAAAAAGGATGTGAATTTTAGACATAGTAATAAAATGAACATGGTTTTGAGAGAACATAAAATGAGATAATGAAAACAAAGGTAAGGACAAAATTTTCCTTAGAGAAGGAAATTTTCATTATGAATGTAATCCATAAGGAAATATAATTTTCTTTAAGATAAAGTGATTTCGATTTTCAAAACATAGAGGAATGGAAAAGTTATAAAGAAACCATATTGACTCATCAATTGTAATATGCATTCTTTACCATAAGTTTCTCGTGAATTGAATGTGATCTATTTATCCCCTAAATATATTTTAATGTAATATAATTTTACACTATAGTAGTTTAAATGGGAAATAAATCATATAAGATCGATATATAATATTTCAAACCCAATATATTAATAATTTCTTAATAATATATACATGTTTGATTGTTTATTGTTTCACTATTCCATTGAATTTGGTCCAATAGTTCGGTTCATTATCAATTGATCAATGATAAAAACTATTCAAAATCTTAATAAGTATATAAATATCATATATATTTATTAAATAAATATTCATAGTTTTTTCCAAAAGTAATATATAGATTAACTTATTCATGGAGATGGTTGGTCGTATGTATGGATGAACAATGTATCCATTTTATAAAAAATGGAAAAAGTAATGAAAAATTTGAATTCACCTTTTAAGAATATATATTATAAAATATATTTAATGTACAATCATTATATCCATCTTACTCAACATCCATGATATATTTTTATGTAAAATGAATTTTATTGCATTGTGAAGGTGGTAGCCCACAAGAAATTACAAGTGACACATTCACTAATAATTTTATTAAAAAGGTTGTGAATTGTGGATATTAAATAGTCATAATAATAATTTATAATATTTTTGATACAATAGTTTTATTTTCTATTATGTATAACATAGATTTATATGAGGTAAAATATGAAATAAAATGATTTTTTACTATAGGACGGTAACATATTTCTTAATAGTATTCCTTCATTCCCTATATTAAAAACCCTTGGAATTATATTTAAAGAATAATAGATAAATTAATTCATGAATACAAATTTTTATAAGAAAATTGGTTATGTTTTGTTCAATAAATAATGATAAAAGTGTTGTAAATAAGCGAAAGGAGCATTGTCCTTTTATATGTGGTGGAAAGACCCTTTGAAACTACTTATATTATTAAATTAATATGCATTGGTTTTACTTTTTAATTTACTCCAAATTGAAATATTTAAAAACTATAATGACTTTAACTTGAATCTATGTCATAATATAATATCAATACATGTTTTTGGGAATATTTATCATATGTATATTTTTTTTAATTATTGTTCATCCATTTGAAAATCACCACAATATAGAAAAAAATTAATCATTAGGGGTCCTGAATGTTACCATAAAATAAAAATGTAGAATAATAATACCATGGTTGATATGTTACTACATATCTATATCAACCTTTTTAATATAGGTTTTTATAGTAATTAAAAAATATTATATGAAATATCAAGTTTTTATAAAATATCTTCGATTTCATTTTATGCACTATTTATTTAAATTGAAATTAGCATCATCAAAATATTAATGGAATTAGAAGATAAATCATTATAAAATATTATTATATGATTTATTTAAATACTAATTTTTTTGGGATCTATAGTACACACAAAAATCAATTTTAGAGTATCATTTACATGATTTTTTACTACTAACCCATGCACTATTTATTTTTTATGTAAGACTCTAGTGTTTTTAATAAATCATTAATAATTATAATTAAATTATCATATTGAAATATATTAACTAAACGTTAATAAGATTTTGTAAAATTAAATCAGATTCATTTTAATCTTTCTCAAAAATTATGAGTCATTAATGTCAAGAGAGTGACATTTTTCAATTATTCATTTATTAAAATAATATATAGGTTATAATTGAAGAAAAATGGTACCATGTTACCCTAGATCTATAAAATGGATGTGTATGGCCAAAATAAACTCATAAAATAGAGTAAAATAATGTTTTAGGAAAAATTTAATGCCTTATGCAATGGTTTTAACAATTTTTTACTTATTTTACCCCTAATGCGGTGACTAATTTTTTACGCAATTTATTATTCCTTATAACCAAAAATGAGTTTGTAATATTTACCAAATTATTAAAATATGTTTCCAAAAATGGTATCAATTTTAAATAATTGAATTTATCGAAGTTGTATATTTTATTTTAATGTTAATTTCAAAAAATGTTATGAAATGAAATTTTATAGAAATAATGTTTTCTTAATCATTAAATTCCTTTATTAAAATACCTAATATAAATTTTATTTTAATTATATTAATCATATTACTGAAAATATAAATGTACTTATGTTTTTTCAAAATATCAAAATACAAAATTAAACATTTTTAGTTCCTTAAATAGATATGATTGTTTTTAATAGAAATCATTATTTTTCACTATTAATAAAAAAATAAATCTTTTCAAAATAATTATCGAAAATTAACACTAAAAGAATATTGATATTATTATTTGAAATATTGAGTTAATTTCTAATTTTTTTTCTTAAAACTGAAAGAAATTACAATTAATATTTTATCACAAAATTAAGGAAAGTAATATATGAGGAAAAAATTTATTTTTAAAGGATCTATGACTTGAATAAAAAATGATTATGTATTTATCAATATATTTTCCTTATATAATACCAATATATATATATATATATATTAAAAATGTGTTTTTTCTATTCACTCCAACAATTTAGTGGCTTTGTTTTAAAAATAATATATTAATGTTCATTTATTCTCAAGGTTTAATTTATCATATGTTGTCATAAAATTAAATTTAATTATTGAGAAATATATAAAAAATAACAAGGAATTGTATAAATACACCATAAAATTAACATCACAAATGAAATTATATTACATTGATACAATCGATTAAGGAAATCCCTATTTCATCACAATCTTGGCTTCCCAGGAAGCTTCATGGAATTTATGACTACTCTATAAAACTTTAACCAAGTATACAGAGTGGTTATATTGAAATTTATCACTATAAAAAATATTTTTATTGGGTATTAATCATAGGAATGATGATATTCTAGTGGAATCACATATGAGTTCAGTACATTTTAAAGATCATCTATGTACTTTATCAGCAAAGATAAAAGGTACACATGAAAAACATTAGAAAATTTCAGTTGATGATTCATGATATAATATTGTATCCATTACTAATAATTTATCTCTAATATGAATATATATATATATATATGGATCTTTTTATGTTTTTCAGTAGAAAATATTATTAGGATTACTGGAAAACATACAGTGAATTCCATATTCCACTAATAATTTTCAGCATTAAATATTTGTTGAAACTAGTCTGAATTAATTTAATGATAATTGGGTATAAATTTCATTACCATTTTTCTAGATAACGGATGTCCAAATATCAATTTCTTCTTAATATCATCATAGGACATTGGGTGTTTTCAATATATCCAATAGAGGGATTGGTGTGAAGGAATATGAATACTTGTGTGAAATATATTATTTTAAGAAAACTTTATTAAAGTAATATGTTATTCCTAAACACATGTAAAATCCATTAAAACTACCTCATAATGTCCTCTATAGCTTTAGTGGTACCGTTATTCAGACTATATGTCATGGAAATATATGAAATATTGAAACAAAACACTAAATCTAGATCATATATAGTATTTCCTATAAATTCAAGGTTATCCATGGATATAAAATAGATACACTAGAATGCAGGGCTTTATGAAATGCTACAACATCCTTAATGCTTATTTTTGATTAATAATAACAATATAAATATTCTCGGATAGTAATAATTTGTACGGACTTCATAAGGTGATCATTGATAACAAAAAATTCATCATGACATTTAGATGATTTCGGGTGTCCAATATCAATATCCATGGTGATGTTTTACCATTTCTATTTTGGTATTGAAAATGTGTACAAAACCCCAATTGGTTACTGTTTATCAACCTTATATTTTTGAAAAACCAAAAAAAAATTAATATTTAATATCGTATTCCATATTATACCTACATTAATACTATTTTAGACATCTTTCCATATTCTTAGATACATGATTAATAAATAATAAATAACTATAAGACTAAAAATATTGAACCCTTATTTAGCCTAGAATTTATAGTATCCATATATCATTTCTCACCATTATGATTCCCTCAAAATCATGGTTGAAATTTGGTAGCCTTCTCAACTTATTTTGGAGATCTACATTAACATTATGAACATATTCAATATTCACAAGGATATATGGTGGAATACTTATCCATGTAAGATAATATTTCTAACCATCCTCCAATATTTTATGGTATAATTTTTGGAAATTAAAAAATATTATATCCTTTTTCCATCATCATAGATAAGATAGAATGACTCATTTGGCTCAACAAACCTACCACCTTGTTTGCTTACTAATGTGGTAATGTATTTTGAAAATGTAATAATTAATAAACTATATCTATCTTATGTGGTGTATAACATTATATGTATAAGTTAATTTATTCTTTAAACTTTTTAATTAGTATATATATCACCCATTTTGTATAGAAACAATTCCCCTATAACATTAATTGAAAAACAACCGTAGTTGTGTCCAAAACATGTTTTTGGAAGTTTTTTTTTTGACAAGGGATGAATTATCATGAGTCATAACCTATACCCATATAATATTTCAGGAAAATACTTCACATCCCATTTTTTTGTAGAAATATTTATATAAATATATTATGCACCATAATTTACTATATGTATAGATACACCATCTTCCCCTATCATTAGTTCCTTGGAATGTTCCTCACCTTCATCTTTCATAAGGAACTAAAATTTTATATGAGAAATCCTGGTGATTGGATTATATAAATATAATAAATTATCTAAAAATAATTAATAATTTCTCTGAGAACTATGAAATATACTGTATCGCTCATAGTTTTGGTTCTTTTCAAATATTAACAAACATTTATCTTTAATGGGTTCACTGATTTACCCTCTAATGAGACTATATGAAAAAAATTAAAATATTTCTATAAAAATTATACTCATGGTACATTTTTCATTAAACATCCCCATCCATAGGGTATTTAGAATAATACCACCACTGAAATTTATGATCATTATTAATTTCCGAATATATAATAATATCATCTATAACGAAAAAAACCGAATAATGAAGGTAATATATAATGTATATATTTATTAAATACATAATGGTAATCGTTGAATTTTTAATTCAATAATATTTTACACTATTTCTCTATTTTAAATAAATTTAATATCTTCAAGGACTTATATTTTAAAAAATAGCGATCTCAAAAGAACTCAAAAAATTTTAATATTTTTACACAACTTTTATATCCTTTTGATTATATTTGTTGGAATCAATGGTATTATCAACATAATTGAATATAAAATTTAAAAAATTATTTGTAATGAATTAATTAATTATTTTTTATTATGCACATAGTTTTTATTAAATCCATTTCAATATCCAAATACAATTATTCTACCAAAAAGTAATTTTTTTCATTCCTGAGAAAATAAATATTATTATTACTGAGTCATATATAAAATTAATTTGATTATTTGAAAATTATTTTGTATTAATCATTTGAAATTTAAACTATGATTATTGTTTTGATAATTTTCTAGAAAGTTAAATTTTCTTATAAATAGTAATAAATCCCTAATTTTGTAAAAATACCATTTCTTTTAATAAAAAATAATTAAATCAATTTTATTTTTTTAATTTTATTTAATATAATTGAAAAATTATTTAATTTTACTTTACCAAAATTAATTATTTTGAAAAAATATTATATATTATTGAATAATGAGTTTGTTTTTTGCAATAGTAGATGATTTTTCTAAAAACAAATTTAAATTACAAAATGTTTCTACTTTTTAATTAATTAAATTAATATCTAATGGGGAATGAAAAAATTTAATTTATTGATTATATATTAAGAAATATTAATTTCGTTTCATACAATTATAATTATTAGTTGTATGAAATCATCATTTTTATGAAAATTACATTCTTGAAAACCCTCATTTTCATCATGTTTGTGGGGTTCATTTTAATTATTATCAACTTTTGCGAATTTTATTTGGAAAAATAGATTCAAATTTTGTAATAATTAATTTTAAGGTATTTCATAATGTTATTTACTTATTTTATATAAACAATTAGCCATGAAAAAAAAAGATTTATCATAACACATGTAAGATAATTTAACAGATTAATGCTAAAAGGTCAAACATAAAATACCAATATGATAAAACATAAAATGGTCCCTTGATATGTTTTTATACATTAAAATGACATCAAAACATTAATCATATATCAAATTATTTTTAATTATTTTCTTAAAATTGTTGTAGGATTAAAATAAAAAATAATACTTATTCAATCATATCTTACCTCCCCTCCTTAAGTATAAAATCCAAATCTCACCACCCCATTCTACATAGAAGCTGTAAAGATCCTAAAATATTTAAAAATAATTCTCTCAAAAACTATCCTCAAATACATGTTCTTATGGACTCCCCTAAATCCAATTCCATGTCCATTGAGGGGTTACTTCAAGGATGTGATATTTAAGTGGTAAATTTCTGAAACAAATCTTCTTAATTTCATTCCTATTTATACCTATCATTGCCTTCATAATCTATAAAATAATAATAAATTCATTAGATAATATATATTTATTTTATGTTTATAGTATAATAAATAATGTCTACATTTCTTTTTTTAAAAAAATATGTCTACATTTTTATTAGATTATTATTCGATGAAATGAAGCAGTTCCTAAAAATACTATATTTTACTATATCAATGGATAATGAATTTTGCATTGATGTTGTTTCCTTCCTGGATATTCATGAAAGTATTATTCTAATTAAAAAATATTTTAATTGTCATAATATATAATATTTAATGTTCTAGTACAAATATGTGGAAAGAATTTAAAAAAATGAATCTAGTTAGTGAATGTCGGAAAAACCACAAAATTTTACTAAATATATATAAACAAACCTAAAAAAATAATCATCATGTAATAAAGTAATATGATATATGGGACCATGAAATATTCTATAATTGAATTAACTAGTACGCCACCCATGCAAATGCACGACACTATCATTTTTTTTCATGTCATCTGGTTCTTCATCATTTAAAAAAAATTTAATGTCACTATAGTCAATATAATGCTTAAAATAAAATGATGAAAATGAAGTGATTGGACATAATGTGACAAATGTAAATAGAGTGAAGACTAATTCTGGATGATATGAAACATGATGGAATGGGAGAGGCGAGTATCAAAGACAGAGATGAAACTAAAGATGAAGGTGGAGTCTGAGATGGAGCCAATAAGCGAGATTGAGATAAATTATGGAATGAAATATCAAGAGATTTTCATGGTTTATGAATTTTAAATAGATTCTATGGGAATTCAATGATGAATATGTGCGTATTAGTAGGAATCAAGAAAGCATTTCATGTGGTGTCATTGAAAGATAATTACTATCTTAAGAGAAAAATAGATAAGACGATTCATCAATATGGAAGTATTTTTGAATCCCCTTGATAACAATTGAGGTATTGACCACCAAAATCATGTTTATTGTAATAAATGAGTCCAAAATTCAATTGTACTCATATTAAAAGACCTTAAATCTCCGTAAATGAAGCTACCATGGACCTGCTTTGTTATATATTAATTCAAACAATATATATATCCCATTTGTTTTCAATCGCCTTTATAAGTCCCCACGAAGGCAGCTACATAGGAGATTTAATGTTTACATGTGAAAATAAATGACATGAAACATAAAATGGAAACAGGGTCCAATCAAGGGTATAACGATCCTTCAACCACTTCAGAAGGCATGATAACTTTAAATTGAATAAAAAAATGATGAAGACAAATTTGATCTTGAGTGGGAAATGTGGGGGGAAGAATAAAGGATTTAGGTTATGTAATTGGAATTCATTACAAATATTATGTGTGAACTAGATTCCAGAATGAAGTTTTGTTGCGACACATAGTCGGAGGTGGAAAATAGGGAAGCTGGTTAGGTGGGTAAGTTGAGGCTGACGATGGCGATGGAATCAAACTGGTGTTTGGAGGAGTTCTTGAGGAAGATTCATAATACCATGGCGGAAAGAGATGTTTGGGACGATGTCAGAGGTTGATGCGGAGGCATAGCATGGCACAGGTGGAGAGGAGAGTCGCGGAGAGGGACGACGGTATACAGTATGAACCCTAGGACCAGCGAGGGATTCCATGATTGGTGGAATCAAAATAGGTTCTAGAGGAGGTATCTAGGATTATGAAGATAATCTGATGGAAGGAGATTTCGGGTGTAATGACCCAAAGTTTCATTAATGGGAATCCCTCTTGATCTAATTAAATGTATCTTTATGTTTATATAAAATGTCAACTTCATTGGTTTTATGATAAGAATTTTGACCGTTTCTAATATAGTCGTTGAACAGTGATCACATGATTAGTATAAATATAGGGCTTTAACATATCCAATTATACTTAGACAAAAGAAGTAACAGCCTCGTCCAGTAGAATTGCTCTATACGAAGCCCATTTGTCAGAGCTCAGAAAAGAGATGGCATCTTTGGACTTCTCTATTGACCAAGACCAAGCTGATCTTTATCTTTTCAAGCTCGAACATGACCGTCTACGGGAAAAGTGGAAGTTGATTGAAATTATCACTCGAGCGATGCTATCTGAGCCACCCCAAGAGTCTGTCACCATCGCACACCATACACTTAGGTCTTATGCAGCTGTTTTAAGGGGTTATGTAACAAATATGTCATACTATGTTCATGTAAATTATTTTTTTATATAATAATGAATATAATTTCAAGTCATTTTTGATACATTGTAAATAGTGTTGAAAGTAAAAATAGTGTTTTTAGTTATTATTTTACTAATAATTCTATTTTATTAATTTAAGGGATTTTTGAATTAAATAATATTTTAATAAAGTATTATTATTATTATGAAATTAATTATTATTAAATAAAAATTATCATATAATTTTATGAATCTAATTATAATTTTATTATGGTTTGAAACCCATTTCTGTCCAAACTAGTGAATTTTCGATAAATGTCGGTTTTTATTTTAAAAGTGAAAATTAACATATTTATAAAATTATTTAGATAAAATAAATTTTATTTTTGGAATCAGGACGTCGAAATTATCCAACGGTGAATAATTCATAATTTCCTGAGACAGTCAAATTTTCGAGTAAAAATTAAATATTATTTAAATATATAATGTGTTTTATGACATCATAATGACCCAATAATGATGTAATGAAAAACTATAATCTTTATGTTCGGCCAATATATGTTTTACCATTAAAATAATATGTTTTTGGGTTTGTTTAACTTTATTTTCAAAGCATTAATGGACCCATCAAGACTTATTCAACACCTTGCCTTTTTAAATTAATATCCATGGGAGTGTGACTCACCTCCACATAAGAACCCATAATATTTTAAGAAGATAGGACTTTGGCCTTATAAAATATTTTTTTCCTCTTCCCTTTGCCAAAAACCATTGGAAAAAACCATTGGATGGTTTGTGGTTTGGATTAATTTAATATAACGGGTCCCAAACCTAAATAATAAAGAATTCCCTCACCTTTCCTATATAAACCTACCCAAGGCCCCACTTCCTCCTCACTAAAAGCCTTTGGAGTTCATCCAACCACTTACCTACTCTCTCTAGAATCCTCCCAAGGTTCCCCAATCTCCAAAGAAGCCTCTCACAAGCCTCTCACTAGCCTTTGGAAGCACACTTCCAAGGAAATGTTTTTTCTTCCTTTCTCATTTTTGTCCAATTTTCTTTAAGTTGTTTTTCCCTTTTAATTTAAATTATGAATGTTGGGTTATGGTTTCTCACCTCACTCGTATTTCTCTATTTATGTTTGAATGATGGGAGACCCCTTTCTCTCTTATTAAATACCTCCCATGTACACCTCGTTACTATGCCGAAATTCCGAAAGGAACTTCTCTATCCTCTTTTACATTCAAGCAATATTTTTGTATCATGAATATAATTTCCATTAAAATTGTTGGGACATATATATATATGACCTACTTACTGTAAATTATGTGTAAATATGATGAGGAACTGCTTTCTCTCTCATCAACCATTTTTATGAATTCTTATGTCATACTATTACGCTGCCGAAATCGGACCGATTTTCTAAGCCAATGTCATTGTGTAGTGAATACCATGCCCACTTCTCAATCAACGGTATTCACCTTTATGCTCATTTACATATTTATTATTAAGTTTCACGTATTAATTCCACATTCCTTTATCATTGAATAAATTATTATGTTTTACGAATCAATGTTTTATGATCCATGTGGCACATTTATTCATGAAATGAAATGTTAATGAACGGTGCGCCCTTATAGCACTCCAATGCATTGGGTAAAGTATAATACCATGATACGTCATGTGAAATGAGTGTTGACTCATGCTAATTCAAGTTCAACGAGGGTTTACTCGTTCTTTATGTTCAATGATGATTTACTCATGCTCCAAGTGCAATGAGCCTTGGCTCATGCTAATTCCATGTTAAGTATTGTTGCCACATTTCCATGTAATGATTATCATGCTTTATCATGCCTTTATGTTCATGTTTAATATATTCTCTATTGATATTCCTACTGTCTAACATGTTTTGTACTTATCATGTTATTCCATGGGTACTCCCTTACTAGGATTTATTGCTCACCCTTTTCTTATGCATGTTCTCAGGTTATCCCATGAAATGCTACGTACGAGGGAATATAGTGGTCATGTAGAGAATGTATTCAATAAAGATGTTGTATTTGATGTTTTATGTTTTTATGTAATGGTCCTAAGCCCCAAATGCACTAAACCTCTCGATCTTCATTGTTGTATCAAGTTAAGTTTTATGTAATAAATCATGTTTACATTTGTAATAAAAGCAGGGTTGTCATAGTTGGTATCATAGGATAGGTTTAGTTATTTTTGGGAATAGGAAACCCTTTTAAAGCCTTAGAGACAAGACTAAGTATAATAAAAACATCCTTATGTTTTGGTAAGTACTGAGTAAGTGGTTTATTAGACAAATACATCCCTATCTGGATAAGTGCAAGTAGAGGCGGCTCTGACAGAGATGTATCCTAGGGGTAAAACCTGAAAACACCGCTTTGAGCTAGACTCGAACGGGAACTGGTGCACAACAGTGGGCCTTACTGCACTCTTGGTTTTGACACTCCCGGGTGACATGTTTTGAAAAATTGACAATCTTATTATGAACCCTTATTAAGGGAAAAAATTCCCGTAAGAATATATGTTAGAAAGTAGATCATGAAAACCCTAGATTGAAGCCTATAGAATCATGAGTTAAGGAAATGAAAGTTTATTTATAAGTCATCAACTTTTGTATTTGGATTACTCTTTATGTGTTACCCCTAACATTCCCTTTATTCCAGCCAATGGCCGGTAATAGGAGGAATCAGGCTAACAATCGATGTAAAGATCAGTGTGATGACTGTAATAATGAGATTCCAATTCCAATGGGAGCGGGAATCGCAAACTTTGTCACGATTCTCTCTCATATAACTCAAGCATTGAATAGAAACACGGGTCAAGAGGAACGTTCAACCCCCCCTAAGAAAGAACAAGTCGCTATCGAGAGCTTCAAGAGAAAAATGCCTCCAACTTTTAGTGGATCATCTGATCCCACGATCGCTGAACAATGGGTCAACTCCATTGAAAATATCTTCTCCATCCTTCAATGTTCTGAACAAGAGAAGGTTCAGCTAGCTGCCTATCATATGGAGGGTGAAGCTGATCAATGGTGGACGTTGATCAAAAAAATGAAGCCTGAGGTGGAGATCGAGGCGTTGGAATGGAAGGATTTCCAGAAGATGTTTTTCGATAAATATTTTTCACGCACCCTCTGGCTTATTATGGAAAGGGACTTCCTTTCCCTCAAGCAAAAAGGAAAAGAATCTGTTGGAGTGTACGAGGAAACCCTCACAAGTCCTGCACTATACGCTTCAAGCTTTGTCGTTACCCCCGAATGCAAGGTTGACTGCTTCTTTGGTGGGAAGAAGCCTAGCTCGTAGAAAGCATTAGCGATACTTGACATTGACAGCTATGAGGAAATTTTCTGATGTGCCCTCAAGGTCGACATGGAGATTAGGGAATCGTAGGGGTATCATGGGGACAAGAAGCATATGGTGGACTTCAATGATGGTGGTCCGATGGATAAATCCAACGGTGCTAAGAATATCCAGCACCCCACTTGCCAAAAGTGAAGAAATAAGCACACCGGAAATTGGCTTAAGGGGATGAGAAAATGCTTTAGGTGTGGAAGAGAAGGGAACCTAGCTATTAACTATTGGTAGGAAAGAACCACAGTTGCGACAGAGGAGAGGAACCCTTCATTCGAACAACAACGTATTGTTCAATGCTAAAAATGCAAAGAACCGTGTCATTTTGAAAATCCGTTCCCAAATCCAAGGGTTTTCAGAGGCGACCAACAATCTCCAAGGTAGAAAGGAAGAGCTTTTTCCATCACTTCTGCCGAAGTGAACCCTAACAACGAAGTGGTGACAGGTACACTAGTTATTCATTCAATAACAGCAAACATACTTTTTGATTCAGTTTCTACGCATTCTTTTATATCTCAAATTTTTAGTAGAACAATCCTAGAACCACCACAAATCATGGAAGTAAAGATGTCGGTGAGTATGGAATATGTGGGAATCATTGCATCCCATGAATATAAGTCCTCCCCTATTATAATCTGTGGATTGAATTTCCCAATGAACCTCATCATACTCCCTATGGTGGAGTTTGATGCAATTCTTGGCATGGATTGGATTTCCTTATTTAGAACCAATATAAATTATTGGGAGAGGGAAATCACACTCCAGAAGGGGAATCGACCCCCGATTCATTACAAGTGTCAGGAGGAAGATGAATCTCTATTAGCTCCATCATCTCATGCATGGATATTACTACCTTATGAGAATGCGTATCTGGATCTGATGATTGAGTCCAAGGAAGGAACCATCCTTGAAGAAATTCTTATTGTGAGGTAATTCGCTGAAGTGTTTCCCGAGGAACTGCTTGGTCTTCCTCCTAGAAGAGATGTTGAGTTCTCAATTGAAATTATACCTAGGGCACTACCAATATCAAAGACTCCATATAGAGTGGCTGTTGTTGAGCATGAAGAGCTGAAGAAACAACTACAGGAGAATCTGGATAAAGGGTTTATACGCCCAAGTGCTTCACCATGGGGTGCACCAGTCCTCTTCGTCAAGAAGAAGGATGGGTCAATGCGTCTCTGCATCGATTATCTTGAACTTAACAAAATCACGATAAAGAACATGTATCCTCTCCCAAGACTCGATGACTTGTTTGATCAGATGCGTGGAGCACAATACTTCTCCAAGGTGGACTTGCGGTCGGGATATTATCAAGTAAGGGTGAAGAAGGATGATGTCACCAAGACTGATTTTCGTACAAGATACGAGCACTATGAATTCATAGTAATGCCTTTCGGACTCACCAATGATCCAGAAATCTTCATGGACTTAATGAATAGAGTCTTTATAGATTACCTAGAAAAATTCTTGGTAGTATTTATAGATCATATTCTAATATACTCCAAATCCATGGAGGATCATAAGGATCATTTAAGAACTATACTGGAGACTTTGCGCAAGGAGAATATCTATGCAAAGTATAAAAAGTGCGAGTTCTGGTTGAAGGAAGTCTCATTCTTGGGCCATATCATCACAAGCAATGGGATATCTGTGGATCCCTCCAAAACATATGTAATTGAGAGATGGCCGAGGCCAACATCGGTAATGGATATCTGTAGCTTCTTGGGGTTAGATCGATATTATAGATGATTTGTGAGACATTTCATACGATTGTCCAACCCTTTTACCAAGATAAATCAGAAGGGAGAAACGTTTTATTGGACTGATGAATGCGAAGAATGCTTCAAGGAGTTGAAAAGGAGGCTTATCACTACGCACGTGCTCACTTTACCTACAAGTGGGGAACGTTTGGTAGTATTCAGTGATGCTTAAATGAAGGGATTAGGATGTGTGCTAATGCAGAATGATAAAGTGATATCATATGCCTCAAGGAAGTTGAAAATACATGAGCGAAACTATCCAACACATGATCTGCGGTTGGCGACTGTGAACTTTGCCTAGAAAATCTGGCGGCATTATCTATATGGAGAGAAATGTGAGATATATACTAACCACAAGTGTCTTGAATATATATTCACATAAAAAGAGCTTAATATGTTCCAGAGAAGATGGATAGGGCTCATCAAGGATTATAACTGTTCAATACATTACCACCCTGGGAAAGTGAACACGGTGGCAGATGTCCTAAGTAGAAAGGATCCGGCGATTCTATCAATGATGAGAATTTAGAAGGATCCAATCTTCATAGACTTGATGAAGATGGACATTGAAGTCATATAGAAGGGAACATCATCAATCCTTTCACAAATGATTTCTCAACCTTATCTTTTTGGAAAGGTTAAAGGATGCTCAAATAGATGATCTGGGAATTCAGGAAAAAGTGGAAGCTATCAAAAAGGGAAAATCCTCAGAGTTTAATGTTAATGATAAAGGAATTGTGCTATTTGGGAAAAGACAATGTGTTCCATCAATTCCGGAGCTTAAGAAGGAACTTTTGGATGATGCACATTGTTCAAATTTCTATATTCACCCAGGTAGAACAATGATATATCGGGATATCCGAGAAAACGTTTGGTGGGTTAAAATGAAGAAGGAGATCGCTGAATATACATCAAAGTGCCTGGTGTGTCAGCAAGTGAAGGTAGAGAGGCAGAAGTCTAAGGGTATGATGCAACCATTTCCCATACCAGAATGGAAATGGGAGAAAATCACAATGGACATTGTCACCGGACTTCCAAGGAAATCCAAAGGCAACAATGCAATCTGGGTTGATATGGATCGTCTTACAAAGACTGCACACTTCATTTCTATTCAGGAGGATTTCTCATTGGATAAACTGGAACGGATATATATCAGGTAAGTGGTAAGGTTTCATGGGTACCACTGTCTATTGTGTCTGACCGAGATCCAAGATTCACCTCTATGTTTTGGAAGAGTCTTCAACATGCTCTGAATACTGAACTGAACTTCAGTACGACCTATCATCCTCAAACTGATGGCCAATCCAAGAAGACTATCAAAACACTTGAGGATATGATGAGTACCTGCTCAACGGACTTTAAAGGAGGATGGGATCAACATATTCCTCTTATTGAGATCTCTAATAATAATAGTTTCCACTCGAGCATCCAAATGGCACCATATGAGTCCCTGTATGGGAAAAGGTGCAGAACACTGGCTTGTTGGGATGAGGTCGGTGAACGTAACATGCATGGACCAGAAATGGTCGAGGAAATGGTGGAGAAGGTGAAAACCATTCAGCAGTATATCAAGGTAGCTCAGAGTCAACAGAAGAGTTATGCAGATAACCGTTGAAGAGACCTTGAGTTTAATGTTGGAGACATGGTTTTTCTATGCATATCTCTATGGAAGAAGTTCGTGAGGTTTAGAAATAAAGGGAAGTTAATTCCAAGGTACTTCGGCCCCTTCGAGATTCTTCATCGTGTCGGGGCTATGGCCTATCGACTAGCACTTCCACTTACTATGGCCAAAGTACATGATGTCTTTCATGTATCCCTCTTATGGAAGTACATACCGGACCCTTCACATGTACTCTCTTCTAAGGTGGTACAATTGGAATATGATCTTTCATATGAGGAGAAACGAGTGAAGATCTTAGATCGTAGAGAAAATGTTCTACGAAATAAGACAATGCCCCTTGTCAAGGTGTTTCGGAGAAACCAAAAGTTTGAAGAAGCGACTTAGGAATCAGAGGATATGATGAAGCTGAGTTACCCACATTTGTTTTAGTGTGGGAAAAGGAAAATTTCGAGGGAGAAATTTCTTAAGGAGGGAATATTGTAACGACCGAAAGTTTCATTAATGAAAATACCTCTTGATCTAATTAAATGTCCCTTTATGTTTATATAAAATGTCAACTTCATTGGGTTTATGTTAAGAATTTTGTCCATTGCTAATATAGTCTTTGAACAGTGACCACATGATTATTATAAATATAGGGCTTTAACCCATCCAATTTTACTTAGACAAAAGAAGCGATTCCCTCGTCCAGTAGAATTGCTCCGTACGAAGCCCATTTTTCAGAGCTCGGAAAAGAGGTGGCGTCTTTGGGCTTCTGCCTTGACCAAGACCATGTTCAGCATCATCTTGTCAAGCATGAATGTGACCGTCTACGGGAAAAGTGGAAGCTGATTGAAATTACCACTCAAGCGATTCAATCCGAGCCACCCCAAGAGTCTGTCACCATCGCACACCTTACCCTTAGGTCTTATGCTGTTGTTTTAAGGGGTTATGTAACAAATAATTAGTACTATGTTCATGTACATTATTTGTTTATATAATAATGAATATAATTTCTAGTCATTTTTGATACATTGTAAATAGTTTTTAATGTACAAATAGTGTTTTTAGTTTTTATTTAACTAAGAATTCTATTTTATTAAATTAAGGAATTTTTGAATTAAATAATATTTTAATAAAATATTATTATTATTATTAAATTAATTTTTATTAAATATAAATGATCTTATAATTGTATGAATGCAATTATAATATTTATTAAGGGTTGAAAGCCATTTTTGTCCAAACCTGTGAATTTTCGATAAATGCAGGTTTTTATTTTAAAAGTGAAAATTAACATATTTAGAAAATTATTAAGATAAAATAAATGTTATTTTTGAAATCATGACGTCGAAATTATCCAACGGTGAATTTTTCATAATTTTCCGAGACAGTCAAATTTTTGAGTAAAAATTAAATACCATTTAAATATATAATGTGATTTATGACATCATAATGACCCAATAATGATGTAATAAATACTATAATCTTTATGTTCGGCCAATATATGTTTTAAAATTAAAATAATGTAATTTTGGGTTTGTTTAACATAATTTTCAAAGCATTAATGGACCCCTCAAGACTTATTCAACACCTTGCCTTTTTAAATTAATTTCCATGGGAGTGTGACTCACCTCCACATAAGCAACCCTAATATTTTAAGATGTTCGGAATATTTCCTTATAAAATATTGTTTTCCACTTCCATTTTTCAAAAACAATGGGCAAAAAACATGGTATGGTTTGTGGTTTGTATTATTTTAATATAAGGGGCCCCAAACCTAAATAATAAAGAATTCCCTCACCTTTCCTATATAAACCCACCCAAGCTCCCTCTTCCTCCTCACTCAAAGCATTTGGAGTTCGTCCAACCTCATCCCTACTCTCTCTAGAATCCTCCCAAGGTGCCCCAGGCTCCCAAGAATCCTCTCACAACCCTCTCTCTAGCCTTTGGAAGCACACTTCCACGTAAGGGTTTTTTCTTCTTTCTCATTTTTGTCCGATTTTCTTTAAGTTGTTTTTCCCTTTTAATTTCAATTATGAATGTTGGGTTAGGGTATCTCACCTCCCTCATACTTCCCTATTTATGTTTTAATGATAGGATACCCCTTTTTCTCTCATTAAATGTCTCCCATGTACACCCGTTACTATGCCGAAATTCCAAAGGATCTTCTCTCTCCTCTTTTACATTCACGCAATATTTTGGTATCATGAATCTAATTTCCATTAAAATTGTTGGGACATGTATCTATATGACCTCCTTATAGTACATTACATGTAAATATGATGAGAAACCCCTTTCTCTCTCATCAACCATTTTTATGAATTCTTATGTCACGTCGTTACGCTGCCGAAATCACACCGATTTTCTAAGCCAATGTCATTGTGTAGTGAATACCATTCCCATTTATCCATCAAGGGTATTCAAATTTATGAACATTTACTTATTGATTATTAAGTATCATTTATTAATTCCACATTCCATTATCGTGGAATAAATTATTATATTTTATAAATCCATGTTTTATGATCCATATGGCACACTTATGCATGAAATGAAATGATTATGAATGGTGCCCCCTTATAGCGCTCCAATGCATTGAGTAAAGTATAGTATCATGATACATCATGGTCAATGAGTGTAGACTCATGATAATTCATGTTCAACGAGGTTTTACTCGTTCTTTATGTGAAATGAAGATTTACAAATTCTCCATGTGCAATAAGCCTTGGCTCATGCTAATTCCATGTTAAGTGTTGTTGCGACATTTCCATGTTATGATTATCATGCTTTATCATGGCTTTATGTTCATGTTTCTTATATGCTCTATTGATATTCCTATTTTCTAACATGTATTTTACTCCTCATGTTATTCAATGTGTACTCTGTTAATGGGCTTTATAGCTCACCCTTTTATTATGCATGTCCTCAGGTTATCCCATGCAATGCTATGTATGAGGGAATGTAGTGGTCATGTAAATGATGTTTTCAATAATGATGTTGTATTTCATGTTTTATGTTTTTATGTAATGGTCCTAAGCCCCAAAGACACTAAACCTCTCGATATAATTTGTTGTATCAAGTGATGTTTTATGTAATAAATCATGTTTATGTTTGTAATAAAAGCAGGGTTTTAATATTAGGGAGGAGGTCTGAAGTGGAGGTGGAGGCGCGACACCACGAGACATAGCTGGAGTGTAGAGTTGCGGAGGGAGACATCGATATTCAGCAGAATCCCAAGTAACACCAAATAGAAAACGTGATCTAGAGTGGGTGAGACTATGGGATTGTAACTCGAACTTAACGAAGGAGTGACGTGGATCTTGGATAATGTGACACGTGTTCTAGAAACAACCAAGCTGTAGAATAGATATAGATGTCTACGAAACAACAATTCTATAGCTACTCAAATCACATCCAACTCTCTAATATCCAATCAAAGATCTCACAAACATGTGATGTTGATGCGTAATTCACATTCTTGATATTGATTTTGATTGAAAATGATGATCTTTCTGTTAATTAAGTATGGATTATTAATCATGAATATAAAGCATTTAAACAATGTTACAAAATTCTTACACCTGAAAATATGATTACAGTTATTCATGTAATAGAAAAGGCCAACACAATTACATTATTTAATGTATTTTTATATATGACACAAATATCTAGACCATGCATATATACATAATGAAAACACATTAATGTTTCACTATTTCTCACAAGGAAGTGTAACCCAAATATATCAACCCCTACCCTTTCCCACACTAAACTCATCTGCATCTCATTTTTTGTCTCATTTTTCATTCCATGAAAACTACTCTATGTAACATAAACTCAAACACTCAAAAATATATAATAAAAATCATTTCCCCTAAAAAAAATCAATCATTATGTATTAAAAAAATTTCAATGAAGGATATGAGGTTTATTATAATGAATCTGTACTTCATATATTAATAAAATCCATTTAAAACCAAATGTGAAACTCATATAACTTTTTAGCATTAAAGATACAATAAATAACTCCGATTAATCTATTCCATTACCAAAGGTTCACATGTAGTGATTTGACATAAACCATCACCTATTAATGTATCAAAATTGTATCCACCAAGACAAGAAATAAATCACAAATAGAAATGAGCACTACAAATTGATAGAACCATATTTACTTTCAATAACGTAGTTTTGTATCACTCAATAATAATAGGATTCTAGAGATTAATCAAACGGTTCTAGTACAATAACCTTGAACCTGTCTTCTCCCACTAAATTTTCCTTTTCAATGAGCAATAGTGACAAACCCACTCCAAAAAAACAACTTAAAAAACCTAGATTTTTCATTCTATGAAATCAGAACCATATTGAAATTTCATTCCATTTTAACAAGGTTTAGAATATTCTTTGTCAGTCCCTGAAAAAGGGATGTATCAAAGATTACATGTACATCATTCTATCCTTTGGATCATATTTCAAAAGGCCTTGCATCAAATGTATGTGGTCCCCAGCCGAGTGGTCTACATGCTCAATTATAAAATTCTAGCAAGAACGAAACATAGAATCAAAATATCATTTAATTATGACAACAATAATAATACAAACCACATAATGGTGATGAACACTAACCTGAATCTGTTGGAGCTTCCACACCACCATGATACTGTCTCTCAAGGTCACCCCATCATGTTAGTCCAGTCATCCCGTCCACATCTTGAGTCTAAAATATTTGTTAGAAACATAATTCTATATTGTTTACTTAATGTAAAAATTCCTCTAAAGATCTTAATTTGTTACTCTTAAAATTATTCATTGATATAATAAAGCACATGATACATTGCTCGAACAAATTACATGATCCAGAACCGAAAAGATGCATGATTCACATGCTCAAATTTATTTCACTGCCCTAAAAAATTATCCATTACTGAAATATAATACATGATCCACTAATCAATGAAAATTGAAGACTCTATTTTGTGTAAAATTATTTACTACTCTAAAACATAACTATTATGATTTTGTAAAAGTAACTGTAAATATTATGTTTTTGGAGTTAAATGTGTGGTAACCAATAAAAATAAATTTCTAGAAAACAAAAAAGTAGTTGTACGTGGTTTTTTAGTTGTGAGGATGATTTATAGTGGTCATTGAACGTGTTATAAGCCAGGAGATGAGGATATACATATTCATCCAATATATTTACCTTCACATACAATAATGATTAAGAAAAAATACAATGTGTGGTTAAGATGGAACACTTTAACAACAAATATAGAAATATGTATAACATATCTATAAAAACAAATTTTTCTCTTATTATGGATACAATTCAATAATAAATCCATAAATATCAATGTATTACTTACAGGGAAACATATTCATATAAATAATCTTGAATATTTTATTCTTTGACTTGTAGTAGAGGTATACAAACAATCTAGTATTGTCTAAGACATGTACAGAATGAAAATAATATAGAATTATCATAGATAACATATATATACCTGATTTAAAGAAACAATTGTACTTGTTGTAATAAATATTTCACCAGTTTTGTAGCTGACTCTTGAAGACCCACCATGGTGATGTTCCTAAAAATGGGTTAAATAAATATTACAGTTACTTGTGGTGAATTTTTTTAAATAATCGGAATGGTAATGAACCATTATAAATTAGTACCTGGTAATACGATCGACTCTTTTTTCAAAATTTATACATATTTTGAAATGATAAAAACTAAAAATAATGACAAATGTGTTCAAATTACATGTTTGTTATAGGTAATACTGGAAGGGTTATTGATCTTTCCATGACATCATCATCATAGTATAAGTAAATAAGATATATGAAAATGAATGAAAAAATATTTTGATCATGAAGAAATAATAAGCATGAAGTAACCTACATTACAAATAAGTAAATATAGTCATGAACATTAAAATCTGATAATTGAAATTGTAATTGTCAACATTAAAGAGATAGTTTGAAACCGAGGAATCATAAAAAAAATCATTATAAAGGTTTTTATCTTAAAAAAAGGGCGAGTTATGTAACAACAGCTAAACATTATAATATTATGTACCGGGTACTTCAGATATATTCTTTTCATGGACGTCCTTATTAGTAATATTCCTCTAGAAGTGGTGTGAGTTGTTTCTTAAGTGAATCCACTATTAACGAAGTTGGGTTCACATTGATTTCGATCCTTTCCATAGGAAATAAAGATGAGTAAAAGAAACATGGAAATTTGTTATGTGTAGAGTGGGTAGTCAGTAGAAACCCAAAAAATTGAACAAATTTCATTGAAATGAATATAATTTTGTTGTAAAAAACTTTAAAAAAACAGGTTCATAATATTTTTAAACTTCAATAATAGTATTACATATATAAAAAATAAAAATTTAGAAACTAATTTGAAATTAACAGAATCATTCATTTTTTTCAATTACATTGAAATTAAATGATGAATTTTCTGTCTTTTTTACAGTCATTTAGTTTATATTTTCCATCAAAAGGATTTTCGTTCATTATTTAAAAATACTTCCTGGTGAAGGTTTGGGAAAATCTATTAAAAAATATTAGTCAGTAACATTTAACTCACTAAACAAAAATAACATTAATGTTATATAAATGTTCAATGAAAATTTAAAAAACACAACCTCACATGAAACTCTTAACGATGAAAGAAAAAAATTTATAAATCATACTTCAGAACATAATTTCTCACCAAAATATCAATGAGGAATGAAATGGAACATAAATTATAATAATACTATTGAAGGGGGAAGATACTATGTAACAAAACTACTCAAAAATTAAGACACAAACCCAACCAACACAATCCACAATAAAAATATAAGTCATAACAATTGGTTAAAAGGTCAAATGATATCCAAATTTATTAACCATTTACTTATACTCATATTATTTTAACCCACAAATCATTTAAGGATTTATTGGAACATTTCTTGCAATGTTATTTCAGTATTATAAAGATATAAGATGGATAGTGATTTTATGTAACATAAACTTGCAGAGTTCGGTTTGTAATGAAATGTTTAAATTTTATTGATAGTAAAAATAATGTCAGTAATATATTCACTTTTCTGCTAAGGTTTTGTGAAATTTAGAAATTATAATTTCATAATAAAGGTAATCAAATATTGTTTATATTGATTTTACAACACATAAATTCATTCAAATCAGAGCTTGAATAGTATCAAATTAGAATGAGAAAGGGAGAGGGGAGGTATAAAATACTTCAAATAGAATATAAGGAACTAATTTTTCACTTCACAATCCATTTACACATAATGATTCTCTTTAAAAAATACTCATGGAAGAAAAGCCATGCCACTAAATCTAATTACCTCCAGAAAATATATTTGGATATGGTTGAGGAATGAAATGTACATCGGAATCCGAGTAGGAAATCTTGATGCAAAGACTCATGTACTAGTGTTTCTTTGGTTGAACCCACAAATGTGTTTCCAATGGATGTATTTGAGGATTCCATCACGACTCTCTATAGCTTCATGCATATGAACATTCTCCCTTGTTACCCTATCAAACAGGTGAATGATTTTAACAACAACTTCCCAATCAAAAGGAATATATATAAATAAAAATTCAGGCATTATAATTTCATCTAAACAATTCATAGCCTTAGAAGGTCTATGTGAGGATTATAATCTAGATTTTAATTATTGAATAATGAAAAAATATTCATTGAATGGAAACAAAACATGATATATTAGAATAGTAGTGTTTTTTAAATAGATTAGTCTTATGGATGGTCAAATTGAGGCCATTGAAAAGTCACCTACTGTTTGGAATAGTATGTAGTGGCCATATTTTACCTGTGATGGCTGGTAGGATTGAAGTCTTCTTGTATTTATATAGCCCATATATTCCATTAATATGGTCAGCATCATTCCTCGTTGATAAGAGAACAAATAGAAGTTGATCCTAAATTGAAAATGAATAAAATTAAATCAAAAGAAGTATATAAATAAATTTATTTAATGGAAAAGAATAAATTATTTTTCTATGTTATAAATTTTTTTCATTTTGTATATGAATAATTTTTGTATAATTTTTTTTAGAAATCTATTAATGAAATTATAATAATGTTAAAGATCCATTGGGATGTAAAACTACATTTTCAAAGTAATCTGTTGTTTGAAAAATGAAAATTAGCAATTCAAATTGAACAGTTACCATAAAGATATTAAATTAAAAGAACACTATAAATAATTATCAAGATACAGACCTTCATATCTAACATTTGTTTCCCTATACACACACTGATGGTCTAGATATTGAACTTCCTCAGAAAATTAATATTTCAAAATTTCTAATAAAATAACAATGATATAGATGAGTCTTCAGTAAAGAGTCATGTGAGTCATTTTTTAAAAAAATTATACCCTTCCGTCATGATATCCAACTGCTTGAGAAAAAATATTATTTCCAACTCCTACATGGAATCTATGAAAATCTATTCGGAAAGATTAAATTAATGAAATCATACACCATTTAATCTAAAGGAAAATAAATAAAGATGTTAAAGAAATGGTATGGACTGGTGATTGAGACAATAATAGACCACAAGACAGTAATGGATCCAGGGGGATAAAATAAGTGAAACATGATGATTTCGTTAACATATATATGAAGTAATAGAAAATTCAAAGAAGAAATAATATTAATGAACATTGAAACAGGAACAATGTTTGTACATAAAGGGTGTCAGAGATAACAAAAAAAATTATACCTTCCAAGATTGTTTATTCCTCCAAATCCAGCCTTACTTCACCTTTTCCCCTTGTTTTCAGGATCAATACCTGGCATTGAGATTCATTATATGGAATATATTGAATGACTAAATTAGTGGTATAGAATATTAAAATAAAAGTCGATTAAATACAGAGACTGTTGAAATATTAAAAAATAAAATAGATAATCACATTATACCTTTTCACTGAATCATAATATTCTATATCGTCCGATAGAGTCCACAATGTATGTACATAATGGAAGAGATACATGTGGACCTTATTCTTTAAGGATATCATTTCATGATTGGAACATCCATGTATACATTGAAAACCTGTGTCGAGAGAAGATAAAGTCAAAAAATCTACATGGAAAAAAACATCCACGAACATCACAGACATGTTTATAGAACAATATAGATATGTAAGTGGGGATGTAAATGTATCCAAGAATTTACGATCCCCGGAAATAAATTCCTCAACAACAAATTTTTCTAGGAGAAGTTTCATATTTTCCAGTACATTATAGTTGGAAACCCCACAATGCCCTGAGAAACCACACTTTATAAAAGGGATGCCAATTTCATAACATAATTACAATTATGAATCACCTAAAGGCAATATGCACTACAACAAAATGAAAATATTAAAATAATTTTTTTTTTACAAAATGTATGGGACAATTCAATATTTTTTCAAATAATATTTTTCTGCATCATTCGAAAAAAATGTAATGTTGTTCTGCTCAATATAATGAAACATGTCTTCCCATTGTTCTCAGAATTAATTTCAATTGTAGTAAGCATAAATTATATATGAACATGAATTAAAATTTATTCTCAATTGATGAAATAATAAACATAATGTAAAAAAAAAATTCATATTAGAAAATAAAATAAAATCAGGGAAAAATAAAATTTGAAATCACCATTGTAACATAATATATTTTGTTATGAAAACATGAAAACAGAAATGAATTTTCTCACATATGGGTAAATTAGAAATTCGGTTTTAAAATATGATAGTATGTAAAGTTTTTAACAACACTGATGTTCCCATCGGATTCATACTGTCTGCATCATACTGTGTTAATTATTTGATCTCAATAGTTGTTTTATTTGTTATTACATTGGACCAGCACTGATGGATTGTAACGCCCCGACCCCAGCTACCCAGAGTCGGTGCATTACTTCGTAACATTGGCATGATCACAAGAAAGATCAAATCCCGAAAGACCGATAAGTTTAGTAGCCTTGGAAACACTAGATATTTTCATAAGTTTTACATTACATCATAAAATGAAAAACTACTACAACAACATAATGTTTCCAACGTCCACACTATAATCCCCTCATAATATCCCTGCAAGTCAATCATAATTTACTTCTTCACTACCTGGGAAAAATAAAACATAGAAAAGGGGTGAGCTCAAATGCCTAGTAAGGATAACAATATAGCGGAAACTTTCATAAATAAGAATAAACATTTAAGGCAATGTATAACTAAAACAAAAGCCTTTTAAATATGAACTTTCAACATGGTATGGCATAAATAAAATGAAATAATGCCATTTACTTATTCACATGGATATTCTACTAATCGAATAATCACATGCAAAAATCAATAACCACTTTCATAATGTTGGAATGCATAATGCCAGACTATCATAACCACATAGCCAAGGCCTCGTGCCAAGACTACAAATAAGATTTTGTCAAGGCCTTGTGCCAAGACACTATTTTGTCTCATGAGACCTACCGATGCATCGAGGAGCTATAGCGGGCTCCACCCGTCACTTATTAAGTCCAATGCATTCCCATTTGAAAAGGTTTAAACATAACATAAACATTCGTACTAAAACTAGCATACGAAATGTCAATAATTTCACCATAAACTATGAATGGTATAAAAATAGCACATCCACAGTCAAACATATCACAAAACCTTCAATACAATATAGAAGTTTTGTATCATAATAAATCAACTTCAAATAATCTTAAAACCCATCAAAGGATGTTGACATAGATGAAATCAAAATTCTTTTTAAAGAAGTATCTCCTTTTATTTTGAAATCATTTAAGATCCATATAAAATAAAACATTTTCTTTGAAAATATTCTTATAAGCTTGTATGGAAAGCTTCGACGATTTTATAACGGCGGAAAATAACCGCACCCGCCGTATAAGTTAAAAAAAACATTCTTACCTCAATTCTGTCGAAAAGGATAAAAATGACCTTGTTTTGAAAACGACGGAAAGATTCCTTTATAAAACCTCTTATAAAAAGTCAAACAAGGTTATAAATGACTTTAACCCATATTATTGTAAATAGTAAAAATGTTTTGAAATACATTTTGAAGAAACATGGATGTGGATGATAACGAGATCCCAGTAGATTATTACGTATAAACAACCTCGGATAAAGAAGAGATTGTGAAATAACCCTTACCTTGTACTTTTCCTTGGTTGGGGTAGGTTAACCTCCTGTATAATGGTGAAATAGTTGTTATTAAATTATACAAGAATCATATATATTAATATGATATCATATATGATCTTTTAACATTGATTTGTTAATAATATCTTAGAATTATCGTCGTTTCGGGAGTTAACTTACTCATTTTCTTTTATATGTTTTGTTACATAAGCCATGGTTGTTGTATCTTATTCATATCCAGAATGATATACAGTCCTTAAACATCATTTTTAAATCATCAAATGATAATTATACTTGAATGGATACGATGGAGAATGAATCTCATCGCGTTCGTGGAGACGGTAGTCCGTACGTACGCACGAGCGACAATATCATTCTTTTGATATTAAAATAATATATAAATGGGTGGTATATCATATATACAGAATCATTAACATGTTATATTTATTATTTACATGAGTTACACATCATTATTATACCCATCCAAATAATATTATATTGAATAACAATTACACCACGACGTGGAGACGGTAAGCCGTACGTACGCACGTATGGTGACATGTTATTCAAAGGGTGGATAGAATACTGAATATGATTGTACCATATTTTTAATAACATCACAGTATATGTGAGATACTGGATTTATTATTTCAGAATGGTAAGAACAACGGAAGAAGAAGTGGAAGAAGAAATGAACTTAGAAAAGGGTGGTGAAATCATTACCTCTTCTTCGGGTTCTTCCTTTTGATTTGATCAAAAGGGCTCCTTAGGTTGGCTTTCTGATCAAACTAAGGCCTCTAGGTTGTAGTGAGGGATGTTGGGAGAGTATTTGGGCAGATTTTGGCCGAACCAAAAGGCTTTGAAGGTGTGAAGAAATGAGAAGGAGGAGTGCCCTTTTATAAGAGGGGTGAGGGGCACCTTTGGAAAAGTTAGAAATATTAATTTATAATAAATTCATATTCGGTTTACAAAGGCTCCAAAGTTGACTATTCAAAGGATGAGGTGGGGGTAGGTCGAAAACAACTCATCCAATAGAATTTAGACAGGTTTGGGTACTTATATTAACCTTATCTTTAAGTATTAACTCTAAGTTAATTAGTTTCACTTTTACAATGTCTCTTTGTATTTTTATATTATATGGTTAATAGACTTACCATATACATACAAGCGACCCCCAAGTGGTCCATTAATGATTAAACTATCATAATATAAGTCTCTTGGCCGAACCTTAGATTTTTAGGAATTTAATATCAATTAATAATATAATATTTGTTTTAAGAACTCTTTTATGTCAATTTTGACACTATTCAATAGTTGATTTTTTTGAAACTCATAACAGATTGATTACTTCGAACAAAGTCAATTAAATCAATCCTAATATATCATATTATCCTAGAAAATTAGTGTAATTCATTAAAAGTTTCATATTATATTTATTTGGGTATTTATAATATCAATTATGTTAATTTTCTACTATTTTAGTAATTACTGCAGCATCATTGTGTCATAAATAAAATAAATTATTTAATGTCTAAAAATTATAAATAAAACATCATTATGTAGGAAATCTTTTTAGATTTCTAATGAATATTTATAATCGAAAATCCAACATGTATAACCCTATGTAAAAATTGTTCTTCTATAAGATGTAAGCTTATGCCATTTTTATTTTTATTTTAACTTTATTAATATAATGTGTCCCTACCACATACAAGTGGCTCCAAGGGGTCCCCAAATTGACCCAAGGATGCCCATGGTCGGGTATGTGTCCACCAATAAGTTTAGGACACGTTTTAGGGTAATTTTGTATTATTATAATATTATTTGTTTTAACCCTTATTTACCGGATTTACCCTTTAACCATGGTAAATAAAATATTTACCACAGTAACTATTCAAAATGTCTAAAATTAAAAGTTACCTATTTACACAATTTGAACAACCTGATTCCAAATATGGAATCCATTTTCCTAAATTCAAAACACAGAAGTGGCAGAAATTAATTTAAAATTAATTCCCGCTGTCAAAACAAAAAGCGTGTTTTTAAGAGATAATAACTATAAAAAGATTGACACTTGTTTATGTTCGGTATAATTGTAAAATTATGCCCAATGACCAACATTATATTAAATGGTAAAAATATATTCTAAATATAATTTAAAACCACTCAAATTCACAATTTATCACTATTAATTATTTTGATTAAAAAAGTTGTTTTTAATTAAAATTTAGAAATTTTCACTATTCATCAAAATATGAAAGTTATCCGAAATGTACCAAAATTTCACCCTAGGCTAATTTCGATATTCCGAATCCAAAAATGAAGTCCATTTTAAAATATAAAATATATATGATTTCAAAAAGTAGGTATTACTATTCACAACGGCTAGTTTAATTAGTTGTGGTGTGTGTTAGAACTCGAGGTTGCGTACAACACACGTTATCGCATTATTCGAAGGGAAACGTACCGTAAAAGCTTGGGGTGTTACATTATCCCCTCCTTCAAATAATTGCGTCCTCCCAATTTTTAGGGTATTACTGTATAAAAAGACTCAGGTGGTTCTTCATCATAAGTTCCTCAGGTTCCCACGTTGCCTCTTCCATCTTATGATTTCTCCACAAAACTTTTACCAGACGCGTCGTCCGGTTTCTCAGTACTTGTTCTCTTGTATCAAGAATCCTGACGGGCTCTTCGCAATAAGACATATCGGGTTCCAGTTCTAATTCCTCATAGGTGAGTACATGCGTTGGGTCAGGCATGTATTTTCTCAACAGAGATACGTGGAACACATCGTGAACTTTGGAGAGACTTGGCGGCATTGCCAATCGGTAAGCTACAGCCCCAATTCGTTCTAGAATTTCGAAAGGTCCGATGTACCTGGGACTCAATTTACCTTTCTTACCAAAACGTATGACTCCCTTCCACGGAGATACCTTCAGGAAAACATGATCACCGACTTGAAATTCCAAATCCTTCCTTCGATTATCGGCATAGCTCTTCTGCCTACTTTGAGCTGCTTTAATGTGATTTTGGATTACCTTCACCTTTTCCACCGTTTCCTCCACCAGTTCTGGGCCTACAAGTTTTCTTTCACCAACGTCATCCCAACAGGTTGGTGTACGACATCTCTTTCCGTATAACGCTTCATATGGTGCCATCTGTATACTCGAATGGAAGCTATTGTTATAGGAAAATTCTACCAGTGGTAAATATTGATCCCACATACCCTGAAAGTCAAGTGAGCAAGATCTCAACATGTCTTCTAAGGTTTGAATAGTCCGTTCTGATTGTCCATCTGTCTGAGGGTGGTAAGCAGTGCTCAAATGAAGTTCAGTATCCAGGGATTTCTGAAAACTTTTCCAAAATCTTGAAGTAAAACGGGGATCACGATCAGAAACAATTGATAAGGGTACTCCATGAAGTCTCACAACTTCATTAATGTATAGTCTTGCTAGACGTTCCAGGGGTAGATCTTCTCTTATAGCAAGAAAATGTGCTGACTTGGTAAGACGATCAACAATAACCCATATTGCATCGTTCCTTCTAGGAGTCTTTGGTAGCCCCATGACAAAGTCCATTGTAATATTGTCCCATTTCCACTCCGGTATGGGAAGAGGTTGCATGACTCCTCCAGGCTGTTGCCTTCCAGCTTTCACTTGTTGACAAACCATACATCTTGACACAAAATCAGCAATCTCCCTCTTCATGTTGTCCCAACAAAAATGTTCCTTCAAATCTCTATACATTTTGGTGCTCCCAGGGTGTATAGAGAAATTGGAACTATGAGCATCATCCAACAATTCCCTTTTTAGATCAGGTATATTGGGAACACAAAGTCTCTTCCCGAATTTCAAAATTCCACCTTCATACGCAAAGTCTCTCAATCTCCCATCATTCACAGCTTTAATCTTCTTTTGGAATTCTTCATCATCAGTCTGAGAACTCTTAATCCTTTCTAGTAAAGATGGTTTGGAAACCATTTGAAAAAGCATTGATGTTTCACCTTCCCTGGTTATTCCCATGTCCATCTTCACTAGATCCATGAAAATTGGATCCCTTTCAATTCTCATCATGTTCAAAACTCCATGGTCTTTTCTACTCAAAGCATTTGCCACCTTGTTTGCCTTCCTCGGGTGGTAGTGTATCGTACAATCATAATCCTTGAGTAATTCAAGCCATCTCCTTTGCCTCATGTTGAGTTCTTTTTGTGAGAAAATATACTTCAAACTCTTGTGATCAGTATAAATCTCACATTTTTCACCATAGAGGTAGTGCCTCCATATCTTCAAAGAAAAGATCACAGCTGCTAACTCAAGATCATGAGTAGGATAGTTTTGTTCATGAATTTTCAACTGTCGTGATGCATAGCCAATAACTCTATCATTCTGCATAAGGACACAACCAAGTCCTTTCTTTGATGCATCACTATAAATAACGAACCCATCATTCCCCGATGGTATAGTCAATATAGGAGCATTGACTAATCTTCTCTTCAGTTCTTCGAAACATTCCTCACACTCTTTTGTCCAAACAAATTTAACCCCTTTACGTGTGAGCTTCGTTAATGGGTTAGCCAATCGGGCAAAATTCTGGACGAAACGTCGATAATAACCTGCCAAGCCAATAAAACTACGTACCTCAGTTATACTCGTAGGTGCTGGCCATTCTTGGATTGCCTTGGTCTTAGAAGGATCAACAGAGATTCCATCTTTAGAGACAATATGGCCAAGAAAAGAAATCTCCTGAAGCCAGAATTCACACTTGCTAAACTTCCCATATAATTCATGCCTCCTCAGAGTCTTCAAGATAATGCGCAAGTGATTTTCATGATCTTTGTAGGTTTTGGAGTATACCAAGATATCATCAATATATACCACCACAAATTCATCGAGATACTCCTTGAAAACTCTATTCATTAGATCCATGAATACGGAGGGTGCATTAGTCAATCCAAACGGCATTACAGTAAACTCGTAATGCCCGTACCTGGTTCGAAATGCTGTCTTCGGAATGTCTTCTTTCTTTACACACAACTGATGGTATCCAGACCGAAGGTCAATCTTTGAAAAGTATTGAGCTCCATGCAGTTGGTCAAATAAATCATCAATACGAGGTAGGGGATACTTGTTCTTTATCGTTATAGCATTGATCTCCCTGTAGTCGATACATAACCTCATAGATCCATCTTTCTTTTTAACAAAAAGAACAGGGGCTCCCCATGGAGAAACACTAGGGCGAATAAATCCCTTATTACTCAATTCCTCTAGTTGTTTCTTTAGTTCGACTAACTCTACAGTGGCCATTCTATAAGGGGTCTTCGATATAGGCCTTGATCCAGGAATCAAATCAATAGAAAACTCAACTTCTCGTTCTGGAGGATGTCCAGGTAAATCTTCTGGAAATACATCTACAAATTCTTTCACAACAGGTACATCCTCTATTTGAACATTCCTTTCCTCACCCGCAGTTATTTCATTCTCTTCCTCCCCAATAATTGAATTTAGTTGAGCTATTGAGGGTGGATCTAAATAAGAATTAGGTGGTGACGATTCTGCTCTAAAAATAAGGTGTTCCTTATCATTATCATCAAGAATCGTAACCTCTTTCTTCATACAATAAATCTTCGCATCATAGTCTGAAAGCCAGTCCATACCGAGGATTATATCAAACTCGATCATAGGTATGACGATGAGATCAGCAGATAAAGAAAATTTATGTGCTCTAATGGGGACTGATTCACAAAACTTTGTTGCAACGATACTTCCCTTAGGAGTTTTAACTGACAACTCCCTTATTAAATCAAATTGGAAATATCTAATTTTCTTA
The DNA here is from genome assembly GCA_963277665.1 of Viscum album. Classification (NCBI taxonomy): domain Eukaryota; kingdom Viridiplantae; phylum Streptophyta; class Magnoliopsida; order Santalales; family Viscaceae; genus Viscum; species Viscum album. The sequence goes on from OY728130.1 coordinate 810,096,573, forward strand.
GTAAACTGGGAAGATATGAAACAATGCGATGATCCAGAATCAAATAATGCATTTGCTAAACTTGAGGAAACCATTAAATTACCTGCCACCACGTCTTTCGGAGCTTCTACCTCAGCAGTAGTGATAGCATAAGCCTGGCCTTGATCCCTTGGCCTTTTCTGAGGTAAGTTCTCCTGACGCTTAGGACATGCATTTGCATAATGCCCCATCTCCCTGCAATTGTAGCACTGAACGTTGGTATCTTCCTTCTTCCCCTTGCAATCATGAGCTTGGTGGCCTTTTTCACCACACTTGTAACAGACTCCCATTCCCTTCAAGAAAGTACCAGGATGTTTCTTCCCGCATTTACCACAAGATGGATATTCATCCTTTCCCTTCTTCCCCTTATTTCCATTCCCATATTGATCATAAGGTCTCTTCTTCTCTTGCTTTGCTTTAAAGTCATAAGACTTAGAGAATTCTTTTTCGGTCTTGATAGCACATCAGACAATGTCTTCGTACGACGAAAAGGATTGTGAGACTAATGCTCTACAGAGAAATGGTTTTAAACCATCAAAGAAACGATCAATCTTACTTCTTGGGTTGCGAATATAATCTCCAGCATACCTCGCTAACCTTGTAAAGTTAGCCTCATACTTTGTGACATTCTCATCCTCCTTTTGTCTCAGACTCAGAAATTGTCTTTCCATATCCGCTCGATGGTCGCGAGGGAAGTATTTTTCTAAAAACAGATCTTTGAATTCCCTCCATTCCATATTTGATACTTCATCATCTTCCTTCGTATTTTGAATCAATGACCACCATTGATCAGCATCTCCAGTGAGGCGGTAAACTGCCATGATAACTTTTTCCCTTTCACTGCTCCCCAAAGCCTGAAATATTTTCTCTAGGGAAAATATCCATTGCTCAGCTACTAAGGGATTTGTATTCCCATTGAACGTTGGTGGTTGTTGCCTCATGAATCGATCTAACATTGATCCTCCATGCTGCGGATCAGGGTGCTCCATATGGGTAAGGTTATTATTCATAACCTGAGTAAGTTGTCCCAGTACAGTGATTAGCTGATCAGCACCAGTTGCATCACCAGCCCCACTATAATTATCTTGAGTAGGAGGGCAATCCCTACATGGAGTGCGTGCATTGATACGGTTTCCATTTCTACCACTAGGCGCCATTTCTAAACAATGGCATAAACTAGATCAGTTTATGAATCAAAATACATAATCCCATACTTATAAAACACTTAACATAAATTGAACTATTTATGGATATAATCCATAATCATAAAAATGTTTTCTTTGAGGAAGTATATACTCATAAACCCTTCATAATGATTTGTAAATATAATGAGAGTTATCCTAAGCATATCCCCCGGGAGTGTCGTAACCAAGAGTGCAGCAAGGCCCGTTGTCGTGCACCAGTTCCCGTTCGAGTCTAGCTCAAAGCGGTGTTTTCGGGTTTTACCCCTAGGTACATCTGTGCCAGAGCCGCCTCTACCTGCTCATATCCAGACAGGGATGTATTGCTCGGAAAACTCACAAAGTCTCTACAATACCAAAATTCTAGGAAGTTCTTCTATACTAATCCTCAAAGTTCATCTTAGGTCTATGTGCTCTAATCAGAGTTTATCTAAATCTAGCTTCCAAGGTTTGTACTAAACTTCCTCTGATACCAACTGTAACGCCCCGACCCCAGCTACCCAGAGTCGGTGCATTACTTCGTAACATTGGCATGATCACAAGAAAGATCAAACCCCGAAAGACCGATTAGTTTAGTAGCCTTGGAAACACTAGATATATTCATAAGTTTTACATTACATCATAAAATGAAAAACTACTACAACAACATAATGTTTCCAACGTCCACACTATAATCCCATCATAATATCCCTGCAATTCAATCATAATTTACTTCTTCACTACCTGGGAAAAATAAAACATAGAAAAAGGGTGATCTCAAATGCCCAGTAAGGATAACAATATAGCGGAAACTTTCATAAATAAGAATAAACATTTAAGGCAATGTATAACTAAAACAAAAGCCTTTTAAATATGAACTTTCAACATGGTATGGCATAAATAAAATGAAATAATGCCATTTACTTATTCACATGGATATTCTACTAATCGTATAATCACATGCAAAAATCAATAACCACTTTCATAATGTTGGAATGCATAATGCCAGACTATCATAACCACATAGCCAAGGCCTCGTGCCAAGACTACAAATAAGATTTTGTCAAGGCCTTGTGCCAAAACACTAGTTTGTCTCATGAGACCTACCGATGCATCGAGGAGCTATAGCGGGCTCCACCCGTCACTTATTAAGTCCAATGAATTCCCATTTGAAAAGGTTTAAACATAACATAAACATTCGTACTAAAACTAGCATACGAAATGTCAATAATTTCACCATAAACTATGAATGGTATAAAAATAGCACATCCACAGTCAAACATATCACAAAACCTTCAATACAATATAGAAGTTTTGTATCATAATAAATCAACTTCAAATAATCTTAAAACCCATCAAAGGATGTTGACATAGATGAAATCAAAATTCTTTTTAAAGAAGTATCTCCTTTTATTTTGAAATCATTTAAGATCCATATAAAATAAAACATTTTCTTTGAAAATATTCTTATAAGCTTGTATGGAAAGCTTCGACGATTTTATAACGGCGGAAAATAACCGCACCCGCCGTATAAGTTAAAAAAAACATTCTTACCTCAATTCTGTCGAAAAGGTTAAAAAGGACCTTGTTTTGAAAACGACGGAAAGATTCCTTTATAAAACCTCTTATAAAAAGTCAAACAAGGGTATAAATGACTTTAACCCATATTATTGTAAATAGTAAAAATGTTTTGAAATACATTTTGAAGAAACATGGATGTGGATGATAACGAGATCCCAGTAGATTATTACGTATAAACAACCTCGGATAAAGAAGAGATTGTGAAATAACCCTTACCTTGTACTTTTCCTTGGTTGGGGTAGGTTAACATCCTGTATAATGGTGAAATAGTTGTTATTAAATTATACAAGAATCATATATATTAATATGATATCATATATGATCTTTTAACATTGATTTGTTAATAATATCTTAGAATTATCGTCGTTTCGGGAGTTAACTTACTCATTTTCTTTTATATGTTTTGTTACATAAGCCATGGTTGTTGTATCTTATTCATATCCAGAATGATATACAGTCCTTAAACATCATTTTTAAATCATCAAATGATAATTATACTTGAATGGATACGATGGAGAATGAATCTCATCGCGTTCGTGGAGACGGTAGTCCGTACGTACGCACGAGCGACAATATCATTCTTTTGATATTAAAATAATATATAAATGGATGGTATATCATATATACAGAATCATTAACATGTTATATTTATTATTTACATGAGTTACACATCATTATTATACCCATCCAAATAATATTATATTGAATAACAATTACACCACGACGTGGAGACGGTAAGCTGTACGTACGCACGTATGGTGACATGTTATTCAAAGGGTGGATAGAATACTGAATATGATTGTACCATATTTATAATAACATCAAAGTATATGTGAGATACTGGAGTTATTATTTCAGAATGGTAAGAACAAAGGAATAAGAAGTGGAAGAAGAAATGAACTTAGAAAAGGGTGGTGAAATCATTACCTCTTCTTCGGGTTCTTCCTTTTGATTTGATCAAAAGGGCTCCTTAGGTTGGCTTTCAGATCAAACTAAGGCCTCTAGGTTGTAGTGAGGGATGTTGGGAGAGTATTTGGGCAGAGTTTGGCCGAACCAAAAGGCTTTGAAGGTGTGAAGAAATGAGAAGGAGAAGTTCCCTTTTATAAGAGGGGTGAGGGGCACCTTTGGAAAAGTTAGAAATATTAATTTATAATAAATTCATATTCGGTTTACAAAGGCTCCAAAGTTGACTATTCAAAGGATGAGGTGGGGATAGGTCGAAAACAACTCATCCAATAGAATTTAGACAGGTTTGGGTACTTATATTAACCTTATCTTTAAGTATTAACTCTAAGTTAATTAGTTTCACTTTTACAATGTCTCTTTGTATTTTTATATTATATGGTTAATAGACTTACCATATACATACAAGCGACCCCCAAGTGGTCCATTATTGATTAACCTATAATAATATAAGTCTCTTGGCCGATCCTTAGATTTTTAGGAATTTAATATCAATTAATAATATAATATTTGTTTTAAGAACCCTTTTATGTCAATTTTGACACTATTCAATAGTTGATTTTTTTGAAACTCCTAACAGATTGATTAATTCGAAAAAAGTCAATTAAATCAATACTAATATATCATATTATCCTAGAAAATTAGTTTAATTCATTAAAAGTTTCATATTATATTTATTTGGGTATTTATAATATCAATTATGTTAATTTTCTACTATTTTAGTAATTACTGCATCATCATTGTGTCATAAATAAAATAAATTATTTAATGTCTAAAAATTATAAATAAAACATAATTATGTAGGAAATAATTTTAGCTTTCTAATGAATATTTATAATCGAAAATCCAACATGTATAACCCTATGTAAAAATTGTTCTTCTAAAAGATGTAAGCTTATGCCATTTTTATTTTTATTTTAACTTTATTAATATAATGTGTCCCTACCACATACAAGTGGCTCCAAGGGGTCCCCAAATTGACCCAAGGATGCCCATGGTCGGGTATGTGTCCACCAATAAGGTTAGGACACGTTTTAGGGTAATTTTGTATTATTATAATATTATTTTGTTTAACCCTTATTTACCGGATTTACCCTTTAACCATGGTAAATAAAATATTTACCACAGTAACTATTCAAAATGTCTAAAAATAAAAGTTACCTATTTACACAATTTGAACAACCTGATTCCAAATATGGAATCCATTTTCCTAAATTCAAAACACAGAAGTGGCAGAAATTAATTTAAAATTAATTCCCGCTGTCAAAACAAAAAGCGTGTTTTTAAGAGATAATAACTATAAAAAGATTGACACTTGTTTATGTTCGGTTTAATTGTAAAATTATGCCCAATGACCAACATTATATTAAATGGTAAAAATATATTCTAAATATACTTTAAAACCACTCAAATTCAGAATTTATCACTATTAATTATTTTGATTAAAAAAGTTGTTTTTAATTAAAATTTAGAAATTTTCACTATTCATCAAAATATGAAAGTTATCCGAAATGTACCAAAATTTCACCCTAGGCTAATTTCGATATTCCGAATCCAAAAATGAAGTCCATTTTAAAATATAAAATATATATGATTTCAAAAAGTAGGTATTACTATTCACAACGGCTAGTTTAATTAGTTGTGGTGTGTGTTAGAACTCGAGGTTGCGTACAACACACGCTATCGCATTATTCGAAGGGAAACGTACCGTAGAAGCTTGGGGTGTTACATGGATGTTTTTTAGAGTAATATAGTTTCTTGTAGAATATAAGTAATTTTTATAAAATAGTAAATGTAAAATGATTTCACATTACATTATATTCTTAAAAAGTGTATTAAATAATAATAAAAAAGGATTACATGGAGTTGAAAAGAACCTGTGGCTAAGAAGGCCTATTGCAGACCAGTGGTCATTTCTTCTCTCTCAATAGAGAATGTTATAAAAAAATATTGGTGAAAAAATGTAGTAGTTCCCTAATTACTGAGTCAAGAATGATGATGAATTGGAAATGGATTGTAAAACAAAATATGAAATTCGTATGAATAGAGTAAAATTAAAAGATGAAAAGTGCATAAAATTTTGATAGATTAGATAGGCAGCTGAAAATACCGTATGCATGATGTGTTTGGTAATGGGTTGATTATGTGCAATAGGGAAATCCCAACCTTTTTTTGTGAGCTGCAAAGAAACAGAAATTTGTAGTTTCAAATAATATAGGAGGTCCCAACTACCTCAACCCATAAGAATTCGTTGCTTGAATATACATCTACATGTATCTGATCCCAACTCAAAAGGAATTTAAAAACAATACATACTAAACTCTATGCTCTTATAGTCTCAAAATAGATGCAATGTTCAAAATCTACCACATCTCCTCCAAGGATAATTGTAACATGCCTTCCCACTGTTCTCAGAATGCATCTATGTATTAGTAAGAATAAATTATATATTAATAGGAATTAAAATTTATTCTCAAAATAGTAAAATATTAGAAATGAAATAACATACATTTGAAATATAAAAAGACAATAAAATCAATGAATCATGCAAGTTTAAATATCCATTGTAACATAGTAGAATAAGATTTTGAAACATGGAAGCAGAAATGATTGTTTAGACATATGGGTATCAGGTCTAATAAAATAAATAAAAATATAAACTGTATAATAAAATATTATTATATAAATACATGTCCAAATTTAACCTAAAAAGTAGTCGTTCAAAGGAATAATTGATTAAATGAAGTATAAGACACATATACACCAATAATCGGTTCCTCTATTTTCATGGACCACAATAACCTGCAACAAAAACATGAATCCCCTATAAACAATAGAATCATTCAAATCATTATGACAGTATTATAATTTTTCAAAGTTAGTAATATTACCTTCAACAACTTCATTCTTTACATGATTTTCATTAATCCCAAATTTGAACACATTGAAGTCAGTTTCATGTGCTATCAAGTCAAACTCCAGAAGCGCATGATTATCACTGCATCATTATCCCCTTGAGTTCTACACAATATAAAATTGATGGGTACTTAACCATATATAAAATAAAACTGAATAATTTTTTGCTAAAACACAATAAGATCAAACCTTAATGATCCATAAATGATATGAATCTTATGTTTTTCCTTCTCCATGCATGTAAATTGAAGACATTCAATCCATAATTTGGATGCGTTCTCGAAGGAGTTGATATTCATGGATAACATGCAATCGCTGGTGAGAATATAGAGGTCAAATAAATAGTATTAGTCTAAATCGACGATGATGGAATAAATTATCATTGGGATACCCAACAAAAGTTCTATATGGAGAAGAAATGTGAAGGAGGTGACGAACTATGCTTCGAAAACCAAATATGTGAATAGTTGAGGATGGAGAACTCTGACCACCAGCAAAATTGTCTTCATTTCTGTAGAACCTAGTAGGATGGTAGTGAATGAATCATAATTTACAAAATGCAACGTCAGGCATTGAAACACCCAATAAAATAGAAAGCATGAGGTGGTTTGTTTCGATGGAATCATACTAGATTGAAAGGGGAATGATGCGAAGGAGGGAAATTGTGAATAAGGGATATCAGGAGCGGGAAATGTTGAAGGGAAATTACAAGCATGAAATCAAGAGAGAGAGAGGGAGTAGTTCTGATGGAAATTTCTAGTGAAGGAGAACAATGTTACTTTGAAATCTTCAACTGAAAATTGTGAGCATGAAATTTCAAGAAAAGTGGCTCTTGAGTAAATCACGAGTCGGAAGATCGTTACTGGATTCGATGCAGCTTATGAATCCTCTGATACCAATAATGGAGGGATTAAAGGGACTATGAAGTGATTTATGAGAAGAAATACGAGAAGAATCTTGATTGTACGTGAAGTAGATCGCAAACCATACCGAACCGCAATTGATACCGTAGGCTTTGACGATTTATTCAGGCTGTATGAAGGAAACCAGAAGCTCATCCAGAGTCGATAGGTAGCGGAGGGAGGACACGAGAGGAAATTTGGTAGAGCGGCATACAGAACAGATGCACAGAAGAAACCCTGAACATGATCACGAGATTGTGGTGTCGCGGGGGATTTGAAAATCCCATCGTGGGAGGAATGTAATTTGGAAGGATGTTTTTTTTTCAATTGGAGGTGACATGGAGATTTCGGAAGGCGACACGTAGGCATGGAGTTTGCCGGTTTTAGTATAGATAGTAGATACCATTTATTTTCACATATTTTGTTTTATCTATACCTTAAATTTGAATCCATAAATATACACAAATGAACCGACCATGAAAACCTTGAAATGAATGCACCTAAAACAATGAAAATATTTAAATATTTTTTTGAATGGTAGTAATATGATTTAAATGCATCATATATTATATTATAAATATTATTATAATTATTTAATGAAATAATAAAAATCTATAAATATTTATACCAGTGGATAAATTATAAAAATCTAATGGGAAGTTTTAGGTAAGGGTTTCTCAACTCATTTTTACATAGGTGAGATATATTCCTTATTCAACTCTTATGTATTGTGTGTGGTTTATATATGGCCATTTGATATATCATATATTGAATCAAATTATTTTAATCATATTAAATTTTTATTTTTTAAATATTACGTATTTTTAGCATATGATTCGACTGATTACAATGTTGTAATAGAATTTTGAACCCAATTTCTATTCATTGGGACAAAATTATACTTTCTTTATTATGTCATCTTAAAATTATTTGTGAAATAAATTTTTTATATAATATTATTTATTACTACATATTTTATTTTCATTTATATGGTTTATACATATTCAATTCCGTTAAATAGTTCTCATTTTAATTAAATAATATTTATAATTGAATTTCAGTTAAAAATTAGTATCATTAAAATTATTATTTACACTCTATTTTTCATCCATGTTCATGTTTAATAAAATTGTTTCAAAAAATTTATTTACTATATTATTAAATTTTATATAAATTTTTTTACACATCATTTATTTTTTCAAAGTTTCCTAGAAGGAATATTGTGATCATTTTCTAAATGAGTTTCTTTGTGAAATTTCAAACAAAAATATAGAAGAAATTTTATAAATTTTTAATAAATTGAAAGATTTTCCTTACATCATGATGAAATAATTATTTGTTTTTTCTATTAGAATTTCACAGGGTAATTTTGATAAATTATTTTATCTTTTATAATAAAAAGTCACATTAAAATAAATGATTTGGAAATGGAAATGTTATTTTTCATGAATAATTTCATTTGATCTTTCTAAATTATTTTCTATATAGTATAAAAATATTTTAGGATACTTATTATTAAAATTGGATTTTATTAAATGATATTATCAATATTATTTTTATAATTGGTTTATGTTTTTGATTTACCAATATTTATGAAACCAGTTCTATGGGATAGGTTATAATGAAATGTTCACAATGCCCAATTTTATTTTATGTTTTCTTATATGATTTATGTTATATTATAAAACATAAGTACGTTTTAATTATGTGATTGGTGGTACATGTATCTTCATCATTTGAATAGGATAACGATTTATATCTCATTAGTTCGACAAGAATTTAATGGGAAATGGAACTAGTTATGTTATGAAATTTGTCTACCATGTTGTTTTAAGGAGTAAACCAAATATAATATGGTAGTATTGGGATTGGACCATCTTTATTATGATGGCTTAACACTATAATAGTCTCTTAAAATATACTTTACTAATTATAAAATGATTTTAAAAGTTTATATGTATTACATATTCCATATCTCTTAGCAATCTTGTCCACCCATGGATCAAGTTCTCTTACTGACCCTATCATATGATTTCAATGATATATTAAGTCACTAAATATTTTTATTGTTTATATGTATGGAATAATTTTCAAATGATATGCTCCCATTATCATTCCCATAGTCTTATTTTAGGATTGATATATTCTTTATTTCTCATTACTGATCATTAGAGAAAACCCTAATCTTACGTTTCATTTTCCAATGATATGAATAAAAGTAATAATTATGATATTTATAAAAGGAGTAAAACTATTAATAAATAATTCATAAATAATTTAGTTGTTTATTGAACCGTTTTGTATAATTCCATGTTTCCAAACATACTAAACCTAAATAGTTTGGTGAGGGATTTATTATTTTATATTATAATTATTAATCTATTAAATGAAATATCTATTTATGAAAATAGTTGGTCAGTATTGTTGTTATAAAAATAATTAGTTAACCATTAGAAACTAGGATAAGAAAACATTTTTAATAACCCAAAGGATAAGTTCAGCTTAAAATACAAGAGTTTTATTAATGACAGTGAATAATAAAAGTTATGAATTATATTTTATATATTCAAATTTTATATGTAATTTAACTTTATTATGTGGCTATCCTAGGATAATTATTTTGTCTCACAATATGACTTTTCTTATTATTCAATATATAGAAGTAGGAGGATTCTTGTTAATTACTAATGTGATGGACAATGGTATTCTCTTCCTTGTGAGAAACCAAATTAAATGGTAGTGAGATGGGGAATACAATATTAATATTACTAATGATTAATCTCATGACATGATTGATAATATAAACATTAGTGAGATTAATGACCAATATAATAAGAGAAATATAGTTTTTAATAGTGAATATGGAAGAAATAATTTTCAATTTTCATAATGTTATTAAAGTTGGAGGATACATTAAGGACAATGTTTTAAATTAATTGTGAGATGCTTTGAGTGTGGAAAATATGGACAGAAATAATGCAATTTTATCAAAAGATAAAATGTTTTTGTTAAGTAAATGGATTAGAATATTGGTAATCATAAGGCCTCATTGAACGTTATGGGTTTCAAATGTGGAATATATTGGAATTATTAAAATTGATTACCATGTGAGAATGATCGTGTAGAGAATTTGTAGGGCTGTAGGAGTAATGGTAATATTTTTCATAATGAACAGACTATAAATGTAATACGAGATGGATGATGTTTTGTGGAATAAAATCATGAATTATGCTTCATGGTTTTAGAAGGAATTATAATATAATGAAATTTAAGAATAATTTTGCAGATGTATATTTGGTATTATAGAGTAATGAAACACCAATGGTGTGTTAAACAACTTTTTCCATAGGTATTTGAGTTCATATGGTAATTATAACCATGATTGTTGATTGTGGGGGTAAGGCGATATTATTTGAGAACAAGTCATTTATGGAAATATAATACTTAATATGTGCATGTAGTTTGGATAATAATGGGATAAAGAGATGTTTGATTATGATAAATATATATTACAACATTTATTACTATGTAAATGACTGGTAATATTATTTTAATATGTTTAATAAATTGAGTTTATTAAATTTATATTTTCGTTTTATGAGGAATGAGTATTTTTTTTGTATGAATGCATGTTTTCACTAAGGTATTATAGTAATTCATGTCACTATCGGGTTCCAAGAGAATTAATTATAATTTTATTATAATTTTATGTGTTTGAAAATTAAGAGTTACATAACCTTTTTGGTGGATTAACAATATATTGATATTGAAAATTTAGTGAAGCTTTAAAACATGTGGATTTTAAAATTTTGTATGGTTCATAACTGTCACCTTTTATTAATATTTTTATGTTGAACTATAGAAGTGGTTTTAGATATTAATGTATTACATAAACATATTAATATTTATACATATTTAATTAAATGTTATTTCCATTTTTTATGATGATAATATGAGAAAGATTGAAGGAATTTTCATTACATTATGGATCATATGTTTTATGAGTTCTTCAGGAATTACATTTTCAAATCCATTTCATGGAGTTAGAAAAGAATTCAAATTTAATCAACCAACCTAAAATAGTGATATTTTACATATGAGATGAAATAAATTAATTATATATTTTCAATAGATTTTGAAAAAAAATATATTCTATTATCATCATTTCAGATGAAATAAATATCATTTTCATACTTTTTTGGACTAAGATTTTGTAGTTATTTGGATTATCATCACCAGGTTCTCTATTATTCTCCCTCATAACCTGGTAGTTACCATTATCTTCTGTGTCCATGTATTAACATTGAACTAATATTCTCCTTATTAGAGTTCTATTTATTTGGTGATCTTCAAATATTATTTTACCCATTTTTATGTTGATGTCTTATTGAAATTTTAATTATATGTGTTTCCCAAAATTGAATTAGTAAATATTAACCCCATATTCATGAAGTGAAATCTCAAATTTTTATGGAATAAATTTTTTCAAATTATTGATTGTATTTTGATGGTATCTTATAAATTATTGTTACCGCCAAATATCTCTCATGTTCATGAAGTTCTCTATGTATCTATCATGTGGAAGTAAATAGTTTATTCTTGCCATTTACATAACTCAGTGGTCATACCACCAGAGAAAGATTATTCATATTAAGAACTAGTAGTAGATATTCTTTATCATAGAGATAATATTCTATTAAAAATACAACTAAATTGGTTATTTTTTATGGAAAAACATTTATCTTGAGTTTGCTATATATTAACTTAAATATGTGAGGTAGTGATATCCCCATATATTTGTCTCCAACTAATAAATTTTGAGAAAAAAATTATTTTCAATTCGAGTATAATGTAACACATAATTATTTTATGTTACGTATCATTTTATGTAAATTTAATCTATTAGAAATATTACATTTCACGAAACAATGTTCATAAATGAACTCCAAAAAAATTATTTTTTTAACACGACCATTATAAACTAGCCATTAAATTATTGGAAATTAACATTTCTAAACACATTATGAATTATATAATCATAATTTTTTTTATAATGTATTAATTAATTCATTTTGATTTTGTACCTAATTTATAGTAAAGTCATTGTATTCACCAAATATATGTTTTCTCCAAAAAATATGAATAATTCTCTATATGTAAAAATAAATATAAATAAATTTTTATACTTTTATAAAATTTATTTGATAAAATTAAAATCTTTTTTGGATTCAACCTGTCAAAATTATCTTAGCAATAATTTCTCAGAATATTCTGAAATGAACAATTTGTCACTAAATAGTGAAAAATCTCATTTATTTCTAGGATATTCTATTCTTTTCATCATATTTTTCAATTTATATTATTTTTTTAGTTTTAATAAAATAAAATAAATTTTATTTTTTTTAATTTCATCCGCATATATGCCTTTGAAATAATATTAAATTGTATTTTATCAAATAATTTAATTTTGTATTTACAAATTAGATTTTCTTGAAATCCATTTAAAATTACAAAATGAATAGCAGTTTTAATTAATTTTATGAAATACCAATGGGAAAATGTTTTAATTGAAAGAAATATATTATATATTAGTAAATTTTAATTTTGTTTCTTAAAATTATTTTTATAATCAATATAAAAAATTATTTTCCGAAAAAATACAATCCTGGAATACTGTATTTTTTGTTGTGTCCACTGGTTTTGTTTTAAATTTATTTGTTTTTCCTCTTCCAAGCATTTAATTTATTAAAATTGATTCCATATTTGGAATAATAAGTTTCAAATTAGTTTATTTTTTCATTTTCATTTCTATTCATAAAAAATAGAATGTAGTAAATGAAAAAAAATATTAACAACATTACATGTAAATTAATTTAGCGGGTTAGTGTTTAATGATAAAAGAAAAAAAACCTAAAAAAATATAAAACTAAATTTTTGGTTGATGAATTTAACGACCATAGTCAGACATTAAAAAACTATTCTTTATCAAAATTCCTGTTAAATAAGTCCACCAAGATGTTTTTAGAATTAAATATTAAATAATCATAAAAGAGAGACATGATGGATATGGAGTTCACACCCGCAGGTTTTCAATCAATCTCATTTGTTGATCCCACTACTGGAAGATCGTGGGAATGGTTTCTAGGATTGAATCCCTTTTAAAAGTGCTTCTCTACTACTTCTAAGGTGTTTCACTCTTCTCATTTGACTCTTGGAACTCATGCTAAGGATTATTGTGTGGTGCCCTCCTTCAAGGAGTTTGTTTGTGGATCATATGGGGGGCGAGTGAATGATGGTTTACCGGTGGTTTCACTGGTCATTCCATCATCTTCGAGGGATGATTATATATTTTTCTTGGAGGTTCTGGTAGTGGCCAATGATGATGTCATGGACTTCCTTAGAGGTTCCCTCATTCCTCAGTTTGGGTCGGTGAAGCCTCCTCTATCGGTGTTCATGCTTTTTGTGGGGTCTTGGTGTCTCAAGGATCCAAACCAAGTTTCATCTATCTATATAAATTTGTTGTACATATTTTTGGCTTTAATGGAAGACTTGGTTCGTTACTAGTGTAAGACCCCAAGGCTGTTGGGGTGGTGGATGTATAATCAATAAAGATGGTCTTTGTAGTTTCCCTGATGTAATGAACATTCTCTAGCAGAGGTGTGGATCTCTCTGTTGGGGCTTCCACGTCCATTTCATAATGGGGCCTTTATCAAATCTATCGAAGACTCTAATGGTGGATTCTAGTGCATGTATGATAGAACTATGTGTTGTGAGGATGTATCAGTATCGCAGATTTGTGTTGACCACAGTCCCACCCCACCTCTACTGCAAAAAATATCTATGAAGGTGGGTTAGTAATTGGATTGGAATCACGATATCATCTTCCCTGTGCTCCCAATATTGTGATCCCAATACTCTCTCCATGGGAACTATGTGATGGAGTGTAGGTAACTCAAGCAGAGTGGTGTTCAGGTAGCCAATTTGGATTCTAGAAATCTAGAAGCACAGTTTGTTCTGCATACCTTGTCTAGGTATACCATGAACCTCATTCAGGCTAGCTTCCAGTTTTATGATTTCCTCGATGGTTTTGTTTGACCCTCAATGATTCTTCCTCATGTGATATTTCCCATTCTTCTAGGTTCGCAGATAGCTCGTTTTCCCTATTTTGGAATCTGAGAGTACCTCTTTGGTGAAGTTTCCTCCTCCTCATACCCCACCTTCTCTCTCTAACTTCTATGGTATTGAATCATACCACTTTTATGTTATCTGGTTATCTTGAACAGGGCTCTCAAGTAGCTTACTAGATGTTATTCTTGGGTCAATGGTTGTGTTTCCTCTTGGGTATTGTTTTCCTAGATCCCTAGAATCCTTACAAATTGATATCAGGAAATATTTCCTCCCCCAATGATTCCCCAAACCCTATAATGTGCAGCAATTTGAAAACAAAAATGGGAGTATTCCAGGAAAGGCACACTAAAGGTATTTCCATTAACAAGAGGTCATATAAATTTGAATTCAAGAGGGGATGGTCTCTATAGAGTGGTAATCCCATGGCTAGCTCTCCCCTCCATGTAAGGAGAGGATTCATCCACATTATAATGTTTCTCTCTCAATCTCTCTATGAAAACTGTTACGCTCTCCCGCTTCTAGGGTCTGTACAAGGGATACATTTATATTCTTCGTAGAGTGTGTATACTCTTATCTAAATGAGTATTCTATGCTTGGGGACACTAAAGGTCCTTCACTATTTCAATGATTAGTATCATAATATTGAATGCTCATGGCGTAGGGGCTAGGGTGATGTCATTATTCCTTGATGCAGAGGTGAAAAAAACAAGGCATATATTGTCGTTGTTCTGGAGCACAATCAACACTATGAAAAGTATAGTGAGTTTATGTAGATATTTAGGATGAATGTGATCATGCATACAGTTCCAATCTATAATTATATATGTATTTTTTTGGAAGAAATATGTGCTAGTAGATTTGGTCATGTTTGGAGATTAGTATATTACCGTATTCGTGTCTATGGGTACGGAGACTCTCTTCTTGTCTATGGTGTATGACAACTATGATGTGACGAAAAGGAATGTATTACGACACTATCTCACTACCTTTTACTCGAGGGATTCCGCTTTGTTTGTGATTGGAGGATTCAATTTTATTTCGAATCATGAAGAGAAGGGGGGCATAGTTTCCTTCCCTCATGCATCCAGCTAGAGATTTGTGCACTTATGGCTGGTAATGGTCTTTTGGATTTGGGGTATTTAGGATATAGATTCTCCTTCTGCAATAATCAAATAGGGATCTGAAGATGTTAGAGCATGTTAGATAGGTGTCTAGCTAAATTACTTTCCATCTCCATATTTCATAATGCTAAGGTGTCCCTTATTTTATAGTGTATCTATATTCACTCTCCCATGTTGATATCTACAGAACCCATAAATGATAGATGTGATCAAATTTTCTTTTGCGATCATTGGATTTTTCCCTCGATATCACCAAATGATCAGTGAGGTTTGGAGGGCTTCGCCTCCCAGCTTCTCATGGGTGGCCTTCCATAGAAAATTGATGTGGTAAAAAAAAGTAAACATTAATTGGAGAATGGAATTCCCCCACCTGATCAATACCTTGACCACCTTGAAAAATAGGTCGACTTCCTGGACCAAAGTATTTAGGTTTCAAAGGATGATAAGGTCTTTGAAGAGTTATCGAGAAAGAAATATATCTTATAAGAGTTTGTTCTAAATCCAAAAAGTATTGCCTTGGAGAGTGCTAGGTAAATATATCTAAGGAAAGCAGCAAACACAACAATGTACTGAAATACAACATAAAAAAATGTACTAAAAGTAAATAGCAAATCTAGCAGCATTGCAAGCCTAAGCTCAGTACCAGGATATCCAGCTCTAACTAGCAATCATGTACATGGTGTAGAAGGGCCACAGTCTCTATTCACACATGCAACCATAAACCCCGTTTGGGTTGAATAGTCAGACCCAACCATGGTGTGAGACTAATCCCAGAAGGCAATCACGACCAGATCTGTGCCCTATTGTTAGTGATCAATATAGCAAAAGTAATGGAAATAAATGTAGTAGAGAAAGTGGATTACTATAATGTAAACAATCCTTCAAATCCCCATTCACATTTATTTATTAATTTAATTCAATAGTTTAATTAACGACCAAGTAATCAAGAAACAACTGTATATCCCCAAGGCATAGCAAGTAACACAATAGGTAACTCAACAGTTTAACAAAAAAACAAGCAGTACAAAACCCAATCATGTTCATTGGCATGGTGGACTCATCACAACCATCCAAAAAAATTCACACTGACTCTCTGGGTGGCTCATACTGGCAGACCCCGATAGTCATGTAATCATACAAAGACACAGACACTCTGGAAAACTCTCACTGTCAAATCCCATATGGTCTTGGTGCGATAGTTATAAACTCTCTGAGGAATCACTTACGTCTAATTCCCCATATAGTCTCGATACCTAACTAATGACACTCTGAGAAATCACAATGTAAAATTCCTATAGGTCCTACAAATGATAGTAATTTATAACAGACTCTCCATGGAATCCCTTAATCATCAATTCCCTCTTTAGTCTACCACACCATTTTACACATCCCTGGGCAGTCTATTCGTCTGTAATCGACTGTCAGCCGCCCTAGGTAAGTTCAAAATCTAAGTGGATAATAGATACAATTCATCAAAAACATATAAATAGAAGGAAATACATGCAATAAAATATCTCAAGGCAGTCAATCAGTGCAACAAGGTATGCCTCACATGAAACCTAAGCCAAACGGCAGTAAACAGCCAAAACAAGGAAAACACCCATGGGGTGATCCTCAAACATGCAAGAAAGAAATCATTAATCATCTAATAACCTCAAGTATACAAGAAATATAAGGAAGAAAATAATACAGGTTCAAAACCCTTACTCGAGATACTCGATACATGGGAATCCAACACTTTTTGAACAAAAACAGAAAGACATTCAACGGAGGGCAACAAACCACCTACCTCAATCCTAGGAGATCAATATACTTGATCCTCGGCCTGTGAATCGTCCTAGAATAGAAAAGATCTGCAAAAACGTCTAAAAATTTTAACCATAGATAACTCTCATAAGATAAAGAATCGGGAACGTGTCTAAGGAATAACCAAGGACTCACCTCTGCGATTCTACTACAAGCGACGATGTTCGATTCAGATAACTGGTGATGGAATAGTACATTGGAGAAGATTAGGCCTCCTTGGACTCTTTTGAAATAATTAGGAGAAGAAGAATACAGAAATATGGATTAGACACGACCCCGGTCTGTTTAATGAAATAAAAATAAAAGTACAGGGTGTGTACTTCTTGAGTACACGACGTGTACTCACAATTTCCATACACAACATCAAGCGGCCTCCACATCACCCCTACACATTGTGTGTGTGGCCCGGACATGGCCAGCACACGGCCTCGTGTGGGATCAAAGTACATGGTGTGTACGTAGAAAATTTCCAGATTTTCCTCTTTTCTTCAAAAATGACAAGAAATGGAAAAACATACCTGAAATGAAGATCCGGGTTCTTACACACTGTGAAAATCAATATTTAAAATGATAAAAGATATTCAATTCTACATGATTTAATAAAATATTTTTAGTAAATATTTTAATAAAGTTTCATTAAAAAGCTAGATTTCACCACTGACCTATACTGACCGATGTTAGGCCTCACCTAAGCTTAAATCGCTATTGTGAACGCAACAATGGCCTCATATTTCTGATCTGAGCACTATTTCAAGATTTATTCTAATTTTTTAGGAAAACCCCATGTGTGCATGTAATTTAATTATTTAATTTAATTCAAACATCTGTTCCGGGATCACCAGGCCTTGGAACTGCACACCATCTCAAAGCCTTGTCTTGAAATAATTCCTATATAATATTAAAATAATAAATGGAAAAATTTGGGATAGTACATCCTCCCCACCTTAGGGCTTTACATCCCCAAAAATGCAAAACAAAGGCTACCCAAAAATATGCGGGTACTGTGCATGGATTTGAGCCTCGCGCTCCTACGTGCTCTTCTAGAGATTCCCGTGATACCACCAGACCCGAACCAAGGGAATAGATCATCCATGAAGGACCTTCTCCTTCTGATCCTTGATCTACAAAGGGTACTCATAAAAGGTCGCTCCATCATCGTTTTCCAGCTCGCCCCAGTCGATAACATGCGATGGATCATTCACGTACTTCGGTAGCTATGAAACAAGGAAGAAGTTGTATACCTGTTCCATCTGTGGAGGTAGAGCCAAAAGGTATGCCACCTTCCCAACACTACATAGAATCTAAAAAGGGCTGATGATCCTCAGAGATAGCTTTCTTCTTCAGCCAAATCGTTGTAATCCCCATCGAGGTGAGACTTGATGGAACACATGGTCTCCCTCCTCAAACACCAAGGACCTATGTCTCCTGTCGACATAAGGGTTTTTCTGACTCAGTGTAGTCTTCATCCACTCCTGGATGACCTGCACCTTCTTTGTATTAGCTTGCACCATCTTTGGGCCCATGAGTGCGGACTCTCCTGGTTCAGTACAGCAAAGTGGTGACCTGCAATGTTGCCCATACAAAGCCTCAAATGGTGACATACTAATATTGGAATGATAACTGTTGTTTTAAGAAAATTCCACTAGTGGTAGGTGACCCTCCCAGCTATTAATGAATTCAAGTATGCAAGATCATAGCATATCCTCTAGAACTTGGATGGTCCGCTCTATCTGTCCAACTGTCTGAGGATGAATCATTGTGCTCAAGCGTGACTGAGTCCCAAAATATTCATGTAATCCCTTCCACAAACGAGATGTGAAACGAGCATCACATTTAGAGACGATTGTTGATGTAACTCCATGAATTCCAAATATTTCTTGGACGTAGAGGCACCCCAATCTCTCTACTTAACTCTGCTCCTGTATGGCTAGGAAGTGGGCCGACTTTGTGAGTCGGTCAACGATCACCTAGATGACATCGTGTCCCCTGGATGTACATGGTAAACCTATCACGATGTCCATAGATATCACATCCCACTTCCACTCTGGCACCTCATGGGGCTGAGTAAAACCAACTGGAACCTAGTGCTTAGCATTTATATGCTAATAGGTAAGGCATCGAGAAACAAACTCTGCCATAATCTTCTTCATTCTTTTCCACCAGAATTGATGTCGGAGGTCCTGGTATATATTTGCAATGCCATGATGTACTACCAAAGTAGATGTATGGAACTCCCACAGAACCTCCTCCCAAAATTTCACTGGTACTACTGTGCGCCCTCTGAAAAAAAACAACATGCTCCCCACCTTTTGAATATCTATCAGTAGAATCACCTACTGATATCTTAGCACATAGAATCTTACAGCAATCATCCTCAAGATGTACTTCTCTGACTCACTATAAGAGTGGTGGGGTAACAACCTTCGACTGAAGGTAAGCTCCCTCAACTCTATCAACGAAGGATAACTGTAAAGAGGAAAACTGCCTCGTCGCCTCATCCAGAAACTGTGAACTAGATTTCCTGCTGAGATCATCTGCCACAACGTTACCCTTCCCAAGAGTAAAAATTATCTCAAAGTCATAATCCTGGAGGAACTCAAGCCACCACTTCTATCTCAAATTCATATCCTAATGAGAAAATATATACTTGAGACTCTTCTGATAAGAGTAGATGGTAAAACGTTCACCCATCAAGTAGTGCTTCCACATCATCAATATGAAGACAACGCCTACCAACTCAAGATCATGGGTCATGTAGTTATGCTCATGTGGCCTCAACTGATGTGATCCATAGGAAACCACCGCTTGCCTCTGCATCAGGACACAACAAAGATCAGTCCCTGATGTGTTGAAGAACACTATGTACATGACACCCTCTTCTAGTAATATCAAGATCAGGGTGCTCATTAGACTCTGTGTCAACTTCTGAAAAGCCTGATGGCATCTCTCGGTCCATATGAAAGGCTGCCCCTTTCGTGTCAAAGCTGTCATGGGTGCTGAAATCCTGGAGATATCTGGAATGAATCCCCAATAGTATCCTGACAACCCGAGGATTCTCTGCAACTCTGTCACACTTCAGGGTGGCTCTCATACTAACAATGCCTCTACGATGGCTGGGTCCACTACTACACCATCTACTAATATAACATGACTCAAAAAGTGGACCTCCTATATCCATAATTGACACTTCGATAGTTTCTCGTACATCTGGTGCACTCAGAGTGTGTCCAGAACCATCCTTAGGTGTCTCACGTCCTCCTCCTCAGATGCAGAGTACAAGAGGATAACATTTATGAAGACCACCATGAACATATCTAGATAGGGATGAAAGATCTGGTTCATGAGTCCCATAAACACTGTCGGGGCGTTCGTCACACCGATGAGTATCACCAAGTACTCATAGTGACCGTAGCGACAAATGAATTTTTTACTCAGTATATCCTCATCCCATACTCGCAACTGGTGATATCCTAATTGTAGATCAACATTTGAGAACCATCATGACCCTATTTACTGGTTGAAGAGGTCATTGATCCTCGTTAGTGGATTCCGGTTCATCACGGTCGCCTGATTCAATCATCGGTAATCCACACACAACCTCAAGCTCCCATCTAACTTCTTGGAAAAAAACACTGGGGCCGCCCAGGGTGAAACACTGGGACTCAGAAAGCCCTTCCTCTGCAATTCTTCCAACTGCACTCTCATATCCCAAAGCACTATAGGAGCCATCCGATATGCTAATGCTAATATCAGTGTTGTCTGAAGATGTAACTCAATTCAAAAATCTATCTCCCAGTGGGAAGGTAGTATGGGGACATCCTTTGGAAAGACGTCCTCATACTCAGCCACTACAGATTGATACTGGAAACTCGTATCATCTACTATGACAAGGGCTAGGCTAGCCAACCGATGTGAAATCAGTTGTACCTTCCTACGTACGAGTCCATCATGTGCTACTGGGGTCTCCTTCTAACCAAATAAAGAGAACCTTATTCCATCACTATAGACACACCACACACTTCTCCTAAAACAGTCAATATGGGCATGAACTGTGGATAGCCAATCCATACCATGAATGACATCACGAGGCCTCGACGCTGCCACCAAGAGGTTCCAACCAAAACTATCACCTCCAAGGGTCATGTCACACTGTCGGAAATGGTGTGTGATCTCTGAATCTTCTCCAGCAGGTGTTTCAAAGAGTAAGGGTCAAGTCATGGACTCCACTAGAATCTCTTGCTCTCTAACAATATAAGTATCTAGAAAAGAATAACTAGCACCTGTGACTATCTGTACGGCAGCCAAAGTAGAAACGATATAGATTGTACCACTAATCATTCCAGAAGTACCTCGGTCATAACCCTCTGCTGCATGAAGCAGTCCCTACCTCTATCCACCAACTCCTTGAAACTCGGGTGGACCTCCTAGGGGTAGTGGTGGTAAATATTCAAAACGCCGGCCAGCTCCAGCAGCTCTCCCAGCTCCTCTACCACATCTGCCGCCCGGTGGATCTGTCTGCTCCACAAGTTACCTCTACCTCGGTGGTCCATTCACTTCTCCAATGTTAGTAGTACGGAGGGTCTGAAAATATCGAGGGAGATGTCCCCTTCCATCACACGAAGAGAATCGCCTCTCCCGAGGCTATATGGATGTGCCCTGCGAACCTTGTATGGAAGATCCTCTATCCTAGGATCTCCTCTGAAAACATCTCCCATGCCTTGGTCCCTGACGTCGGCTCCCTACTGTGAGGTCTCTTCTCTAGCTCGCTCTCTACAAATAACTGCGGGTTGTATCTTCTATTCCAAGAAGCTCTCAACCACCAATTCCCAATCAAGAACCCCAATATATGTAGGAATTCTCATAGGGATGATTCTAGCTCATACATCTCTTCGCAGGCCCTCCTAAAAATTCCATGCTCTGAAGTACTGATCCCTGACCATATCCATCGAGTTCCGTGAGATGTCGGTAAACCTTGATGAATAATTTGCCACTCTCATGGTTCCCTGCTAGAGATGAAGAAGCTCATGTATACATACTACTCTCAGGGTAACAAGTGAAAACTCTTATATGAAGAGACGCCTAAACTATGACCATGCAAGAGTCGCCTCGTCGTGAGTTTGGATAACAAAATTACACCATCACCCTGACGAGCCCTGTAGAATTCTCGCTGCTAAGATCACCATATGGTCTGCTGGTATTTTGACTAAACGGAAGACTCTTTACACTTCCTCAAGCCAGTCCTATACTGCCTGAGGGTCAGGATCGTCTCGAAACCTGAAGTGTCTCTGTCTTTGAAACATGTGGAGTGAGCTCAGCCTACACTCCTCCTCTACTAGTACATCAGGCACTAAAAACTTCTCCATAGGTGGTGGAATAAGTGGAACACCAACCGAAGGTATAACAGGGGGATCTGGACCCTATATCAAAGCTTCATCAATGAGGGGGTCATCATGGTGATTGAGCTGATGGATCCTAGAGGGTGTGTGTCGCAGAGTCATCCTGTAAAGAAAAAAGATGTATCATAGTCAGTGAGTATATCTGGAGAGACGACTCAAAAACGAAATTGAAAACCACCACCCATTCCTATATGATGCATGTACCATTATTTTCCCATGAAATTAGTGTTCTCATGTTCCAAGTTGAATAACATGTTATCAGAGTCCTGGTTTATGGATACGTCTGCCTCCTTCACCAACACTAGGTTCCCTAGCATGAATGTCGAACTCAAAACACTTTACAATGTTGCCCCAAGCCAACTAACAGACTCTCGGTCCTAAGGTAGATCCGACCGCCTCTGATACCACTCTATCACAACCCGTTCTAGTGGGGCCTGATCCACAACTCCCCAAGCCCGCCTCTAATAGGCCAGGGGCTAGTGACTAGCACTGAGTAGGCATGTCACTAACATGGGAGGCCTTTCTTTTAAACCTACACACACACACACATCTCCAAGCCCACAATGCTGAAAAGTAAAAACTACTTAAAAGAAAATGCATGCATACACTAAAAACCCCAAACAACAGAGTACGACGGGATTGTAAAGTACAATAATGTAAAACCCTGGGCCAAAGTACAATCCCACCAAAAGAAAGTCTTCAAAAAATTCGAACTTTCAATGAAAGGTACTGGGACTACAATCCATAGCGGTAGAAACACACCTTGGCCTGCCTGATCTAAATGAGCCATGTCTCGTCCTGGTCCACCAAGAATCCTGTCAAAGTCTCGCTCGTCTGCACAAGACACGACACGTGCGGGAAAATCCCGTGAATGGGTGAGTATAACAATACCCAGTAGGACACCCCAAAAACCACCATGGAATAAAACAAGGGAAAATACCACAAAGGAAAGGTACAATCAGTTCTACATAGAATATGTTTATGATGCATATAACAAGAATATCCAGATATACACATAAACGATCGACTATCGTGAAACCACCACTATGATCCAGATCGATGATTCCACTAAGCATGTAACAGGGAGAACACACTCCTAGGTTTTAAGAGAGAGTTACAATATACTTGTTCCAAGAGAACTCACCCCACAAGTAATTAAGAATACGTATCTCGGATGAGGATCACAACCACTAGCTATGGGGTGATTCCAACAACTGAGTCTGAACTAATCTGCTAAGCAGAGGATTGGATCCCAGGTAAGGTATGTCATGTCGACAACACGATCTCCACTTAGGGTATTCGGAAGGAATAGAGGATCTGGCTCTAAGCCTTATAGAGGGGATTCCAACAACTCTATTCTGGAATTCCTGCTGAAGGGATCATAATACAAAATGTAGGAAATGAAGCTAGAAACCTTAAGAGGAAAGACCAAGGGTATGAACCCTAAAAAAGATATCCCAAGTCAAGGAATAAAAATGGCTCAAGGCAAGTATAAACAGGTTACACGACATGTAGTAGGATCACACGTCGTGTTCCCTGACTCTATGTACTGCCCATGAAAATGGACAGTGTCTCTAAGCTTGTCATATAAAGAGTAACTACACAGCGTTTAGAAGAATTACACGCTGTGTTCCTTTACAATGGGTACTGACCATTTGAAACGACCCGTGTCTGAAATCCAAGTCATGAAGAAATGTTTATAAAAAGTGTGTGAGTCAATGCGCACACCAAGTCCTATCAACTGGAAAACACTCGTGTACCCTGGCCATATGCCCGTACACTGTGTTTGTCCGTGTTGCCCTGCCCGTGTACCTGTACACGGTGTATCCTGTTTATCTGGGTAGGTCTGGCTGGGGAAGGGTATACACGTTGTGTCCATGGCCGTGTACCCTACCCATGTCCGTGTAATCTTGGAGTACATGCCAGGTGGTCCATCGATGAACACACGCCATTTATCCCATACTACATGTCGTGTAGTCGGGATTTCTCCAGAACCGTCGTCTTCCTCCTCGCGCCACAGCCGATCTTCGGAATCTTGATTCTGCTATCCATTTTCCACAAAACACAAGATCTTGGGTCGCCTCGTCATTGTGATTTCGTGTATGTGGGTTTAGAGCCTTTGATTGGCTCTGAAATCCGATTCCGGTCACCCGTGCAGAATTCGTTCGAAGAATGATATCTTCCAATCCGATTTGATCCATCCATCACCACTGCAGCTGCACCTCCATGGTGTTGTAACAGTGCCAATTATTTTTATTGGGATCATTGTGTCACACAATGGATGTGCAACAATCCATCGTTCATATCTCTATTAGGAACACGTAGAATGCACAAGAAGAACGCGAGAAATTGGGGACGAAAGGCACAACAAATCAAGAGGGACAAACAACGATCGATGTTTGTGTCGATCATGGTTTGTCACCATTATAAGGTTAAATGAAACCAAAATAACCTTCAAGAATAAAATCCCTGAAAAATCCCATCGCGCAAATATGATCGATTCACATGCTAATCTATTCATGGATTAGTCTGCGTTCATCGTAGAAACGAATAAAGTGGAAAGGAAATAAAAATCAAAAATCCTACATGGATATGCGGTGTCTGATGGCGATGATCCAGTCTTCGTGTCATCGTCGCTGGTGAAACTCCTCATGAATGTCATCAGAGCGTTGGGGTTTTCTCTAGAGCCTCCGGAGACTCCAAGAGTTTAATGGTTATGAGTTATGTAACCCAGGACTCCTATGCAAATCTCTATTTAAAATGATAAAAGATATTCGCTGCAACAATATTTAATAAAATATTTTTAATAAATATTTTATTACATTTACGTTCAAAAACTAGATTTCACCACCGACCTACGCTGACCAATGTTACGCCACGCCTAAGGTAAAATCGCTACTCTGAACGCAACCATGCCCTTAGAATTCTAGTCCGAGCACCAGTTCCAGAGTTATTAATCTTTTTCAGGAAAACCCCACGTATGCTCATAATTTAATTATTTAATTGAATTCAAATATCTATTCCGAGCTCACTAGGCCTCGGAACTGCAAACCATCTCAAAGATTGGTCTTGAAATAATTCACATATAATATTTAAATAATACATGGAAAATTCAAGGACAGTACAATCATAAGTTGATATGCTTGTCAATGAACCTGGGTGGTCATAAACACTATGTATCTATGAATAAATACCATGTGTATGGAAATGTATTCCCTATCCATTATCAGGGACAACAAAAATTAGTAGGGGAGTGTGGCCATGTGCCTTCTAGACCACAAACATTGTGTGTACTCCCATGTGAAGATTCCCTTTTATTATTTATGATGAATGTTAATATATACATAATGATTCGTGTTTAATTGATATTTATCATCTTAGTGTTTTGGAATTTAAATTTCACAATAGGTGTAAGGATTTATTTTACAATACATTTTTTTTTCAATTTTCAATATATTTATTAATGGAATCTTATAATATATATTTATCAAAATCTATATATTTTCTAAATATCATGATATTCATGTAGTATTCATGTTATCTTAAAAAATTTATTCATATTTCTACTTGAATCATGGAATGATATTTTAAAACCATGAGTTTTTAGGAATGATGTTTTTCCTTTTAAAAATAAAATTTATATGATAGGTTGTATTACAATTAATAAAATTTTATTATTTTTACACACATCATGAGTTAATATTGTCATACTCATTGCAATTATTTTTAACAAAAAATGATATATTGATATTTTACTTATTTAAATATTGTCAATATAATGCGGCTGGTAAACATATTGATATGAACATTACTAAATGATTTTGAAATAAAAATTATAATAGTGTTATATAAACCCAATATATTGATAATAAAGTATATAATTTTCAGTGAAGTCTTAATATGTTTCCAAAAAATACAATTACTTTAAAAGATGATTTATATTTGTTATTGTGAACAATAATAAAATTATTATTTGTTAAATTTGATGAAAATAAATATTATAAAACAAACAATATAATATAAATATGTTTGCCAAAATTAGCATAGGGAATATTTTGTGGATTTTTCGGAATAGTCTCATTTTTTGATGAATAGTGAAAACACTATTTTTAATGAAAACTGTCTTTTCATTTAATTTTATTTATAAAGTTAATTTATTTTTTCTGTTGGTTTTAATGTAAAATTAGTTACATTATACATCCATTAATCAAATTTATGCCATAGAGATAATTTTAATATTGAAATTTGATATAAAAAATTTATAATCTATTGTATAATTTTCCATTAATACCCACCCTATTCATCACATTTGTGGAATTGTTTTTTAATTAAAATATTCCAGATCTATAAATGAAGTCTAGAATATTTGAGTCAATATTTGGAATACTAATAATTTTAATTATCTAATAATTTCAAACAAATATTTGACAAAATGAATAGAAAATGTAGAAAATTTAATTTATTACAGTTAATATTAAAATGGGATTACTAAGGTTAATATACTAAATATATACCTCATAAAAATAACCAAAAACATGTCCAAATTCCATTTCATCCCCATATTTTGGAAATTTTATCTCATATATTCTATCATACTAATGTTTTGAACCTTGTTATATAAAGATCATTGGCATAATTATATCTAATAAAACATTTCATGTTCACCAGTCACCTCACATATAAAGGGACATGCATTATCTGATAAAAATATCACTATAAAAACCTTTTGGAACATAAAATATGTACCCCAATCACTTTAAAACTTATCTCCTCTAATCCTAGAATCCATAGATTGGACAGAAATCCATCCTATGAAGGATTTTGGGGAAAAACCAATAAAGATACTCGATGAAGGCTAACATTCCTCAATTATTATTGTATCATGATGATAATATAACCCAATTATAATCTATATAATTTTATTTTTTCATGAAATCAGTATTAAAAACAACCAAACCAATTTCCATCATGTGGGTTACAAAATAATCATTCTTCTGTATCGAAGACTACCACCTCGTCAACTAATGGCATTATTTTTTCAGTTTCCAACCCTCATGAATGTAAATAATTATGAATTTATTTTATCTATTTTAGATTAATGATATTATTATTATTATGGAATCCAAATATCATATATTACATTATAATCTACTTTTTTGGTTGTGTAATAATGTTTTATGTGTTTACAAAAAACTACTGCCTGGATGAGTGATGTGATTCACTCATGTTTAATATTTAAGGTAATAAAATTATTTTATTGAATACATGAGATTTATAAGAACTAAAAAACTATTAAATAATGAAAATATATGATTTAACATTATTTATTTCATTGTAATAATAAATTTGGAATATATTTCATCCATACATAAAAATTGTCGTCTTAATAAATGGTGTAATCCAGTTTCTATCAATAATATTTTCTGGATTACTCTTAATGAACATATTATAAATATATATGAGATATATATATATATATATATTGTAGAAAATAATGTATACTATGAAACAATTATCAAAATAATATAAAAAACAAAACAAATCAAAACACCTATGAAAAAATGCACTTATTAGCCAAAACATAACATTAACAAAAAAATAAATAATGGAGAAATAAATGGTAATAAGAAAATAATATATGGTTTTATATATATAAATATTTATTTATAATCATTGAATAATTATCATATATTTATTATATATCATTTTTTAATATATACTATTGGATTCAATACACAATGTAATGGATTTTCATGTCACGTTTATTTTTCAATGAAACACACTACACATTCACAATGTTCTTCATTTATGTGGTTTATATACTATCCATTAAAAAATTTTATGAATATAATTTTATTATTTTTCCATTTTATTATATACCTTTCTAGGGGTTAATGGTTTAAATGTTACCAAACTGCTAATATATTTTTGTCTCAATTTTCATTCATTGAGATCTATGTCATGTTATCCACCTATATTCTTTAAATATTTGTATATAAAACCCCCTATGAAAGGTTATATCACAAATGTATCTATAGTAAATATATTTTATGTATATTTCATGGTTATATACCCTGTGCAGTATGATTCATAGTTACCAATGTGGTAATTAATTTATGTTACTGTCACATCGTGTATCGAGATTGTTTGTTATTGTGTTTTAGATGATAAATTATTATGATATGTCTTGAAAGAAACTCAAAAAAATATATATCTATTTTTATTCATGATTTTTAATTTAATAGTACCATTTTCACACTATTTGGTAAAAAAATAATTGAAAAAATATTTTTAATAAAATCAGAAATTATTTCTCTCTTTGGTAA
The DNA here is from genome assembly GCA_963277665.1 of Viscum album. Classification (NCBI taxonomy): domain Eukaryota; kingdom Viridiplantae; phylum Streptophyta; class Magnoliopsida; order Santalales; family Viscaceae; genus Viscum; species Viscum album. Next base: position 810,125,890 of record OY728130.1, read on the forward strand.
AAAATTTTGTTTCATTGATAACTATGTTTTATAATTTTTTACAAACTTTTTATTATTCAGATATGATTTGGAAATAAATTTTGTACTATGTTTTATTTAAAAAATGGTTTTAATGGAATCATTATGTTAGTTTCCAAAAATACAATCAACTTTGACCAAAAGATTGAATTGAATGTTTTCTTTAACATGTACGACATTGAAGAAACATTATTTTTTCATGAACATTATATTCTTTTTTTACTACATTAAACATTTTCAAGGATATTTTATAATAAAAATACTTTAACAATGTTATATTTATTGAAAATATTTTATTATTAGAAATTATATTTTCTCCAAGAAATATTTTAAATAATATGTCAAAGTAATTTTCCATATAATTTTACTTACGGGGATGTTACCTATGTCATAGTGGGGATATGATCAAAGAGTATCATTCTAAATATTTCCCCACAATTTCTCACCTTAACGATGGCATGATGTTTATGAAACCATTTTCTATTCTATGTGCTATTAAATTATTTGATTATTATTCAACCCACTTATTTTTCCATAGGATAAGATACAGTGGTTATAAATCCTATTTTTTATCCATTGGTAATGATATTCCGTAATAATTATAAAATCCATTTCATTTAATTAGTTATGATTTGATGAATATTTTATGATTTTCAGGACACGTATATATGATTTCCATTATGTGATTGTTGGGAACTATATCTCTCATCAATTGAAGGGGTAATAGAATATGTTTTAGGATCTCAGAGGGTCATAATGTTGTTATGCCATGCTCAAATATATAGGTACATGTGGGGTTATCCCAAGCCATTAATTTATGGTACACATGTGGTTAGAACATGAAGAAAATAGGGTACATAGGTGTTCATATCAAGCCTAATAAAGGTACATCAGGTGTGATCCCATAACTAACATGTTATGACTTTATTGGTGGGTATCCATGAAATAAAATTTCATATGATTATGTTTTTGAATCAATACTATAAAAAAAATCCATCATGTTTAATGTTCATTGATTTAATTATAATTCATATCAAATTAACATAAAATCATTATGTAGTGATTTCATATTATGACATTTGATATGTTTGATAAAGTTTTATAATATATTATAATGTTCTCATACCATCATGGTTGTTTAATGATTATATGTGTCCCTTATTTACCTATTCTAAGTATCTGAGCCCAGTCTTGTTATTTTTCCTTTCCCTAGGTTATGAAGTTAAGTATTATGTATGATTTGTCTAAGAAGTGTGTTACAAGTAATGATCATAGTGGGAGATGCTTTATTCTCACATATTTTCCAATTTTTTATGTTTCTAAGTTTCAAATGACAGTAAACTCTTTCAAACATCAATCATGTCTCGGTGTAATGTTACGAATATTCCGAAAAAGTGATTTCATATCTTGGTATAATTATCTTGGGTTTCTATTGTTGGTATCAATGGATAAGTTTTTCAAAAATAGGTACATATGATGTGAAAATTCTATGATTATCCCTATTTAGATGTATAATAATAACACTATGGATGAGTCCAATTATAGGAAAACGTCATATATTTTTGTTAATGTGTAGAGTTAGTGGTGTCTAATAAATTGTTTCCTTGTATGGATATTAAGAGTGTATGTGGCACTAGAACAGAGGTACATACGGTTAATAACTATGAAAAAGATGCATTGAGATAGATTTTAAAATTAACTAATGAATAATAATGGGCCTTTCATCACACCGGGTTTGACACTCCTTGAGGATACGCTTTAGAATGTTACAAACGTTTTAAGAACAATCATGAAAATTTTAATTATTAAGAATGAACTAGGATAAAACCATGTTTCTATAGACAAATGAATGATTCATGATTTAAATATCCTATAATTGATTTTTCATGATATTTTGATCCACCACTAGGAATATTTTTTCTTAAACTATAGTTTTCGGATTTCAGTTTTTGTTAATGTCTTTATGCTAAAGGAACCATGTTAATGATTTCTGCAATGGAAAATAAATTTATTTTCATCCTCATCATCCGAATTTTAGTGGATATGAATTAAAAAATATCATTTATATTCTCACAGGACATTATCAAGGTCTGAATCACTCCTAATATTCAATCAAACCATAGAGGGAAAAAAATTTTGATGAGCCCTTCATGAGGAAATATCCACACTATTTTTTTGGGTCCTATAATATGCTAGTCACTAAACAAACTATAAGTACCAAAGAAAATAAAAATTCCAAAAATCATTGTTTAGAGCCTAAAAAATCATTTTGGAAATGCACATTATAGACTGTGAAGTGAACCAATGATGAACTATTATAAAAAATAAAAGGAAATGGGATGAAATTTAATCCCTAGATTAAGATGTGTTCATGAACATATTTTTCAATAAGAAAGTTACTTATAATCATCATAACAATTTAGAATATCTAAAATTATTAATGGATTGTGAAGATGAATCCATTGGTACCGATGAAGGAAATTTTAATGGACTTGTGAGGTACACTTATTGTATTGCAAACATTCCCAAATGTAATGTTAGTCATTTATTCAGTGTCTTCCATATGGGTTTTCTAAGGGAATTATATATAATAAAACTAAGTAATTATGAATAGACAGTTTGATGTGCTATCAAGGTGGATATTGAGGTTATATTTATATATCATTCTCATTGTTATTATAATAAGAGAAAAATAGAATTCAGAGGATAAATAGTTATCATCGAGTGAAGAATATGAAATGTATTTCATGCTTGAACTATGGGAAGAAGCAAGGAGAAAAGTTTCCTTGGGGAACTGCAAAATGATTTATATATACATGTTAAGGTCATCAATTAATTGATTTCTATTTTTATGGGTAATTGTTAATAAATTAGAATAGATATTAAGATGTGAAAAATGAACCACTAACACACCAGTGTTCCATAAGATAGGTGTTTTATAATTAGTATAACACTTTCCAAAATGAAGGGGTTAAATATGCTGACCAATTCTAGTAGTCTCTTCTGACCAGGTACACAGAAAAATAATAAGAGAAAAGATTTTTGATGAGGGGTGTAAAAAATACATGGTGAATTGTACACCAAAAATGCAGACTAGAACTATTAACGTATTATTTGTCCTTTTATCTACCCATTATTTATTATATGAAATTTTTTTAATGGTATTGAGATTCCACCCCAATGATTAGATGTGAAATTATCATTGAAAACCACCCTATGGTAAAATGATCAAATATCAGGTATATGATATCACTTCGGTTGATATTAGGGGGAATGGTCTTCCCTGGATCTTTTCATTTTACCTATAGTTGAATTTGAAGTTATCATAAGCATGAATTTAATATATCTAAATATATCCTAAATCCAATTTCAAGGAAGGGATGTTATATTTGGTATTCCAAACCATACTACGAACTTCAATCAATGTGTTTACATAACATAAACTCTATATAGATGTCACATCACTTCATTGTGTCATAATTACTATTACGATGGTGTTTTTATCTTATATGGTTTGGGAGAGACATGATATTGATGGCATGACTATTGCATGGAATCAATTTTATGTATTTCCTAATGAGTTTACAAGTATTTCCTCAAAACATGAAGTTGTGTTCTTAATTTAACACATAACTATTGGCAAAAAAATTTAAATGACTACATATAAAATATCCCCAATTGAGTGGAAATAATTTATGAACAAACTACATGAAAACATAAACCGTTGATTCATTGTTCCATATGTACCACCTTGGGGTGAAACTGTTTATTTTTTTTTCAAATTACTATAGAACAATGTGACTCTATGATTATTATTTAGATCTGAACAATAACATAATTAAGAACACATATCATCTTCTTTATGTTGATGAATTGATAGATGAATAATTCAGATCCCATTACCTTTCCAATATTGACTCGTTCTATCGATATCATTAGTTGTGGGTTAATAAGTATGATATACCCAAAAAAAATATTCTTAAGATTTTTAATTAGGATAAATCTCAATATGTGGGGGAGTTTGCTAGTAGCTCAGATTATGGAAATGATATATCATATTATGATATCTAGGTCTGTTGTTATATGGAAGAGGACACTACTACTTGTTTGATCTCTCTCACCTCTTATCTGTAATTTTTATTTCTTTTTAATATATGGTCAGAAGCGTTTCATCTGGATAAGACTTTTTGGTGTGGATACTATGAATATATATTGATTCCATTTGGTTTTACATATGACTAACTATATTTAGGGATTTAATGAATGGATTCATTAGTTATTACCATTATCGTATTTGGGAAGTAATTATGGAGGATATTCTTATCTATTCAATGTTCATGTAAGCATAATACTAACAGATGAGAATATTACAGAAGATCATGAGAAATGGGAAGCTATATGAAAATTTTTACAATGTTTGTACTTTAGATGAAAAAGGATTCATTTTTGGAAAATAAAATCTCAATACAATTTATATCAGTAGATACCTCAAAGACAAATGATGTTGAATGTTGAACTATAACAACCATAGTGATTGATTTCTATAATTTTCATGAATTTTAAAGATATTAGTGATAGTTTGTGGGGATTTATTAGGGATATATATTCCCTTGACCATGTTAACTCATAAGGAATTTTATTCTCTCTAGGAAGAAGAATATGAGATAAATTTCATGATACTTATGAGAAGAGTTGTTATCTCATATGTTCTAACATTACCCTTTAGTGGATAAGGGTTTTGAATTTATACTGATGTATCGAAGAAGGTATTGAGATGTTTTATTATGAGAAATGACATGAATATAGCTTAGTCATCTTAATAATATGAAATTGATGAGAAAAATTGAAAATCTCATGATTTCTAGTTAGGTACCTTAATTCTCATATTAAATATACAGAGGGATTATCTATAAATAAAAGTGTTTTATACATAGTTTTATCATCAATATTTACTTTACATACTCACTTATAATGGGATGACTATGTTCTAATTATGATTTTATAGTTGAATCATTATTATAATATATCACTTTATTACATCCATAGGAAAGATATCAAAGAGAAAAATTATTTGAGTTGGGATGATCATGGTAATTTATGAATAATGTGGACTTATAATGATCCAATATTGATTGATTTGAAATTTTTGGATCTATAAAAATGGAAGGATGTGTAAAATATTATATTTCATAATTGAATGCTCTCTTATAAATCCAACTGATGATCAGATAGGTGTATAAGGTAGATGTAGATATGAAAAAGAATTTCAGAATTGATCCTCTTTTCAACCTTGATCATGATAGAATTAAATGGTTCGAGATATATGTTGGAATTATATTAAAAATATATTTGATAATTGTGTTTCAATATTAATATCATAGTTCATTATTTTCTATTCAAACCAGAAGTAAAGACGTGTTTAGATATTTAGATGATCATTTTAGGTGGGTTGGCATGAAGAGATATATCACATAGTTTGTATCTCGATACTTGGTATGTTTGAAACATAAATCTGAATGAAAAATGTATAAAGGGATGATTCATCCATTACCCATATAAGAAGCTGAAATGGAAAGAAATACTCATATATTTTTCAACTGGACTCCCCATAATTTCTAATGGTTATAATGCAACATGGGTTGTAGTTGATCACTTTACTAATCTTTCACTCATAATCACTATTAGAAAAGGTTTATATCTAGCCCAACATTTGATGGTATACATTAAGTAAGAAGTACGATGGATTAGAGTACCACATTCCACTATGTATTAATAGGATATGTGTTTTACCCAAATGTATTATTGAGTAATTCAACAATCTCTAGATTCAGAGTTAAATTTTAGCACCTCAAATCGTCCTCAAATAGATGGCCAGCCTAAGAGAGTAGTTCAAACCCTATAGGATATTTTGAGATCATGTAATTTGGATTTAGAAGGGTGTTCGGACAAAAAATTTCCCCTATATTAGTTTTAATACAACAATATCTTCCACTCTTACATTATGATAGGTCCTTAATAATCCTTATAGGGATATAATTGTATATCTCCAATGTCTTGGAATTATGTTGGAGAAAAAATGATATTAAAAATTGATATAGTAAAATAAATAAATTAGATGATTAGGGCCATTCATAAACCAACTATGGAAAATCAGAAATATAATAATAATTATACTGATAATCCATGGAAGAATCTAGATTTTGATGTTGGTGAAAAAGGGTTTGTAATAATTTACCCGTGGAATATAGTTATTATATTTCATAAGTAAGGAAAACTAAGACGTATATATATATGTCCATTTGAAATTATTTATTGATTTAGGATAGTAGACTATCATTTAATACTTCCCCCAAATATATTCCATGTCCATGATTTGTTCCATGTATCTCTCATGAGGATGTAAATACCATGCCCTTATCTTGTACTAAACTCATAGGTTATAACACTAGAGAACGATAATTTTTATAACGAATACCATTTTTGGATTTCGGATCATAAAAATAATGTTATATAAAATAAGTAAACTCACCAAGTCATAGTTTCATGGGGTATTACCGAATATTATAAAGATATATAGGATCCTAAAAAAATTATGATGAATATGTATTGTTATTAGTCTGTATCAGAGTGATAAATTTTAACAGTGAAATTAATTTAATGAGGGGGGGGGGGTAGAATGTAACACCATTAGTTTTTATGAATTGTATTTTTTTAATAAATTAATTTTTATTTATATCTTATCTTACAGGAAACCCTAGGATTATATTTTAGTACATGAAAAAAATGGGATGGATTTATTTAAACATAACACTGAGTTTTAACAAAACCACAATATATTAATATTAGAATTTATTAAATAAGATAAATATAATGAATTCATTGTAATTAATTATATAAATATTAATGAATAATTTTTATTATTAATTATATTTGTATTATATTTTGAACACGTATTAAAAATAAAAAAATAATTTTATAATAAAACAATTATCTGTTAAAAAATTGTTAAACTATACAAAAAATGTTGTTATATATTTCTATGAACAATAATAAAATTAAATTTTGATTCTATTATAAAATTAATAATATAAAATAAATATAAATTGTGGAATTATATTATAATAATTATCAAATGGTGATTTGTTTTATGATTTTTATGAAACTTCTTATCTCATGATGAATAGGAAAAAACACAAAACAATTATCAAAAAAAGCGTTATCATATAAATTTTTTATAAAATAAAATAATATTTTTTTTGGTTTTAATGAGATATTATATTTATTATAAATATATTAATTAATTTTAGGTCTTTTGGATCAATTTTATATTGAATTTTTATTTCAAAACATCTCATTCCTTTGAATATTTTCCCTTGAAAACCCTGAATTCTTGTCACATATATGCAATTATTATTAAATTAAACTTTTCTAAAAATATAAATATAATTTAGAAATATGTGTTATATATTTATAATCATAATAATTTATAAAATTTAACATGTTCAACTAAAAGTTTTATATAAATTAATTTTAAAATGGGTAAAATTTATTTACCGTGGTTATTGTAAAAAAGGGTTTACTAGTTGAATTAATCTAATATAATAATTGTTAGAAATAATAATAAACGTTTCTAAAACCCATTTATTTTAGATATTTATACCATATATTTTATAGGGAATATAATAATCCATTTTGGATCTTTATCACTTGAAAGGAACCATTTTTGGAGTTCATTCATTTAAAAAAATTCCAGGTGTGCGACTCACCGCACTTATAAATTACATCCCCTTATCAAGTCATATTCAATACTTAAAAAAATTAGGTTCCAACAATACCTAATATATATATTTTAAACTTATATCCTATTATCATATATTCCTTATTTTGGATGGATATAAATCATAGGAAGTCTTTTTGTGTAATCCTAAGGATGATACATAATGAAGAAGTGACATTCATCCATGAGCATTTTCAGTATTACTTATTCATCATCGAAATTAAATTTTAATTATAGCATGATTATATAATAAACTATGTATAATAAGTCTATATATATATTTTTTATTATAAGGTATTGGAATATGCACAACTTCATTTCAATCATTTGGATTGAGAAATCATCATTCGTGTGCATGACCGACTAATGCATCGGTAACTGAGGTAAATCTTGTTTTCATTACCATCTATCTAGGATGGTAATAGTGATGGATTTATTATTTTTAATTTATATATATGATATTATTATTCTTATTTAATCATTATATCACATATATAATCACACACATCATTTTTTATCATATAACATCATATATTTGGTGTACGACGCACTACCACCCTGAGAAGAGATGTGATTCATTCATGATTTAAATGGACTGTAATATGATTTATTTACTAAAAATAAATGATTTATATATTATATAAAATGTGTTTTAATATTATTTTATATCATTTCAATATCTGAATTTCAATCTAAATACAATATGGAAATAGCGTTAATGCGTATGTATGGTCTATAGTTTCAATGAATGTTGAATCTCACATTCTATCACAAATTTTTTTAGATTAGTATAAAAAAATTAAAATGAAAATAAATGACATTTATTTAAATTTTAATATAATTTATATTATTAATCCTTTATCAATTTAATTCGTTAAAAAATCAAATCAAATCATATAATAAAAAGAAAGTGGATATTAACTAAGATGTAATTGTAACATGAAATTTTTAATAAATGGTTAATAAAAGGTCACAAATAAATCATATATGATATGATAAAATATTATAAGCTAATATATTTATAGTCAATATATATATATATATTATAATGGATTTTTGAATGTTCGTGATTAATATCAGTACAAATTATAATGGACATCTATCACTATTGTTTTCTATAAGACACATGCAATATTCACCACACGATTCTTCTATATGGTGTATATAATTCCCATGAAAGTATTTTATGATTATACTAATTATAATTATTTTAATTTAGATATATATTTTAACATCTCAATTTTATGATGTTTATTGTTTAATAGATAAAACATTGGTATGTGTTTTTTGTCTGAATTAATCTTTATTGAGGCCTACGTTATGTAAAGCTCCTATATTATACCATGAGGTGAATATATATCCTATTTTACATGTAATATAATGAATTAATATATACCCATTACATTTTTAGATTAAATTTATGTTATTTACTCATACGTATTATGATTCAAAGAAACTATAGTGGTATTTATTTTATGATAAAATTACATCTTTTATCGGGATTGTTTGTTATTATGTTTAAGATGATAAAATATTATGATACTTATTTCATCTCATTAAATTTATTCTACAATAGTAATTCTTTAAATTTTCGTGTAGTATTTCCATTTTTACACTCATTTGTAATTTAATTAATTGATTATTTTATTAAACAATACTCAATTTTATTTAACACTTCTACTATAAATTCTTTTTCTTCCAAAACATTTTTTTCTAAAAAACCAACAATTTTTTTTATTAATATCTTATAATTTTAAAAATATACATTTAACCATGTTTTTTAAAATGTCAGAAAATTAATATTCAATCATTATTTATTTTTATAAACATTTATTTTTTTAAATTTTAATAATAATGTGAATGGAATCATTGTTCTATCATATATTACATGGTCCAAACATCGTCTAATAATGTGAATTATTTATTTTTGAGCTTACTTTATATGTTTTATTGGTAAATTTCAATGGACTTTTTTTAATTGTTTTTATTTTTTAAAATGTGTTCTTTTATAGTGCATAGAATATTGTTCTCAATAAATGTTTTAAATGATCGATAAAAATAATTTTTCCAGATACATTATATCCATTTATGTTTCTTATTTATTACTAGGGATAAAATCGAATGTTACCATTCGTGTTAATTCATTGAGTGGTTTATGCTTATGATATTCTTATGTTTATGAATGATTTTATAAAATGATAAGTAAATGGTAATAATAAAATAATATATGTTATGATATATATAAATATTTCCATAGTTTATATTTATAATAATTCTATATTTGTCATTCATTATTTTGGAAAATTTATGGAAGAAGCTAATTTCTAAAGTAGGGGATTTCCAAATCACATTTATTTATCTTTGTGACATGTTCCATATTTAGAACCTTCATTTTTATTGGGTTTATATAAAATTTATAAATATAAATTATTATGATCCAATATAACATTATTTTTTACATATCCATTTAAGATATTTTTTATATGGTTTTTTGATTAAAATATATGAAAAATAGTAAGTTAAATTCACATGAATTTTTATTCTTTGAGAAACATGTTATGTTATGAACCAATATTCATCAAGGAAGATTTTATATAGGCCAATTTAACATGAAATATCATTAATCAATTTATCCCCATGATATTTTATGTTTCATTTTATGTTATTAACTCTTGTTTATTATCATTAAATGATACCAAAGTGGTAATGCTTTTTTGTAACAATTTCTTAATTTAATAATATTTTCTATCAGTATGTTCATGATGATAAAATATTAGGATATGTATTATAGGAATGTCATTAATTGTATTATCGTTTTGTTATTTTTGTTATTTTCAACTAATATTACATTTTTTACACTCTTGGGTCATAAAAATACAAGAGAAAAGGATTGTAAAAATTTCTACATTATTACAATCTTTGGTAAGAATATTATATTATTAAAAACATTATTTTGTAAACCATATTCTAAATAGTTTTACTGTTATATAAATTATATATATATATATATATATATTTTTACTGACATTTTAATTTTTTACATTTTGTTTTGAAATTAATTTTCAAATTGTGTTCTTTGAAATTTATATTTGGGTTTTCATGAAAATGTGAAATGAATCTTCGTTTTAATATGTATTTCATGATCGAATCATCCCGCACTCATGACAATTGTTCTCTATAATGTATTTTTTCTTCACATAATGTTTTCAATGGAGGATAAAAAGCATTTTACATTTAATATTACATCTTTTGATTCTACATATAATTAAATGGGGATATAATCTGAAGATATATATATTATTCATTAACTATGTGGATATAATTTATTATGTAATGATGTTTATTAAAATAATTTTTCTTCTATGGGTGATATCATGATAAGATTATTTTGAAACATAGATCTTTTTCCTTTTGTTATGTAATCATATTATAAGACCTTTTTATTTTCCAAATGTTATGATATGATTAAATGTTTATTAAAACTATTTATTTTCATGGTTGTGAATATAATGATATTTTTATGATATTTTTGAAGAGATGTGTATGATTTTCATTATGTTATAGGAGGAATATATATCTCTCTCCAATTTAATGGGTAATGATAAATGTTCTACGTGATGTGAGGGTAAATGATAGGTCAGCCAAGTCCAGAAATGAATGGGACATGGGTGTTCATATTAAGACATTAATGGGATGTGCATTTTTGGTTAGAGAGAGGACAAATTAAGGTACAAATCATGTAATATCATGATCGAATTCATTACCCTGGTGGTTATATAAAGCCTAAAATATAATGAATTATTTTTTGGGATTCTATGGAATATGATTTTATATTCCCATGTGTGTCCCATAAATCTATGAATTATTCCAAAGATATGCACTTATAGATCATGATCTTCAATATACTTGTGGTTAATGACATATGAACTATCAATATTTATTTCATGACTAAATATTTTTTATTTTTGATATGAATGATTTTGTTTTCAAATGTTATGATCATTTTCACATTCTCTTATAGTAATGTAATTATTATGTACATCACTTTTTACCCTAATTGAGAATCACAACACACCCTTTCTTATATTTAATTTCTACTAGATATGATGTTATATATTATCTATACTTATTTTAATAGTGGTGATATATATGATGATCCTAATGAGAGAAGATTTAGCTCACCAATGAATCAATTGATTAGGTTTCAAAGTTTTGTATGTCAATAAAATGTTATAGTGATCATGTGTGTGTTTACTTAATGTTTTTAATATTCATATAAATTGACAAAATATTTATATACTTTATACGTTGGTTAGTATTTATACTTAAAAAAATTTATCATACTTTACTTGTTAGTGGACATATTTTTATTCTGTGCCAATATTTTGATTAATTGTTTTTTCAAATTCATTTTTATTTAAAAAAGTATAATTTATGTTATACTTTAATTTTTAAACTATTTAATAAATATATGTATATTTTCTCTAAATGGATTATTTTTTAAAGGTTTTATGAAATATAAAATGTAATATTATACTAAAAGATATAGTGTTAATAGGTTTTATTGATACCAAAACTATTTTAAACTCACTATATTGTTCTATTAAATGTTAAATATTGTTAAATGAATTTTTTATGAATAATTAATAAAAAAAATTCACTTCCAATTCAATCTATCCAACAAAAGTCTTAATTTTAAAGTAAAATATTATTTTACAATGAACTTATTGTCATCTAATATCTTTTATTAATTTTTATCATTTAAATTCTATTGAAATATTAACTTTTTTATGTTCACTAGTCATTCTATTAATCCTAAATATCCCATAATTTTAATCAGGGATATTATTATTTATCATACAATAATCCATTTAAATATACAATGTTTTAACATCATTTTTATTTGATTCATTTGGGGAAAATATTGATATCCCATATTCATTAAAAAGTATATAATGTTTTTGGTATGCCATATTTTTAATGAATTAAATTGATAGATAAATATTTGAAAATTTTATTGAAATTAAAAAAATTTATGAGATTGAAATTTTATATACCCTGGACGAATAAATAGTTCCAATGAGAAAAAAAATTTGTCTATCCTTATTAAATGGGGTTTTTATACATATCTATAAATTAATTTGACATATAACATTGATTAGATATTTGAAGAACATAGAGGATTAATTTTGGAATATCCACCAATAATAACATTTTGTTGGCACAAGAAATGATTGATGAAATAAAAAAGGCCATATATTTTAAAATTTCCATAATGTTTGATACGAACAAGGCCTAATAATATATTGAATGGATCTTCATCATTAGAGTAAAAATATGAATGAGATTTTATGAATGATAGATTTATCCCTTATTCTGTTTCATTGGATAACCATGGTTTTATTATCATTATTGAGAAAGAGTTACATATTATTTATTTGATTAAGGGGAAAAGGTAGGGAGACCCCTTATCACCTAGTATCTTCATTATATTACAATATTACTTAAGAAAATATCTTATGAAATTTAATTCTGATGGGATGGTTTCTGTTTTCCATTTCATGTCAAAAATTACTGGGATTACTCACCGTTTCATGGATAATGACCTTATTGTTTTTTTCAATGGTAACATTTTGTCCATATGGGATATCAATATGATTAATGACGATTATTTCTAGTGGAGTGGAACACTCATTAACTGGGTAAACATTATTGTTCGCAAATCAAGGTTTTACTCGTTTTTTAGAGGATAGAATATAGAAGAAAATCTGAGGTTATCTAAAAATTTGTTATTAATGAATAACTTGGGAGCATGATTTCCATACACAATATATGCATCCATAACAAAGTTGTTATTTTCCACAAGATATACTCTTATATTATTAATTGATAAAAAATTACTTCTTTTGGGGCACTATCACCATTGTTAACAATTTCCTATCTTAAATTTAGCTTCATGTTTTTTCAGCCTCATATTACACAAATATTGTTCTTTGGAAAATATAGAATATCTATAATAACTTTTTTTTATACACAATGGAGTAATAAATGTATTATTGGTCCTCATGGAATATGATTTCCCAAGAGGTGGATGTGGGTGGAATTAATATTTGATGTATCGAGGATACCATAAAATACCTATAAGTGAATCTGTATTCGAATATTGGTGAAGGAAAATCAATGTTTTTTATTTTTATTTATGTAAAATGTGGAAATCACATAGCCTTTCTGGGAGGGATGTGGTTAAGTACATGGATATCCACAACTAATCACATGAAAATTATATAGCATCAGTCATTATGGAATGTGTTATATAACATGATTATCATTATAGATGATAACATTATGGGAAACATAATTGGTTTCCTAGTATGTCTGGTGCTCGACCATTCCTTTTCAAAATACATTATTTTTAATTATTTAATAAATGTTGTTGTCAATCACTAACATCATGAGATATTACAGATAATTTTTATTTCTACTAATCATAATAAACATGAATAATATTAGTAATTATGATGGATTTCATTCTTCAAAGATGTAGATATATATTATGGATGAGGACACTAATCATGATGTGTGGGATGGAATCCTGTAGTGCAATATATTTCTTGTTAATATGAATTTCCTCATCTATAACATCAATATCCATGTGATTACTATTGATGTAGAAGTTCATCATAAGGAGTATCACTTTATTGATATTTTTATTGTTGTCATTTACCCAATGAGGAGTTTTGCATGAACATATTCATTAATATGTAATTGGTTCATGTGATTTGGAGTGAGTTATCATAATCATTTGTAAAGATATATATTGTCTTTTTTGAAATACTTTTTTGACTAATAGTTTCATTGTTTGGATGATAATGTGAATGAATATAAAGAAGGTTCATTGCTAGTTTTTTCTTGTTGTTTTATAATTTAGAAGTCATGAAATAAAACTATGAATAATGGGGCTTCTTTATATCATATGGAATAGATAGTTTGGGACTTATCCTTAGGGTAATAGATGTATTTTCTTCTTAATAATTTTGATTTATCCCGCTCTATTATATGGACCTTGGTTGGTAGGAGACATTATTTCTAGGTTCATATGACACTATCACATAAAAATTGAGTTATGTGGAAACCTCCATATAGTTAAATGATGTTCATTATTGATGGTTCTTGTATTGAGGGATTCATGTAGGGATGTGGGGATATATGTGATCATAATAGTTTGGTTGTCATGGATTTTATGTTATTCCTAGTCTAGAATGATTCTCTAAGTGATGAATCCATTGACATGATAAATGGGTTAGAATTTTGAATATTTTATAGTCATCAGTTTGAGGAGATTGAGATTGATTCATCAATAATTCATAGTTCTAACCATGGTGGTATTTCTATTACTTAAGAAATTATATAACATGTGCACAAATAGAGGTATCTTCTTGCCTATGCCATGGAAATTTCATATATATGCAGATAGGGTAATATGTTGGTGAACTAGCTATCATCCTAGGGCACCAAGGTAACCCATGAATCAATTTTGATAGTATTATATCCCATTACCATTAGTGTATAAAATTTTATTAGTGGATTCGTCAGGCCTTCACTGTTTAATATATTAATGTTTTTTAGTCCATTCCCCAATTTTATATTCAATAAATTTATTTAATATTGTATACTTGAGATCACGATGTACAATATTAATATTTTCAAAAAAATATTAATTTAATTATAATTATCCATGAGAATAATTAATTGACATTGTCATTGGAATCATTTTCATGATGATGTTATTGATTAAATGTAATTAATTTTTTAATTTTTTATAATGCTATACTGATTATTTCTTATTTACTCTTGATATCTTCTTTTGTACATAACTCTAACTGAACCTCATAGATTTCCTATCGTTATTGTTTCCCTAGGATATCAAGAAAGATATTGTAAATAATATAAATAATGAAAGACATTTAATATGGTATATATTTTACAATTTTTATTTAATATGTGATGGGTGTCTCTATCTAGTTCTTAAAGACTAGTAAACTAATGGGTCCATCGAGATTTGATCTATTATATCATATACTTATGTAATAATTAGAATAAAATATTTGAGTTTGTGGATTTAGTTTTTCAATAATAGGAACAATTGAATATTTATTATACATCATTAGAACTAGACTCAGGAAAACATAGATTAGGGAACATAAACCTATGAAAAGCATTGATGATAAGTCATTAAATATAAAAATATCCAAATGTTCTGTTAATGTGGAAATTATATGTTTTCTATGAAGCACATCTCTATCTGCATACTAACAGTTACGACATTTTTCTAGAATATACTCAAAAATAGGTAATAACACTGAAAATCCTTTATAGCACCCTGATATTTTTATAAAATAGATCTTTAAATAAATTTATCTCCCAGATAACATTCCTTGAAAAAAATAGAATGTATAGATGAAAAATATAATATTATGTCTTATATACCCAAAAAACTTTAATTGGATAGAATAAATATAAATAATTATAATATTAAAAAAATATAAATTCAATTTTAATATATTTTTGGGGTTAGTGCTTTGAAAAATTATTTCAACATTTTTTGAAAGTCCATTTGTAATATAAAACAATATGGCATCCATAAAAACTAGAATTTCATATTTTTGATGATTAATAATAATTTATAAATCTTATATAACTTTTTTTTATAAATATTAAATTTTTTTCAATTTAAAAAATCAAAATTATTAGAAAAAACATTTTTTAATTTTTTTTTGAAAACATTTATTTTTCATGCAAAAATAAAAATACAAATAATTATTAGAAACATTATTTTTTTTTAAATTATTTAAATGGTATTATTATATTTCAGATTAGTTTTAAATATTAAATATCTCTATTTATTTAAAATAATCCAATTTTATGTTTTTAAAATTTTATTTATGTGAATTATTAATAAATATATTATGTTTAAAAAGTGGTTTTTCTAAGAAACTATTTTTCGTGTTCTCTACTAGTATTATTTTAATTAATTCATAAATTTTATATATTTTTAATATCTTATTATAGATTAATTTTTTTTATTACATAATTTCCATATTTATAAATTAAGTCTATTATATTGTTGGCCAATATGAATAGTAACATTGGTAGTTTTTGTTACAACAATAAAGGGTAAATTACTTAATTTAGGATAAAAATAAAATTATAAGACCTATAAAATTACCATAACACTTTCTCAAATTTACTGGGTGAATATAACTCTTCCCTTAACACCATTGTATATTAATCATGTTTTTTAGTGAAAACACGACCTTGATATTAACTTATATAATATTTAAATTAGTAAAAGTATGAAAATGTCACATTCGTTGTCTTAAATATCTATTATATGTCCACATGTGAAAAATTCAAGGTTATTGAATATTATAAATGTCAATTTTTATCTTAATTATCCTTTTTCCTGATAAAAAATCTTTTATGGGTACAAGGATTAGATTACGAAATTTTAAAAAATTTATTTAAAGAAAAGGTAATGAATTCAAATTCACAATGATAATAATTATAAAATTCATAATATGTTCTAAACTAGAAGATAAATTCTTCTATAAATAGTAATATTATACCTATAATATTTATTTACATAATGGTATTTTATAAAAAATATTTAGTGAATAAATAAGTTCATTAAATAATTAAAGAATGAAGATGTAGAAATAACTGTATGAATGGAAATACTAATTAAATGGGAATAAAAATATTAAAATTAATATAATATGAGATAATTAATGTCATCCAAGTTTTTTTATTAACTTGACATGTTTTGGATATAAATTTTGTTTCTAAGCTAACTAGTTATTTTTATATTTTAAAAGTAAATGTAATGAATAATATGAAAATTTAAATTAAAGATATTTTAAAATATATGATATTATATAAAATTATATACAATTCATCAAAATATGGAATTTGTAAGACTAATTTGGATAGTATTAAATATTTCATAAATTATTATTTTACGGGTCTTTTCTCATTATATAGATAACTATTTATACTTAAGCATTCAAATCTATGTTTTCACTATAAGAATTAAAAGGGATGAATATGGTTTAAATAAAAATGATAAGGGTACTAATGTGACATAAAAATATTTTGAAACTATTTTATTTGCGATTTTATACCAATACTCATATTAAAATTTTATAACTCACTTTGGATCCATTTATAATTGAGAAATACTTTATATTATTTTTATTATTTGAGATTTTCGAAAAGTGCATGTCACCTAAATTATAAGATGACCCTTACTCTCTCAATAATTCACATCACAATTAAAATTATATATCATCCATAACATGGAATTTTTTCATCTAATATCCCTTATACATATTCTATAACTTCTAAATTTCACAAAAACCAATCCTAGAGCCCATTTGAGGAGATTCAAAAAAGATGTACCAATTAATAGGAAATCCATATAACCTGTATCTTTCATTTTATAATATTCTATAACTAAAATTTTAATAAAAATAATTTGAGACCTTGCATATAGAATAAATGCCCCTTTATTAAAATAAAACTTCCAACTTACATGTTCCTAAATGGAGATCTATCCAAATCCCTTTTCAAGAGGGGAAACACATCAGGGAGATTGTCATACCAAATGAACTCAGCACCTTTAAATCTGTTGTTAGCCAATCCATATGTGACATAATTAGCTTCCTTATATACATGGGTAATGATATGATTCATAGATTTAAGGGAGTCTAAGAAGATAACACATCGATGATGATGTTTCCAGGAGAGATGACATGACCCATCTCTTATAGTAGAGACAATCCTAGTCGAATCACTCTCCATCCAGAGATTATTCCAATCATGATTTTTGGCATGTTCCATTGCAACAATAATACCCATCATGTCAGTTTCAATTGAAGAGGAAATACCACATGATCTATGAAAACAACCAATCTCTAGTCCCTTATGATCAATGAACATAGAACCATACCTAGAAGGACATGTATTCCCTTTCGATGCGCCATCCAAATTAACTTTCAACAAACTAACAATAAGATCTTTCAATAGAACCTCAAATGTGCCACGTAAAGGATTAAAATTTCTTTTGACACCAATTCGATCAAGAACAGAGAATTCATGAATGGAATTGGCACAATAATTCTTTTCTGGTAGGCCTTGCGCACGTATCTCCGTAAGAATGCGCGAGAGAGCAGAAGTGACCGAGAAGGGCTGGTTCTCAGGAAGAATATGATTGCAAGATAACCATAAATAATGTAGCAATTTAGAAGTAGAAACTAGAAATAAATACATCAATTGTGATGAAAGATCAAGAGAGTTCTATCATTGAATAATGTACACAATGGAGGTCATCATAAGAAGTGATATTTCAAAGTACTCTGCTGAAGCCTTCCACATTTAGGCCGCAGTGGCACAACAAAGCATAAAATGGTCAGAATCCACTATATGTTGATGGAAAAGAACACAATATGAACATAAAGAGATACCACAATGTTGAAGATAATAATCAGATGGAATCTTTCGATGAGAAATTATCCAAACAAATTTAGAGTGAGATGGTCTCATAATGTTTTTACGCAAGTTCCCAGTCCATTTGGTACCAAAGCTGGAACTCAAGGAGAAATAAAAATTATCCTAAATACTTTTAAATTTTTATTATTATTATGAAATCACAATTATAAACCCTATTTCCGGTCAAACAAGATGTAAAAGTATCACTCATGTGTATGCATGACTTACCACCCTGACATAGTTATTCATGTCATTTTTTCATTTCTATATTATATGGATGGGTATTATAAAAATATTAGTTATTATATATTAAATTTATAACCAAATTGTACATCATTAATGTTAATGTTATGTCTAATTTATCATATATGAATCTTTTAACAAATTCTAACATTGCTCATGTGTATGTTTGGACTACCATATCGACAATGCGATATGATTAAATTCCACCTATATTTTATTAGGATGGTATTAAGGATGGTTTTTAAGAACAGATATGTTATATATAAAATAATAATTATTCTGAAATGGGTTAATTTTTTACCTTTTTTCATTCGATTAGATGACGAATTAATGAATTTTTCAGGTGAACGTACGACCTATTACCTCCACAAAGGATTTAATTCATTTTTCTTCCTATAATGTTTTTAATGACTATAAATATTTATATAATGAATATATATGATTTTAAAACCATGATTAATTTTTTATTATTATGGGACAATGATAAAAAAATAAGAATGATACTACCAAACCGAAACATGTTTTCAAATCAAATCAATTATCACCCAGAATATTGATGTTATTTAACAATTATTAATAAAAAAGTGATAAGATGTTATAAATAATCATTCATGAAATGATAGATATATGTTATTGTAATACACATATAATAAATTAATATTTATTATTTATGAGTTGTTAATGTGAAAAAATAAATTTGATACTAGTGGTAAGGGAATTTTAAAATCAAATCACATTCATTAGGTTAAACTAAAATTTCATCGACATGAAATTTTATGATTGTGTGTGAAATAAAATTAATAACCTCAAAAATATGAAAGTTTTAATTTTTAAATTCACAATATATTTTCATTCATGAATTTTTATATATTAGTATTTAGTCGGGAATATATCTTTTCAAGGTCCATATTTCATAAAAAGAAATTTAAAAATATTTTTAGTAAACATAAAAAATTGAATAATGGAATTTTTAAAAATTTGTGAAATTTTATGAAATAGTATTAATGGAAATTTTTTTCCATTTTTTAATTTACTTATTGATTTTCTTTTTCAAAAAAAAATTGAAAAAATAATTTTTTTATCTTATACGATAGAAATATATTATTTTTATTTTCTGATGACTTAATGTATTCAATATTATTTTATAATCTAAAAAAATTATATTAAAAGATCATTTTTTACTTTTTAATTATATTGATATAAATAATGTATGTTCAAAATATAATAGATATTTTCATCTGGATTTATTTTGAAGTGATCATTTTAAAACAATTGTATCTAAGAAAACATTATATATTGTTAATTATGTTTTATTGGGGATATAATATTATAATAAAATTATTATAATTTCAACTAATGATTTATGATTTTTATGGAATGAAGTTTATTAATTCTATTTATTTTTTTATTTTATTTTATGATAATCTTTTTGTGAACACCATTTTTATTAATGGGTTCTGATATGATTAATGAAGTCTGTGTTTGGAGAAAACAGATGTATTATTTTCATTTAATGATGGGTGGGTCCTAAATCACCCTTTCATAAAATAAGTGAAGAATTATATCTTAGAAAATCAAAATTATTTTTATGAGTGAACATGGTATAGTGATACATGGTTGGAAGATGATGTATGAATATTTTAGTAATACATGACTTGAATAGTGAATAAACCTGGTTAAGTAAATGACCTTTCCTTCTATTATTTTCTACAAAATCATATTTTACAACATTGATATTATTTTCTATGATTATTTTTTTCCAAAATTTCCTATCATATAAAATTATAATTTTTTTATGGATCAGGTTCGTAATTTATATTTTGATTCATGTATTATGAACATCTAATCATTATTCCTTGAATCGTGATTATGGTATTTTATATGGATGACTGGATGAATAGCCTAAATGTCTTTTATTATTATTTTTGATAATAAACCTTTCAAGGGATGATGATGCATGCCTACAAGGCCCAAAGGCTTAAAGACAATTACATGACCCACATGTCTTAGAGAAAATAACACAGAAAAGACAACTTGGAACAGCTCCTCCCCAACACATGTCATGATATCAGTACTCCCCCTTCATATGTCTGGTCGGCTAGCTATCTTGTGCAGTGTTGCATATTCCCAGTTCTGATGGAAATTTTATATCCTCTCATTTTTCCAATTTTGGTTAGCTCTGCTTTAGTGAATGTCATTAACTTAATCTTTACCTAGAGCCATGTCCCTTGTGGACTGACTGGTTATTTCTCAAATTCATGTGGCCTAAATGACTAGGGGTGGCATGAAGTTATTGAGGTGCCCAGAAGTACAATATGGAAAACTAGTCTGAAGGAATTGGGAGGCCCAAAAGCCCTGGGGGACCCAAAGACTATACTAGTATAAAAATGGCCCGAATGTATGAATAGTTCCATCTTCTATAGTACCAAAAAATACCTTCTATAGTTCTAAAAAAATAATACTATAGTTCCCACTAATGTTCTACTAAGGTACCCTAGAAATATGTCTCCACCTGTATTTGATCTTAGGAATCTTTGATGCACTTTTTGATTCCTCACTAATCGGTATGAGGCTCATGGGAAGTGGGATGGTTTTTAAATGTTATCCTCATGTTGTCATACCCTAATGTTAAAAGTATACTAATGTATTAGTTATGTTTACCTTTAATATGAATCAATATCATTATTTCTTATGTTTTCCTTTCATAGGATATAAAGAAATATTTTTATTAGCATTACTAAATGGGAATATATTTTTTGGAAATGATTAAGATCATCCATAATATAAGAATATAGTATATCTAATATCTAAAGACACAAAAATTTTATATTTATGGAATGGATAATATTTTTATTCATATAATATTCTATATAATCTAGGAATGGAAATAATGGGTTAATATAGTTTCTATTTTAGAAGTGTTTAGATAATAATTAGAGATTAAGGTTAGAAATATTTTATGAAAACCATGGGGTTAAACTATATATAGAAAAAAATTCTAATGTTTTAATAACGATAAAGTGTGACCTAGTATAAAGATAATGTTTCATTTCATAAAAAATATGGTTTCATAAATTAGAAATCATCTCTCATGATTATGTGGATTACACACTATTATTAGTGATTCTCACATGTTTCTTTTTGTTTTTGGTCAACAGATAGAACCTGAAGGAATCATGTTAGAACCAAATGATTTGGGAAATACAAGGACTCCCTTCATGGGAAATCAAATGTTATCTGAGAAGGAATAAAATAACATGATTTCATTCTCAAAAAACTATCACAAGATATGAATCATGTAATACTTACAAATGATCTAATGGTGCTAGGGATTATATTGATTCCATAATGAGGCATCTTCGACAATATTTTAGTGGATCATATGGTCCAATAGTAGATTGGAAATAGATCAATACCCCTAGAAATATATTTTTGATCATCTAATTTTAGGAACACGAGTAATTCAATTTTTTTATATAATATAAAATATTATGTTAATCAGTGTTGGAATCATTTCATGAATATGAGGCAAAATGATGAGATTTACTCCATGGAATAGTACGAGTTTAAGAAATAATTTTTCTATTATTGAGTTTCTCATATGATTCTTATAATTATGGATAAAGTGTTATTTGAGAAAAATATGAGACTGGTTGTATGTTTTAGAACCTACAAGGAATATTTTACAATTCAATCATGGGATGATTCATTTATTAAACTCCGTTATAAAAAAAGGATTGACCGATTCTTCAGTGGATGAAATCCAAGTCTCCGAATGGAATTATGCATAAGAGATATTATAATATATTAAGAAATTATTTAATGTAAAATGTAAGTGGAGGTGGATATTATAGTTACCCATAAATTCCATCGTTCTGATTAGAAATTGATAATATAAATCATAGGTAACCATAAAAACCATGGAGAGAAGACAAATATTATTACTTTGTGTTAAATATATGGAATATAACCTAGAAGAACCTATCATAAGGGAAAAAATAAAATTATTAATCGTGGAAGGGATGTTCACAGAGAAATTTACATGAAATGTAATGGGAGAATCTTGAAAATGATTCATATATATAGAATACTATACAGAATGCACCACACACACTTTCGATAATTCAAGTGTAAGGAAAATGGTCGTCAAACTTAACAATTCCCAAATTAAATGGTTCCCAATGATGATAGATACCTTAAATTCCTTACCCAAATATAAATATAAAAATCATGATATAACTATTAGTTATATGGATTATGAGGAATGAGGGTTGGAATGATTGAGGGTTAAAATATTAGAATTCATGAATAATTTAGTAGGTATACTTTTTTGATATAATGAAACATCAATCGATTGTTACATTGTTGTTTTCCATTAACATTTTTAAACCATATGTTTCCTTATACAAGTATCTATGAAAATAGATTGATTTGATGTTTTTTTAAAACATAATAGAAGAATAACCCTTAATATATGAATAAAATAGTGATTGATTGTGATAAATAAATGTAGTTTAATCAATGACAATGGAACTGATTAATAATATGATGACAATATGTTTTATGATATCATAGATTAAATTTATAGAACATTAAATTTATGGTATGAGGAATGATTTTATTTTTTAAATAATTCATTTTTCAACTATTATTTTATGGAAATCCAAGTTACATCCACGTTTCAAGAGGACACCTGAAAATGGTTTTCACATGTTTGGTTTGTGATAATGTATAGCTACACCAATTTTCATAGAGTACCAGTGATAAATTATTATGGGAATTTAGTGACAATATTATGATTTTTTTGGATTTTAATCCTTTGGAATGTGTTTTTCACATTCAGTATGTTGATTCATGGATGATGCATTAGATGTTACTGTATTAGCTCAACAAATGAAGAGTTATGAATATTTGATAAATTTTCCTATCCATTTTTCTGTAGATAGAACAAATACCACTTCATCACATTATAGAACATATGATCCACTAGTTCCAAAGGCCTTATAATTTCATCTTAATTTCATGGAGTATGATATAAAGAGAACATTATATATGGAACAACCAGTGAGTGCAATTTTAGTATTGAAATTTATATCAAATATGTATTTTTTCTCAATGTATTAGGAATTTTTTTAATCCTATTATAATCATTTTGATGATATAAATGAACTATTTCAGACCTACTTTGTCTTTTGTATTATGGATGTCAACCATATATTAATCATATTCTCTGACACTCTATATAATTTCTTCGAGATTAGTTTTCCCTTATAAATCCATGTTTTTATCTTTTCACTATAATGAATCCTAGTTATTCATTACTTCGTGTAACCATTATGTTTGTGAAATTCCCTTTTTATGGGAAAGGTACCGTTTTACTATATGGGTTTTTATTGAATGTATCATCAAATGTAAAATCCATTGATGATTGAGATGAATTCACAGATTTAGTAATTTATTTAAAGGGTGGTATAATGAAACACTATGAATTTAATTTTAAATAGAGCATTAAAAATTTTTATTTCACTAATAGCTAGTTTTGCAAGAAACTAGATGTATTGATGAACAACATAATATATATGGATGTACAACCATAAAAATAAATTAGAGGACGTTAATATTAATAAGTATATTATAAAATAAATATATTGGTTCAACACAATAATAACATATAATTATGTGCATAGTAAAACGTAAAAATATTTTTAGTTGGTCGGTTTATTATTCAGAAAAAATAATTTCATTAAAAATGGGTTTTTAGAAAATTTTAGTTCTAAGAAATTACAAAAAATTTATTTATAAAAATTATTTTCATTTTTTAATTAATAATATAAAAATTATCTTAAAATTATTTTTTTTGGTATTTTTTGGAAACATTTATTTTTCAAGGAATACAGAATATATAGGTTTTTATTCAATGATCTATTTTCTATAAAATAAGTTGGAATGTAAAATTATGACTTGTTTTAGTTTGAAGTTTTTATTAGGAAATTTTTATTTAATGTACTCCAAATATTATTTTTAAGTGATTTATATACTAATTTTTTATAAAAATAGTTTATGTTTAGATTGGAATATTTTTTAAAACTGTTTTTCTGGGCATTTTATCAATTTAATTTTATAGTAAATCCTAAAAATCCTAGGATTTAATTTTGAAGTAAGGATTTTATATTGAAAATAATTATAAAAAATAAATTAAATATTTTCCTTTATATTTTTCCAATATTATTATTAACATTTATAAATTTTGTAAGCACAACATGGTTTATATTGGGTAATTCATATTAAAAATATAATGACAAGGACAATAATATTACCCTAAATCTTGTTATTACGTTTTTGGATGAACATATATCAACCCAACAAAATTATTATAAATCTATTTTTTAATGGAAGAATTCATATTAAAATAAATTATTTAATATTTAAATCAATGTAAGTCAAAAAAAATGTCACTTTATTTATCTTATATATCTCTTATGTGTCCACATGGGAAAAATATGGGTTGTTAATGATTATTAATGCCCATAATTGATATAAAAACTTACATTAATGATATAAATTTACTTCTGGATTTGTGGAAAACTTGGATGAATTAATTAAATTTATAATATATTATATAAATAAAACATAAATATTTCATATTCATAATTGTAATAATTATATCATTTTTAGCATTTTGTTGACCAAAATATAACTCCAGCTATAAATATTAACTTTAATCCTAATGTATTTATCAACATCATGGTAATTAATTTAAAATTTAGTATAAAGAAATTAGTACCATAAATAATTACACAATATTGATGTAGTAATTATGTTATTATAGGGAATATTAAATAATTAATAATAATATTATTATTATAAATATAATTTTATATAATTAATATCATCCAATAATTTTATAAATTTCCTCAAAATGTTATGGATATAATAAAATTTTTCCTTCAAAGATATATATTTTATATTTTTAAAACTCCATCTAATGAGTAGTATAAAAATTGAAATTAATGATGATTTGAAATTATTTTTATTCTATTAATTTATATAAATGTTTCAATAATCTATAATTCTGTAAAATAATTGGGACAAGAATTAATATGTAAGGATCAATTTATGGCTTTTTTAAATGTTTTAAATAAATTATTGACACTTAAATAGTATAATACATATTTTCATGATAAGTGTTAAAGGGGATAAATATAGCTTAGAACTAAATGATTAGGTTAATAAGGTAAACTTGATATTATGAAAAATTAATGTATTGTAGGATTTTGACACCTCATCATATTTTCATTGAAATAAATCACTTTTTTAGAAATATGGAATTGAAAAGTATTGTATATTATTTTATCATTTGGAGAGATTCGAATGGCGGCCCTCACCTATATTTTACATGGGTGAAAATAAGGATTTTATTATGAACATATATGATATATAAAACATAATAATTATTATATTAATGTGTATTATAATTTACCTTTAATTCATTCCATTATATGAAATATTGAAACATCATTAATGCATACCTAATTTCTAATGTCTCAGTAAACGATTTAATTCAATCTTGTTTATGTGATTTTGATAATTGATCAAAAATATTTATTTAATAAAGATATATTGTTTTTATAAAATGATTATAAATATTTAAATTAATTTATAATGATCAATGTATAACAGTCGATACTACCAAACGAAAATAGTTTTTGAAATTTGAAATTATCACCCTATAAAGTGATATGAATAACAAATAATTTATAAACTGGTGAGAAGATGTGATAAAAATATTATACATGATATGATAGATAATAGTATTTTTAATAAATTTATAATATTCACATATTTATTATATAATATATTTTAAGATGAAAAATGAAATTATATACTAGATGTAAGGGAATTTTAAACTGAATTTCCATTCATTCGGTTAAACTATAATTTCCATGATTATGTAATTTAACGATTATGTGTGAAATAAAATTTTATTACCTTGTTTTTTTTTCATGTCATTTTATTTTCATTTATATACAACACACATAATCAATTTATTAGATCAAGGGTCACTTAAATGAAATTATATTTGTAATGGTTAATTTCAAAAACACATTTTTATCCAAGATTCATTATATATAATAACATTTTGGGGAATATTTTCCTTTGATGTTTAGTTTGGTAAATTTTATTCAAATAATAATTTTAATATAATGATAAAATTGTTTATAGTAATTTGTACACATGTCTTAAAATTTAATAAATGGGTTTAAATGAATTTTTTCTTTTTTCTTTTCTAAAAGAGTTACATTGTGACTATTCAATAAAAATATGATATGATTGTTTTTTATCATATATAGAATGAATGAATTTTTATAATTTCATGAAACCCTTTTTCAGTAATGTTTCAATTACAAAATTTCATTATTCATAGAAAAAAAAATGTCTTCCTTATAAATTGTGTGACTCTATTATTTTTTCAAAATGGAATGGTTATTTTATTTATGTATTGTTTTCAAGTTATCATTTAAAATCATTTTCATTATAAGAAAATATTAACGTTGTTACTTATGATTTACTGAGGATATGATCCAATGACACCCTTATTATTTTTTACCAAAATGATCAATGTTTTTAATGTAATTTTTATGAATTTTATTATATTAAATAAGTTATGTTATTATGAAATGTTTATAAAAAACATTTACCCTTACAAGTATAGATATGATGAATGGACTATGATATTGTGACCTATATATGTATGGTATTAATTATGTGATATTTATAACCTATATTTATCTCCAATACAATGGGTAAATATTTATATCACATTAAATAGATGTGACGGGAAGGATGATAGAACTCGATTGAGTAAAACATGGATTGAAGATTATGTAAACCAGATTCAGTAATAGTGAACAGAAATGTGGAATAAACCCTCTTCAGTAAATGTATTTGTCCATTATGATAGTCTTGATATGACCCTAGACTAATCTGGAAATTACATTCTATGATTATATTTTTCTAAAATTTAATGTATTATAAAAATGTTAGGATATTATGGATAATTTAAATTAATTTTATTTTGATTAATGTCTTATTAAATACAAATTTTTATTCAATGAATCATTATAATGGTCTTTTCAATAAAGGTAATTGTTTTAAATTTTATGATCATGTTCTCATAACCCTATATTAATGTAATAATTATGTATATCTTCTTTCCAACATTACAAATAATTTGAACCTACCCTTTCTTATTTTCCCCTTCCATAGGTTATGAATAATGATTTTAAGTATGAGGGATAATGGATAATATATTTAAGGAAGATCTTAAATATCTTTAAAAAAGGAATATTTTATATTTAATATAAATACAATGTAAACCATCATAGTTCTGGAATGTATTACATTTCTATTCATCTAAATAGATGTAATATTAATATTGGAAAATATTGGGCCATTATAGAGTTGGTTAAGTATATATTCACCATAATTATGGTTCATGGTGAATGTTCTCTTTCTATGACCCCAATTTACCATATCATTAGGAAATCATATGGTTTTATGATATTTTATTTATGAACCATTATGAAAAATTTGAAAAGATAATGACCATACATGACCTCAGTTAAACCTAATGTATCTTGATTTAGATATCCCATAAATTTTATTTCATTATTTTCCACTCTGATTATAGTTTTTCATCATATGTTTTGTGTGATCAATCAACAAAACCCTTAAGAAGGATCTATGTTAAGGATTGATTTTATAAAAAATGTGATTATTATCAGAAACCCAATTGGTTGACATCATTCATGAAACATATTTTTATTACCCCTAATTAGTTATAATGATATATGAAAAACAACATGTATCTTATAGAACTATTGGGATCTCCAAAGTGGAGAGGGATAGAGTTCCATAAGGTAATATATGGTGGAAACCGTGGAGTATAGAAAGATAAATTTAAATCATTTAAAAATGTTAAAAATAATCCCCATAATATATATTAAAGGAACATCAAAATTATTTATTTGTGTATAATAATGGAATAAATCAAAACCTTGTGGAGGAAAAATGATGTTAGAAATAAAATAAATTTAACATCACCCAATGATACCATTTATTATTAAATGTGTTTTGTGTGGGGAATATAAGAATTATCTATGTGACTACCCAAATATAATGGTTATATCCAAGATCTTGGAGGCACCTATATAATTTCAATCATTGAAGGGGAAGGTTAAAATAATTTTCATTCTCGTATTTGATAAATATAATAAATGCGTTTTATATAAATTATATTCTTGTTATTGGAATCAGGAAAAATATATGTATTGATCAATTAGATTTTTTATTTAATGATTTTAAAGCATAAATTGAATAGTGTTCAAATCAAAGAAAAGTGATTTACTAGTGAGGATATATTCTCAAGAATAGATTATTAAGATAAATATAACTATAAAAAGTTTATTTACAATGGTTTATGAAATGGAATAATATTAGTAACCTTGAAAATGGGATTTGATTTGATTACTATGTGATTTAATTCATATTTAGTTATTTGTTAATTCATTTTTGGATTTATGGATTATATTTTCAACACTGAAATTATTTATGAAAAAGGTGTATTTAATATTTGGAAGCATGTATGTTTTCATTATATTTTTATGACGAGTTAGGTTATTACTCCATATTTGAATAATATATGATCAGTGTATTCAAAATATTGTTACGTGAAATATTTATATACTTTATGAAATCTAGAGATAAATGATTGATAAAATATTTTTGGAGTTTTGGGTTTTGAATTTGGGAAGACATATTTTTTTATTAGTATTCATGTATTCTATTTTTGAAATTGATTCGGTTGGCTTTGAAAGTTAACATAAGGTATTAAAGATAAATTTTTTCTATTTATTAATATATAAAACATGAGGAAATAATTTTGGATTGGATATATATTTAAATAAATAAGAAATTAATTATCATTATATTTTCATAATTATGATTTACAAAAATTTAATTATAGTGATTCAGGCCTGAAAAATTCATCATAAATATTCAATTCTCAAATTAGGTGACGAAGTGGATGTCCATGAAAGTGAATCCCAAGGTGATAATTTTGATTTTTTTTATTTAAAGGAATAATGTAATTATATTTTATCATGCAATCTATCTTGATAGTAATGTAATCCCTCATATTGTAAAAAACAAACTAAAAATTAAAATTTTAGGATTTTTTATTTATTTCTAATGGGATTTGAGTATTTTCACCCATAAATAATTTATGGTACTTTGGTTGTTAACATTAACATTACCAATATCTATATCACTCTCTACCATTCATTTTAAAGTAATCATCTCTTTTCTGTAGATATATTTAATATTATCCAATGTTATCTATATCCAGGAACATGAATATGTGATATTTTTAGTTACCATTATGTTCCCACATTCTGTTTTCAAGATCAATTTATTATCCCTATTTATGATGTGGGACTCGATAAAGGAGTGATCATTATATGAATTAAAAAAAATTAATTTTGTAGTTTATTTATGTCCCATAGAATGAAGTATCCCCAGATTTTATCTTATATTAATCATTAACTAAATACATTCCATTTTGAATGTTACACAAAAAAAATGATAAAATGAACCACATATAGTTATTTAAATAATCTTATGTTACAATTATATAAATTTTGAAATCTTATTTTTTAGTATTATCTTGGTTATATTTTTTTCTTAAATTTTATGAAAAATAAAATTTTATGGTGAATAGTGAAAATACCATTTATAAGAAAAATGTATTTTATTTTCTTGCAATTTTTAATAATAATTTATTTTTTGTTTTGTTTAAAAATAAATATTGTTTTATGTTGTTTAAAATAATTTCATTCAAACATTTTTGTTCAACATTATCTATAACACCCCAAACTTCCACAGTTTGTTTCCTTTTTAATAATATAGTAACATGTGTTGTTGGCAACATTGAGTTCAAACACACCACAACCAATCAATCTAGTGGTTTTGAATATTAATTTGCACTTTTTTGAAATTTTATAAATTTTAACGTTCAAAATGGAATTCATTTTGGCATTTGGAATATCGCAATTAGATGAGGGTGAATTTTTTGTATTTTTCTAAAATCACTCAATTGTGGATTAATAGTGAATGACATTGAATTAATATTTAAAACTGACAATTTATTTTAATTTTTTTTATTATATATAAATTAATTTTATGTCAAAATTTATACACAATACCAATATATGTTCGATGTAAGTAATGGAGTCATTTTATAATATGTTCAGATATATAAAAATTTTATCGAACCTTTTACCGTTTTTATCCACCTCCTATGTGCATTTGGAAATTTGCATAAAACATAATTTTACCGCTTCTGGGAGTTTAATTTCAAAAATCCAAGAGACACAGATAATATAATTTAGTAAAACATCACTCAATAAGATGAAAATAATTTTTGGTGAATAGTAACTTTTGAATTTTATTTACCTTAGTTAAATGTAAATATGTTAATTTAGCGTAGAAATGATTTCATAATTACCCTAAAATATGTATAAATTCTACTGGATAAGATTAATTTTACCAAAAAAAAATTTAGGAATAAAATTTTATCCTCATGGTCCAATTGGTTTATATTTGGATATTTATTAATATTTTATTTAAAAAAGAGCTAAAAGAGTTAAATTATGTGTTTAATAACTAAACCATATTTCATATAGGGCTGAACACAATATTAATTCGAAAATAAATATTCATTAGAAATCTAAAGAGTTTTCCTATATAATGGTATTTTATTTATAATATTTAGGCAGTAAATAATTTAACTTATTTATGACACAATTATGATGTAGTAACTACCTTATTAATTTAAGATTAATATAATTGATATTAAAAATATCAAAATAAATGTAATTATAGACTTTTGGTCAATTACCCTAATTTTATAGGATAATATGGTATTTTAGGGTTGATTAAATAATATTTGTTCCAAATAATCATGCTGTTATGATTTTTCACAAAACCAAATACTAAAAAGTGTCAAAATTGACATAATAGTGTTTTTAAAACAAATTATATATTATTAATAAATATAATATTCTAAAAATCTATGGATCAGCCAAAGGGATTAGATAAGGTTATTTATATTAATTATAAACCACATTGGGTTCTCTTGTAATGTTATAGTTAGTTCATTAACCATATAATATAATAATTCAAAGAGACATGGTAAATGTCAAACTATTTAACTAATAGTCAAAATTTCAAGATAAAGTTAATATGGTGACCCAAACCTGTATAAAAGCTATTAGTTGAGAGATTTTTGACACACACACTCTTTATCCTCGATATAATTTATTTTTGATCCATTAGAAACCGAAAATGAATTTATTATAAAATAATATTTCAAGTTTGTCTGGAATTGTCCCTCACCTCTCTTATAAAAGGGTACTTCCCCTTCTCTTAATTTTACACCTCCAATGACATTTTTCTTGGCCAAACCCAACCCAGGTATTTTCAAAACATTCATCCCTTCATCACAGAGGCCTTCCTTTGGTTAGATAGGCCACATATAGAGCCCTATTGATCAAATCAAAAGGAAGAACCCAAAAAAGAGGTAAATATTTCATCACCTCTTGCATGTTATTTTCTTCATTCACTTCCTATTTCTTTGGTTTTTCCTTTCTAAAATAATACCTATAGGTTATTATATAGATGGTGATGTTTTTATAAATATTGAACAACAATATTCATTATTCCTTTCATCATATGAATGACAAGTCACCATTTGTTCGTACGTACGGCTTAACATCTCCACATCATGGTGTAGTTTTTTATTCACACACTTCATTATTTGTAAGGGTATAATAATAAGTATAACTAATGAAAACAATAAATATAACCTATTAATGATTCTGTATATATGATATACGATCCAATTACATTCGATTCCCCATCAATATAATGATATTGTCGCTTATGTGTGTGTAAGGATTACAGTCTCCATGAACGCAATGAGATTCATTCTCCATCATAATCATTCTAGAATAATTTACATTTTATAATTAAAAATAATTATTATGAACATAATATCATTCTGTATATGAATCAAATACATCCTATCCATAATAAACAAGACTAAAATTACCAACCATATAATGGAAAATGAATTAGTTAACACCTGAAATGATGATACTATTGAAATATTATTAACAAAGCTATATTAGAGGATCATATATGATGTAATATTTATGTATATTGTTCTTAAATTAATAATAACAGTGTTTTAACAATTATAAAATAGGTTAACATACAATCTACTAAGGAAAAGTTCAAGGTAAGGGTTAATTTCACAATATCATAATTATCTGAGGTTGTTTATACATAAGTATCTACCGGGACCTCTTTAACATCCACATACGAGTTTTATTCAAAATGTATTTCAAAACATTTATACTATTTATCATACAATATTCTAAAGTATTATATACACTTATTTTACTTTATATGTTTCTAAAGGAATCGTTCTGTCATTTTCTAAACAACGTACTTTATGATATTATCGAAAAAATTAAGGTAAGAATGTTTTTTAACTTATACGGTGGGTGCAACTATTTTCCGCCATTATAACATTGTTAAATTTTCCCGTAGAAGAATATAATAATATTTTGAAAATAAAAGTTTTCTTTTATAATTATGTGATTTTAAATGATTTTAGAAAAAGAGATATTTCTCTCAAATATTTTTGTTTCATCTGTATCTACATCCGTTGATGGATTTTACTCTTTTTTGAAACAGATTATTTAGGATAAAAATCATATATATTGTTTTGATGGTTTTGTGATATGTTTTATTGTGGATGCGTCATTTTTATTCCATTCCTGGTTTATGTTCAACGTATTGACATTTTTTTCAAATTTTAAAATGAATATTTAGGATATGTTTAATTTTTTTCATATGAGGAATGTATTGGAATTAGCAAGTGATAGGTGGAGCCCGCTATATCTCCTCGATGCATTGGTAGGTCTCATGAGGCAAACTATTATCTTGGATCAAGGCCTTGAAAAAATATTATGTGTAGTCTTTGCAAAAGACCATGACTATGTGGTTATGAAGTCTGACATTATGCATTTCATCATTATGAATATGGCTATTGATATTGCATGTGATTATTCGACTAGTATAATATCAATTTGATTAAATAAATGGAATTATTTCATATTATATTATCCATGTTATACTAATGTTTATGTTTAAAAGGCTTTCATTTCAGTCTTATACATTTCCATTAATTTTTATGCTTTTTTATTAAAGTTTCTCCTATATTGTTATCCTTACTGAACATTTTTGTTAACCCCTTTCTCTGTTTTTTTTTAAGATGTAATGATGTATTTAGTGGATGGCCTGCATGAATAGGATAATAATATATATGTTTTTAAATTGGAAAATGTTTTTTTCATGTTTTTATTTCATGATATAATGTAAAACATATTAATGTATCTAGTACATCCAAGGCTACTAAACTAATCAGTCTTTCGAAACATGATTATTTATATCATGCCAATGTTATGTAATAAGGCACTGACTATAGGTAACTAGGGTTGGGGAATTATAGTTCTTATCAAAGGATGATTAGTAAAAACCATGGATACTAGATTTAGAAAAACTCTGATTAAGGAACACTACCCTATGATAGTCGTTGAGGATTAGTATTTAATAATTACCTAGAAATTTGGTACTATAGAGTTTCTGTGAGTATTCCATGCACAACACCCATTTCAGGATACAAGTAAGTATAGGCGACACTAAAAAAGTTGAACCGAGGGGTAAAACCTAAAAACACTACTTTGAGCTAGACTCGAACAGGAACTGGTGCACGACAACGGGCCTTTCTCCACAACTGGTTACGACACTCTCGGTATATTTGATTAAGATATTATCATTTTCCTTACAAAACATTATAATGGATTTATGATTATATCTTTCCTCAAATATTTTTTTTATGGTTATGGATTATATCCATAAACTGTTCAATTTATGTTAACTGCTTTACATGCTTGGAATTATCTGTTTGGATTCATAAACTAATCTAGTATATGAAATTGTTTATAAATGGCACATAGTGGAAGGAATTGAAAATATATAAACTTACATAATACACGTATGGATTTCCATCCTACTCAAGATAATTATAGTGGAGTTGGTGATGCAACTAGTGCTGATCAGCTTATCACCATACTGGGGAAACTCACTCAGGTAATGAATAATAACTTTACCCATATAATGCACCCTGATCCAAAACGCAGAGGACCAATGTTAGACCTCTTCATGAAACAAAAACCAACAACATTCAATGGGAGAGTAAATCAATTAGTAGCTAAGAAATGGATAAGTACCTTAGATAAAATATTTCACGCTTTGGGCATTAGAGAAAGTGAAAAAGTTGTCATGGTTGTTTATCGCCTTATGGGAGATCCAGATCAATATTGGCCATTGATTCAAAACACAAAGGAAGATATTGATGTATAAAATATGGAATGTATGGTGTTTAAAGATATTTTAATTAAAAAGTACATTCCTTTTGACCATCGCGCGGATATGGAATAAAATGTTTTGAGTATGATAAAAAAGGAGGATGAGAATGTCACAAAATATGAGGCTAATATTACATGGTTAGAATGGCATGCAGCAGATTATATACGTAACCCAAGGAGTAATATTGATCAATTCTTTGATGTGTTAAAACAATTTCTCCAGCAAGGATAAGTCTCATAATCATTTTTATAATACGAATATATTGTCTCATGTGATATAGAAATAGAAAACAAATTCTCTATGTCTTGCGACTTTAAGAAAATATGGAGAAGAAGAGATCTACTGAACACTTTAGAAATGGAAATAAGGGAAAAGGGAAAATTTCAATGTCCATCCTATGCTAAATGTGGGATGAAAGACCCCAGTACTTTCCAAAAGGGAGTGTGAGTCTGTTACAAGTGTGGTGAAAAATTCCACCATGCTCATGATTGTAAGTGGAAAAAAGTTTTTGTCAATGTTGAATACAATAATTTTTTTATAAAAGGGAATTATGTAAATGTATTTCCTAAGCTCCAAGGTGACATATATCATAAAAGGCCATGGGTGAAAGGAAAATCTTATGCGATCACTACTATTGACGCTGAAGCTCCGAAGGACGTGGTGGTAGGAAATTTAATGGTTTAATCAAGTTTAGACAATGATTAATTTGATTTTTTCTCTTGACATTACTTCATATTTTCCCAGTTTGAAATTGAAATTAGATATTTTCAATTTGATATAACAAGGGAGTTGTTAGTCAAAACACCGAAGGGAAGTATCATCAAAACCATGTTTTGTGTATCAATTCCGAATAGAGAATATAAATGTTATTTTCTATTGATCTCATCGTCATACCAATGATTGAATTTGATATAATCCTCAAAAGGGATTCTATTTTAGACCATGAAAGAAAAATTTATTTTCAGAAGAAGGAGGTTTGAATTTTCCATGGCGATAAGGAGTACCTTATCATTAGAGCAGAAATGTCACCACACGATTCTAATCTAGATCCATCCCCATTAGTTATTCTGAACTCAATTCTTTGGGAGGAAGAGAATGAAATAACTATGGGTGAGGAATGGAATACAAAAATAGAGAATGTACCTATTGTGCAAGAATATGTTGATGTGTTTCCAGAGGATCTAGCTAGACAACCACCAGAATGCGAAATTTGAGTTTTCCATTGATTTAATTCCTAGTTCAAGGACCAAATCGAAGACCCATTATAGAAGGGATATTGTAAAGTCAGTGGAACTAAAGAAACAACTATAGAAATTGAGTAATAATGGATTTTTTCTCCATGGTGTTTCTCACTGGGGAGCCCATATTCTTTTTGTAAAGAACAAATATGGATCTATGAGGTTATGCATTAACTAAAGAGTGATCAATGCTATAACAATAAACAACAATTATCCCCTTCCTCACATTGATTATTTACTCGACAAACTTCATGGAGCACAATATTTTTCATGGATTGAAATTTTATCTGGATATCATCAGTTGTGTGTAAAGAAGGAAGACATTTTGAAAACAACTTTTTGAACTAGGTATGGGAATTACAAGTTTATAGTATTGCATTTCAGATTAAATAATGAACCCTATATCTTCATGGATCTAATGAATATAGTTTTCAAGGAACATGTTGATGAATTTTTAGTGGTATTTATTGATGATATATTGGTATAATCTAAATTATATAATAATCAGGAAAATCAGTTGAGATTTATTCCAAAGTCTCATAGAAAAAATGAATTATATGGAATTTTTAGCATGTTTGAATTCTCACTCCAAGAGATTTATTTTCTTATACATATTGTCTTTTTGTATGGAATCTCTGTTTATCCTTCAATGACGAAGTAAATCCCAGAATGGCCTACACCGACAAGTAGAACTGAGGTACACAGTCTTATTGGTTTAGCAGGTTATTATCAACGTTTCATCCATAATTTTTCATGTTTTTTTATCCCATTAACGATTCTCACATGTAAAGGGGTTAAATGTTTTTTTGGGAAAAAGAGAGTGAAGAATGTTTTGAATAAATGAAGAGAATATTTCTAAATTATCCTATCTATACAATACCATCATAAAATTATTGGTTTGATATTTTTGGTGATGATTCAAAGAAAGGACATGGTTGTATCCTTATGTTTAATGATAGATTTATCGCCTAGGCATCATGGCAGCTAAAAATTAATGAGAAAAAATATCCTACTCATGATCTTGAATTATCAGCTGTAATCATTTCTCTAAAAATATGGAGACACTATCTCTATGTTGAAAATGTGATATTTATACTGAACACAAGTGTATGAAGTATATTTATTCACAAAAAGAACTCAAAATGAGGCAAAGACGATGGTTTGAACAAATCAAGTATTATGATTGCACAATACACTACCACCTAGAGAAAGAAAATAAGGTAGAAGTTGATTTGAGTAGAAAGTATCATGGAGTTTTGAACAATAAGAGTTGAATGGGATCTTATTTTAATGGATCTAGTAACGATGGATATGGGAACAACCATAGAAGGTGAAAAAAATTTCAAATGGTTTCCAAATCATCTTTACTATAAAGGTTAAAAAGTTCTTAGATAGGTGGTGAGGTGTTTTAGTAGAAGACTAAAGATGTGAATGATGGGAGATTGAGTGAATTCATATATGATGATGTAATATTTAAATTTGGGAAGATAATTTGTGTTCCTAACAAAACTGATTTAAAAAGGGAATTGATGGATGATGCTCATAGCTCCAGTTTCTCTATACTCCCTGGAAGAACCATTATGTATAGAGATTTCAAGGAACATTTTTTGTAGGACAAAATGAAGACGGAGATTACTGATATTGTGTCAAGATTTATGGTTTTTCCACATGTGAAATCCAAAAGAAACAACAGAGAGTATTCATGCATCCTCTTCCCATACTAAAGTAGAAATGTGAAAATATTATGATTACTTTGCCATGGGGCTACCAATGTCACCTATATGTAATGATGATATACATGTCATTATTGATTGTTTTACCAAGTCATCACATTTTATTTCTATAAGAGAAAATTTACCACTTGAATGTTTGGAAAGACTATATTTTAATGATGTTGTAAGACTCCATGGTGTACCTCTATCTATTGTTTCTGATCATGATCTTTGTTTGACATCAAGATTCCAGAAAAGGATTCCAAAATCCCTGGATACTGAACTTTATTTGAGAAATTCTTACCACCCTCAAACCGATGGACCATCAGAATAGACTATTCAAATAGTAGAAGACATGTCGATATCTTGCTCACTTGACTTTCATGGTATTTGAGATCAATATTGAAATTTGGTAGTATATTATTATAACAATAGCTTCCATTCAAGTATTCAGATGGCACTATAGGAAGTGTTATATGGAAAGAGATGTTGCACACCAAATTGCTGAGATGATGTCCATGAATGAATATTCATAGGCCCATAACATGTTGAGGAAATGATAGAAAAAGTTAAGGTTTTACAAACCCACTAAAAATATGCACGAAGTAGGCAGAAGATCTATGATGATAACTGAGATAAGGATTTGGAATTTCATGTAGGAGGTCATTTTTCAATGACAGTATCTCTATGGAAGGAGATATATAATTCGTTATGAAGGGAATATTATTTCCTAGGTACAATGGACATTTCAAAATACTAGAACAAATTTCGGTTTTAGCTTACTGTTTAGTAATGTCGCCAAGTCTCTCCAATGTCCAGGATGTGTTCCACATATCACTTTTGAGAAAATACATTCTTGACGTAACCCATGTACTCACCTATGAGGAAATTGAACTGGAACCTGATATGTCCTATTTTGAATATCCTTTCAAGATTCTTAATACCAGAGAACAAGTGCTGAGAAACCAGATGAATCGTCTGGTAAATGTTCACTGGAGAAACCACAAGATGGAAGTGGCAACTCGGTAACATGTGGAAAAAATGATGAAGAACCATCTGAATCTTTTTATGATGTAATATTCTATAAATTTTGAGTGCAAAAATATTTTATGGAGGGTATAATGTAACACCCCAAGTTTCCACGGTACGTTTCCCATTGAATAATATTATAACTTGTGTTTTACGCAACTTCGAGTTAAAATACACCACAACAAATCAAAATAGCTGTTATGAATATTAATACACACTTTTTTAATTTTTATACATTTTATATTTCAAAATGGAATTTATTTTTAGATTCATAATATTGAAATTATCATAGGGTGAATTTTTG
The DNA here is from genome assembly GCA_963277665.1 of Viscum album. Lineage (NCBI taxonomy): Eukaryota > Viridiplantae > Streptophyta > Magnoliopsida > Santalales > Viscaceae > Viscum > Viscum album. The sequence goes on from OY728130.1 coordinate 810,166,315, forward strand.
GTATTTTTTTGAAAGCATTCAATTTTTGATGAATAGTGAAAACGACAAAATTATAGTTTAAAACCCAATATTTATTTAAATACTTATTTATTATATTTAAATTTACTATATGTGAAAATATATGCCTAATACCTATATAAGATCAATTTAATTTATTGGACTCATTTTATAATGAGTTTAGATATTTTAAAATTTATCGATCTTTTTACCGTCTTTTACCGACCTCCTTGAAATATTCACAAATTTTCATAATACATAATTTTACCACATTTAGATTTTGAAATTTAAAATTCTAAGAACAAATATTTATATATGTATGTAAAATGTGGTTCAATAATATGAAAATAATTTATAGTGAATAGAAACTTTTGGCTTTTATTTACCACATTTAAAAGTAAATAGGGTAATGAATGGTATAAATGATATCATAATTACCCTATAACATGTTCTAATTCTATTGGATAATTATAATTAGACCCAAAAAACCTTATTAATAAAATATGATCCTTTTTGGTCTACATGGTTTTGATTAGGTCATTTATTATTATTATTTTTAAAGAAGAGTTAGAAGAGTTAAATTCAATGTTTAATAATAAATTTTTTTAATATATGGCTAAAAACAATATAAATTTGACTATACATATTAATTATTAAGATAAAAATATTTCCTACATAATTTTTTTTATTAATAATTTTAGACTTTAAATAATTTAATTTATCAATGACACAATGGTGATGCTTTAATTACCTTATTAATGAATGATTAAAATAATTGATATTATAAATAACCAAATAAATGTAATTTGGGACATTAAATGAATTAAACCAATTTTATAGGTTAATATGACATGTAAGGCTTGGTTAAATAATATTGTTTGAAGTAATCATGCTGTCATGATTTTCACAAAAACCAAAAACTAAATAGTGTCAAAATTGATATAATTCATTTTCTTAAACAAATACTATATTATTAATTGATATAATATTATTAAAAACCTAAATATCATCCAAAAAATATATATGAAGTTATATATGTTAATAATGAACCACATGGAGTTCTCTTGGCTTGTTATAGTATGTTTATTAACCATAAAATATAAAAATACCATGAGACATTGTAAATATCAAACTATTTAACTAAGAATTAAATTTAAAAGATAAGGTTAATATAGTGACATAAACCAGTCTAAAACCTATTTTTTGAGATTTATTCGACCCATACCCACCATAGCCTCTAAATAATTCATTTTAGAGACATTAAAACCGAAATTGATGTTATTATAAATTAATATTTTATGTTTTTTCTAAAGTGTCCCTCACATGTCTTACAAAAGTGAACTTCCCCTTCTCTCAATTACACACCTCCAATGCCATTTGGCTTGGCCAAAACCAGACCAAATATCCTCCCAAATTTCCTAATTTCGTACTAAGTGCCTTACTTTGGTCATAAATCCAACATATTGTGAACTTTTTATCATATCAAAAGGAAGAACCCAAATAAGAGGTAAATATTTCATCACATATTTCAAGTTCTTTTCTTCTTTCACTTCATATTTCGTTGTTATTTCCATTCTGAAATAATTACTCCAATTTATTCAATATAATATGATGTTATTATAGAAATGGTACAACCATATTCCCTGTTATATCCATCGTATTAATGGCAAGTCACCATACATGCGTACATACGACTTATCATCTGCACGTCGTGGTGTAGTTTGTTATTCAAACACTTCATTATTATGGTGGATATATTAATTATTAAAACTAATGTAAGTAATAAATATAACATGTTAATGATTATGTATATATGATATACCATCCAATTTCATACGATTTCACTATCAATATAATGATAGTGTCGCTCATGCGTACGTACGACCATCTCAACATATGCGATGAGATTCACACCCCATCATAATCATTCAAGAATAGTTTTCATTTTATGATTAAAAATAATTTTTATGAACATAATATCAATATATATGTATAAAATATATCCTATCTATAATAAACATGACTTATGTAACAAATCATATAATAGAAAACGAATTAGGTAACACCCGATATGATGATACTACTAGAGTATTATTAACAAAGCAATATTAGAGGATCATATATGATATCATATTTATGTTTATAGTTATTGTGCAATTTGATAATGATGTTTTAACTATTATACAGAAGATTAACATACCATTGACTTAGAAAAAGTACATGGTAAGGGTAAATTTCACAATAACTTTATTATCCGATGTTTTTTACATAAGTATCTATTGGGACATCTTTATCATCCACATCTGTATTTTCATAAAAATGTATTTCAAAACATTTTTTAAATTTAATATAAAATTGGTTAAAGTCATTTATAACCTTATTTGAACTCATCTAATTTGAAATGAATCTTTCTGTAGTTTTCTAAAAGGTACTCTATGGCATTTTTGACAAAATTAAGGTTAGAATGTTTTTTAACATAGACGATGGGTGTGGATATTTTCTGCCATTAATACATCGTCAATTCTCCCCTTAAAAGATTATAAGAATAATTTTTTAGAAAATTATTTTATTATTATTTGTCAGAAATGATTTAAAAAAAGATATTTCTCTCAAATAGTTTTGATTTCATCTATGTCAACATCATTCAATGGATTTTACACTCGTTTGAAATTGATTCACAATGATACAAATAATCAATATTGTATTGAAGGTTATGTGATATGTTTGATTGTGGATGTGTTATTTTTAGAATATTCATGGTTTATGGAAAAATTTGTGACATTTTGTCTTCATGTTTTAGTACGAATGTTAATTATATGTTTAATAATTTTCATATGAGGAATGCATTGGACTTAGTATATGATGGGTGGAGCCCACTATATCACATCAATTAATTAGTATGTCTCATGAGACAATATAGTATTTTGACACATGGCTTTGATGAAATCTTATTTTTAGTCTTGGCACAAGGCCTTGACTATGTTGTTATGAAGCTTGGCATTATGATTTCCATCATTATGAAAGTGGCAATTGATATTACATGTGATTATTCTAGTAGTAGAATATCCATGTGATTATGTAAATGGAAATATTTTATTTTATATTTTCATATTATGCTGATTTTTTTGTTTAAAAGGCTTTTTTATTAGTCTTAAACATTGCCTTCAATGTGTATTCATATTTATAAATTCTTCTACTATATTGTTATCCTTACTGAGCATCTGAGGTCACCCGATTCTATGTTTTATTTTTCCAAGATGTGAAGAAGTATTTAATGGTTGACCTACAGGAATAGGTTAAGGATATAAGTTTTTTTAAATAGGATAAAATGTTACTGATGTTTTTACTTTATTTTTTAATGTAAAACTTATAAATGTATCTAATACTTCCAATGCAATAAACTAACAATTCTTTCAGGACACTATTCCTTGTATCTTTCCAATATTTTGTAATAATGCACTAACTCTGGGTAACTGGGTTCAGGTCGTTACAATATCCGTGATATTTCATTTAAAAATACAATTACATATCATATGCATTTTTTTTTAAAAAACTTTTCATATAGAATTTAAAAATAATTTTGTAAATAATATTTTAAATATATAAATATATAACTTGATAGAATATATTCCATATTTATAATATTTAGGTTTATGTTTGATAAAATTGTCTCTATTATTTTTTGGAATTATAAATTATAATAATGGTAAAATTTATGATGTGAATTGAGGGTATATAATTTCATTAATAAAAAACAAAAAAATAATGTTTCAGGACATTTTCTAAAAAATTACATTATTATATTTTATTATCCCATTTCATTAATAATTATACAAAAAATAAATTTTTTACCTATTGATGGAATATATTATAGATTTTAGAAATTATAATATTTTAGTAATGGATTATGAAAAAAATATCATTGTCTTTATTTTAAAAAATATTATATTTTAGTGCATGGATAAAAAATATTTTCACTTATAAATAGATTAATTTTTATTTTATATTCATAGTATTGAATTTTTAATCTCCAGATATTAAACAATTACATTAAATATATGCACAATGTGGACATATTATTTCTTCAATTAATAGATACATTAAATAAATTATTTTTTAAAAATTGAAAATGTAATATAATATGATTGAGTTACACATTACAATTATTTTTATTACTATATTGATTTTATTTTTTAAAGGTTTTATATTCAGATTCCTCTTCAATCATTTTGTTTTCAATGTGAAATTAAATATATAGTTCGAAGAATGAAATTAATGTTTTTTTATTATAAAAAATATTTTATTAAATGATTTAATTAAATAAAAATATTAACCCAATCCAATTGAATGATATATGCAAGAAAACATCATTAATCATCAACTTATGGATCATTTTTTATTTTTTGTAATATATATTATCCATAAATGGTAGAAAAGATTAATATAGTTGTAATATTCTGATGTGTAACGAGGTGGGTTCAAAACTAAAATATTTTTGTTAAAATGAAATCAAAACATGTAAAAATATATTTTTAACATAAAAAAAATAAAATATCAAGTATCAAAAATTTTATGAGAGATTATTATGATTATGGAGAGGCTATATTTCATCTCTTTTCCATCTAATAAAAACTAAAAACATCATCCATGAATATGTAGAACAAGTCTTTTCTATGTAGTGGTGTATATTTTTAAAACCAGAATATGTTGATGGTTATAAAGATATAACATATTAATTAATATGATATATATGATAGAATTAATTTTCCTAAATTATAATATCATATATGCATTCATAACTCCCAATCCTTTGGATAATTAGAACGTCTTTATTGCATATGTGGGGACTAAAACATTTAAAATGTGATATGAACAATTTTTTTCATTTATATTTTTTAGAATTGATAATAAATATATATATAATAAATATTTAAAATATATATGAAATAATAATTCTAATTTAGTAGTGAAATATTATTTACCATTCTAATATTCTATTCATTACAAATTGATAGATCATCAATTCATATGTACGTCCTACCGTATTTAGGAATGGTGAAATTAATTTATCTCTCTACAAATTTTATGGATGAATATAATTAAATATAAATATAACTATTTTAATAAAAATATAATAAATAAAATTATCATGAATATGGGACAACTACAAGTATTTATGGGCCGAAAATGTTTAAGGAAAAAATAATGGAAATAATTAAGTTGTTTACACTGAAAAAATTGATAATAATATTGGATTGTAAAAATATAAGATATAAAATATTATAAATGGATAATATATGATATAATATATTTTAATATTTTTATTTTATTTGTTTATAATAAATATAAATTTATCATATCAGATGTAAAAAACAGATGAGGCTAGTTGATCATGAGGTAAGGTGTTTCATATTATAAATTTTTATCATTGGGTAAAATAAATTTACTATTGATTGTGAAAATATTATTAGTAAAATTGATTGTGTTTGATTTAATAATTATTTATAGTTTTATTTTTTTGTATTTAATATTTTTACACACAATAACTCGATTTATTGACTCTCAATTAAATTATATGATCTTTGAAAAGGATTTCGTCACAATTTCCACTCCATTGAGACATATGTGCAATTATCCACTGATTATTATGGTATATATAATATCACATTTAGGTAACTAATAATTATATAAATTTATTACTAATTATTAATCATTAATTTCAATTTTAATCTCTAAATGGGATATAATTTTAATGTTATAAAGGAGTTGATGATTTATTTTAAAATATCATTTTTTTGGGATTCAATTGTAATTGTTGATGAAATATTATAATATATCATTTATTACTCAATATATATTATATTCCCATGGATATTTATGTTTTTTTCTTGTTTTCTAATAGACTCCCCTTTATTTTTACTTATAATAGGAAATTAAATTTTAAAACAAATACCTATCATATTTCACTATTTGTTTGGGTATATTATCAATCTATATACAAATTTTGAAAAAATATTTTCTAAAAGTCCTTTATATTTACACAATGGATATTTTAGGGTATCCATAAATTTTTATAATGTTTGAAAGGAATATTTATAATTTTTTCAAAAATTGTAATTTTTCTTATTTTGAAAAATTCATAGAGAGTTTTTTTCTAATTTATACAACTTTAATGGACTTTCCTATAGTGGTACAGTAACAGACTCTATTATCCCAAACCTACTCCCTTACATTATTAATTATTAAAAAGATACAATAAGTTGCATCAAAATAGACTAAATGGTATAGTATAATAAGTAACTAGATACAAATTTCAAATTTCCATTACATTTAAAAAAATAAAAAATTATTTACTTTGATAAAAATATTATTCCCCATAGAAATACCAAGAATATCATTCATAATATACATATTTTAATACATGTAAATAAGGAAACATAATACTGGGGTGATATCAAATGATTAGTAAGGGTATAAATATAGTTGAAGTAATTATAAACTAACATATAATATTTTAAAAAGGTGATTAAATAATAAAAATTACATTTAGTCTTGATCCTAATAATAATATGTAAGGAATAAAATATAACCACATAATTTCATATAAAAAATCACATGAGAAGGAAACATAACCATGAGTATTTTAATAGTCGAATAATCCCATGGAATATTAATGTATAATATTATAATGAGAGATTTCATAATATGGTCCATAATAAACATACCATCAATGATTCTCCCAAGAGACCATACATAAACGGGTAAGGCTTTGTTCAATAAAAAAACTATTTTTCCTCATGAGACCTAATGATGAATCAAGTGGCTATATCGGGCCCTACAAATCACATACTATGTCTAATGCATTCATCAGGTTAATGGGGATAAACATAACCAATACAAACAATCATATTGAAAAAACAATCTTAATAAGTGTGGCATATATGATGATAGTCTATATAATATAATATTGCTTTTTGTTAACAAATTTGATCAATATCAATGAATCATAATATTCAATATAGGGTGTTGATATAGATAAAAATACTGTAATAAAATCACCAAAAAAATATTTTGGAAAATACCCATTTAAAAGTTATTTATTTTAAAAACACTGCATAATTATAAAATAAAACTTTATAAAAAATAAATAATAATTCTATTAATGGTTCTTTTAAATCATAATGGTGTCTTGATGGGGGGGATCCTATAACACCACATAAGTTAGTAAACATAATTCTATATTTTTTTGGAAAAGTCTCAAAGAACATTGTTTTATCTCCCCCAGAAAGTGTATTCGGGTTCAGAATCACTACTTATGGGTAGTTTCAATTGGATTTATTAATGGAATCGAAAACATACAATGGTGATTTATCCAAATGTACCTTCTTTACAAATTCATTTCTCTATTTTGTTTGGACATATGATACTTAATAACATACGTCGGTTTAGAGGATGGGTGGTAAGACACATCACACCATATTGGGGGAATTATTTCCTACTTTATTACTCTTATAGATTTGTGATGTTTTAGTGAATAATTATTAATTCACCAAGTATAATGTTTGTTTCCCATGGGTTTTTCAATTAATAATTTTCATGTGGTAAATTCATATTCATATCTATGTATTCATGGATCATCATTAATAATGATATCCCCTTATATACAATTTTGAGACTCTTTAAACCGTTGTTACAATAACACTGGGTTTTAAGCCTCTCATTGGGGCACTCTAGGTTTCGTAGTTATATAGGGAGACAAAATCATTTTTTATGTTGGTAATGTACCCATAAATGGGATACCTATAAATCCTTGTGAAAGGAATCAGAACCGTTATATTTTGGTGCTGCTTAATGGGACTCATCATACAATTTATGGTCGTGTGATAAAGACCAAATCATAGAGTTTAATTTCATGTGGTAATGAAATCATTGAGGAATGTTCACAGTCAATGATTTGTGTGGGAATTATTTCTATGAATACTATAGTACCTGGAATTTATATGAGATTATATGTTGGATCAGACCCCTTTGGGAATATGGCCTAGGGAGAATACGATTGATTTGGAGTTTTGGTTTTGAACCTCGAGGAGGTTTCCTACATTCCCACTTGTATGGGTATCAAATCCCATATAGTTTGAGGAGTCACGTAAGGAATAATGACTCGTTGATATGAATAGCTTTGGGATTACTCCAAAATATGATTCCATTGTAATAAGTTCTATGAGTGATTTCTTAACTAATGTAGATTTATGGGGTCTTAATTCTGGTATTACTTTTAATAAGTATGCTAGGAATAAAGGAATTGATGTTTGATTCTTGAATAGGATATCCTGTGTGAACATGACCTGGGTGGATGATTCTTACTTATCCTAATTATGGGGGGAATCGTAGATATCATAGTTAAAAAATGAGGGATTATGTGGATGTTATGATCATCATAATTCTCTATGCCCAATTGATTCATGCTTAATGTGAGAAATGAGAGGATGTGAAAGATTCAACAAACCAAATTTTTTATCTTCTGTTGATGGAAGAGGGTGGTCCTATGGTGAATGAATCCTAGGTGATTGTGAGATAAGGTGTTTAGAAATGGAAAAATTTATTTTGAAATGAAATTGAACGTTATTTGATCCAATATAAAAGGTGAGGGGCTTTCACCAAGATAAATGCACTAGAGGATCTCAGAAAAGGAGGGAAAATAATCTTTTATTGAATGGAAAATAACATGTGACTATCACTCTCCCTGTTGGTAACTGGAGGCTTCAGGTCATAGAGATGAAAAGCAGAGGTCAGAGTCCCACCCTTATAATCCATGACAGGGAATAACCAAAAAATATCTATTGCCTAAGGATTAACGTTGTTTTAGATATAAAAACCTTTAAAATCCCAAGTATCATGACTCATATAGAATAAAAATGTGGGAATCCTGTGACTGAAGATATATAAACACATATAATAGACACACTGATGTTCCCTAGCCAGTTGTTTGATATGTGATGAAGTTTTCGTGGAGGCTTCAACTTATCCCCCTTTAGATAAGAGAACCAAGGAAGGATATACCCTACCATGAGTGGACTTGAATATGGTTTATATAGAGATATGTGTAGGCTCTGAGTGTAACTATGAATAGTAGCTATACTATATAGATATGTTAGGGAGGTACGGAACACAAGTATGATACGTAGGTGTGTCGTGTAAGGCCTAGTGAAGACTAAAAATGTTCCTAACACATGAGAACCAAGCCAATAAATGATTTAAAAGGAGAACAATGATGAAACAAATAGGTGAGATATAAATCTAAACACATTGATTGTCTTCTGGTGTCATTGGGAGAGCCCCACATAGGTCCCTAAAGAAATAATCCTTGCGTAGGAAGATTATTCTTTAATGAATAAGGATCCTTAATCAGATTTTTTTGTACTTATATATGAATGGATTTCAATCATTCCTATGCCATCTAATTATATACTCAATCATGTTTTAGAGTGAAACCAGAGAAACATTTATGTACCTAGGTGAAGGAGATACAAATTAAGAGCATGAAGAGTTCTATATTTTTTCAATAAAAATGGTGGAGCCCAAGAGTCCTATTTATAGAAAAGTGGGAGGGTAGACGAAAATAGTTAATCGGTGTAGGTATGCCACATATAACCATTGCGTAGCGGTATTGAAATTATTGTAATGCAACGTTGTTATGTGTATTTCCTCTATATAGGTCTGTCATGTAGGGCCTGCACATTGGGCTATATAAGTAAAATATGCACTTTGTTTCTTGATGGGGAGGTATTCCATGAAGGTTTCCAGTATAGATCCTTGGTTTAGGTACCTTGATCTTTTCTATGTTCCCATTATCTTCATCATGAGAAATTAAAAAATCTAATGGAATTATTTTTAATATTATTTTCTTTTAAAGGAGATTCAACAAATTCACCCCCCGGGATTGGATCTGATTGAAACATTGGTCGAGTCTTAAAGAATGAGAATGTGGAAATGAGTATGAAGTAAATTATAAATAGCACAGGTATGTGGCATAGCAATGTCATGTTGGTCTGTGGCCTTACTATATTTTATAGGTTAGCATCATAGCTATATCCTGCATGTTTTCTGAGTAGTTCGAAGGTGTCTATAAATAGCCATGTACCCTTATGATTTTTATCACATATGATCTCAAATTTTATTCACTCATAGCGTATCTCGCTAATAAATCCTTGTTGTTTAATGCACTCATGTAGGTCCCTTGAACATTTCTATAGGAAAAACCATTTTATGTGATAGAGCTATGTTTAAGGATTTCACCAAAGGACATTCACTAGGATCTTTGTCGAAGGACCTACGCAGATCACCTTGTCTAAGGAAATACAAAACAAATTTCCTTATCCAATTTCATAAATTATATTGAGTTAAAATTTCAATGTCCATAAGTCAAAATTACAACCTAATGGGGGGAAACATGGATATTATTTTTCAGAAAATGGTTCACTTGAGGACTACAAGGGAGAAAGCTAAAGCCTAACCAAATTAGTTGATGAAAATTATTGGACCAGACTCTTATGATTTTGTTGATAGTACTCTCCCTGGGTTGCTGAATGGCTTGATTCCATACCAACATGATTATCCATGAAGCCACTATCTAACTGTGTAGGGACATGGTATTTTTCAATATTCCCTCATTCCGGCTATTAAGAGATACAATCCAAATATTATGTTTCTCCAATACTCTAACATTCATTTCATCAATATCACAGTGATGGGTATACTTGTTAATGAGGGAAGAATCCCAATTGGGTACATCCTTCACTAAAGTGGTTGCACCCCTGATATAAAAGATCATGTTATAGAGGAAAATCCACAATTTATTTATTCAACCTTCCATGCTTCTCAAATAGACTAGTCTAATGGTTGGAAGGATGATATGAACATTTTTTATTGATGAGGAATTAAACTTGAATGGATGTGGGAGTTTTGGGTATACCGAACTTATGATGAATTCTGAAAAACATTAGATGATACCATTTTTGAAGATTTATGGAACTTAAAAACGTATGTATACCGAAATGACTTCATAAATGTATTTTTAAACCTATAGAGTCTGAAAAAAAATATAGTTGACACATGGTTAGGATGGAATCATCTTGTGGGGTGTCTACCAAATATATGGGATTCCCATTCTTAGGGAGATGTATGATGAATTAATTCCACCACTGACATCATGGGATTATGTCACTATGATTCCTCCATTGGCTCATGAATTATTAAAAATAGAAATGAAATTTTAGAATTAAATTAATGATATTCATGCAAGAGTGTAGATATATGATTTTTCAGAATAAATAAAGTAGAAAGGTCTTTCCTGTGGATGTCCTACCATTTTCCCATATATGAATAATCAAGGTATTTTAGGCACACACTGAACCACATTAGAGAGAAGTGACTACAAATTCCGGGGTTATAAATTCATGACTTATATTGATACAACTGTATGTTTATCCATCTATATTTCCTTGTGGATATGAATTTACATTCTTCCAGTTGGTGAGTCCAACTAAGATGTATAGCTAGACACTTTTGATATTCCAGCCAAATAGGTAGAGGGGAAATATGTTGGGTCAGAATCCCCTGTACTAGAAATAATGTATCATTTATTTCTGTATTAGTACACTTGGAATGCTCCATTTAGACTTTTAGGACTATTTCAAGTGTTGTAGGGTAGATTGTAGCAGATTTTTCATCATATTCAGTGTTTTATTCAGTTAGTGCCCCCAATGGTTGATTTAAAAAAATTACATAAATTCCCTATGATTCAGCCTCGTAACCTAAAACCTGATGTAGTTCTGAGAGAACTAAAGGCATTAAGAGAATTCAGCTTCTCTCATTTTGGTAACCCACCAACATGACCATTTTTTGATGATGGTATGGAATAAAATTACGAGATGAGGGCATATATTATGGAATTTAGGGACAATGTGGTATCAAATATTACTTATGGGGAAATCGTTTGTGATGATTAGATTTATTATAGGTTTTACCACCAGGTCAAACGCTATCAACAATCTGGCACTTTTCCTCCAAGGTATGTTAGACATGATAATCCCCCAATGGTAGTGAGAAAACTGTGGATTTTTATTGCTTTAGAGACATCTAAATTGTCTATTATGTTACACCCATCAGATATATCAATTGTATTAGAAGTTGGATATTATAATTCTAAAAATTAATCATACCTTCAAGGGGCTTCAACAAAAAAAAATACATTGTTTAGTGGCCATGAAAACTATTGTGTATAACAATTTTGGTAAAATCTCTACATCCAACTATTATGTAGCTTCTTTAAGAGGTTTATAAACTTCAAAAAAAATCTGTAGATGATCCACTAAAAAGGAAATGATTATGGAAACACTACCTCTAGCATAGAGAAGATATAGTCATCATCATTAAAAGAAGATTCACATCCCATCTATTGATAAATATGATGAAGAAGGTAGGCATGAAGTGGATTTCCAATCAGTGGTTGTTGAGTTTTCTCCACAGAAAACCAAATCAAAAACAAATTATGTACAGAAAGCGGAAATTCACTATTGGGAAATCATGTTTATTAAACTCATGGATTCATGGTAATTCCTCTATAATGGATTTCGAATAATTGATTTGGGTGATATTAATGAACATTCTGATTGTTATTTGCATAATAACCTAGCTGATGTATAATAATATATTTCAAGGCTAGAGAACATAATATATAGTTTAAATGACTATGTCCCGGCCTAAAAATGAGTATTCTATATAATGTAATGGGGGATACATGAAGTATTAATTTTTCACCCTGAAGATGAATGATAGATTTATGTTATTACTCAAAATGTATTTCCCTTTTCATTTGTTTAAATTCTACTTCATCATTGACCATAATTGATCTAGGTGATATTGAATTGTGCATCATGAAATTAGTGTAGTAACCTTGAGATAGGTTTTCGAGTTGCCAATGTATAGTCCTCTAGGATCCCCCACTAACACATTAGATGATCTATCAAAGTCTCTAAAACCTTATTCAGGAGTGAAAATCATGACTATGGTAATGGAGACAGAAAATCATCATCCACTACCACATGTTTCTACTGCCAAGAGTAGTATTTCCATCAATCCACATGCTTATAAAAAGAAACTTAATAGAGAATTGAGATTGTCTTGAAGTGTACATAAAAAAATTAAATATTTCTGTTTACCTATTGTATTAACACGTGAGTGATACACCTTGGTGACCTTGTTCATTTTCTCGAATGATGTAAATCTATTTATTCTTTTAAGGGATAAAAAACTATTCTTTCAATAATTTTGTAGGACACACCATGAAAATCAGATGTTCATGTTGAAGAATTTGTTACCTTAATATGTGATGTACCAAAATAGACTAATGTATATTTTTTGGTTTCTATATAGAGATAGAAATAAAATGGTAATGTCAACAACATATCTTATGAGTATCAATTGTTTTTAATAATCTTCTCTTCATAAATCCTAGATTAGTTTCCCCTACCAATGCATCTTGTAATAATAAATGTCGATATTCCCATTGCACTAGAAGGATGGAATGAAAATTCTGTGAAATCTGAAGCCAATACCGGTGATGATATTAACTTGTAAAGACTTGATGACATTGAACCAGTTTAAGAATTTATGGAACAAAATGTCATTGGAGCCAATTTGGGCATTGAGAAATGTCTTTTGATACCATAAATGGCCAGGATACTATAACATTCAAGGCCAGATACTCTGAAATGATGGAATCCCCCAATCAAAAAAATTGAAATTTAGAGTTCAATCAAGGAGTTTGGGGACTTCCAGAAGTAATTCCAAGGACATGTAATCTCATTATTTAATTTACCACTCATAAAATTTCTACTTTTACATTGTACATCACATCAAAATTAAAGATATACAATTGTGTTATGAGATAATTCTAGGAAGGCCCTTCATGAATGGGTAATTCCACTCAATCCTTCTATTGATGCAGCACAAAAAAAAACATATGAGAAACCCATGTTTGGAGACACTCTAAGGCCATTGATTATGGAATTTGGGAAAAAAGGAGAATTACCTTTCCCATGAAAAATGTGTTCAATCTACTAAAGGTGAGAAAACTGGGGATGAATTTTATTGAGAATGAAACTTATTATTGTGTTAATGGTACTGAATTTTTATATCATTCTCCAGTTCTTCCATTCCATTGAAACTAACAATGATTCTATTTCACCATTTTGGGATATCAGATCCCACAACATGATATGATGATGAAACATCTTCATTGGATCATACATCAATGGAAGGTGAAGCATCATTTATTATGAAATAAGTATATCAAAGAACATCAAAAAGTGATTTGATTCAAGAGTTCATTGTACTCTATGGTAGTGACATGTATTTATATTTAGATAACCAGGATTCTATTGTCGTGGCATGTAAACAGACATGGCAACAAATTTGGAAGATAAATAGTGAGAATCCATTCGATGAGTTTCTTTAAAATTTTTGAAAACACCCTTCAGTATTTTTGCGTATTGGTTTTTAGTGTATTTAATTATCTCCAAGTCTTAAATTAAATGAATGAAACAATTCAACGACAAGAGCATGAACATAAGTTGCAAAAAAATTTGAAAGGTCCATATAACATATTAATGGTGAACATTTATAAGCTACAGTAGATGAGGAAGAGGAAAAATATAGCATGATGTCATTGGAAATTGGACAAAAGATTATAGAGGCAATTGAGGAGATGATCCATATTTAACAAAAAGTGGGTGTTTTTTCCATAAAGCTTGATCAATTGAATCAAACATTGTGTGAAACCCTGTTAGTAGGGGTATCTGCTATTTCAATATCCAACGAAGCACTTTGTTAAGAAGTGGAGGCCAAAGATGTTCAACTGTCTCAACATAAAGAAGAAGCTGATAAAGATCATGAAGCTATTCAAAATATGAAGAGTCGCCCTGAGAGTTTCTATTAATACAAGATATAGTGGCTCAATTTGGTGTATGTTCCTATGATTTTACCTTATGAAAAAAATAATTTTTTTGTAATGATATATTTATTCATTAATGCTTTTTTCGTAATTTAAATATCTAAGGAGATTTTTATAACATCAAACCATTATGTTAGATAATAATAATTATAATAACATGAATGAGGTTATCAAAATTTTCTACTTATGCAACTCGACCTAGTGATCATAGTTTTATTTTTACTGGGGTTATATACACCATCTCCACAATCTTACTATATTTTGACTTTTAATTGCTCAATATTTCCTAAAACATACAATATGTAGGTCTAGAGATCAAATAGTGAACTTTTTTCTAGGGTTTCCTATGTGGGTATTCAACATGCTGAATAATAAGTCTCATTATTTCGGTAGTTAATGTTAATTCATGATGGAATAATATGGCTATTATTTATGATCAAATGGCATTGACCATAAATTTTCGTATTAGATCCCAAAAAGGATTTGATGGTTGGTAAGGTCTTGATATTTTTAAGATACTTATAAGGGGAATATTGACTCTTGATTTTTTTTCTATTAACCAAATATAAAATTTTATTTATTGAAATAAGAAAACTATCTTTCAAGGATAATGTTTTCATTTCATTACAAACCCGTTACAGGGGATGTATTATGTAGGGACTACTTGATAATATTCTACATAACAAGACAATGGAATCCTTTGACTTAAAGTCCCATTATATAAAAGAGTATTATGCATTGGACGTTGGGTAATGTGATTCATAGTCATGTAAAGGACCAATTTAAGAATTCTAACTTTCTAATGGTGATTGACAGCGGGATTTAGGATTTGGTTGTCTCAAGGCCATAGTGGATGGCTAAGCCAATGAATGATAAATGATAATAAAGGGGTTATTTGTTACCACATTGGCTTTGAATGGGGAAAATAATTCCTCCATGAATGTGATATACATATATATATATATAATAAAAATAAATTTAGAAAGGGGAATTTTGGATACTATAATGTGCAGGCCAAACTCATGCAACATGTACCTTATGTTGTGTAGTTTCACGTAATGCTGCAAGGACAATGGAGAGATTTAATTTAAGGTATTTAGCTTTGAAAAATGGTTTATGAGTCTCCAATTTATAGATAATTTTTCTAGAAGCATGCTACCTATTTCATGTATGAAATGAATAATTATAAACTATGATTTTGGAATTTTGGGATCCAGAGAATGGCATGGGAAAAATCAATAGGAATTAGAGGAAGTTTTTTCCAAGAATTAAGTTATCAATTTTTGATAAACCTGTTATCGGGGATTTATCTTTCCTGGACAACTGGAGAATATATTCCATAAAAAAATATTAAAATATTTTTACTAACATACCTATTTTTTAGGTGACTTATGTTTGGAAACCTAATGTAATGAACTGAATAGTCATGCAAAAGAGCTCTTGGGTATTAAAATTCCTATTACAAAAAACACAAGAATGTTTATAGAGATTATGATTTTCCAAAGAAGATTGATTTGATTATGGAGAAAGGTAATTTAATGCAGAAAGTGTATTTCCAATCATTATTTCCATTGAAAAAGAAGAAAACGGTTCTGTAAAATGGTCTGGACCAAACATAGAAAGTGGTAGATCTTTTTTAAGTCCCAAGGCTAGGGAAAAATTGTAGGAGAAATTGATGATAGGTGGTAAAATAATCCATGTTTATTTCAATATGATTTGACCACGTAGAGGGGGAAATTGTTTAACCCATTTCTTTTAAAGATTTTAGATCAAGATAATGGTAATGTGATAAATATACACTAATTTCCACATTATGATAAGGATTCTCATATGCTGACATTAGAGTTTGGCGGGGAAAGAAGATTATATTACCAATATTGAAGCTACCATTATTTAAAAAACGAGTTATAGGGGTTGTATTATGCATTGAACAATGGGGAATATTATGCATATCCAAACAATGTCTTCTTTTTACTGCCATGCCAGTTATGTAGGCAAATTTTGTAGGGAAACCTAGAGGCACATACTACATTGTGAAGAAAAACAGATCCTAGGTATCAAAAACTCTACAAATTGAAATTGAAGAATGATTATGAAGATCAAAAATTATTCCTGATTTAGAGTGTGAAATATGAAAGGTGTGATTATTAATTCATAGAATAAATATTAAAATCAATATTGTCCAAGAGTTTTTAGTCCAATGAATTGATATGAATCATATGTAAAATTTGAATACATTTTGTTTCCATGGTGGGTTGTATAAAAAGTGGACCCAAAATAAAGCCACCCTCATTTATTGTTAATTTTATGTTAAGGAGAAGTAAAAAATTAATCTTGTAGATGGGATTAGGAGGTATGTTATAGTATTCATTGAGTATCTAAATGGGATGATAATGAATCCTAATGCAGTTCTTTGGGTACTTTCAGTTTAATATCATGCAGCAATGACATTATGTTTTGTCATTTAGAGTCATGCTGTGAAGAAATGATGTTTTTATAACGTGAAGAGGAATGTTGTGGATGGAATAAATAATTGAACCTAGGTGTCAATACATATATTGTTGAAGTAAGAGGAAATCCACACATAGTTCTTGAAGTTGTTCCCCATATCAATCACGTTTTGATGTGAGGAACATGGATTTTTGTTTTTGTGAGCGAGAACAAGATTGGAGATCTGGGCATAATTATATATCCCATTGAATTGAGAATCAATCAATACATTGTTCATCCGAAAATCATTACCACACCAATTGAGTTTTATGTGAGATAGGGGGGATTCTAACAAATTCTAGAATAATGGGTAAACATTATAAAACAGATGATATGAATATCAAGCCATATATCTTAAATGATTACTCTGTATAGATATGGTTTATATATAGGATGAAAAATGGAAATAAATGTCATTCTAGTTTTGGTTGGGCCCATGGTTATAGACATCTCTATACATCTCGTTGGAATGATAATCATGCCATACATAGTTATTAAAAAGAGGTATCTATGTAGTTTTCATTAAAACAGATGGAGAAATAGAACTCTAGTGACACTAAGGATTAATAATGATTTGAGTAATTTAAGTGCATGGAAGATACTTATTTTTTTAAAGAGCCACATGTAATTCCAATTACTGTTATCTTATGGGGTTTCATAATGTTAAATGAAGAAGATGTTAACCCTACAATTTATTTTCATGTATTGAGGAAAAATGATGTAATGAAGTATAAAGTTGTGTGACTAAGACAATGATTCTACTCATTTTAACATCATATAACATGGACACTTGTGGTTGTTTTGTATTTTAATTTCATGCAACTAGGATATTACGTTGTGTGATTACAAAAAGCAATTCTTCAAAAATATTTCATTGGTTGAAGTTCTAATAAAGCATCCATCCATTTATAGGAGTTAATAAGCTCCATTAAAGTAGAAATTATTTTCGGAATAAGGTCTTTCCCACGTTGGCTTAAGAATTGGAGGATTCATTCAAATTATCAATGCTGTCACGAAGACTAATACCAATTTGTCTTGAAGAAATGTGTAGAATAGAACATTATTATTGAAATACACTGTTTTGGAGTTCTGATAGGCATAAAAATTGTGTAATGTTTGCAATATCATTTCATATTATTGTTCTAGATCATCAAATCATTTCTAAGTTTCCTTTTCACTAGACAATTGATAATAAATTTGCATCTTAGAGTGACGCCATTTTAATTTTAATTGCGGAAACTTCTTTTATTTCATACACCAACAAATATGGATTTTCTAGTGTGGTAGTACAGGTAGTAGTCTGATAATACCATGAAGTATGAAAAAGATTAACAATAAAAGATTTATTTTATTTATCCACCATTTTAATGAATATTTTGGTTAGGTTCTTATTAGAATACTCTATATGTCTATTGGATGCAGCATCATAGTGAGTAGAATGATTGGATTTGATGTTATGCTCTTGATATAAATTATTTACCGCAATAAAATAGAAATTTTTGTCACTTTATATGAATATGTTATGAGGTAATACAAATATGTTAATGATATAAGTTTTGAAAAAGATAACAATGCTTTTGGACATGACTTCTTTTAGATGTATTGTCTTAGCCCAATTAGATAAGAAATCAATAGTTGTAAGAATATACATGAACTTCTTAGATATAGCTGGAGGATAAGGTCATAAAAAATATATTCCCCATGTATAAAATGCCTTAGATTATTTGGATGTTTGTAAAAACTCTGGGTTTGATGAGTGAAGTTGGAATGCACTTGGTCGGGGTAATATATCATGTTGAAATATATGCAAACCTGCATCATTGAAGGCTTGAAGCATCCAAGCCTTCATATTTTTTCAGAAGCCCCATTCCTAGACTGGTGATCACCACACGCTCCTTATTGTAATTTATTCCAGATAGATATAGTTTTTTCTCCATCAATACACCTAAAGGTGACACCATCAAAGTCTCTTTTGTGTATGATCATCTGGTGATATGGTCTATAATAAGGAGATAAATTGGACACTCATCACCGAACCTATAATTTTTATCTCTATTTGGTGGAAGTACAATATTTTTAAGATATTATTGGATAGGTGTAATCAGTCCCATAGTATTACCATATGACTGTGAAATTTGGCTGATTTCATTAATTTACCCAATCATAGTTTGAATAAATAGTGAAACCATGCGATAATGGGAAACACTGATTATTGAATAATTTATATATGGATCATATATGGTTGTGGTTGCATTAGAAAATTTATTAGCTTGGGAATTTTATGATCGAATGTCATAAGAAACTTATGGATCTGAGGGAAATTCATCCATTAACCATTGAAAGTAACAATACAAAGGGATTGATTATTCATTTTTGATACTGTAATCCCCATTGATATATTTGATTATTAAATATATATAACCTTTCACATTAAAGTGTTTTAGTTGTACCTGGATTTCCAATTTCAAGCCTATAATGAGAACATGATATTTTGCCTCATTGTTGGTACCACATTCAGATAACAGAATGGAATATGAAAACATTTATTTGTTGTGGAGATAAGAAAAATTCTTATACGATCATTATTGAGATTAGGATTTTCCAATCACTTACCCGTTGTACTTTTGGGAGAATTATAAATGTATATTTCCTTTGATTGGGTAATATCTCTAATAGAGAAGACTTAAACATCTAGAAGATTAGTATCCAATAATGTATCTTATTCATATTGGTGTTCACAAAATAAATATGTCATTTCTTGGTATTTTATTACTTTCTGGGCACCAAAATGATATCAAATTGTTGAAAAAAACATCTCATCATGCCAAACGTCAAGTAAGCAATATACGACTGAGGATAAATTTGAGTTGGTTTTTATAAGATACTAAATAGACATCATGATTTTTCAGGTTGTCACTCAGTTTATGAGCTATAATGATTAATAATGAGAATATCTTCTTGATACTTGAATATCGAGTCTCTGTGTCTTGCATGGTTCCACAGAGTCATTAAAGGCTACTTTCATTCTCATTATCATACTTTTTTCAATGAAGGCACCCAATGATCACTCTAATGTAATCACATTGAGAATAAGAGTCATCCCTTTAAAAGATGGTGTTAATAATAGAGGTTTCAAGAGATACTTCTTGAGGTTATAAAATGACTATTGGAAGACTTCGGTACATTGATAAGTAATTCCATTAAACATTAATCTGGTGAAGGGAAAATAGTTTCCTTCCAAATAAATGATAATACATGGAATATATGCCATGTTTCAATAAATTATTCTTAATTACATGAAATATAAAGGAGGTGTCATTCCATGAATTTCATTTTTATTCTTAGGATCATCTTCTATGCCATGTTGGAAAAAATAAAATGTTTTTATGGTTACCCTGAAATACAATTTTAAGGGATTCATCATCGAATTATGTTGCTGATGATTACTGAAAATGGTCACCAGATCTGTAAGGAGATTATAATGTTGTCTTTATTTAACCACCATATCATCCACATGACATTAAAAAAAATTTCAATGGAAGTGTTTGAGGATATGGTTCCTGACACGTCCACACATTACACCAATATTCTTTAATCCAAAGGGAATAACCTGATATAAAAATATTCCATGAGGGGATCTAAAAGATTTATATTACTCATCTTCTAGGGTAATTTAAATATTCTTATACCTAGATATTCCACACCCGAAGGAGATATATTCATAGCCAATTGTTTCATCAATCATATGATCTAGGATCAGAACCAGAAAGTCATTATTTAGAAAATTCCGATTAAGATCTATGAAAATAATGAAAACACTGATTATCTATTATTTATTTTTCACTAAAAAAATGTTGGCCAGACATTTGTGACATTTAACCTCCCTGATAATATTATAACAAAAAATATTTTGAAATTAATCTTCAATTTTAGAGGTGTGATTTTTTTGTGTTCTCCTGGTGTGCTACTTATATCTTTGAGGATCTTTTGGGAAACCAAAATTATGATTGACCATGTCAAGATTATAGCCTGGAATTTTTCTGTTATTCCAAAAAAATACATATCAGTATTTCTTTATAAATTATGTATGTATATCATTCTTTTTAGAAGTAATGGCCTCACAAACTAGATTGGTGAGTGGATCTTCTTCAATACCCAGAATTATTTATCTGAGATCATCCATAGTGAAATAAAATCTTACCACATTATAATTCATTGACTCATAAGAACTATAGAATCAAATGAAAAATTAAATGCTATAAAGATATATAGATTCTTGATATTTTGTTAATGGGTCTGTAAATTTAACCTAATAAATAAATATGTGTGGAATAACAAATGATTCAAATACAACTAAAAGTGAGATAAAAATCATTTAACATTGGTATTATTTTGTTTTTATGAATTTAAACCACCTTTATAATGGTTTATAGAGTGTTAATAATTTCAAATAGAACCATATAAACATTTAAAAACCATATATTATCATATTATATAATTGCATATCACTTTTATTAAAGATATATCATTATTATCCTTGATTTTGTTGTTATGTGTTTCATTTTATGAGCATGTTTTTTCTTGTATATATTGATTCTTGTCTGTAGGTTATAGTTTTTTTATATCCAAGATTATTTAGACATCATATATATCCTAATTATTCATTCATTAGAATTTTATAATCAACTGTAATGGTGAACATGGAAAATGAATCACATCGCATCATGGAGGTGGTGGGAATTATATACCCACGAGTGATGATATCATCACCATATTGGTCAATGGTTAAAGAAGTGGATATTATATTAAATTCTAAAAAATAAATATTATTTCATAATTATAATATATATATAGATATATTTACAATAATTATTACAATCTATGTA
Source organism: Viscum album (assembly GCA_963277665.1). NCBI lineage: Eukaryota > Viridiplantae > Streptophyta > Magnoliopsida > Santalales > Viscaceae > Viscum > Viscum album. The sequence continues at coordinate 810,188,701 of OY728130.1, forward strand.
ATGTGGTGATGTACAGAAAATTATTCTATGATGTAGAGATGGTTTTTCGAACAAAGGTACACACAATACTTTTGTTTTTCATTGAATCGATAAAATGTGGAATATGGTTGTTTCCTAATCATAATAAAACCTCATAATACACATTATTTTTTATTTATTATATTTTATTGGTAAAAACACATACTGAGAGTGTAAAAGAATAAATTATCATGGATGCGCTAGTAAAAACAATTACCTCCTCTTTAATAGCATCCATTTAGATATATTCATAAAGGATCTAGGTAAGAACTTTTTGGAGGAAATGTAAAACAGTAAATTTTATAAGGTTTTAGGTAAAAATGGTAGTTTTTTGGTAAATGTAAAAGTATTAATGTTGTTTGAGGATCTGAGGTAGGTGGATATCTTTTACAGTTGATATGAGTGTCACTTATGATAAATATTAAAATATTATATGAATAATAAATAATTAACACTTCAAAATTGATCAATAGTGATTTATTAAGAGTATAATAAATAAATATATTGAATAATATCATAATATAATATTTATAAAATATTAGGTCACATTTATTCCATTATCATTTGATTTTAACTATTACATAATTTCTTTAACTCTTACCATGGAAACATGGTTTTTTATTATTTTAATGATTTATATTAACTAAAAAATATATAAAATAACAATAAATTTATCATTTAGTAAATTTTATAAATTATAAAAATAATTTTTAAAAAATTTATATTTTTATAATATTTATTGAATTTAATTAAATTTAATTTATTCTAAAATATTAGTAATGTTAATTTTGACACTATTCATAACAATGAATTTTACATATTTGGACCATATATTTTAATAAATCAATAAAACATAATTAAAATGAATAAGAAACATTAATGACATCAAATATCTAAAATTATATTCATTTTGATACCTTTAATATCATTTATTTCATAATTCCACTAATAAAAAAACTATTACATCATCATTGTGCAAGCATTTAAGGTAATTATTTATTCCATAAAATTAAAACTAAACTACTCCTTATTATGTTTAATATTTAATATTTAAATATAAAATTTATAGTCCAATATATCTCATATGTGACAACATATTAAAATTTTTATGTTGCAAAAAAAACACAACATCTTTGACATTTATTTAAAATAAAATATTTTAAATTGTATAATGTCATACAAGTGGCTCCATAAGTACATAAAATCATTTCAAGGAACATTCTGGTCGAAAATAACTCATCTAGTAAACTTTGGATTGGTTTTAGGTTAATGTTAAAATATTTATCTTCTAATTTTATATTTATTTTCCCCATTTACCCATAACCATAATAATTATAATTTTTATGTTTACTATACATATTTTATTAATATAATTGGGAAATATTTACCAAATTTGGGACTTATTATTACAAATATGTTATATATTTTGATAATTTAAAAAACATAATTGGATAAAAATAATTTAAAATTAATTCTGTAATTGTGGTGAGAAAATAGCGTTTTAAAGTAAAAAATACTAAAAACATCAGAATGTTTTCATATCAAAATTCAATATTAAATTTAGAAAAAATATATAAATACTATTAAATTATATAAATATTATCTAAATATTCTATAAAAAAATAAAAATTAATATTTATCATGATAAATTACTTTGATGACAATGTTGTTTTCAATTAAAATTTCCCATCTTTTCACTATTTATCAGTGCTTGAAACTTATTATAAAAAATACCAAAAGGCATCAAAAGTAAAATTTTATGTTTTTCATTCATATAATAATGATATTTTTTAAAATATAATTTATAAAATTATGAAAAAAAAATCGAATAAATTGGTCGATTAAAAGGTTTTGAAGCTACCATTTTATAGAAACATTTTTTCCCATAAAATTGGATTTATTCTTTTATCGTGCCTAAGAATCGTATAATATGAATATTATAAATTATATTGAATATATATTTCATGAATATAATACAAAAAGAATTATTGAATTATTTTATATACACAGTTGTTCATATTTAAATAGTTTATTTGAAAAAATATATATTTATTTATTTTCAGAAATGTTTTATTTTAATTTATAATTAATTTTTTACCAATAAATTAATTATATATACATTTGCATACCATAATATCATAATTCATATAATCCTAATCATACAACCATTCTAACCTCTAGTGTATAACTGTAACAATTATATTTTAATATTTAGTTGTTTGTTTGTGATTCATTTTGTTGTATCTTATTCCTGATCAAACACAGTGTTTCCTTTAATAAATTTTAATGTAAATTCCCCATCAATTTAATAAATTCTATCCTCTCAATTTTTCTTCAGTCTACATAACTATTTTTTCATATCGAAGTACTTATATTGAAATACCACAATGGATAAAATGATTAATAAAACATTCACATTAAAAGAAAGAATGTTAAGCATAGATAGAACTAGAGATAACCCAAACACGGGTTCCACGTAGGAATACATGGACATGGAAGGAAAAAAATAACAATTTTTATTGATAATTTTATTGAAATCGTCTTGTGAAAGCTAAGAATATGAAAACTATAAATCTATGTTGGATTAAGAGTCACTTGATTTGATTGTATGAAAAGTAAATGGATAATATTTTGGTTTTGGAATAAAATTTCTAAGGATAAAAAGTTAATTTAATTAATAGTCTAATAACATAAGGAAAATTACTTACGTAATAAGTACAGTTTCATTGATTAATAAATTTCCCCCACAAAAACAACTTTTTCTCCAACTAGTGAGTATTTATGATGAGTTTTTCAAACAATAAGAATTCAAATCATCCTCTATGGATGAAAAAATTCATAAAAGTATACCAATATATTCCTCATGCCATTATACATTTTGAAGAAAATATCATTGGATAAGAAAAATTCCCCCAAAAATAAACCATTATATGATGAAAAGGAATGTTAATTTAAAAACAATCTACAGTAATACCCACAATTAAACATATATCATCTATAAAATATATATCCATCCACAATTATATTATTTATAAAATTGATACCCAAAAAATTATAATAATTAGATCACATAGTCTTTAAAATAACATTAAAAACTGTTAATGTCTCATACGAAAAAATTTATTTCTTATATAACATAATGTCCATGATATGCTAACCGTTTCCATTAATTAACTAATTAAACATTGGTAAATATTAAAATCATATTTCACTCCAAATAAAAATTAAAATATTATTCCTCCAAAATATTTATAGGTTAATATTATAGGATTCCCATAATGGAGAACACATTTCAAAATAACATTACAAATATAATAACCAAATCACATTCCAATACAAGGGTTATCTATTTGATAAAACAATTTCTCTAAAATGTAATTATCCTCTTTTTTATTATACTGTTGACCTAAAATGTGTCCTTATAACAAGGATTTCACATATTCTAGTGTTTGTCATTTCACACTTGTCACACTTCTGTTGGGGGTGCAAACCCCACATCCCTTCCAGATGCGACAGGTTGTCACCTAACTGGATGGATTTCCTTTTCCTAAAATTACAATAATATAGTCTATGAAAATGTTATAATTATTATAAAAATAACATAAATTTATCCAGTATTGAAGACATGTTTTGACCATAAAGTTCATCTTATAAATTTCATTATGTATTCCTCATAATATGAATACACATAATTTATTTAAATTCAATGATCATATTAAACCTAATAGTTATATTTACCACAAAACATATGTCCACAAAGATCAAATGAATTATTCCTCATGTAACATTTTTTCACAAACTAATCCAATTGGTGGTGTTCTATAATTGATGTTTTATAAAATCTAGTTCCCAAGGATTCTTATATACTTCCTCTGATATCAACTACAATGAACAAGACACCATTACCCTAGAGACGAATCCTTAATTTATCAAATTGTAATATGATATAGGACATCACATGTAAATGGTCCAAATAGTTTAGTAATCTTGGTAAATAAGATACATATTTGAATTTCAAATTACATATTAAACAGAAAACTAAAAAGTATTTCCTTTGAGAAAACAATTATTCCAATAATTGTAAAATCGAATATCAGACATTTTATATTTCATGGAATTATTGGTGAAAATGAAATTGAAAAATTTTGTGAGATAATATTATGAATAACAGTATACATATAAAAGACACTATAATAAACAAGCATAAACAATTTTTGAAATTATTTTATCTGAAACACATTCTATTTGATAAATTATTAGATCATAATACATATGGAATAAATTATTTTGTCCCTCAAATCACTTAATAAGACAAATTAATTCCTTATATGATAGTGTTGAAACATAACCGACATGAACATTTATATTGATAATACTAGCATACGAAACGTGAATATATTAACCACAAATCAGGAATGATATAAAAATAACAATACAATGTCATAGATGATCATAATACATTTAATAATATGCGTTAGTGTTCTCAGAGGACATTAATATCAATTAATAATAATATTCAAAAACTGTGTAAACATAGTTGATTATATTTAAAAAAGTCATTGAAAATGTATTGAGGAAGAGACCACTTTTCACTTTTAGAAAATCATGTATTTTTTAAACAGTGAAATATAATGATATGTGTTTTTTTAAAATTAATTACAAAATGTGAAAAATGATATTTTAAAAAATAACTATTCCTGAGGGAGGGAATATCCTTGTACTCTATATAATTTAAAAAAAATATTCCTTCAATATTTGTGTTAGAAATGAATAATAACCCTTGTTTAGAAAATCAAAAAACATAACATTTGAATTAATTTTTAAAAAATAAAACTTGTAAAAAATAAATTTAAAAATTATGGGATAATATTATATAAAATGTTTAGAAAAATTTAGAAAACATAGACAAGGAGGAGAAATATTCATTATTGGGGACATAAATAAAAACAATCTGAAATAATGCTGAGATTCTGAACCGAAGTCTTTCCACTTTTTAATCATTTATTTTTTAATGAACCATAACATTAAATGAAACATTAATACCATGAATATTAAAATATTAATTATATTATATTAAAAAGGTATATATATACACTAGAAAAAAGTTATCTTGGTTGAATAAAGAATGTATCCCACAAAAATAATATTGAGATCAAAATCAATTAGGTTAGTTGTGATTTAATTTGAATACATAAAATACACATGTATAATTTTTTAACTAATGTTATAAACTTATAATAGAACCATATTCATATTTATTATTTCATATATTATATTATTATTGCATCTTATCACTAGCTTTTAATAAAATGTAGTTGTGACCCTTGAATCGGGTGTCAACTGCATCCTTTTCATATGAATATTTCATCATGTAAGTCCATATTCATAGTAATATTATATAATAAATAATATTAAAAATTATACTAAGTACATAAATATCATATATATTAATTATATAATTTTTTATAATAATTCTATGATGGTGAACATGGAAAATTAATTGCATTGCGTTATGGAAATGGTATGTCATACGTATGAATGAGAGATGATATCATTCAATTATTAGTGAAAGGGTATGGAGGTCGATGGCTGATTTATTTGTATATAATAAACATAATTTCATAATTATCTAATATATATAATATTTTGATAATTAAACTCATCCATGTAAAAAGGTGATGAAAAAAATATTACAATGTGGTGTGGAGATGAGAAGCCTTACGTACGCACGTGCAGTGCTGTCATTTTTTTATGGATAAAAGGTATAATATTGTTTTAAAATAATAAATACTAAATTTATGAATATATATGAAAATTTATTTATTATTTAATCATTGAAAAAAAAACATTAATAAGAAGTAGATGAAGAAATGAACATGGATGAGTAGTTAAAAACAATTACTCTTCTTCGACAAACTTCCATTCAATCTATTCTTAAGGTTTAAAAGGATGGTATTTATGGTCAAAATGTATCATTAATACATTTATAACGATGTTTTATGTAAATTCATATGTTATTTTCATTTTTATTCCACAATGTGGTGTGAATAGTTGAGGGTGGGTTTTCCCTTTTATAATTGTGGTGAGTAGTATTTTTTGAAACTCTCAAAATATTAAGTTAATATAAATAAATTTTCAATTTTAAATTCCATAGAAGTGATTTATTTAGAAGAATATATATATATATATATATTAATCAAACTAAAATCCCCCTTTTTTAAGGTTTAGGTCTCATTTTTACCGATATATGTTGGTTTCAACCCATATTAAAGACCTTTAACTCTTACCCTGAAAACATGGATTTATACTCTTTCAGGATCTATATTAATACTATAAAATAAAAAAATAAACAAAAATGGATAATTTATTGAACATCTTACCTTATCCCAATCATTATTAATTATTTTAAATTTTTATACAATTTATATAATTTCATAAATTATTATTTATTTTAAAATATCATTAATAACAATTTTCAGAGTATTTATTAAATTTAATATTAAAAATTTAATTAAAAATAAATATTTAAAAAACCACTTTAATTAAATCTCCCACACATAATTTTAAACTATAAAATTGTTGGGTGGAATTAATTTTGAAAAATTATATTTATATTAATATTTTTGATACCATTAATTTTATATTTCAATTAATTCAACAATTACTACATCATTATTGTGGGGGAATTTAAGATAATTATTTCTTCTATAATGTTAAAAATAAATTCCGATGTTGAAGATATCTAGTTAATATTTCAATATAATAAATATAGCATAATATACCCCCTATTTAACCCCTTATTTAAATATTTTACTTGTGAAAAACCAAAGTATGACAACTATGACTTTTCATTAAAATAAAATAATATATATGGAATTAGGCCATCCACGTAGATCCAATAGCCCATAGAAATGGCTCTAGGATTATTTTAGTCGAAAATAAGTCATAAAATTAAATTATTCTTAGTGTTAAGGTATTTTTACGTATTTATATTATAATTTTTACCATTAATTATACAATTCACCTATAATCATTGTAATTAAAAACACAAACTATACATTTGATACTTTCCAAAAATAAAATTTATCAATTTAACAATGTTTTACCCCATGATTCCATTATTTAATATATTTTGTAAATTAAAAATATATTATCAACTCAATTTAATTTGAAAATAATCTTATACAAGAGGTGATAAAATGGGTTTTTTAATGTAAAAATAAAAAATTGGAAATGTTTTGTATCAAAATTATGTGTGAAATTTATTAAATTTATCTATATTAGATTAAAAGATATAAAATTTATTTTATTATTCATTAAACTCAATATAAATTATAATTTAACACTTTATATTATTTGGAGGAAAATGTTGATGGTGAATAAAATTTGAGAATTTATCATTGTTGGTAATAAAAACAAATTTCAGAAAAATATGATTTATTCAACCAATTTAAATATTTTAATTTTTATATCAAATAAAAATTTTATTTTATAAAATATTATTTATAAATGTTTCAAAAATAGTTTCGAAATAGGTTCTCTATTAAAATGTGAAAAACTATCTTTTTGAAAATACATATTCTATGTAAAAAATTATATTTGTTCTTATATCATGTCATGAAAAACATAATATGAATATTAAATGTTATATTGAATATATATTTTATTTATATAATCCATAATTGATGATTTCATTATTTTAAAAATATAATTTTTCACATTTAAAATGTTTTTCAGAAAAACATTTCATTTTATTTTTAAAAATGTATTATTTTAATTTATAATTTATTGATGACATAAGAATTAATTATATATACGTATTTAAACCATACAATAATAATTAATTAAATCATGTTAATTCCCTCCATTCTAATGGATTTGTTATAATGGCAACAATTAAATAATAATATTTAGCTGTTTTTTAAGCTTGATGCGGCATATCATTTAATTTATTGAAAATATTGTTCCCTTTAAAAAACATAGGATGTTTCAGTAGAAAAAACTGAATTGAAATAATTATAATTATCTATATGTTTTTTGGGATTTAAAAAAGCAAACTATTATTGATAAACTATTTTTAATGAATCACTTTAAAATATTTATACTCTCAAATAGAATTATTTAACTAAAAATTGACATTTTGATGAATTGAAGGTAATATATTACCTATAACCAAATTGGAATATATTGAATAACTCAAGAAAAAATTCACATTCTAGTGATCATTGGTCATTTATTTTCTACTAAATATCTATTTTCTTTTTATTATGGATATGATTATTTCCAAAACCATGTACAATTTCATCATGTGATTTTTTATTTGTAATAATATTTTATTTACTATGGATATATGGATATTATGAATTATTTACTCAATTAAAAAATTTATTGATAATAAATATTTATTTTGAATTAAATTAATATTTAAATATATGAATATTTTATTTGATGCACAATGATGGTTGGGGATTGAAATTATATATCTCCACAACGTGTTGACATATCTCATGATACAAACTAGTTGTCTTGAATTATTAAAAAAAATTTGTGTATATTTTAACATCAATCAATCTTATATAGCATAATAAATTTATGGAACATATATCATTATTCCTAATATCATGACACCCAATATTATTTAATTTATTTATTTATAATTTAGTTATAATAATCCAAGATATAATTGTATTGATATTATACGTATGCGAATTCTTTAGCTAATGATAAGAATTAAATTTCATGTGTTTTTTAATATATTACCATCCCATATTGATTATTACTTATTTAATCTAGATATCAATTGATGTACATAACTCTTAAATGGAATCCCAAATTACCCTTTATTTAAATTCAATTACCTAGGATATGACCAAGGATGTTATGAATAATATAAAATAGACAAGGGTATTTAAATGAAATTTATTTAATATTTTTATGTGATATAATAATAATTTATATATCCAAATTTTTTGGACCAAAAAAATGATTGGTCTTATGGGATGAGCTATCATGTATCTTATTATAATGGATTAAATTCGACACTAGCTGTAGGTTACATGTGATTAGTTTTGAAAAATAATTATATAATAATTATTAAAAAATTGTAATTAACCATGAGTGATAAATAATTAACACCATATGTGAATTATGTTAAGATAAAAATATTGTAAATTCAACATTGAAATGTCATAATTTATCAAATTAATAAATCAGGATTCAGTTCACACAAAATCAGTTTTTTAATATTATTTTCTATATGATGGTTCTAAAAAAACATCATATCTTAATTCCATATCATAATAAATTTATTATAATATATATTTAGGTGGATTTGATTTGGATAAAATTATCTACTAAGAGTTTCGACCCTCGTGTTCAATATTATAACCTCTCATCATTAACTACGTTGAAAATTGTCTAAATTATTAGCTAAACATTTCTTTAGTGATTATCTATAGGAACATCTATGGAATATGTGTATCCACTATCAAGTTTCCAGACTTGAATATAATTTCTAGGATAATAGAAAAATATCTACTTTCACAAAACAAGGAGATGGCATCCAATACATAGACTTATTGCTAGGACTTATACAAATTGTTTTCACGAGATTCCATTTATCATAATAACTTAAATATTAAATATTATATTAATAAACATAAATGTTTTTACATTCCATTGATTCATGATCGATCATACCAAATCAATTTTCTATTTATATTTTAACTCCATAATTATCCTAAACTGATTTCACCATAATATCCAATTAAATATAAAACATTGTATTAAAATAATTATGGTAGATTCCAGAAGGCTATCTCATCAATATAAAACAAATAAAATCTATCAATACAATACATCCCTAAAATAATTAGGTTTAGAGTTATTAAAAAACATCAAATAATTTTTTTTGTATCAATTTATTGTTTTCCTATTATATACAAGACTATATATTCTATTCTGTGCCTTCAACATCTCCCATAAATTTCCCATAAAAGAAACTCGAATTTAAATTTCGTATATTTCTTATCTTTGTATCCTAGGAATATTAATACCTAAGATAAAAGTGATATCAAATTAATTTCAAAGGTAATAAATTTTTTTAATAATAGAATATTTAAATTACAAAAAAAATGATAATATGGGTATAATAATGATACAAAATTAACATATATACAAGAGATAACTGATCATAAATCATGTGATAAATATTTTCCTAACACATGATATAAATAATAAGAGTGTTGAAACACAAGTCAACAAACATCTGACAGGAGAGATTATAATAGTCATGAGAACATTAATAAATCTATGGTATATATTTTTAATATAATAGATTGATTATTACAAAAAAAATTAAATTCATTATCCAAACCATCAATTCCCATTCATATAATCGACTAAAATATAATCACAAAGAAATATCTAATGTAGTAATAACATTTTTCCAATTCATAGATGGTGATATACGACCCCATCCATCATTCATCTATATTTATGAGTTCCACTTGAAAAAAACCATTAACATACCACATCAGAAAGAAACCATATAAACATTGTGGGATTCATAAAACATTCACATAAAAAACATTCATATATTATATTATATATAAGCCTAGTAAGGAAAGTTTATTTCAATAAACACATCATAAAGAACCCATTGAATAAAATTTTGTTTCATTAACAATACATAATAAACCCATGAATAAAAAATAGGTTTCATATATTTTTAAAATCATATTACATAAAAAAATAAATTAAAATGACATCAGTAATCATAAAATTATGATGCCGAGGGAAAAAACAAGTAACCAATGATAATCATTGGCATTCATGGTATATTTCATTCAATCATGATTATTGAGAACATAGTTTCTTCTTTATGGATAATGGAAATATGGATAATTCAATATGTTTCACAATTAATTGATGCATAGAGTCTATGTGAACACATTTCAATAGATTAAATATATTACAAGGTATTCAAAATGTAATAAATTTGGTCTAAATGACAAGCATTGTCATCGTTGTTGGAAGGAATGCTAAATTTAGTTGTAGATCATATTTCGGTACAATATAACTCTATATAATCCATATAATGAAAAAATTATATAGTAACATTTAAAAACTACAATTTCTATAGAATATGATATGTTAAAGGGTAATTATATAGATGAAAATTATAATTACTATAAATGAGTTTTATAAAAATAAATTTTACAAATAAGAAATTCCCTTTATATTTTGAATATAATTTCATAAAAATATATTATAAAAATAGTTGAAAAACATGACATTATTAAACTATTAAATTTTATAGAAAATGATTAATATAACATGAAATGTGAAAAATATATGGGTTTATTTAAAAGAAATTTTAAAATTATATTTTCAAAAAAATGCATTATAAAAAAATACGAATTTACAAGCACTAACAAAAGATAATTTTAATATTATGATTTAAATATATTGAAAACAAACATTTAATTATAAAAATTATGAATCAAATATAGATCATTGAATAGAAATAATCATTAATAAATTAAATTTTATGTGGATGATAATGCATTTTAAATTAAAGGATGAAAACCATTTTTAGTTACGTAAAATATCTATGTTAAAAAACCAGATCATTAAAAGTATAAAAAAATTAATTTTGAAAGATTAGAAGTAAACTATATAAGAAAAATTTCATTAATCATAATTTGTTTTACATATATAATGGATAATTTTTTTATAAATGAAAAATATAGATATGTTGGGGAAACCATCATCAAAGATGTTGGTAATTATTCTTAATAATAATACAGTTTTGGGAATGAAATTATTATCAAGATTGAATATCTGAATTAAATGTAAATTTTCTAAAATATAGGAGGTAACATTAGAAGGAGATTAAATGTTAATGTGGGTGAAATTAATCATGATATAATTATTTTCAGGATAATGTATTATAATACAATGGGGGGTGTTGTTTGACACCCCCATTGCCAAAAAAAATTGATCCAGTACCTGCTTTATTACATTGGCACAAGATACAAGGGATCACATCCAAAAAGATTGAATAATTTAGTAATCATGAAAGAATAGATACATACCTTTCACGTACACTAAAATTTAATACAAAAATTAAAACATTGTTTTTTTTATATTAACAATATTCCCTCTAGAATATACTTCAATATCATTCCTAGTAAACTTTATAAATTACTAAGAAAGGAAAAAAAGTAAGGGTGAGTTGAAATGATCATTAATGATTATGTTTAGAAGAATAATATATGAATAAATAAACTATCAACAATAATAATTGAAAGATATATAAAAAATATCCAAAAAACATTCCATTTAAGTAATTTAATACCAAAATCAATGGAATGGTAAACATCAAAATACACATTCCATTTAATCAACAACTAAAAATTAAATTCATCTAAAGATAATATTTATTTAGAAAAAATCATGTATAATAATTAGTAAGGAATGGAATTTCTAATTATAATATTTTAGGTTTTTGGTGTGCATGATACTATTGTTGTCAAGACATTATGCATGTTGGTTTATAACATACAGGCTGAAAACCCATTAAAATTATGATTGTTAACTAATCCATCCTGGAAGACTAATAATTTATCGAGGTGATTTCAAAAAACTGACCCCATCCCATGTCATTAATTCCCAAATAAATTTCTCAATATATCAAATAATCAATTTAATTATTGAAAAATGTGTCATATCATTGAATATACGTCATGAGTAAATTATATAGAGTTATCAATATTTTCATAGTTAATTGAAAAATAATAAAATGTAATAAGTGTATGTAAAAATTATTTATATTTTAGGAAATAAATATATACATACAAAATAATATTGATATTTTTTAAAAAAAAAATATATAAAAAGTGAATAATATAGGGAAATGTTATTAATTATGAAAATTAATTGAGTAAGTGAATTTAAATACTTTCGTGTGTCTTAATTATAATTGACCATCCAAAGGATGATTAAAGATGTAATTGATAAACTTTATATCCATTATATTGACTATAATGGTTTTTTTCATTAATTAGTTGAAATAACCATAAAATATCATTAACAAATCTTAAAGAAATTATCATTTATCATTTTTAAAATCACATTTATATTGAAAACCTAAAATATTATGAAAATTATTTTAATTAAATATCAATTTTTAAATAGAATTTATTTAAAAATGACCCACATAAAATTGTGAGGTAATATTAAACGAAATTATAGTCATGATAGTAAGTAATTATATACATGCTGTGAAATTCAAAAGAAATTTCTTTTAAATTGTGAAGTGGTTATAAAAATTTGTTATTTGTAATGCTATAAGAATACAACATTCATATTTTTAGTAAAATCCAAAAGATCAATATTATGAAGATGAAATAAGATTCCACTGAGAAAAAATAGTATGTAAAAATGTGTAAATATTTTGTTGATAAGATATTTTCAAAAGTATAAAAAAATTGAAACCATTTTATGAAAACATTTTTTGTATGAAAAAATAATTATGAAAGATGAGGGAACAACAGTCGTATTTTCAAAAATAATTCCAACAACAAAAATAATTACCAATGAGTTAAAAATTATATTGATAATTTAAAATATCTTGAATATATATTAGAAAAAAAATATAAATGTGGTTTCATGTAAATTTCTAAAATTGATTCCTTCAAATGAAATTGATGAATAAGCTATGTCAATTAGAACGACATTGGAAAATAAACTATTATTATAGAATTTTAGTGAGAATTATTCAATTATTTTTTTATATGTACGTACTTAACATGCATATAAAACATGTTGAAATAGAATAATATATATTCAATAGCCTTTACACACATAATATTAAAATACCATAGAAAATGATGAAGTAATATAACTTAAGGAAATGATATTGAGTTGTAGAATTATTTAAAACTTTGAAACATTTATGTAAAATAATCTTAGATGAAATAAGTATACTTGTAATATAAAATACCATGAATAATTAATTACTAATTATATTACATGTAAAATGGTAAGTATAAATAACATATAAAAGAAACTATGTTTACAACATTACAATATTTCTTAATAAAATGAAAATAAGATGAAATCCATTTCCATTTTATATTATTTAATCCACATGTACATTAATGTTTTAAATGATATAGAAAAATAAGATAACATTAATTATGATGTATTAATGCTATCACATGTGAAATATGTAGTGTAAACACCATATAAGAAATGTCGTTTCATAACATCAAAATATGCCTTGAAATATTATACTGAGATAGAATCCCTTACCTTAGACTTTCATAGATAAGAAAATGATATAATCTCTTATATATTGGTTTTATAAAATTATTTAATTTATACCTAGACTATATTCATTATTAAATTATTTTATATGATATTATTATATGATTTTACATCCTATTTATTAATATTATTAAACAATTTTCATTATTTAATTATTAATTACCATTTTATGTTATTTTCATTTAATCATGGATGTTTATGTACACTTTCATATAATTTATATCCATCATCTATAAAATTATATTATTATAATTATTTTTTTATTATATTTAATCATTACAAACATTATTAGAATCATTTATAAAAGTTAAACTAGAAAAATTAGACTTATTTCTTTATGGAGTTGGTAGAGCATATGTATGCATGATATATAATATCATTCCCTTAATTAGTGAATGGGTATGGATGTGGGTGATATATTTAACTTCCAGAATAAATATCAACTCATATAAATGAAATATATTCATGAAATAATAGTGAATTTTAGAAAGTATATTTAATATTAAAATTTAATAATTATAATAATGTAATAAAAATAATATTAACATGGTAAATACATTAATATATCTAACCATAAGAGGTGATAATTAAAAAATGAATGATATCAGTTCGTGATGAGGTAGTTCTCCGTACACATGAATAATGACTCTACAACCCATTTAATGGAGATTGATGTGGATAAGTATTATCCCTTAAAAATAATAACCTATAATTACATGGTAGATAATGTTTCTAATATACTGGTATTTTTATGAAGGAATTAAAGGAAAAATAATAATGAAAATGAAATAGATTTCCAGTGTTGATTATCTTGTCTATGTGAACCCTTCTGTGGATTTCCTCTTAAGGACCATTGAGATGGTATTTCGGGAGGAACGAATATTATAGAATGTAATTAATAATGTTGGGGGTGGGAAGTTTTGATGGTTTAGTAAATACAAATGGCAAGAAAAGTGTGATTAATTTAGGGGAGTGTGTTCCCATTTATTAGTGTGGAATGGGATCCATATTATAAATTACACAGAAATTTCCCAAAATATTCCAAAATTTTAAATTCATTCTAATAAAAAATTATTTAAAAGGTAGATATACTTGAAAATAATATTTATAATATAACTATTGGAAAATATATTTTCTATTTTACTCGTCTTAAGGATACTTTAACTCTTATCTTCTTAGCATAAGGCAATTATAAATAAATTCTGACCAATACTACAAAAAATAATTTTTACTATTATAACTATTAATTATGGTCAATGATTAAAATAATAGATAATTAATTGTTAATTATTATAATTAAAAATTTTGAATCAATTATTCCAAATTCCACACATAGAATTGTAAATTTTTTATTTAAAAATAATCTAGTAATCATGATGAGAAAGTAAGTTTGTAAAGAGGAAATGTCCAAAAGATAAAAATGTTTTTATATCAAACATAAATTTTAAAATTTATTCAATGAACTCAATTAGATGAAATGATATAAAATTAAACTAATTTAATAATAAAACCAACTAAATATTTAATTAAGCATTATTATTTAATTAAATGAAAAGATAGTTTTAAATTAAAATTACACATTTTTCGAAATATATCAAAACATTAAATACTTCTAATAATACATAATAAATCACAACAATATTATTTTGATATGATGATTTCAAAAATTAGGTTTATTTTTTATAATTGATATAATATGTCGGTAAAAATTTAATTTAATTTTTTTGTTCGATGAGTGAATAAACTATATTTTAAAAAGTAATCATTTTTAGGAATTTTGTTTTTTAATTATTTTTATTGTTATTATTTATAATTAATAGGTAAAAAATGAATTTCTATAAAACATATATTTTTCATAATTTAGTTTTTACTACTCATACACACTAATTTAATGGCAAGATTGTTTCTAATATATTATAATATTTTAATAATATATAATATTTTCTTTAAACAATACATTGTGTGTAATATAATGTAAACATAGGGTTGTGTGTAATGTAAGATAAATATAGTGTCTATTGCAATTCAATATAAAAAATTAATTTTTCATAAAGAGATCTATTTTTTAGATTTATATTATAAATTTTTCATAAATTCCCAATTTGTGAAATTGTTTTCTATGGTTGATGTTACGTGTCACATAAGCTATTGAATATGATTTTCTTATTTTAAAATCATGGAGGTTTCCAATATCCCACCCTTAAATAAATTTCATACACTAAATTTAATCACAATATTGTTAGTCAAAGGTTATATTTTTTTAAATACCAGATTCTTAAAACCCACAACGTAAATAGAGTGTATGAAGTACCATCTTTATAAGAGAAAACGTAATGTATGAAATTCCTATTCAATAATACATAAATAGGTTTCTATTTATAATAAAATTGATGAAAAGTGAATACATATATAATGAATATATGTATAAATAACTATTAGAGTGATTGAGTTCATTTATCAATTGAAAATGAAATAACAATAAATGGTGAAGTGCCTCAAAACCATAAGCCTATACGGATTTAACATTACATAAGATTCATTAAAAATCAATATAATGGGATATATTTTTTCTTTGTGCATCCTTTTACAATAGATTATGTTTTCTTACAAACAAATAATATAATATTGTTTACTAAATTTGTGTGTTCCATATGGATATGAAAAATTTTATCCTTCGGTTTTCCATTCCTCAATTTTCAATTCATCCCTTAATTTATGAAATTAATATAAAAATGAATTATTTTTAAGCATAATGATCTAAAAATCAATGTTAATGTATCGTTTGATCTATAAAATTTTGAAATGTCTTTCAATACATCTCAAACTATTTTTGATAACTGATATGGTTAGTAAAATTTATCGAATATTATAAATTAATATACAATACACAAAATAATTATCATTGGTTCATCATTAATGTTTACATATCATGTTGTTTAACTAATAATATTGACTTAATTACCATGAAATCATTTAGTTTAGTTGTTGTAGCTAAAGCCATATCATCTAAAAATCTTGTGTTTAAGCCCTACAATCATTCCTAATGTGATGAGTCGTCATCCAACAAACAAGTCATCCATTTTCTATCATATATCAATTAAATTCATAGAAAATTACCAGAAAACATAATTGATATTTTAAATTTAAATTAATCAATAAAAAGACTTTTAAGAAGAGTATTCAATACAAATTTTTTTTTAAAACTATAATAATCATATTTTAAAATAATTATAATTTCATTAATGATAAAATTATCCCTATAAGTTATCTATATCATTAAACTAATGTTTATAAAATGTAATGACATTATTCCCCGAATAATATTTCCATCAATACATATAAATTTCATATATTTATCCAAAATATATTTTTAACCAAAGACCTAAAAAGAGGTTTTTATTTTTTGATTATATTTAAAAAATTTAAATAATATCACATTATGGTGACCACAACTCTTTATCCAATGATGTTAAATATTTTAATTAAATTTAAAACAATATATAGATGATTCATAATTAATGTAACCAAATAATATTTTAAAAATAATTCTATATAAATGAAAATATGTGTTATTTCAATATATGTTCTTCTTTGGACTCGGGGATATCTATTATAACAGGGAAATATCTTGGTTAATTCCCCTTTTAAAAACATTTAAGATAATGAAATATAAATTGATCACCATGATAAGACTTATTTTCTTTCATAACACTATTCATTACCCAAACATTTCATTTCATTAAGCCCTTACTTTTCAAAAATAATGTGTTTTATCATTCCACATTGATTCCTCCTAGGGGTATCATTCCAAAATTATTACATGATGGAAATATATCCTTCTTTTTTTATGGTCTCCCCAACTTAGGCTCATATAAAACTATATCATTCTCTTCTATGATGAGTATGAGAGTTCATCAACGTATATGTTTTCAATCATTTATTCAAAAAATTATATTTCCATTATCATGATATCTTACACTCCTATTATAAATGGAATTTATTTCTCATGTTCATAACATTTTCCTTCACATTCAAGGTTATCCAGTTTTCATTGAGTTTTAGAAATTGACCAAAATAAAAATTCATTTTGTGAGTAACAAAAATCATAGTGGGGAAACCATATAATTATTTATAGGATTGTTATTTTATGAAACATTATATTAAATATATGACACATTAGTATTATACTAGGTCTTCCATTTTCATAATATGTTCAATTCCTTAATAATGGGTTGTAATGAAATTTTGAATTATCATATGCAAATCCCCCTTGACTGTCAGATAAGGTGTGTTTTGATACCTGTTTTCTTGCACTCGGTGATTATTAGATCAAACCTAATTATCCATTTTGGTGTTATTACACCAAGGTAGATCTGTTCCAAATCCGGATCCACTTATATTATATATATAAGGATGTAGTGCATCAAAAACACACATAATGTCTACCTTCCCAACACCATAGGATCTTCTTATATATGTCCTCTAATTTTATAATAGGTTTATAATCTCTAAAAAATATTTTGACGAATAGATTTCCAATATATTATACTAAACCAAGTAATATTATCACCATAGTGATCTCAATTCCAATATCCTAAAGTAGAGAAAAACATTATAACATTTGAATAAGATACAAGGAATCACATCGTGATGAATCCAATAGTTTAGTAGATTAATGAAATTGATATATACTCAAATCATACATTATAATTGAAAAAATATTCATCATTGTATTTTTAATTAAATGATTCCCTCTTGAATAATGTTTCATATCATTTATATCACACGTCAGGGATTCCTTAGAAATGATATATAATAGTAGTGAGATCAAATTCTTAGTAATATTTAAGTATAATAAAATTTATTCTGAATATAGTTTGTCTAAATTATAAAGAAATAACAATATAGATAGGTAAATATCTAAAAACAGGTTTCATTTTTGTAAGTGACTAACAAAATCATTAGAATGTTAAATAACTGAAAAAAATTTTATTTAATTAATAACAGGAATTGAAATGTATTTAGAGATAATATCTTTGTGAAAATATAAAAAGTAATAAATGTAAATTATTAATTATAAATGTAATATTTAACAATAATATCATAACATTACAATCATGGCCTTTTAGAAGATGGTTTAGAACATACTAGTGAAAACCCATTTAACAATGGCTAGCCCATAGAATCCTCCCATGAGAAAATTGATGCACTAAGAGGAATTCTATAAAGGATCCCAAAATCATGCCTTTCATATCCAAATCATTCCTCAAATATCAATTAACTTATTTAATCCATGAATAATTTCAATTTCAGTAAATATCATTATTGAATAAAGGATATAAAATTATCAATATTTTCCCCCGATGAATCAAATAACTATTAATATAAACAACATATATATAAATAATATAAAATCTATGTAATAAATTTATATATTATAATATAGGAATCAAAACATCCCTATGATTTTTAATAATTCAAAGATAGGTTTCTAGCAAAACAATTAATCAATTACCGGAATTTCAATTCTATACTTGGTCAAAATGATCATAAACAATGTAGAGGTTGATTAGTTATGTTGTCAATTTAATATATACCCATTAGAGTAAAAATAAATAGTTTTATTCAATAATGAATATAATTATGCTAAAAATATATTTAAAAACATTTAGGAGGATAATATAAATTTTCTTTCAGAATTCATTCTTTAAAACATAAAATAATTTACAAATCATTTTCTTTTAAAATAAAAATAGAAATTACTTCCTTTAAGAAGATCCTCATAATCATAGTAAATAAAAATTAAATAATTAAATGTTTGAAAAGTGTGTAATTTAATATTTGAAGTAAAAAATAAAAAGAACATACAGTTTGAGCAGAAAAAATGTTAGAAAAGTTTGATCTTTAGAAGATGAAACGAATATTCCGTCTATATTTTTTGAAAAATATAATGGTGATTTTTTTTAAAAAATACATGACGATTCCATTGAAAAAACATTAATAAGTAAAAATGGGTAAACATGTATTTAATAAATGATTTAATATTTGTATGAAAAATTTCAAATTATTATTAGAGTGTATGTATTGGAATAATACATATTTCTAGACAAAGAGATAAATGTTGATAGATTTTCATAGATACAATTTTAAAAAAAGTTTTTTCTAGAAAATAGTTTAAAAAAATAAATATTTCATGAAAATATAATGAAACACTAAGGGAGAAAAAAATTATATGTGTTTATTCAGACAATAATCAATTATTATCCTTTAATGTAAATATAATAACAAATAGTAACTTTTATAATGATTTGGAAAATACACCCTTTAGAATTATTATACCACTAATGATATATTAATTCATTGAATTGAATTAGTGATTCAATTTTAAATCTATAGAAGAAATATCATTTTTAATAGTATATATTCAAAATTAATTTCACAAAAGTAGATTGACTATCATTGATAATGAATAATCATATAATCTGGTGAAAAGAATCCGAGTTATTGAATTATTTAAAACATGGTTACTTTTATGTAAAATAATATTATGTGAAATAATTAAAAATGAATATTCTAAAATTATTAAGAAAACTTTATTCATGATATTACATGTATAAGTGTTATTAGATACACCATATAAAATAATCATAAGTGTATATCATTAAAAAATTCTTCAATAAAATAAAATTGAGACGAAATCATTTACCAAATAGTATTATTCAAGTAAAATAAACATGGAGAAAATAATTCCAATTGAAACATCAGATACCATGAAGTATGATGTATATATTATATAACATGTGAAATGGTCAGGGTATACATCATATAATTTAAATTATTGTATAACATACAAATATGCCTCAATCAATTGAAATTGAGAATGAATCCATTAAATTAATTTTTTATTTATTTGATCATGATATATCCTTATGTATAATGTTTTTGTGATTGATATTAGTTTATAAAAACAAATGTTTTTTTTATAATATAACATATGATCTACTTATTACAATTTAACACCCTTTGGTTAATCTTGTATCATTATTTTCATTATTTGTTTCATTAGTTTCTTTGTTTTCTCACGTTTGTTTTTTATTAAACATAGGATTCACATGAATATAATATATATCCATAATATGCATAATAGTAATACTGATGTTAATATGATATGTATTTAGTATAAAAATCAATAGTACTATTCTGAATATTGAACATGAAAAATAAATATCATCATTTCGTGAGGAGGGTCGGACACATATATATATTTGGGGCAATATCATTCTCATAATGAGTGAATGAGTAAAGAAGTGGGTGACATATTAAATTTTAAAAAAGAATATAATCTTATTTTTAGGAAATATATTCATTAATTTTTTATTTATTAAATTCAATGTAAGGTGTATGTGATAATATAATCGCAGTGATTTTTGTGGCGGTAGTCCATCGTGGGCACGAGTGACTTATCATATTTCAAAGGACATGGATCCTAAAATAGAATATGTGATATTAATATTAATGATGTATACAAGTATCATTAGTAGATAATATATTATAATTAGAGATGTATAATTATTATATGAGAATCATAATATCATAAAATAATATGGTAGATACTGGTTATTTTATATTTCATGTTATTGAAAATAATTGAAGGTAGAAATTGAGAAATAAAAATTAAATCTAATTTAATAATAATTTCCATCCCTAAGTGGAGCCATCCATGAACGTCCTCTTAAGAAACAAATGGATGGTATTTTAGGGGGAACAAAAGATTTAAAATAAATCGAAAGATGTCAGGGAGAAAACTAGGAGTTATTTTGTTTCCACAAAGGGATTTTGAGCATGGAATAAATTATGGCAGAGACTTCCTTTTTATAAGTGTGAAAATTTAACCCATTTTGAAATTAGATGGAAATTTACAAATAATATAAATAAATGTTAATGTTTTTTACATGAAAAATGATTTAAAGGTCCATATATTAAATATTTGGAAGGATAATATAGAAATATGGCCATATAATAACTTATTTACAATTTTTCATGTCATATAACCTATATATTTTATTTTCAACCGCATGGAAAATATTTTTTATGCTTACTACCATAATAATTTTTCACTATATTCACTGTATTTTAAAAAAAATAAAATTTTTCCATATTATAAACATAAATTAATCTTATTTAAAATATGGAATCCATTTTCCATATTCAATTATCATAAGTGGAAAATTTTAATTTGAAATTAATTCTATGGCTATGATAAAAAATATGATCTTAAGTGAAAATGTATTAAAGGTGAAAAAATGTTGTATATAATGATTCAATATGAAAACTAATCAGATAAAATAAATTGAATAAATTTATATTCAATTGAAATAATATTACATTTAAAAAATATTAACATATAACATATCATTATAAATTATTAAAAACTAATATTTTTCAATTTAAATTCTTTATTTTTCACTAATAATTTAAAAATGAAATATTTTAGAAAAACACCCAAAAAACAATCTAGGATAATGTTGATATTTTTATTTCCAAAATCAACATAATTTTTCCAAAAAAAATTATAATTTTATTTATTATTAATTTTAAATTATGGACGTAATGTGTAATGAAACCACTTTTTAGAAAATTAAATTTTTATAGACATATTTTTTTACTTTCAAAATATTATTAATACTATTTATAATCTATAGATAACCGAAGAACCAATATAAACTATATAATATTTATTATATAATTTCTACAATTATTTCCCCAAATAAATCTTAGCTATGTTGTAACTATAATATATTAATAATATAATAATATTTAACAATTATTTTAAGTGATGTTTTGTCAATAACGCTAGCTCCCCTATTTGTTTTGTGTAATTGAATATAAACATAATGTTTTCTTTAAGAAAATATGAACTCAATATTATGTATAAAAAATGAATTTAATATATTTAATTTAAAAATATATCATAATATTTCAGTGAGTTTTATTTACTTCTAATAATCGTGATGTGGGTCACATATGATATCAAATTTAATGTTTTTTATTTCCAATCTTAGAATTATATATAATGATTTTAAAAAATTTAATTTAACATATGTAGATATTTAATATTTATAAATTCAATTGAGAATAATATATGGATCTTTAATGCCAAATATATATGTTCAAATACATTAATTATGAAATGATCACACCATTGTAAAAATATTATGGTGTATAGTAATAAATATTTCCCCAAATTTTAATTGGAATCAGGGAACCACTTACCTCGATTCATTATCTAGTTGATAATATTTTATAAACAAAATATAATTATTGTCTACATTTAGGTTATTTAGTAGTTATCATGTTTCAGTATCATGTGTGACAAATAATGATGATTTTGAACTGAATTTGTAATTCCAGTGTTTTTATTTACTCTTCCACAAATATTCATAATTATAAAACCATAACAGGTAATAAATTGAATTATTATTAATAAATATAACGATATAATTTCATTATAATGTGATTTTGTTAAATATCCTTAATGATAAATTTAATGATGAGATTGTGTTGATGTTTATTTATGAATGATATCTATTTTTTAAAAATAAATATGTATGTTTTTATATTAGCCAGAATAAGAATTTTTTTATTTAGGTTATATATTTACATTAATTAAATTCCCATACTCATCCCAAATATAATTTTAAATTAACATTCAATTAGGTGGTTAGATAGGCTCGAACAGGAGTATATCACAATTTATAGACAATCTTTTAGCAATTTACTTATAATATTTAATTAATTGAACTATAATGACATGAATTAGTGTTTTTAGTGTATAATATCATAACTGAATATAATTAGTATAATAATACGACCTATATATAGTTATTACATAATATAAATTGATTATTTTTTCTCTTAGAACACAATTTTGGGTGGTTGAATTCACCCAAGTTGTTTACTTCTAATATTATTAGTATTCTAGTAAATGTTTATCTAAAAAACAATAATAATTTCATCAATATAATATTAGTCCATTAATCATAATTTTAAGACAATACATGTAAGAATGCGATGAAATTAAAAATTGAAACTGATCATTCTATGGTGGTGGAAGTCCATGAAAACCCCGCAATGATGATTTATTTTTATAAAAAATGATGAACAGTATTAATATTGTTTACCACTAAACAGCCTATTATATTTGAAAAATATAACCATAATATATGAATTTATCAATTATGATCATCTCTATAAGGGAGTGAAGTAAAACAGAATATGATGTTTCATAGAGGCGATAGTTCACAAATTACATGAATATTAGTTTGTTTTTATTAATAGAAAAGGAAAATGTAGTTAATGACTATATAATAGTAATAATAACATATTAGTATAATCATGATACAAATTTTATCATTTTAGTAAGGTTTAATTTATTTATATTAAACAGAAATATATATAATGTAATAGAAATTAGAATGGGTCGGTGAAAATATTATTTCTCATTTCATGGATTATCTCATTTGAAATGGATGATAGGAATTTGAGGTATGGACTTTTTTAAGATAAAAAACCCCATTATAGTGTCGTTTATTGTTTAAGAGGGGTTTGGGATTAGTTTGGGTAGAACTAAGTGGGGTTTTTGTGATAAGTAGTGAGGAGTAGAGTTTACCTTTTATAAGTGAAAATGGTACACATTTTTTTCTGTACCCAAAAACTTTAACAATGGGAAGTCATTTTAATTTAAAATTTACCCAAAATTTAGAAATAATTTATAATGGAAAGGGATAAGTTCCACAATGACCCATTCCTACACATGTTTTAAACATGTTTTTTGTATTTCATTATTTTTTAAACCCACTAAACCCCTTATATTTTTAGAAAGGTAACTAGTTTTTTAAAAATTAAAATAGAATTTATGAATGAAAATAAATTATAAATTATTATATAATTTATTCTTAACAATTTTAAAATTAAAATATATTTTATTATATAATTTTTAAAGTAGATATTAGAAATAATTAAAACTTATTTATTTTTTAGTGAATGGAAAACACATTTTTTTAAATATTACTAGCATTATCAAAAGTAAAATATGGTTTTATAAATTGAATGTTTTTTTCTTATATTATAAAGTACCATAGTAAATACACAATTGGTTTTAGAAAAGGATCCCATGAATTACCACTCAATTCCAATTTATTAATAATGTTATAAAATTCATGTTATTTGAAAAGGTGGTGGTTTCCGCTTCTCTTATAAAAATAAATTATATTTATAACGGTCACATAAATAAATAACAACATAATATTATTGTTTAACAATAAAAAATTAATGAATATATTTTATATTCAAATTTTAAAATTTACATATTTTATGTTAAAAAATAAAAAAATATTTTGAAAAATATTTTTTGTTTCGAAATAAATTTTTTAGTGTAATAATAATTTTTTTAAAAGTAGTTATAACAATAAATACAACTATATTTCAAATATCAATTTTATAAAATATCATTTAATTATAAATGTAATTTTTTAGTTTATCGTTCTCCCTCATATAAATAATATTATATAGGGCCTTTATTTTGTAATTTGTTTTTTATTATTTTTAAAAACATATTCATGGATTACCATACATTGGTTAATAAATATATTAATAAAATATTTTGTTGTAAGATATGTATTATTTAATGCGAACCATGATATTTAAATAATATTTACATATGGAGTCCGCGATTTCTTAGACATCACCAACTCAAATCCATCAGCATCAACCTGTTTCAACTTGCCTTTACTCCTAGCAGAAGCCACTGCTATTTGACCCATCTCAATATCAACATTTTATTGAATGAATGCCTCTCGGTCAGAATCATTGTCAGCCAATTCGGCCCAAGACATTCTTGTATCAGTTGGTGCCCTAGCATAATCATCAACAACATGCAATGAAGAATCTCCACAACTAGCCCCAACATTAACGTGTTGTGGTGGGCACATAGAATCCCCACCAATAAGGGCCTCATATTTTCCTTGCTTGAGTACAACAACAAAGGAGGAAGTATCCTTCTTCTTGAATACCTTATTCCCAGTCTATCCAGTACCTGTTTGAGCCCTCTTACACTGATCAGCAGAATGCCCAATAAATTTACACAGAACACGTCTAATATATCTTCTTCATTGATCACAAGAGTGACCAATGAAAAGACCGGATTCACAAAACTCAGGTATCCATTCATACTGGATTGAGGGTTCAAGCTTTAGAGCACCAGACACAAGAAAAAGAGTATCAATTAGATTATGAGCTAGTTCAACCTCAACAAGAACATGAGAAAAGTGACAAATCCTAGAGAGTTCAGTTTCATTGTCTACCTTAATTGGAGACACTACAGAAGAAGTGACTTCCCACAGAATTTCTGGATTGTAGAAGAACAAACTAAGGCCCATAATTCTAATACATATTGGGTTAAAGAACTCTTAATTTCAAAGTGGTCCGATAAAGGCTCCCAATACTGAAGAACAATGATCCCAAGCTTCTAGGGTATTGGACCGAAGCCACAAGAAAAAAATAAAGGTTCTTTGTAGGGGAAAAAAATATGATTCATACCTTTCCCAAGAGAAATAAAGCGCGAATCACTGAATCCCCAGCTCTGAAAAAACCGATCCTTGATATCACCAAGCGTCAAAGGAGAATCCCTTCGCAAGTCCAAAATCAGAGAAAGAAGGGAAAACCGACACTCCTCGAGACGGTCTTGAAGAATTTTAGGATTTGGTTCCACAAAATCTATAGACCCATTTCTGGTGATTCATTTCTAAAGTGAATCTGAGGTTTGATATAGATTTGAGAAAAACCTAGAACAAGAAGAAAAGGACGTACCAAGATCAATCTTCGCCTTAGGTTTTTGTGCTTCCCCATTTTCCGCCTCAACAAGAACAGATACAATCACAATTTCATTGGAAGCCTTCACCGGAGGGATGAAGACATCCCTTGGATTAAAGAAGCAATCAAGAGGATCTTCCATTAATCAAGAGAAAAAAGGTTCAAATCTCTGGAAAATTTCCACCGAAGGGAACCCATATTTCTTCCTCCAAATGGCCATCTGTTCATACATTATATATAATTTATAGCATTGTTATAAATTTTATTTGAGGGAATGAATATTTATTAAAAAAAATTATCATTTCAATTTTATATGAGGGTGATATTTTTGTATTTATTTAAAAATATAGGATTTCAATGTATACTAGTAAAATATTTATTTTTGTAAAAGTATAAATTATTTTCATTATATTAATTAATTATAAAAAAATAATTACATTTATAATATTTTATATAAAAAAATTAAACTTTAATAATAAAAAACTAAAATTAATTACATCAAAAGTGAATTTTATACATGATTTTGTTATTGGATTATTTTTTGGATTAGAAACACATTTTTCTAAAAAATATTTTTAGCCATGAAATATGGGAATTTTATATAAATTAATCTTATCTCCATTTATTAATGATTTAAAATAAATTTATATATTATAAACATTGTCATCCATTTTAAAATAATTTTTTATGGACTTTATAAGGTATTAAATGGATGAAAATCATGTTCTATGTTTAAAAATGTATTTCTTTTATAAAAACAAACTATTATTGTGTTTTCTGTATTCTTTAAATTTTAATTCAGCAACTTATAAAAATTAAATCTTTTAAAAATGATTCCATATTTAAAATTATAATAATAATTTTAATTTATTATTACCATCTTAATTTGTTTCTTAATGATTAATAAAAAAATAATTTTTTTTCAAACATAACGGTTATAACGATTTTACTATGGACAATCTAATAGAAAATATTATTAATGACACAAGAAGTTCGGAAATTATTATTTAATGAATATAATTTATATAAGGCTCTGGCCGTTAACAATACATAATCATGAGTTAAGTCAACGATTTACATAGATTCTTGTTTCAGGTTTAGATTTTTAGAGAATTAGGATATAATATTTGCATTTCATCTCAAAAATTACATAGTAGACACTTCTTCTCGATCCAACATTCTAATAAAAAAATAAATCTCGTTGAAATAAAAAATGTATTATTTTATTGATATAAATATTCTCAAATTCTTCCTTTCACTTACACTTCCTTGAACATTGTGAAAAAACATTCAACAACATGGGATAAAAAAATAACATTATGGGTTATTAAACAATTAAATAAAACAATAGTCCATTAATACAATCTAATCATTGAAATTATACTTTTCAATCATAAAAAATATTCTCTTTAGCATACCTCACAAAATCGTAAGAATTATGAAAAAAATTACGATATCATAAATCATAGAGGTAACTTGAGGAATCCATATCATACTAACATTATAGCTTTCGTATCTATATATGGAGTTACATTTAGAATACCCATCACAATATATTCGGTAAATAATTTTGGAAAAACATTAACATTTACCTCTTTCATGTTACCCAATTCATTAGATAGCTATCTCGGGCTCAACTTCCTTAGGATTATCAAGGATCCACCCGTATTTGGATTATCACCTAACAACCCTTCAAATTTATAAGTACCATTACATAATTGTAACCCATAAAATATTTAAATTTACAAAATTTCACTCATCAACCATAATTAATCAATTCATGTTGTTGAAATATTCAATCAATTTCGAAACGATTTAAAACATTTAATAAATATATGTTTGTGTCAAGTGTCCCATGCCACATTAAATCATTTAAAAGAATTAAAATTTTAAAACATTAAAGTACCTATAGAAAAATAATTAAAAACATTTTAAAAACATGGACATTAAAGATAAATATTTAAAATATTAAATCATTAAAACATTTAAAATAATGTTTTAGTTAGAGTCCCTTACCACATGTGAAAATACATGAATAAAAAGAATTAAAGAGTAACATTCAAAAACCCGATAATATCAGGATAATTAGGAAATCCATGATATAATATTTCTAATGGTTATATATACACCTCCTAGTATAATAATATGTTTCACAATATCAAGATATACATCAATTAATGAATATTGGGATGAAGTCCATTACGAATATCGTATAATTAGATTAAGGAAAAATCAATGACATAATTATATATAATGAATATAAATATACCCAATATAAGTGAATAATAAGTGTAAAAAAATCTTAGATCATACACACATATTCTTTGAAAATGGATGAAAATTCCAGGGATATTTAGCTCAATGAATGGTGATTAAGATATGATTTTCATTACAATGTACATTTAAATGACGAAAGAATTTATCAATAGAGTTATTACGTGTAAAAATATTATATCCATAAACATTTATGTATAAATTATAAAAAAATAGATAAATATTTATTCCACACATAATCATTGCATTATATAATCAATGAAGTATATCTAAAACCCAATGAGAGTATATTAAGTTTAGAAATTCCCCTATGAAAATTATCGATCCTAAGGACGTCACATAAAAATTCATAAAATGAGTTAATGAGATTGAAAAGGGTCACCCGTAATTTTGACATATAATATATATAAATAAGGGAAAATAACATATACCAACCTAAGAAAATTGAAATTAAAATACATAACATAAAATAAGTCTTTGACAAGAAGTGGAGGGTGAAAGGTTCCCTTACATTGAGTCTGACTCATCAAGTGTGATACATTTGTTTTATGGAATAATAAAAATATTTTAATTAATAATTGATTCTGAAACATTTTATATTTTATTATTACATTAATATCACTTATTAGATCATTATATACATTAAAAATTATTTATTTTAATATCTCTTATTTTGTTGATATTTGGTACTTGAATAAAAAATGAACTTGTTATAATTACAAATTGTTTATGTGGTCAAAATGCTATTATCTCCATAATGAAATTCAGGATTTAGATATCATAAATATTATATATGTCCAGTATATTTATGTATTTATAATAGTAAAAAACATCTAGATGAATGAAATTAAATGCACTATTCATGGAGACGGTAAGACGTACGTACGCATGAACCCTACATTCATTTCCATTTTATATTTAATGGAATTAATCCTAAATGATACATAGGTATATAAAAATTATTGAATAATATAATATTTTATATATGTTTCATATGTTCATTAATTAAATTATTATTACATTCTATTTATCGAATTAAAGAGTCATATAATTTTGAGGGGGTGTTAGTATACACTTCCTCAAATGAAATTATCATATTTATACATAATGATATGCATAAGGTGTTTTTGTAAATAAAAAATAAACTATCAGAGATACATTATAATTATAATATATATCATATATAAGTAAATTTTCCACAAATTTGCCTCCTTGAGAGGTGGTATGGTAAAATCAAGCAATTATCATTTTGTGAGACTTTACTTCATCGTATAAAAAAACAGTATGTTCGTTTCCAGTAGGTGGATGTGTGTGTGACTGTAGTAATAATAAATTACATAAAAAAACTAGTATATTTAATATAATTGTGTTTTTCTAAAATAATATAATAAAATGAGTTTAGGGGGATGGTTAAGGGAAGTATATGATAAAATCCGGAGATAAGACAATATCTCTAATCGGGTAACTCCTTTTGATGTAAGCTAAAAGGATTTCTTTAATTTCCTTCTAAGAACAGTGAAGCATCTAGAATGAATAGAGGGATGTTGTGAGATTATTATTGTTGATTCAATATGTTTCAAATGAATTTATTGGTTTGATTAAGGGTTATAAGTGATTCCCTTTTATAAGAGGGAGGAGGGGCACTATAGTAAGGTATTGAAATATTATTTTTGTACAAAATAATTTTCTATTTCAAATGGACTTTAAGTCTTTTAGGTAAAATCAAACATTATTTTGGGTCAAAAAACAATCAACCCAATGTTTTTAGATTGTTCTAGGTCAAAAATTTAACCTTTTAATTTAGGTTTATCCCTTATATAATTAAATTTAATCTTACCACAGCTACTTGTATATTCATAATATATGGTTAATATAGTTACTATAAAATTCCAATTGAACCTCAAGTGGTTTATTAATTACATTTTAAACATTATATAAAAAATTTGGACAAATCACTAATTACTTTTACTATTATATCATTTAATAAAATAGTAATTTTTTTTACAAATTCATTTATATTAATTTTTATACTATTCATGTCACTTGTTTTTAAAAATCCACAACAACTTGATTATTTTGAAAAAAACTACATTAATTAAAATATAACACGATATAATCCTCCAGAAAAATATGTGATGGAAGAATAATGTCAAAATATATGTGTTTAAATATTTTAAATCCATTTATTTAAATCATTCATTAATATGGTAATCACTACATCACAACTTTTTCATAACTAAATTTATTTATTTGATGTGTAAAAATTATAAATAAAATACCATTTTGTAGGAAATTTCTTATTATTATTACTATTTATATTCTATTATATCACTTATATAACCCCATATTAATTTTCTTTGTTAAACTATTCATGTTTAGGTTGTATTTTCCATAATTATAAATTAAAAGTAATTAAATGTCATTTTTATACACAAGTTGCACCATAGGGTCATAAAATCGACCCAACGATGAAAATGGTCAGAAATATCTCATCCAATTGGGTTAGAACATGTATTAAAGTAATTTAATATTATTATAAAAAAAAATTACCTTTATTTACTATATTAACCCATTAAAAATGGTAACGGAAATATTTACTGAAGTTACTATTCATAATCTCTAAAAAGAAAATGAACATATTTAAAAAATTTAGACTCCTAATTAATATATGGAATAAATTTTTCCAAATCCCAAACATAGAAGCTGTATAATTTATATTGAAATTAATTCTCGTTCTCAAAACAAAAAAAATCATGTTTTTTAAAAGTTAAAAATACCAAAATATGGATATGTGTTTATGTCCAATTTCAATGTGAAATTAGTTTCAATGAAAAATATTATATTAAATCATAAAAATATAATCTAATTAAACATTAAAACCAATTAAAAATAATATCTAATCATATAAATAAATTAGTTGAAAAGTCATTTTTTACATAGAAGACATTATTTTTCACTATTCATTAAAAATAAAAATTATTAGAAAAATACAAAAAATTAACCCAATATATATTTTGATGTCCCTATTCCAAAGATGATTTATATATTTTCAAATGGAACATATTAATGTTAAATATAGTAGATTTTAAAATGGTTCTCCATCAAAAGATTGTACATCAAAATTTTAAAGAATATTAGAGTATTTGAGGCTTACAATTAGATACATTCTTATTTTAAGCCTCTAAAATTAATTTGAAAAATGTTAATACATTTAAACAATATGTGTAATCATAATTTAGTTAGTTATGTTCATTAATTTATATACAATGGATATGTGTTAACTACTATATAGAATTATATTATAATTATATTATATTTTAGTATAACTCAACATTGTGTGTAACATAATATTTCATAGAAACTCGTTGTTGCATATTGAGTATGGTATCAAAAATTGTGTCATCCTTAAAAAAATTAATATATTATACATAAATATTAATATATATATATATATATAAGAATTATTCAATAGATACATGATTTGTTACAATTACTATATATCATTTATTTTGTAATAATTATTATATATTTAAACCCATTATCGTGAATGTAACATTTTATTATTGAAATATTTTCTGCATTTCAATGTTGGTCTATTAACTCACATATAAAAGGGATCTTTTTCTCCCCAATTATTCAATCCGTTTGATCCAAATATTTCAAAATAAATAAATCTCCAAAACCATTCTACACTCCCTATCTCTATCAACAATCATACAGAATTCTTGTAATATTAATACTTCAATGTTTATATTGAGATCTAAACCTGGTCTCTCAAATAAGGGTTTTAATGAGAAAGATGAATTTTATTTCTTCTCACACATTATCTAAAAGTTTTATATCCATAATAAAAATATCAGTCATTTATAATAATTATGTTTATATTTTATGGTGATGATGGAAAAACATCTACCCACCAATTCTCCGACTAGTGGAAAATAAAAATATTGCATATGTGTATGTGTGGTCTACCACCTTCATGTAGCGATATGATTCATTTTCCACCACCATATTTCATGGTTGATTTTTATGAAGAATTTAATTATTATGTATTATATTTATGACTTAACTATTCTTTTGTAATCATTGAAAATATCTACGTTCTTATCATCTCTTATACAGAAAATTTATAACATCGCTCCAGCGTACTTGGGGAATAAAACCTCTTGAAAGAGATGTGATTCTCTAGCCATTTTAGATTTCATTTCACTATAATAATGATATATTAATTTAATGAATACGATTTATTTGACATAGTAATTATTTTATAAAGATAAATTATCATTGTTCATTCATTCATACCATCCATAATGAATTAATAATATTCCTTAGGTGTATGTAAAAAAACCAGCTCCAGGAAGTGATGCAATTTGATTTTAAACAGATCAATAAATTAATGATAATAAAATGGTATATAATGATAAAATTTTATATTTATTATATTAATAAAATTTTTGTTTTTATTTACTCACGATGGATATATAAAGAAATGAAATTCTTAAATAGAACTCACACAAGACACACTATTGTTTAAACCAGAAAAAATTACATTAATATAGAATTATTATCAAAATATAGTTGAAATGATACTAGTGAACCATATTTGAATATAATATTAATATAATTCAATAAAATGATCATATAAAATATAAATTAATTATATAATAGTCTATATCACATCTGAATCATGTCTAATATAATGTTATGGTTCTTCATCTCGATTATATCAATTAGAGATGTTTTATTTTATAAATGTATTTCTGTTTATGAGATGTATATTATATAATAGTGACATGGAATATCATTTATCACTCAAAATTACTATAAATATTATTTAGAACAAAAAATATTTCATCCACATGTGTTTTATTTTAGTTTTACAAAAGTGATAATGTTTTTTTGTATTATATTATCTTATTTGAGGAATATTTTATATAATAGAACAATCAAACTTTATGAGTTATATCTACTACCACACATATGATCTTAATAATGAATATATTTATATATGTGGAATTGAATGTTTCATTATATGTTATTTCATTAAGGGGTTATGATTCAATATTTAACATAGTGGGAAGGGTTTGACATGTCAATCTCATTGTTTTATATGGATTGTTTATGACTATGTTTATGTTAATAAAAATAATGTCTATATCTATACCTAATATTATATTATTTATTATCCTTAGTTAATTTCTCTAGATTAAATGTTTTCAATTCATTTTCATATCATTAAGCATTAACATTTTTGAATGAGATCTTTTGAGTAAAATAAACAATTATCCTCTCTTAGGTCAGGAATGTATTTCATTCATATCAATATTTTATTTAAAATGTTATAAATTTTTTTATACAATTCCATAATTATGGTATAACATAAGTTTACCAGTTTTTACCTTTTTATAAATATTGTTTATGTAATCCTATCATCATTTTAGGAAAATGGTACTTTTGAATTTTTACAGAAAATGTAAATGAAAAACTATTTATATGATTATTATTATGAAAAATGTTATTCCATTATCATTTGATATATTCATATTGAAATGGTATATTCTTCTAGATTATGGTCTACTATTATCATATGATTAATGTTTTATGAAAATCCAAATTACTTATTGGATGATTCATTTGATGGATATCATTTTTAACTATAATACTTAAGATCTTATTAAAATATATGTATCTTATATCGACTCATGATCATTGACCGATATCTTACATAGTTAACCTTACTGAATATCTGAGTTCACACCTTATTAGGTTTATTTTACCTAGGTTCTAATGAAAAAATTATTTATGGTAAAACTAGAATTTTCAAAATGTGTGATTAAGTTTTTGGTAGCTATTGAAGATCATTAATTATATAAGATGAATATACATCCATTCTCTTAACAAAATGAACTTTATTTGTCATAATGCATTTATTATTGTGATATTTTGTAAATATTAATATTAAATGATGTAATATTAATGTATGTATCTTTTAGGTCAGTATAGTTTTTATCATATGATGATTTAGTTTTTTTGTCGATTATGGTTAGAAAAAATTAGCAAAACTCCTTTGCATAAGTCTATGTATAAAAGAAGATAAATGTTATGGAAATTAATGGAGTGTGATTTTATATAAAATATATAATTTATTGGTTATAGAAAGTGGAAACGGCTATAGCATATATGCACATGGGGGAAACAAATTTGAATGGGGAGGATTTGATATTAACTCATTCTTCATCGGTGCATGACAAGTGGTTATAATAATACACAACTAGACAGACACTTTCATAGGATATACACGTGTTAATTGAAATTTTATTTATGTGCCATTATAATTGATTTGAGTAGATGAAAACCACACATATCATTGGTTTGACCAAGGATGTCATAGATTGAATAGAAACTGTCTATATAAAAGAATCATACCATTATTTTTCATTTTTAGATTATTTCTCGAACATATTATTGTTTCTCAATTTATGTCTTATGGTTTTAGTTAATGGATCAAAATTTCTATGTCATATTAATACTTATTGTGAATGAAAATCTATTGACTGTACTCATGATAAATGAAATAAAATAGGAGATAGAATGTTAATATTTTTTATTATACGTAGCCAACTATCATAATATAATACTAAAAATGTTATCAGAGGTGATATTATTATTGGAACAAATAAAGTAATAATATAGATTCATGAATCCCATGATGGAAACAATTTGGAAATAAGTACTAAATTGAATGTATTAATGGAGCATAATAAATTTTTATGATTAGAAATATTCAGAATAAGGTGGTAAATTAAAAAGAAAAATTAATTGTTTCATTAATACAATGATTTTAAATAATATATTGAAGATTATATCATCAATGGTATAATATTTTATATTTTTAAAGTAGGGACTTAATAAAATCATTTTTAGGGAAATTCTCTAAAGAATTATATGTTTGAGTTTAAGAGTGAATGATTTTATATTGATGATGGAGATACTATGAATGATATATGAAACGAATGAATTATTTATATAGTATATATAATGTTAAATGTAAAAAATGTGATTAAATTGATATTAATTAAATAAATACATAAATCATATCTATTATTATTAGCATTAAATTTTAATGATTAAGAATATGAATTTCATTAAATGTTTTAAGAAGGAAGAGAAGTTTTTAAAGTGTTTATATAGTTGGATTCAACAAAAACATCATAGGGGTGTTCAATTAGAAATACATGGATTATAATCACAATGGACCAAATACATATTATTATGCAGTAGTTTTTAGTTAAGTATTGGCGTCAATATTTTGACTTGTACTGAATAACAAGAAAAGATAACTAATGGTAATTTGATATTTTTTGGAAAACATGTGTTTTAGGGATAGGCTTCCATTAATATGTTCTTGATGTTAACATAATATTTTTTTGTCTGGATATAAGAATTATTTATATTCAGAAATTATATGTGATATTATTGAAGATGTCTAATTTTTTTAATAATTTGATAAAAAAATATTTTGTTTATCTTTGTTGAGGTTTATAGAATTTTTGGATTTATGCAATATTTCCACAAAAATATGATTTTATTTTATGAATAAGGATATTGTAGATTATTCAAGAATCATATAGTTTCTCGTTTTTTGATTTTGGTGATTTAAGCTAATAACATGTTTTTTGAGAATATATCTTCATGTTATTAATTTTTTTTGAACCTGTCATTAAGAGACACATGATGTTGTTTGGTGGAAAAGGATATACTGATTTTGGAAATGTATTGACTTGTTTTGGGAATTTTTTGCAT
Organism: Viscum album; assembly: GCA_963277665.1. Taxonomy (NCBI): domain Eukaryota; kingdom Viridiplantae; phylum Streptophyta; class Magnoliopsida; order Santalales; family Viscaceae; genus Viscum; species Viscum album. The sequence continues at coordinate 810,226,000 of OY728130.1, forward strand.
TGAATTTTGTGAGACATATTCTTGAGGAGATTAAATATTAATAATTTATGGAATGAATAATGTTAATCTATATGAGTTATATTTTCTTTTTTAGATATTAATATAATATTTTATTTGTATAACATTTATCCATATTGGATAACTTATGGAAACCATTTTTTGGTAATAATATAGAGATAAATGGAATGAATTTTAAAATTTATAGGTAACATTATGTTACATAAAAGTAAATTTTGATTCTAATGTTGTGAAAAATTAATGATTAATATTCTGGTCATAGAATATTTGATGAGATAAATGTGTAAATTAAAAAAAATGAACAAAAGTATTATTTTTTTAATATGAAATTGAATAAAATAAATTAGGTATATTTAATATATTTCTTTAACTTTATATTAATATAATCCATTTTTTATAGTTAAAAATAATAAAAAATGAACATTATTCTCTTCTAGTAGTCATCTATAATGAAATTATATCATTTTCACCACTCATTGATTCATTGATTGTGGTAATTAACATTTTCATGAATATTTTCATTGTAACTTACAATTATTTTTGGGAAATTATCTATCTCATTCACGAAAAAATATTAATGACATACTAATGTTCCCCTTATCTAGAAACATGGTTATGTTTTATTTCATGTATACTTTATATTTCCTATTTCTTATTTTCCATGAAGATTTTATTATCCAATTTTACATTTTATGGATTCAAAAAAGGTATTTTTGAATTATGAAGTCTTGATTTCAAAATTAATATTGGGAGGCCATAATTTATTTATGTGGATAAAACGAAATAATATGATCCCAACATTATATATTACATATTATAGATTCTATACCCTATAATTACATTCTTTATTCACAAATATTTTTGAGATTTCTAGTTATAGGGAATAAGGTCATATGAAATAAATAATAAATCAATATATTAAAAAGATGACACTTTTATTTGTTATCTACTTTTCGTATAAAAAAACTTTTTGGAAGAACATTGTTTTATTTTCACATCATTAAATTGAAATTGTTTTCTAATCATTATATATCACTATACTAATCCATAATACCCGATAATAATAATTTGAAAACATGGGATGAGCAAAAAATGCATAGTACGAGTCATGTAAATAAAGAATAAATGATTTATTACATTAAAAAATGAAAACAAATTCCTTTATAAATATAATCATTAAGTTAAATATAAGATTTTTCATGCATAACAACGAAAAATTAATGACAATTTTTTTTAGAAAATTGTTCACAAAATATAGTAAGGGAAAAAAAATTCATAAGTTTTTCATGAGATCATGAGAAAACTATATTAAAATTTTTCAAAAATATATAATGTTCACACATAAAATGATGCATAATGTTTTATTTAAACATGAGATCATTATCATTCCTTGACATATCATATGATTCCAAAAAAATCCTAGAAATGATTGATAAAACATATGGGTAATGTGAAACATCATTTTTATATCACTCTTAAATATGGAATAACCATAACAGTAATAAATAGAATTAAATTTTTTGTTCATATAAAATAATTATCATGGTTATACATGGGTTTATTATCACTGTAACACATGAAATAACCATAAATATTATACATTGAATAACCAATAATGTTAAATTCCAAATATAAGGCCCCAGCCTTAAACATTACTTAATTTGAGTTATTTCAAGAATACACATTGAGGATATTTTCTGGTTTAGAGTTTTAGAGAATTATATCATAAATCAGGCATTACATTCAAAATTTAAACAAGGTTGTTACATAAAAGCCAATATTTACTTTTCCCATAAAAGGAAACATATTTAAAATAAAACAAGGATTATATCTTGACACTTCCTCGACACTGTCATCACATCATTTACCTTTCCCTTGACTAATGAAAATCAATTCAAAAACCTGGGATGGGCATAAAAAGCTCAGTAAGGGGTATAAAAATACGGAAAGAAAACCTTAGTCCATGTATACAAATGAATCAATGAAAACATTCTTTACCCATAAACATAAGCACTTTGACATACCTCATGAAATCATAAGTATTATGAATAAATCATAGAAAACATAAGACATAAATTTAACTTGAGGCATTCATAACATTCTTACATAGGATGTAAACCTCATGGTTACATTTGGAATACCCATTACAGTATATTCCCTAAATATCTTCAGAGAAATATTAGTGTTTAACTCCATTTCGTTACCCAGTGCATTGGAGAGCTGTCACAGGCTCACCCACCCTTAGTTTATCACGGAAACACCCATCTTTATAAACAATTCTCATTAACCATAACATAATCGTATCACATAAAACAAGCATAAAGGAAACATAAAATTTTAACATTTCAATCACATGATATAAATACAACACATTGATATAATAAAAAAATTATCAAAACCATTTTCAATACCAAAATATAATAAAAGTAGAACATGGTATATATTTTTCATTTTAGAAAAGGTTATGGCCTGTAGAGGAAGCCGAAACACAAATAATTGTCATGGAGGCAGAAAAGTCGTTGTCGTTGCATACGTAAGACAAAACATTCCTTTTTGTTGTTTAGTAAAATTCTTAGTACAAAAATAATCCTTTTGAATAAAAGTTAATGTCAAAGGGTTTTATACACCTTATAAAATAATGTTGTGTATAAAACAAAATATGCCTTAATGAAAGGAGATTGAGACAATGTACCTTACCTCGTGTCCGACATGAATAGATCATTATTTAATCTCTGAATAATAAAATAGAGTTAATTTATACTTTCTTGAGAAAATTTTTCATGTTAATTATTCCTTTTATATCATTTTTTACCATGTTATGAACATCATGTAATTATTTATGTTTATAATGGTTGTTTTGTCGATCTTTGGTACTTGAGCAAATAATAAACTTCTTATAATTACAAGTTGTTCATGTGGTAAAATATCCATTATATACAGAATTATATTCATGATGTAGATATCATATATATCATATAAATCCATTATATACATTGATTTATAATATTACATAATATTTAGAGGTAAGAAATGAAATGCAACATTCATGGAGACGGGAAGACGTATGTACGCATGAACACTACATTCATTTATATTTTCTATTTAATGTAATAAAATCATAATTATATGAAGGCATATTATAATTATAGTATTATATCATATGTAATACCATTAACGTCATCCTTTATATGTCCCACATATGGCATTAATGAAAAAATCACTTGCAGGGGCGATAGTCCGCCGTTCCTAAAATGAAATTATCTCATTTACCCACAATGGAAATCATAAAGGTATGCCATAAATAAAAAATAAAGAATAACAAGGAAGACATAAACATAATATATATCATATATAAATATAGTTACATCTTAATGTCCACCATTAATGGTGTTAAAAGAATATTGAATAATCATCGTTTCGTGAGGCAGTAATTCGTCACTCACAGAAACAGTATGTTCTTTAACCATTAGATGGAGGTGTGTGTGAGTGTAGCTCTAATACATCTCATAAAAACAACCTAGTATATTGAAAATAATTTTATGTTACAAAATTAATGAATAATAGGAGTTTAGGGGGTTAGATAAGCAAAATAAAACAAATTAACATAAGAGAATACATTACCTTTAAATCGGATAACTCCCCTTGGATTGAACCAAAAAGGGTTTCTTGAAGAAATTTCTGCCAAAGGTAAGTCTTAAATTATTAATAGACAGATTTTGAGAGATAAAACGAGGAGATTTTGGCCGAGAAAATGGCATGAGAGGTGTGGGTAAGGGGGTAGAGGTGGGGGCCTTTTATAAGAGGGAGGAGGGGCACTCTTGGAAAGTAAAGAAATGTTACTTATTATATAATGAGTCTCAGATTTTAAAGGTCCCAAAATGATATATTTCAAGGATGAGGTTATAAGGGTTTGAAATCAACCTATCCAATATGTTTTTGACATGACTATGTCTTATATTCTACATTATCATTTCATTTTATATAAATCGTCAATTAATGAGGTAATCACAACATCATCATGGTGTCATAAATAAATTTATTTATTTAATGTCTAAAAATTATAAAAAAGTACTATGATGTATGAAATATTATTACCTTTCCAATGAATATTTATAGTGTAAGAGGTAAATTTTTTAGACAAAATTTAATTTTTTTACTTAGGTGTTGCATACTTTTGTTATATTTATCTTTCTTTAAAAATAAAAACATAAATTGTCACTATCACAAAAAAGTGATTCCATGGGGTCACAATGATCGAAAAAGGAATCACATGGTCGGGCAGGACACAAATAGTAGAATTAGGACACATTTTGGGGTAATTTTATATTATTATGATATTATTTTATTACTCATAACTACCCGATTACTAATTAATCACAATAATTAAAGATAATTACCGTCGTTACTAATCATAATGTCAAAAAAAAAGAGTCTTATTTACATATTTTGGACCTTCTGATTCCAAATATGGAATCCATTTTAACAAATTATAAACACATAAATCGTAGTAATTAATTTAAAAATAATTCCCGTTGTCAAAACAAATAGCGGGTTTTTTTAGAAATAATATATATCAAAGGTTTGAAAAAAATTTATGTCAAATTTCAATGTGAAATTAATTATAATGACCACCATTGGATTAAATTGTAAAAATATATTCTAATTACACATGAAACTCTGTTAAAAGGATAATCTATCCATATGATTCAATTATATGGAAAAACAGTTTTGATGTAAAATGCAGTATTTTTCACTATTCATTAAAAATGAACATTGTCAGAAAAATACCAAAAAATTATCCAAATGAAATTTCAATGCCCCTATTCTAAAGAATATGATTATTTTGACAAATACAGCTTTTAAAATTGTAAAAATATATATTTAAAAATTGATCTCCATCAAAAGGCGGTAATACAATCTTTTAAAAATATTAGAGATTTCAATGCTTAAGATTGGATTTATTCCCATTTTATGTCATTAAAACACTATCTAATTCATAAATATACATAGATATGAAAATATATTACTCTTTAACTACTTGGGATATTACAAACTTCCCCCCTTTAGAAAACTGTGTCCCTGTAATTTATTTACTTATCGAATAAGTGGGGCTATTTATCCCTCATTGCATTTTCTTATTCCCATGATGCCCCTTCACTCATGTGCTTTTTTCACAAAACCATTACATGATGAATCACCATATTTAGCAATACATGCTCCCTGTGGTCAAGAATCTGGACCAGTTGTTCCTCATAAGATAGATTCTCTTCCAGCTGCACAACCTATGGACACAAAACATGAGATCGATCTAGCATGTACTTCCTTAACATTGAAACAAGATAAAAATTGTGTACCTGAGATAAATTCGGAGGTAAAGCCACTCTATAAGAAAATAATCCAAATCTCTCCAGAATTTCATATGGTAGAATGAACCTTGGAATTAGCTTTCTTTTCATACAAAATCGCATCACACTTTCCATGGTGAACCATTGAGGAAGACATGATCACCTACCTCAAAAGATAGATACTTCCTCTTATTGTCAACATAACTTTTCTTCCTTCTCTGAGCTGATTTCATGTGTTTCGATATCAGATTAAATTTTTCTACCAACTCTTCTACGTATTCTGGTCCCATCGACTTCCTTTAACCCGCTTCATCCCAAAAAGATGGAGTTTGACACCGCTTCCCATATAATACCTCAAATGGTTCCATCTGTATACTGGAATGAAAACTATTATTATAAGAAAACTCAACCAAAGAATGATGTTGGTCCCAACTTCCCTGATAATCCATCGAACACGCACGTAGAATATCCTCCAATGTCTGAATTGTTTTTTCTAACTGCTCATCTGATTGAGGATGAAAATCTATACTAAAATTTAATTCAGTACCCAACGAATTCTTACGGCCTTTCCAAAATTTATAAGTAAACCAGGGATCACGATCAGAAACAATGGAGAGGTGAACTCCATGTAACCTGATAATATATTTAAGATAGAAATGAGAAAGTTGATCTAGAGAAATAGTATCTTGTATAACAAGGAAATGAGAAGATTTAGTCTAGTGATCAACAATAACCCAGATTGCAGTATTACATTGAGGTGTCTTTGGCAATCCCAAAATTAAATCCATGGATATATTCTCCAATTTCCACTCTGGTACTGGTAAAGTCTGAAGCATCCCTTTCGGTAACTTCCGCTCTAATTTATCTAGATGACAAGTCAAACAGTTCACAGTAAAATCAGTAATATCTCTTTTCATTCCATCCCACCAGTAATACTCCCAAAGATCTTTATACATCTTACTAATGTTTAGATGAACTAAAAACGGAGAACTATGAGCTTCACATAACAACTCTCTCTTCAATTGTGAATCACAAGGCACACACAATCTCTACCCAAATCTAAAAACACAATCATTATCAATGATGAATTAAGGTAACATACCCTTCTGAACCAGATCTACATTTTTCTACAAATCACTATCTTGCTTCTGAGCTTACTTTATTCTGTTTGATAGAGATGATCTCACTGACACCTGAAACAAAATAGAAGAACTTCCTACAACAACAATATCTATTCCAAGGTTCGTCAAATCCTTAACCAAAGTATCACATTCCAATCGTAACATGGTTAATGAAGAAATACATTTTCGACTCAAAGCATCAAACACTTTATTTTATTTTCCCAGATGGTAATGAATTTTAAAATCATAATCCTTGATAAATTATAGCCATATTCTCTTGCTCATTTTCAATTCTTTTTGAGTGAATGCATACTATAAATTTGTCACGACCCGTCCTCAGGGCCCATGCCGTGACTACCCCAAGCCCTCCTTCTATAGGCCATGGGATTGATACTAGCACCAAAGGCGTAAATCCCGATAACTGGGAAGGCATTGCCTTTATAAAATTAAACAAAACACCATAGAGTACATGCAGATGTAATAAACCAAGTACAAAAGAATGTTATGAAAAGTAAAAGGGACAGAATACAAACACAACTGAAAAGTACGTCTACAACTGAATGTATGTAAAACAGAAATGACAAATTGCTGGAAGAATAGAAGCAGCTCTTGGGTGGTCCACCTCGGATCCTACTTGAAGGGTAGGTACAGATAGCACAGCTCCTGGATCATCCATCATGGATCCTACCTGAATGGTAGGTACAGATAGCATAGCTCCTAGATCTTCCACCACAGATCCTACCTGAAGGGTAGGTACATATATCCACAAAAACTCTCGCGCCTGTCAACCTCCTCCAAGTATCGTCTGGTTGTGATGTCCACCACCGGGTACCGTCCAGTCCTGGAACACTCGGCCTCCGTCAACACTGCCCGTCATCTACAACCAACACAATGAGGTGAGGTCATAACCCGTGCATGGGTGAGTATACGATACTCAGAAGGGTCCCCGAGACCATCAATGTATCACTAAATCCAACAAGGATAACCCAAAAGAAGGATCTCAACAGATAACCCTTACTTTGGTATAAGCCCATACTTATACATAAGTTATCAAGTAACCCATCTCAATCATGAGGAAACACAAAGGTTATGAAATCAATGGATAACCACTACCTAGTTATATGCCAATACATATACCTATGTTATCAAGTGACCCATCTCATTCATGAGGTAAACACAATGGTCATAGATTCAGCTCAAACCAGGATTTTCATTATCGAAACCATAACTGCTAAACAGCACCGTCTATGACGAGTACAGTGATCCTCTCACAACTCTGAGGTACTTCTCACTAACCTAATAATGCTGAGGTACTTCTCCTATCGAGTACCATGGGTCTGCCACCTCACAAAGTAGTGCTCCTCCGCCATGGGTCTGCCACCTCACACAGTCGTGCTCCCCTTCATAGCCTACAGAGGTACTCCTACTGTCGAGTACCGCGGGTCTTCCACCTCACAGAGTAGTTCTCTTCTTCCATGGGTCTGCCACCTCACAAATTTGTGCTCCCCACTGGGCTATGCAAGTCACTCTGAATCGAATCGTACAAGCAGTAATCTGGTCTCAGCTAGCTACACGGTCTTCGAACTCATTATGCTCGTCTCCTGGAGGGTCCGCTCCATGAGCTACATGTCGATACTCTAAGTACCAAAAAGTCCCATGAAGAATTATCTCAAAGGACCTCCTCATCATAAGGGTCTCAATGCAACAGACGACACGCCAATCGGATGCCCGATCTGTTAGTTATTAGCATTTCCGACCTAGGGGGATGGTTGGTTTCATGTGCGCACCATTCCGACCATATCTCAAATGTACACTGAACTCTCATAGGGTATACTCATAGGGACCTTTTATCAATGAGAACACCAATGTCGCTGATGGTTCGTCAAACACACATCCAGTCTGAATGTTATCAGCTTTTTCGTTACAGGGGTCCGGTAGGATTTCAGGTTCAATCCAACCCGGCTACTATCCAACTGCGTCCAAACCTCATGCGACGTATTCCGAAAGTTACGTTTTCGGATGAGGAATCCAAAAAAGTTGACGGCACGCCTATCGGATGTCCGAAGCTCATGTTATAAGTGTTTCTCCTCCGACGGACTGGTTGGTTTCGGGTTCGAACCATCCCGGCCATACCCAAAGTTTTCCAAAACCTTCAGTGTAATAAACCGAAATGGCCTTCTTGATCCAAGGATCGCATCTCAACTGACAGTGCATCGATCAGAGATTTGTAGCCCATGTTATGTGTGTTTGAACGGATCTGCCCGAGAATAGGGTGTTCGGGCCCGGTACGTCCCGGCCCGATCCCCCCCCCACCCCAGGTTGGCCCGAACCGGGTCAACCCGACCCGGGTCTAGGTCCGGCCCCATATGGCATGGCTCAGCCCATCATGGGTGGCCCAGCCGGGCCTGGGCGGCCCCGCCGGCCTGGCGCTAGCGCATTGCCCGCGTGGCCATCGGGTGCGGGGGGTTACAACCACCCCCCCCCCTGGTTGAAAGAAAACTGGCGCGACATTATGCCGTGCCGCTTTTCCTCTAGAATGGCTAAGCCGTTATGGTTTAGCCCGCCACCGCGACTCAGCCGCGGTGGTTGTGTTCTGGTGGCACGCCGCCACCACCTTCCAAGGACCACCGGACACGCTCCGGTGATTTGTTTCGCCTGCCGTCTTCGCCAACGGTCCTCCCAGGACTTGATCTTCACTGTGATGGATTCAAATTGCCTCTATGGAACGTTACGTCATATCCCATTAATCTGCACATAAAATAAACTAACTGAAGCCTCTTCGTGGTTTTTTGGCATCGTGCGATGACGTTGCAGCTTTGTTCGGCCTCCACGGCGCGGCATGACGGTGTCGTGCTTCTTAGCCCGTTCATCATTGTTTCTGCGCAGTGCGATGGCACTGCGTCACCATCGTTCATGCCGTGACAAACACAACATCGAAGGGGTAGGAGAGTCGGCCATGTTCGTGCATTCCGACCTCTTCCCGTTATAATGATAATAGGCGGCGCAAGAATACTACGATGAACGGAAAGGAAAATATTCATGAACAAGAAAAATAACCCCTACCTCAAGGTGTTGTCGAATGAAGGTTAGCCACGAAAAATAATCGTCGCTGGAGATAGTGTTGCGGGACAAGGGTCCGTAAGCGTCGTCGGCGTCGTGGAGAAGAGAACCGTAGGCGTCGCGGTACATAGTGCCGCGTCGTCGATCTCGGAGGGTTTGGAGTTCTTCGTCATCCTTCGTCGGAGGCCATCGTTCTTCATCGGCGATGGTGCGTTCTTCGCGTTCTTCAAGGAGGAGGAACTTTCTTCAAGACTTAGAGAAAAAAGTACCCCAATCCTTCTCGCAAAACGAAACTAAAACTTAAATAAATAAGGCCTTGTCTTATTTAATTGATACACACAAGCCAACTTTAAAAATTGAAATTCAAAATGAATTCCCAAATTAATTACATTAAATACGTTTAATAATTAATGAGTTGACTTTTCATTTAAGGGGGTGGTGCGGGTGAGTTACAAAATAAAAGGGGTTAAGAGGGAGAGAGAGGAAATGGAAGGTTACTCAATTTAAGATGATTTACAAAATTAAAGAGGGGGGGTTTGAAGGAGTTTTGGGGAAAGTGAAAAGGCGGGGGCTCATCTTGGCCCCACCTCACCTTTAATCCACTCATTGTTTGTTAGGGGATTGTGGGTCCCACCCTAACTACACCATGTTGGATATAACCACTAGGATAAAGAAATAATAAAAAAAAATTGTTCAACAATTTTTGTATTCAATTCTTTATTAATGTAGACATTTTGAACAACTCTTCCTGAGCAAACGCACCATTGGAAAAGGTGCTCCTAGGCAATTACCAATGATGCGGTTTCATCGGCGCCATCAGATTTCAATTCTGAGAACCAGTTAAAAATTTAGGATAACCCGCATGTTCTTCCACTGAATGTACCAGAGCTAAACTTCGGAAAATAATTTCGGGCAGACCGGGCCTCAGAATCCGGCGCCGTCAGAAACTGCGTTCTTTTAAAATCCCCAAAAAATTATGAAAAAAATTTCCTTCAAATTTTCGAGTCTTTACATTACTTCCACCACAGTTGCACCAGGAGCACTATGACTTCCACATATCTCAGCTGAGGAGATACGAGCACGACCCTTCGCATATCATCAACCATGGGGAGCTGGACATTGGTGATTGGGTGACTTTTGCGTATGTTTTGCGGTAGAACCGACTCATATGATACCAATTTGTGATGTCCCGTCCTCGGGGCCCGTGCCGTGACTACACCAAGCCCGCCTTCCATAGGCCAGGGGCTGGAGACTAGAACAAAAGTCGTAAATCCCAATAACTGGGAAGAAATTGCCTTTATAAAATTAAAAAAAACACCACAAAGTACAAGCAGATGTAATACACTACGTACAAAAGAGAGTGCTTCAAATTAAAAGGTCCAGAATACAAAACCAACGGAAAAGTACAGCTACAACTGAAAGGAAGTACAATAGAAAATACAAACAGCTGGAATAATAGAAGCAGCACATGGGTCGTCCACCTCAGATCCAACATGAAGGGTAGGTACAGATAACACAGCTCCTAGATCGTCCACCACGGATCATACCTAAAAGGTAGGTATAGATAGCGCAGCTCCTGGATCGTCCACCACGGATCCTACCTGAAGTGTAGGTACATATAGCCTCCAAAACGCTCTCGCCCGTCAACCTCCTCTATGTATCATCTCATCGTGATGTCCACCACCGAGAACCATCCCGTCCTCGATCACTCGGCCTCCGTCAGCGCTTCCCGTCGTCTGCAACCAACACAATGAGGTGCAGGCATAGCCCGTACAGGGGTGAGTATACTATACTCAGTAGGGACCCCGAGACCCTCAAAGTCTCACTAAATCCAACAAGTATAACCACAATGAAGGATCTCATCATATAACCCTTACTTAGGTTTAAGCCCATACTTATACCTATGTTATCAAGTAACCCATCTCAATCATGAGGAAACACAAAGATTATAAAATAAATGGATAACCACTACCTATGTATATTCCCATACATATACCAATGTTATCAACTGGCCCATCTCAATCATGAGGTAAACACAAAGGTCATAGACTCAGCTCACACCAGGATATTCATTATCGAAACCGTAACTGCTGATGGGCTCCGTCTCTGATGAGTATAGTGATCCTGTCACGACTCTGAGTTACTTATCACTAACCTAATACTGCCGAGGTACTCCTCCTATAGAGTACCATGGGTCTGCCACCTCACAAAGTAATGCTCCTCCGCCATGGGTCTTCCACCTCACACTGTAGTGCTCCCCCTCATAGCCTACAAAGGTACTCCTCATGTCGAGTACCGCGGGTCTGCCACCTCACAATGTAGTGATCCTCCGTCATGGGTATGCCACCTCACAATGTAGTGCTCCACAATAGGCTATGCAAGTCACTCTGAATCGAATCGGACAACAGTCATCAGGTCTCATCAAGCTACACGGTCTCTGTACATCGTACGCTCATATCTGAGATGTACCGCTCCATGATATAAAGGTAGATACTCAATGTACCACAATTTCCCACAAAAAAGTATCTCAAAGGACTGCCTCGTCATAGAGATCTCAACGCAACAGACGGCGTGTCAACCAGACCCCCGGTCTGTTAGTTATTAGCCTTTTCATCTGAGGGGCCTGGTTGATTTCTTGTGTAAACCAACAGGGTCATATCTCAAATTTACCCCGAAATCTCATAGGGTATACTCATAGGGACCGTTTCACAACGAGATCACTAACGCCGCTGACGGTTCATCAAACAGACGTCCGGTCTGAATGTTATCAGCTTTTCTGTTTAGGGGTTCGGTTGGATTTCAGGTTCAATACAACCCAGCCACTATCCAACTGCCTCCAAGACTCAGGAGAAGTATGTAGAATGTTCCGTCTCATCAAGAGGAATTCAACAAAGTCAATGGAACGTCTATCAGACCTCCGGAGCTCAAGTTATAATTGTTTCTGCTTAGAGGGACCGGTTGGTTTCGGGTTCGAACCAACCCTTCTGTACACAAAGTTCACCAAAACCATGAGTGTAATATACGGAGACGACCGTCTCTATCCAAATATTTCATCGCAACTGACGGTGCGTCGATCAGAGGTCCGTAGCCCATGTTATGGGTGTTTGAACGGATCAGTCCGGGAATAGGGCTTTCGGTCCCGATCCAACCCGGCCTGATACCACCCCCCCCCCCCCCCCGGGTCTGAGTCCAGCCCAATAGGGCACGGCCTGGCCTGGCCTGGGCGGCTTGGTTGGCATTGCACTGGCGCGGAGCCCGTGTGGCCATCGGGTGCGGGGGCGTACAACCCCCCCTCCCCCCCAGTTGAAAAAAAACTGGCGTGACATTACGCGGAGCCGCTTTGCCTCTGAAACGGCTAAGTTGTTCCGGTTTGGCTCGCCGCCATGCCTCAACCGTGGCGGTTCTGTTCTAGTGGCACGCTGCCGCTGCCACGGACCGGACATGCTCCGGTTGTCTATTTCTCCTTCCGTCTTCGCCAGTGGTCCACCCGGGACCCGATTTTCATTGCGATGGTTTGAAATCGCCTATGTGGCCCGTTCTGTCATCGCCCATCAATCTGCACGTAAAATAAACAAACCGCGGCCTATTTGTGGATTTCCTGCATTTTGCGACGGTGTCGCGGCTTTTTTCGGTCTCCACGGCGCGGCGAGACAGCACCGTGCTTCTTCGCCAGTTCTTCATTGTTTCCCCGCGGTGCGATGGCACCGCGTCACCTTCGTTCATGCCATGAAAAACACAACATCGAATGCGGAGGAGAGTCTGCCATGTTTGGGCAGTCCGACCTCCTCCCGTTATAATCATAACAGGCAGCGCAAGAATACTATGATGAACGGCAATGGAAATATTCACGAACAAGAAAAATAACCCCTAACTCAAGGTGTTGTCGAAAGAAGGTTCGTCGCAGAAAATAATCGTCGCGGGAGACGGCGTTGCGGGTCATGGTTCAATATGCATCGTCGGCGTCTCGGATAAGAGAAACGTCGGCGTCGCGGTACACGGCGTCGCATCGTCGATCTCTGAGGATTTTTCATTCTTCGTCGTCCTTCGTCAGAGGCCGGAGTTCTTCGTCGGCGACAGTGCGTTCTTCACTTTCTTCAAGGAGGAGGGACGCTCTTCAAGTCCTAGAGGAAAACGTCTCCCAATCCATCTCGCACAATGAAACTAAAACATAAATAAATAAGACCTTGTCTTATTTAATTGATAGACACAATCTAGATTTAAAAATTGAAATAAATAATTAATTACCTAATTAATTACATTGAATAAGTGAAATAATTAATGAGTTGACTTTTCATTTAAGGGGGTGGTGCGGGTGAGTTACAAAATAAAACGGGTTAATGGGGAGAGAGAGGAAATGGAAGGTTACTCAATTTAAGAAGAGTTACAAAATTAAAGAGGGCATTTTAAGGAGTTTTGGGGAAAGTGAAAAGGTGGGGGCTCGTCTGGGCCCCACCTCAACTTTAATCCTCTCATGGGTAGTTAGGGGAATGTGGGTCCCACCCTAACTACCCCATGTTGGATATAACCACTAGTATAAAGAGTTAATAAAAACAATTGTTCCACAATTTTTTTATTCAATTCTTTATTAATCCACAATTTTTTAACAAACTACACCCGAGCAAACGCACCTTCAGATAAGGTGCTCCAAAGCAATTACCGACACTGTGGTTTCATCAGTGCCCTCAGATTTCGATTCTGGGCACCAGTTCAATATTTAGGAAAACCAGCTCGTTCTTCCACTGAACGTACCAGAGCTGAGCTTTGGAAAATGATTCCTGGCACACCGGGCCTCAGAATCAGGCACCGTCAGAAACTGTGTTCTTGTAAAATCCCCAAAAAATTAAGAAAAAATTTTCCTTGAAATTTCCAGGTCTTTACAAAACTTTTATGATCAGTATATATTTCACAATTTACACCATACAAATGATGCCACCAAAATTTTAAAGCGAAAAAAACAACAACTAATTCCAAATCATGTGTAGGGTAATTTACCTCATGAGTTTTCAACTGAAGTGAAGCATAATAAATTACCTGATCATTCTAATTTAGGACGCAACCAAGTCCTTTCAATGAAGAATCACATTAGATAACAAATTCACCATTCCTGGAAGGTAGTGCCAAAATTGGATCATTCACCAATCTTCTTTTAAATTCTTGAAAACAATCATCACATTCTTTTTTCTAGATTATCTTAACACCCTTCCGAGTTATCTTAGTCATTGGACAAGATAAACGTGAATTTTTTTTAACAAACCATCCTTAATATCCTGCAAATCCATGAAAACTACGAATCTTATTTAAATTTTTGGGTCCTGGACATTCTTCAACAACCTTTGTTTTTGCAGGATCAATAGTTATTCCATATTTAGAAATAATGTGACCATGGAAAGAAATTAGTTTCATCCAAAACATACACTTGCTGAATTTCCCATACAATTTCATTTCTATTAAGGTTTTCATAATATAACTTAAATATCATTCATGATCCTCTTTACTTTTAGAAAATACCAAAATATCATCAATGAAAACAACCACAAACTTATCCAAGAACTCATGGAAAATTATATTCATAAGGTCCATGAATAAATCAGGGGCATTGGTTAACCCAAAAGGAATTACTAAAAATTCATAATGGCCATATCTTGTATGAAACATAGTCTTCGGAATATCTGCTTCATTTACCTTCAACTGATGGTTACCCGATCTCAGGTCAATCTTTGAAAAATACTGAGTTCCCTTGAACTGATCAAACAAAAAATCAATATGAGGAAAAGGATATTTGTTCTTAACAGTGATGTTATTCAAGGCTCTATGATCAATGAAAAGTCTCATTGAACTATATTTCTTTTTAACCAATACGATAGGAGCACCCCATGGTGATGTTCTAGGTCGAATGAAACCCTTCACTAATAAATCTTCCAATGGACCTTCAACTCTAAAATTTAAATTTGAGCCATTTGATAAGGGGGTTTTGAAATTGGTTTACAATCAGAAACTATGTCAACAGTAAATTTAACATCCTGATATTGTATTATTCAAGGCAACTCATTAGAAAAAAAATCAGGATAATCATTTACCACTGGCACATTATTAATCTGAACGGTTCCTTTGTTTTCAACAATATGTGGAAGGTTACATTCATTTCTATCTTTTAAAATTTTCTCAGCCTCTTGATATGTTATCAACAGTAAGGGTTCATTATTGTACAGTAAATCAAATTATTTCATAAAATAATCTTCTATAGCTCTACAATCAATCTTATCATGGTAAACAGAGAGCCAATCCATACCCAAGATAACATCAAAATCAACTAGAGGTAAAATAATAAGGTTTGGAAGTAGGTACATTCCACGGATAAGGATAGGAAGATTCTTATAAATTCTTTTTGCCTCAACATTTCCCCCATGTGATTTTACCACATGTTCTAGAGTCATTTCTTGAGATGGAATTCCCAATTTACTAGAAATTTTTTCAGAGATGAAAGAATGTGTAGACCCCGAATCAAAAAACACATTGGCGTAATCTGAAAAAAAAAGTACATGATACCACATCATTTGATGGCCCAACATCTGCTGAAGTAGTTTCAAAGTATTTCACAACACCTTTCTGCTTGTAGTCTGGCTGCTTCCCATCATTTTAGCTCTTTGTCAAACACTCGTTTGCATAATGAAACATCTCATTGAACATGAATCATTTCAGTAACTGTATATCAAATTTGGTCTTACCATCACCCTGATCTTTTTCAGTGCAATGACGAGAATTATGTCCCATCTTACCACATTAGTAGCAATTTCCAGAATTCGAAATACATTCCCAGCATGATTTTTACCACAATTATCACAAACTTAATACATAGTATTCTTATAATAAGACCTTTTTGATAGATTCCTCCCTTTCACCTGCCACCACTGTATCTTCTTCTGTTGGCTGTTATAGAACACTTGATCATTGGAAAACTCCATTTCCACCGTCTTAGCACATCGAACAATCTTTTCATAAATCTTGAACTCGTGAGAAGATAAATCTCTTCTATATTTTGGATTTAATACTGAGTAAAAACAATTGATTTTTCAATAAAGGACTCGTTTAAAATTTAGAGCATACCATGCCAATCGAGTGAACTTTTCTTCATAAGCAGCCACTGAGTCATCCACTTGCCTCAATTCCAAGAATTGTTTTTCCATCCTAAGTCGAACAGCATTAGGAAAATATTCCTCAAGAAACATACCGTTGAATTCATCCCAGTCAAGAGCATCAATCTCATCAGCATCCCTGATATTTTTAACCATCAACCACCACTGATCTACTTCACCCTCCAAACGGTAAACAGAAACACTAACATTTTTATTGTCTGAGCACTCGATGACATCAAAAATCATCTCTAGTGATTTAATCCACCCTTCATAAATCAAAGGGTCAGATGATCCTCTGAATGATGGGGGATGTTTCCTCATGAAATTTTCCACCACTAACATGTTACAATGAGGTTGATCCGGCTGATCTCATGCATGGATACCACCACCATTTATCGCATGAGTCAATTTCTCCATTACTGCAACAAACTATTCAGTTACTATCCCAACCATTTCAGGATTCTGATATGGATGGTCATTTCCTTTTGTATTCCTTCCTAGCACTGCTTCCGTATTTTCTCTGCAAAAAACCAATCTGAACAAACATGTCTTAGATGAAGCAACATGGTAATATTAAAATGCTATATCATTTCAATTTGACCATAATAAAATATTTTTGGATATTAATTTAATAGAATTATAACGTATAAAGATATCTAAACTGACCTCTAATACCAACTATAAGGCCCCGGACTTAAACATTACTTAATCTTGAGTTATTTCAAGAATACACATTATTGATCTTTTTTAGGTTTAGATTTTTATAGAATTAGTTCATAAATCATGCATTACATTCCACATTTGAACAAGGTGGTTATATAAAAGACAATATTCACTTTTCCACTCAACAGAAACATATTTAAATTAAAACATGGATTCTTTCTTGATAATTCACCAACACTATCATAACTTCTTGTACCTTTACCTTGACCTGTGAAAAACATTTAAAAAACATGGGATGAGCATAAAATGCTCGGTAAGTGGTATAAAAATATGAAAAGAAAACCTTAGTCCATGTATACATAAGAATCATTGAAAACATACTTTAGAAAATAAACATAATAAATTTAACATACCTCAAGAAATCATAAGGTTTATGAATAAATTTTAGAAAACAAAAGACATATAGGTAACATGAGGAATTCATAACATTTTTACGTAGGGAGTAACCCTCATGGTAACATTTGGAATACCCATTACAGTATATTCCCTAAATATCTTCGTAAAAACATTAGCGTTTAACACCTTCATGTTACCCAATGCATTGGAGAGATATCAAAAGTTCACTCACCCTTAATTTATCATGGAACCACCCATATTCTTAAATAATTCCCAAGAAACATAACATAACAGTATCACATGAAAATGCATAAAGGAAACATAACATTTCCATATTTCAATCACAAGATATCAAATAAAAACATTGATTTAATAATAAAATTATCAAAACCATTTTCAATACCAAAATAAAATTAAAGTAGAACATGGTATTTATTTTTCATTTTAAAAATGGTTATGGGTTGTAGATGAAGTCAAAACTGAAATAATGGTCATGTCGGCTGATAAGTTGTTGTCGCCGCATACGTAAGAAAAATTATTACTTTTTTCGTGTTGTAAAACGCTTTGTACAAATAGATTCTTTTTGAATATAAGTAAAGGTAAAAGGGGATTATACACTATTTAAAATAAAGTTGTGTATAAATCAAAATATGCCTCAATGAATCGAGATTGAGACGAAGTCCCATACCTTGTGTCTGACATGACTCGATCGTTCTTTAATCTCCTGAATAAAAAAACTAGAGTTAATTTCCACTTGTTTATGAACCTTTTTCAAGTTCATTATTCATTCTATATCACTTATTACAATGTTATGAACATTATGTAATTAGTTTTGTTTATAACGGTCATTTTTTCGATCCTTGGTACTTAAGCCAAAAATAAACTTCTTATAATTACAAGTTATTCATGCGGTAAAATATCCCTTATATCCAGAATTACATTCATGATGCAGATATAATATATATCATATATATCCATTATATACATTAATTTATAATATTACAAAGCATTTAGAGTTAAGAAATGAAATGCACCATTCATGGAGACGGTAAGCCGTACGTACGCATGAACACTACTTTCATTTCTATTTCGTTTTTAATGGAATGACATAATAATGATATAAAGGTATATTATAATTCCAGTATGATGTCATATGTAATACCATTAACTCCATCCTTTATACGTCCCACATATGGAATTAACAAATCATATCATTTTGAGGGGTCAGTAGTCCGTACTTCCTAAGATAAAAATATCACGTTTACCCATAATGGAAACCATAAATGTATGACATAAATAAAAAATACAAAATCATAAGGAAAACATAAACATAATATTTATCATATATAAATATTTTTATATCTTAATGGCCACCATGAAAGGTGTTAAAATAATATTGACCAATCACTATTTCGTGAGGCAGTAGTTCGCCACTCACAGTAACAGAATGAACTTTAACCATTAGACGGAGGTGTGTGTAAGTGTAGCTCGAATACTTCTCATAACAACATCCTAGTATATTGATGATACTGGTGTAGTTACCAAAGTAAAGAATAAATTGTTTTCAGGGGGTTGGAGAAGCAAAATAAAACAAAATAACATAAGAGAAGACATTATCTTTAAATCGGATAACTCCCCTTGGTTTGAACCCAAAATGGTTTTTTGAAGCAATTTCTGCCTAAGGTAAGGCTTCTATGGTGAAGAGATGGACGTGGGGAGATAAAATGAGAAGTTTTTGGCTGAGCCAATGGATTCAGTGGTGTGGGTAAGTGGGTAGAGGTGGGGGCCTATTATAAGAGGGAGGAAGGGCACTCTTAGAAAGTCAAGAAATGTTACATCATTATATAATGAGTTTCAGATTTTAAAGGTCCAAAAATGATATATTTTGAGTATAATGTGATAAGGGATCGAAAGAAACCCATCAAATATGTTTTTGACAAGTTTACGTCTTAGATTGCACATTATCGTTTCATTTTATTTAAATCGTTCATTAAGGAGTTAACCATTATATCATCATGGTGTCTTAAATAAATTTATTTATTTAATGTCTAAAAATTATAAATAAAATAACATGATGTAGGAAATATTATCAGATTTACAATGACTATTTATAGTCTAATAGATCATTTATTTAGACAAAATTAATATTTGTTTTACTTAGGTGTTACATACTTTGGTTATATTTAACTTTCTTTAAAAATAAAAAGATAACATGTCACTATCACACAAAAGTGATTCCATGGGGTCCCAAAGTTGGAACAAGTTATCCCATGGTCGGAAATGTCACAAAACGTTGCATTAGGACGCATGTTGGGGTAATTTTATATTAATATGATATTATTTTATTACCCTTAACTACCGGATTACTAATTAATCACGACAATTAAAGATAATTACCGTCGTTAATATTCATAATGTAAAAAAACAAAAGAGTTATAATTAAATAACTTGAACCATATGATTCCAAATATGAAATCCATTTTACCAAATTCCGAACATAGAAATTGTAGTAATTAATTTAAAAATAATTACCATTGTCAAAACAAATAGAGGGGTTTTAGAAACAATATCTATCAAAACATTGACAATTCTTTATGTCCAATTTCAAAGTGAAATTAATTCAAATGACCAAAATTGGATTAAATGTTAAAAATATATTCTAATTACACTTGAAAATTAGTTAAAAAGATAATCTAACCATATAATTAAATTAGATGAAAAAGTAGTTTTGAAGTAAAATGAAGTATTTTTCACAATTCTTATAAAAATTACCTTTGTCAGAAAAATAAAAATAATTTATCCAAAGTAAATTTTAATGTTTCGATTAAAAATAATAAGTTTACTTTTACAAATAGAGCTTATGAAATTGTCCAAAGTTAGATTTAAAAATTGTTCTCCATCAAAAGGCGGTAAAACAATATTTTAAAAATATTAGATATTTCAAATCTTAAGATTAGATTTAATATCAGTTTAATCCTTTAAAACACTACCTAATTCATAAATAGACATAGATAAGAAAATCTATTAATCGTTACTTACATGGTATGTTACAACAAACATAAAAATTACCCGTATTACTAAAGGCATATCTTGAACCCAACCATCCATGGTTTATAATGGTGTAAATTAATATTTTAAATAAATACCATGAACCATATAATTAAATGAACTCATAAAAATTTTCAGTTTTCAAAATATTGTTTTCACCCATAATAAATGTATTTAGATGTTGAAATATGCCATTCAATTTAAAATTTTTATTTCCAACAGTCCAATGTCATTAAAAAGTGATCTAGGGATTTTATTTCATTAAAAAAATTAAATATAAATTTTTAATGGATACATAAATTAAGGGTTATAGTGGGGGGGTACTTAATTATCACTATATACGTAAAATTAAAACATTATTTTTGTCACTATAATTAAATTGACAACATCATGTGAAATGATATCTTTTAAAGAACATTAAAATAAAATATAAATATAAATAAAATTACTATTACATTTCTTTTATTTAGATATAAATACATCTATAAAATAGTCTTTAAATTATGTACATCGATGAAAATGAGATAGAATAGAAAATCTAAGAGAGTATTTTAATGAATAGACCAATACTCAATACATAATATTCACTTAAATTTTCCCCATAAATAATAAAAATTAGTTGATTATTTATAATAAAAAATATTTCTTTTTATTTTTTTATTCATTTTATTTTATATTATACCAATATATATGTATATATATTTTCATTTTAATTCACCAAAGACATTTTAATGATATTATGTCCATAAGTCCGAAATTATATTTTTTGGTTGATTATGGGAATAAGGTCATTTTTCCAACATATATAGAATAATAATCAAGAAATAGTTTTCATTTTTATATATTAATTATACTTTTAAATATCATTTTTTTGTTATAGAAAATGAATTCTAATACCATCATGGAGATGGTAGGTCGTAAAAACACATAAATAATGTCTCCATGTTTCAATGATCAATATAGAATGAATTTAATAGTTTTATATGATTACATAATGATAATTATATCATAAATACAATTTTATTTATATGAATATTCCCATATATATAATCTATGTGATATGGAGATGACAAATGAATCGAATCACTTCATGGAAGAGGTAGTCTACATTTATGCATGGATGACATTATAAATATTAAATGAATAGAAATGTAATAAA
The DNA here is from genome assembly GCA_963277665.1 of Viscum album. Taxonomy (NCBI): domain Eukaryota; kingdom Viridiplantae; phylum Streptophyta; class Magnoliopsida; order Santalales; family Viscaceae; genus Viscum; species Viscum album. The sequence goes on from OY728130.1 coordinate 810,247,943, forward strand.
TTTTTTGGTATATAATTTTATAAAAATAATATATATTTCATAAATATAATATATTGACAAAAAATATATTATAATAATTATCCATGTGACGTGGTGATGAAAAATGACTTACATCAGTTCAGGTTGTGGTAGTCTGTAGCACACATGAACAATGGATTACATAACCACTTGATAGAGGTTTGATATTGATATAGGTAATTATATTATAGTTATAACATAAAATTATATTTTAGATAAATTTTTTATAATGTAATGGATGACACATATTCTATGGGTTTATAATACAAAATAAAAAATCATTTGGTTAAACACTATATCTCATTTTCATTACACATAACGACTTGTATGTTTTTTATTATTTTAAAATAATTCATGTAGAAAGTATATAGGGATATCAATAAGGGATTTGGGATTGTATTTTAAGATGTTAAATGACTTTCTTTAGTAATAATATGAGAACAAGTGGCCCCCTTTAAAAATAAAGGGTTGGGAAAATCTTGAAATTTCAAAAAAAACTATTAAATTAATATTAATTAATTATCATAACTAAATGATACCAAATATTTAAATATTAGATATAATATGAATATGATTTTAATTAAAATAATCAAATAATAATTTGAAAAGTTTGTATCACATTTTTACCCTAATCTATTTGTCAATACTCTTTGTTAACCGTTTTGACCAATTAATTGATATTAATATTCATTACCATTAAGTGGTCAAAATTGTTAAAATAAAATGATAATGGACCATAAATGTATATGTATAGAATTCTTAACCATTATCCAATTCACTTAATCAAATATAATATTTATAAAAATTTTAAATCATTCAAGAAATGATTATTTATTAAGAAAGTTTATGAATGTAAACTATATATTTATTTCATTTGATTGGACTTAATACAATCAAGAATAAAAATGAATCGGTATACAGTGTATCTAATAATATATAAATAATCGTTTTTATATAAGGAAATTGGAACAAATTTATTCATTCAAATCATATTTTTTCCAATATTTGAAAAATAATTTATTTTAAATTTAAATTAATTTAATAAATAATGTATCGACATTTTTTATGGTTATAAGTTATTTATTTCATCACAAAAAATAAAATATACATTAGGATGATAAAAATATCATTTAAAATTAAAATAAATATTTATAAATGATAATTATTACCTATTTAAACCAATGATAAAATGAAATTATTATTGAAAGTAAGAGTGTGGCATTTTCATATTTCTTATTCACATTAATATTATAAAATAAAAAATCATTTATAATTTTTTAAAATTGAATATATTATATTTTGGATGATTGTTGATGACATATACTCATCCAAATATATTATTGAATGTTTTATAGTTATTTTTTATTCCTTATCATTTTTTAATTTTAAAAGCCCAATTTACCCATTATTATGGTTACAAAAATTCGCAAGGTTACTAATAATATTGAACTAAAAGAAATGGGATATAATTAAAATATTTCGACCTCATAATTAAAAATACAGAATTATGTTTTCAAAAAATAAAATACATATATTTTTATGAATTTAATTTAAATTAAAATTAGAAAAACATGATGAAAATAATTTAGTGGAAATGTACTTTTTAGGTACAATTTTTTTATATATATTTATAAAATTCCTTCAATGATACCATAACGAAAATATATTAAATCTGTAATATCTAATTAAAATTTTCATCTAATCAAAAATATATTTTTAATTTGAAAATTCATTAAAATAAAATATAAATTTTCTTAGAAATATTTAATTTTCTTATTTTACTAAAAAAAATATTTCATAAAATTATAAACATCTCTCCTTAGGCATATATTTTATATGATTATTCCAAGAAAATATTTTTATTAAATATATTTTTTTAATTGTTTTATAAATTTTTTATAATAATTTACCATAATAATCAATATAAATCCTATTCGATGAAAAAATATTTTCAATGAATAAAATAAAATCTCTAAATTTTGAATTTTTTATAATTGATTAATAAATATAAATTACTTGATATGGAGCTATTTAAAAATTTAATAAATTATTTAATCTTTTTGACACCTTCTAATTTGATGATTTTTATAATATTCACTTTTAAATTATAATATTTCAATGGTACATTTAAGCACAGTATTGCATATCATGTATTCATTGAAGGATATATTTATTTTCAAAACTGAATGGTTGTTTCATTGATTCCTCCATTAATTAATTTAATCTACACTGTTTTAATTTCATCTTACTAAATAATGGTTTTACATTTTAAAATCACACTTCATTAAAATGGATAATAAAAAATACTTATACCGTGAGTGAAAGTAATGTATGGTGGATATATAGAATGACACATAACTGGGTATCCTAGTAGGAACCATTGGGGGGAAGTAAATATGTGTATATGGAAGAAAACATTAATTATCATGGATGATAGAGAGTGATAGATAATATTGTAAGGATAATGTTAATGACATCAAAATCTTAAATCTATGATGGGTGATGGGGCCATCAATTAATTACAAATTAATGTAATATTATAACTTTTTTATATATAATGTTCCATTGAAATAAAGAATTAGTTTACCATATATAATTTAATAATAGGGATATATTATTAATTTTATATTGTTATTTCACCATTGATTTTTTTTACACCACAATCTCATATTTTACTCCAAATTATGATTGTTTAAGATGTTTTTTTTATATATAAAAAACAAAAATAAACAGCCATTAGTTACATTAATACATAAATGGCTATAATATATTTATACTATCTATAAACATTAAAAACCCAAATGGGTGTAAAATTGAAGCTAAAAAACTATTTCAACATTTTTATATGAAAGAATAAATTAATATTCAAAGCCTCAACAATAACACAAAAAGTTAATATATTAAAAAAATCATCAAATATTTACATGACTATGTTTAATGTAAAAAGATCAGAATGATTTGATAACATATTGTTTTTAGATTAATAATTTTATCTAAAACAAATTCAAAAATATAATAACATATACAGAAAAATATGTATTCCTTAATAGTATGTTATCTAATATATTATAATCATTTAAATAAATAACATGCATAACCATAATACCAAAATAAAATTATATTTCCTTCAAAAATATAATTCATCACTTTCTCTAAATGTAATCCAGTAATATTATATTTACCTTGATCATATATGGTAACACAATTATTTAATCAATCATGAAATCTAATTAATTTCATAATATCCAAAACAAATTTGAATCATAGGGATGATAAAACACTGGTTAAAAAATTCAACATTATCATTATCTATAATATTTTCTATGTATAAAACAAATGTCCAAAAAAATAATTCATTTTATTTTCCTAGAGGTAGGAATCTCACCCTTGTCTCCCATTAGAAGTAAGTTTAACCATGTGACCTTGTTGTACATGATGGGTTGTCTTAGAGCCTTTAGGTTGTCCATTTTATAAAATTATATTAATATAAATCATATAATATTCCATTAATTATGATGAAAATCCTCTAGAAATATCCTTAATCGTAAAATTTCATATAAAGACTCTAGGTTATCAATACCTATGAAATTTAAACTACAATAATTAAATATAATTCTCCATTAATTAAATTTTAATCAATTTCATGACATATAAATAAAACATAAATAATTAATTAATAATTGTCTCCCAAAATACTCCCATAACATAATAATATTATTAATTCCTTTAATGTATTATTATCCTTAATATATTCCTCTAAATCATGAATCATGAATGTAACACCCAGATGGTTTTATAAAATATTTTCCATAAATAATTTTATATTCATCAGTACCTTGATTTTCAAGAAATTTTGAGTTTAAACAAAATGTGAGATTCCCTTATTTTAAAACTACCATTATAGCCTAGTTGCTAGGATAGCGGTAATAATTATAAGTAACCTACGAAAATTCATTGTGAATTCATTGGCTATCAATTATTTAGGAAACACCAAAATCAATTAGATATTTTTTTAAAGAAATTAATTTTTTTAATGAAATTAGTGAGATATATATGTGTTATATAAAAATTAAAATAATTTTATTATCATCAAATTGATATTTTAGTCATAAGGTATGAATAAAACCTTATTGGATGTATAAAAATAGGTTATTAAGTTTAACTTTAAATGTTTGAATGGATAACCCATTATAAATTATGATATTTACACATGACTAATTTTTACATGATAAAATTAAAATGCTAATATTAATCAAGACATAAAAAAATACTTTATAGAAAATTCTTATTTTTCTCTCATAACATTCTTCTTTTGATGAATAGTTAAAGTACAATAAATTTTAATAAAAAAACTATTTTTCATCGAAATAATTTAGATGGATTATTTATGATATTTAATGGTTTTAATTTATATGTATAATATATTTTTATCAATTAATATAATGTATTTCATTTCCACTTATTTTACAATTGACATCAAAGGTAAAAACATTTTAATCTTTAACAATGTTTAAACATTTAAAACCTATTTTCTCATTTCAAAATTTAGATTAATTTTAAATTAATTACATAATATTATGTGTTTTGAAATTTTAAAAATGGATTCCATATTTAGAATCAGTAGGTCTAAATTATGTTAATAAGAAAATTTTATTTGGCGTTATTATTAATAGTAATTTTGGAAATAATTTTTATTACCTTGGTTAATGGTAAATGAAGTAACTAATGATAAAAATAATATTATGAAATTACTTTAACACCTATAAAAATATTATTTTATAACTAAATTATACAGTTATAATATATTTTACTATATGAAATCACTTAATTCCCACTTAACTAGAAATATGATATGAATATAATAAAAAATGAATGTGACTATCTCATTTATATGATTTTATTAATTTTAATATATTGATAACTATTAGATAATATCTTTTATAGATAGTATATTTAAATATTTAAAAATCACCTACATGAAAGAAATTTATTTATAATTTTTAGAGATTAAATGATTTCCCTTAGGGATGACACAATAACGATGTAAAAATTAGATTATTAATAATAATATCAATGAAATGGTTTTAAAATATTAAAATAAATATCAAATTATCTAATTAATGTTATCCAATAATTTTATAGTTTACTATTACATGTTATGAGTTTATAAAATAATTTTATTCGAATATAACTTATTTTATGATTTTATATATAATCAAATAAATTAATTTTCTAAAAAATGACACTATTGATATTTTATAAAAATAACATTTTATAAAATTTTATAAAAATAAATAAATTATTTATAATTAAAAATTTATAATTATATGATCTAAATTTTCATTAAATATCCACTTATAGTCAATGAAAATCATATAAGTATATATTTATAACCATTAAATATTGAGTATAGAATTTCTATAATTAACTTTAAATAGAATAACTATGATTCAATTAAAATGTTATGATTTCAATTTAAAAAATTACTTATCCAAAATTTATTGGTTGATATTATTACAACTATATGTCATCTCATCATTGAAATGTCTACATTTTCAATGTTTTTGGTTAGGGTTTTATTTTATTATAAATTATTATTTACGGAGTATCCAAAATTTCCCTTGACCTAAAGTATAAAATGACACATCCTCCATCACCTCTTAAAATCATTTGGAGCCATAATTCTTGGACATACCCTTCCCTTTTAATTTTAAACATCTATATTTAAATTATAGAGTTTCTGGTTATTATCAAAGACCAACTCTAGTGCTCAAAGATGTGATTTAGAAGAAACACAATAAGGAAGAGGAAATCTCATGTACAGATTCCTTGAACCATATTTATTCTTCTACTTCCTATTCATTAATTATTTCTTTATAAATTTGTAACAAAATTATCACTCACAAACTAATATGATATTATAAATATGAAACAACCATAGTCTACCTTCTACCCATTCTATGAAAAATTAAATCACCATGCGTTTGTACGTACGACTTATTATCAATTTGACATGGTGCAATATGTTTTTCACTACCACCATATTTAAATGTATATAATTATAAAAATAATAATTTTATATGATTATAATAACATTATACTAATTATGAAATATTATACACTATCCACTTCAAAACCACTCATAAATTTTGGGAATAATATCATCACTCAGGCGTATGTATAACCCACATTCTCTACAACTTGATGCGCCCCATTCTACATGACCTACAATAAAAAAGGTTGATATAAATGAATATAATGAATAAATAGGTTATATATTACACTAATATATTTCATTAAATTATATAACTACATCTTTAAAATAATAAAAAATTCTTATCATAAAAAACATGCATAAGAACATAAAGCAGTTAATACCCAAATAATGAGTAACAATGAAATGTTACTAACAAACGGATGAAAAATGCGATAAAAAATGTGATGATAAAAATGACTATGATTATGGAAAAAATATTCTACATTGTTTAAATCATTATATAAATGGTTTGGATATATGCAATTCATACAAGTCCTTAGGTAACAGATAATATTGAAAATATCTTTTTCATCCAAGATTATTTATTTGATAGTATTTACTATGGTATATTTATCATCCACATAAATGATTCAAAAATATGTTTTTCAAAATATTCATTATATCCTAGTATAATTGATAAAATTAAATTTTACCCATTTTTAAATTGATACTAAATGGTATTAATGGAATCTTTTTTCGTTTTCAGTACGAGGTAATTTTTGACATTTTTAAAAAAAGTGTGAAACTTGAGTAGAATGAATAGAATGAATATATTTTTATGATTCATAATTTCTTATTTTCGTAAACCTTCTACTATAATAATCAATGGTTATTAAACATAAAATTATTTTTTCTATCATTTTGTTGGGTTTGGAGAAAGGAAAACGTTTTTGAAGAATAATGTATATTTTCCTTTGGAATTAATTTCAAGTGTTCTCTAAAAATTATTTCTCATCTAAGATGAATATTTTTAAATAGGGATTATATATATATATATCCAAATTATTAATATGATATCATGGTGTTTATTATGGAATGCTATTTAGGAAACCCATTTTATTTATAAAAATAATGATTGAATGACTTTTAAGAAACCCATTTTATTTCATGGGTTAGTCTATGATGAATGTTTTTATGTTTTTATTGAACACTTAATAATGGTTTCATTATGAGATGGGTGGGGACTTATATCTATGTCCAATGCATTGGGTAAAGATTATTATATCATAAGATATACATGAATGAACTGAAAAGTAAAATTGGTTCAGTAATACCGGGCTAGACGAGGAGTGAACTAGATTCAATAATGGACTATTTCTACTATGATGCAATGAGAATTAACTTATATGAAATTATTTTTAGTTAATATATTTCTATAAAATGAAATTTCATTTCCTGTTTTATGACTATTAGAATTACATTTCACTTTTTTTATTCATCCCATTACATGACATTATGACATTTTATATGCAGAAAAATATTTTCAAATGTTATACTCTTATGATTCTGATATGAATGATTTATCCCTTATTTACCCTTACTGAGCATTTGAGATTACCCATTTCATATGTTTATCTTCACCAGGTCATGAATAAGGGTATTAATTATGATATGTCAAAGAGGAGTATATTTATAAATAATTAAGCAGGAGACACTGTGGATGTTTTATGAACCAATTGTGCGTGTATCCCTATTTGTAATGACACTAAACATATAAGGTCTTATCTTAGCTTTTCTCTATTTTATAATAAATATTCTTCAATGTTGATGTAATATTAATATGTAGTGTATGTACTGTTATAATTATTACTAGAGAAATGGTATAATTAACCTTTTTGAACTAGGACAACAGAACCATTGTAACAACCCTAAGGACATGTGTTATTATATGTTGCAATCATATCCAAGTGTTTTAGAGATGTTCATGAATAACATATGATAAAACCTAATTTCTCATAAATTGAATTTTTATTCTTCATTTTGTGGTTTTCCTATTATAATTAGGGTTTCCCACAATATACTTGTTGGTTTTGGTCAATGGATCAATCCCAAATTAACCGAGTTAATATTAAATGTGACGGGAAATGCAATGATATAACCCCTGGAAAACAAAATGTTATTGGAGATGGAATAAAAATAATGTAACCATGGTCACACAACTTTATTATGATAATAATCATGTATGAATTCCAAAAAAGAATTGGAGGGATCAATATTCAGTTGATTCTTTCTTGATACATTGTTTTCCTTAATTTACTGGGCCTTATATTCTATTTGTGGATGAACAATGGATCAACACCATTGAAATGTTATTTTTAGTTCTATTATGTTCTAATAATGATAAATTCATTTTAGTAGTCTATCGTTTGGCTGGTGAACCTAATCAATGGGGGAATATTATCAAGAATATGTGTGAATGTGGTGAAATTGAGACCATTGAATGGGATAAGTTCACAAACTTATATTTTAATAAGTACATTCCTTGTATTATTCAATCAAATATGGGGTAGGAGTTACATTATGGTACTTAAAAGGATGACAAATCTATTGGTACATATGATGAAAATTTTACAGGACCTTAATGGTGTGATTCTATAATTATTATCCAACCTGGGAGTAATATTTATCGATTCATTAGTGGAAAAAACCATGTATCTGAAGGGAATTATCCATAATGAACTTCAAAATCTTCATGGAAATTGTTCGATGTTATCTCAAATATGAGAATAAGATTGGAGTAACAAATCAATCATATGTGTTTGATAAGAAGAAAAAATGGGATTCAATGGAATATTTAAACACCACACTAATAAAAAGATTATTTTTCCCATATTATCTATTTTTTGAATGAAGAATTGAGGTAATTTTCTTAATGGGGCTTGTAAATGTTTTATGTGTGAAAACAATGTTATCCTGAAGTTAAATTCTGATGTGATGGGAAAAGGATGTCTAATGACGCATGAAAATAAAAGGTTACATGGAATTAACTTCTAACAATTCAATGTTACATGTTCAAAGAAATGGTGAATTATGCTTATCAATGTTCTAATCCAATGGATATTGATAATGATCAACATTAAAAAACTCGTAAGGCCAATAAAAAGGGAAGACAACATGAAGTCACTATCATTAACGTGTATTATGATAATGAAGTGATGAAAGGTACATTATCCATCCACTCTAATGTAGAAAATGTTTTATTTCATTATGTATCTACATACTATTTTATTTATAATAAATTTTATAATGGTATCACTGTATTACCTCATAAATTAAATTTTGTGTTAGCTGTGACAACTCCTAATGGATGAACAGTCACATCAAAATTTTATAATTATTCTCTGGTTTAGGTTTTTGGTAATGTTCTTCCTACAAATATTGTGATCCTCATTATAGTGGATTTTGATGTGTTTCATGCCATGTATTGGATTTCTATATATAGATCTCATATCAATTTCCAATTAAGGGAAGTCACATTTCATATTTCATATCAATATATGGTCATATACTGTTTTAAGGATGAATATAACCATCCAGAAAATATTTAATCAATCTTTTGGGTTATGATTCAAATAAATGAAGTTTATTTATTTCAAATGGACGGACAGAAACACACTTTTATGAATAATCCCTCCATATGGGAGTTCGGTGATGTCTTTTTGTTGGAATATCTCAATCCTTCACTAAATCATGATGTTGAGTTTTCAATAGAACTAATATCGAGTTCTATGCCAATTTCAAATACACATTATAGAATTTCCCCAATTGTGTTATTAGAATTGAAGAGGCACCTCTAGGATAATCATGATAAAGTATACATACACCCAATACCATCACCTTGTGGAGAACTAGTTCGGTTTGTTAATAATAAATATTGATCATTGAGACTCTGTATTAATTATCAAGAACATAACATGATAATTATCAAGAAAAAATATCATCTTCCACGCATTTTTTGCTCATTTGACTGACTACATGGAGCACAATAGTTATCCATGATAGATGTTCCATAGGGATATCCTCAATTAAGGGTCAAAAAATATGATATACTGAATATGTAATTCCGTACAAAGTACGTAAACTATAAATTTACATTGATGCATTTTTTTGCTAATTCCCCCATTATCATCATTGATCTAATGAATGGAGTATTAAGAGAATATCTTGATCAGTATGAGATAGTTTTTATAGAGGATATTCTTCTCTATTAAAAGATAAATGAAGAACATGATGATCACTTTTTAATTTTAATGAAGACCCTATGAAAAAATAATTGGTGTGCCAAATTTACCATGTGTGAATTTCGGATTCAAAAAGTTTCATTTTTGGGTCATATAATCATAAGAGAGGGGACATATGTGGATCCAAATAATTAAGAGGTTATTGAGAGATGGTAAAGACCAACAACAGTAACTGAGATTTGAAGATTTCTTAGGTTTGATGGATATTAAGAACGTTTTTTGGAAGTTGTTTCTTGATTATATAACCTACTAACCAAGTTGACACATAAAATGAGTTTTGTTCGATTGGATAGAGTTATTGAATGAGAATTTCAACGTGATAAAAAGATGGTTAGCCAGTGAACCCATGACCACATAGCATTGTTGTGGAGAATGGGTTGTGATCTTAAGGGACATATCCAAGATGGGGTTGTTGAGTGTTCTCATGAAAAATGAAATGGTAATATCTAACGCCTCATGGTAGTTGAATATTCATGAGAAAATTACCCGAATCAGGGTAATGAAGATAGTTGTGGTAATATTTTAATCAAATATATGAAAGAATTTTCTTTATTGTGAAATATGTGATATTTATAATGATCATAACGAATTAAAGTATATTTTCACACAAAAAAGAGTTGAATATGCACCAAAGAAGAAGTTCAAAATTGATTAATGATTAAGACATCATAATATATTATCAGCCTCGGATTGTAACCATGGTGGAAGATACATTGAGTCGACAAGTCCACACTAGATTATATATGAATAAGATTACAAAAGGTCCAATATTTATGGATTTGAAAAGGATATATCAGGAAATTTTAATGGATGGGGAAAAACCCATATTTATCATATGAATATTCAACCATCTATACAAGGGATGATTAATGAGGCATAGAATGAAAATGTAGTGTTACAAAATAAGGATAATAATGTTCCTAAATTCCACCCTGATTGTTATTAAATAATAAGGTTCATGAACCATGTTTGTTTTCCTCTCATACGAGAATTAAATAAGGTGATATTGGATGACGCTCATTGTCTGTAATTCACTATTACCAAGGGAAGTACCAAAATGCATAGGGACCTGAATGAGTACATTTTCTGGGATGTCATGAATGTTGATTTTTCCAAATATGTATCTCAAATCTTGGTTTGACATAATTTTAGGTATGATATATATAAGTGTAATGGGGTGTTACAACCATTAACTATACTTGAATTGAAATGGAAAAACATCACTATGAGATTTTTCATCAGACTTCCCAAAACCTACATTGGAAATAATGTTTTATTGGTTATATTTGATCACCTTATGAAGTCGAAACACTTCATTGCTAGTAGAGATTATTTCTCTCTTGATCAGCTTGCAAGGATATGTATAAAGGATGTGGTAAGATTGCATATAGTACCAGTATCCATTATATATGATTTGGATCTGAGGTTGACCTCAAAGATTTGGTGAATTATTCCACATTCTTTGGATATAGAGTTATGGTTCAACACATCTTATCATCTTCAGAAAAAATGTCAGTATGTGATGAAAATTCAATATCTGGAAGCTCTTTTGGGAGATGTCTCTTGGAATATCAATGGTGGTTGGGATGAATACCTACCTTTTCTAGAACATTCTAAAAATAATAGCACTCACTGTTGTATTGTGATGGCTCTTTAAGAATAACTATATGGACTGAAATGAAGAACTCTAAATGTTTGGGAATATGTTGGTGAACTAATGATATTAGGACCTGATACCATTGATGAAATTTTAGAAAAGGTCAGATTGGTTTAACAACACATAAGAACATTGCATAGTCGTCTAAAATGATATAATACCAACTGAAAAAAAGAAATAGAGTTTGTAGTGGGTGATAATGTGTTTCTAGGAACATCTACCTAGATGAGAGTAATAAGATTTGGATGGATGGGAATGTTGAACCAAAGGTATATCGGTCCTTTTGAAATTAGGGATTATGTTGGGGAGGTAACTTATCAATTAGTGCTTCCACTGAATCTCTCTCATCTTCATAATGTGTACTATGTATCTATCCTAAAAAAGTACATACATGATCATTCACATGTAATAAGCTCATATGTTTTACCTCTATTTAAAGACCATTCTTATACAGAACAATAGATAATGATTCTGGATCATACCGAAAAAGTTGTACACAAAAGGCCACTCTCTTGGTTAAATTTTAATGAAAGAACGACCAATTTGATTAACCTATATTGGAACTAGAGGATATTACTAAAGGGAGGTATCCTCATATTTTTTTTCATATGACTAATTTCTAGGGAGAAATTCATTTTTTGCAGGGTAGAATTTAACATCTGAATGTTTTCAAGAATTATATTCTTTAAATAATTTTTATTCTTCAGTAACTTTCTACGAACCCAATCCAGAGACTATAAAAACCATGATATGACCTTATTATTAAATTATCGTTATATCATATCCATTAGGATAGAAGTAATAATTATAACTATCTTATGAAAATGCATTGAGAATTCATTGGCTATCAATTAATTATAAAAAATATTATTTAATTAGATATATGTATTTGTGAGTGAATTACTATTGGAAATGAAATTATTGAGTTATATATCTATTACATACTTAATAAAATATTTTTTATATTCATCCAAAGGATATTTTATTCATAGGGTATGAATAAAACCCTATTTTATGTATAAAAACCTATTTTTTTGTAATAAAAGTTTAATTTTACAAAATTGAATGGAGAATCCATATTAAATTAATATTTCAACATATTAAAAAAATTTATATGAAAAAAATAAACATTTAATATTGATGTGTGATATAAAAATTTTCCTTGTATAAATTTTTTATATTTTTTTGATAACTTTCATTTTTTGATGAATAGTAAAAATACCCTATGTTTTAATAAAAAAACAACTTTTTTTATAGAGATAATTAATAACATAAAATTATAATATTAAGTTATTTTAAATAATAAATATAATATATTTTTATCATTCAATATTATTTATATAATTAGAAATAATTTTACATTGAATTTATAGGTAAAAAAATTTCAACCTTTTGCAATGTTTTATCTCTTAAAACATATTTTCTAATTTCAACAGTGCTATAAATTTTAAATTAATTACTAAAACATCTGTATTTATATTTTTTAAAATTTTAATCCATATTGGTAAATATTAGGTCTAAATTATGTTAATAGTATACATTTATTTTCGGGCATCATGAATAGTAACTTTGGTAATTATTTTTATTACCACGGTTAAAGGTAAATCAGGTAATTATGGGTATAAATGATATTATAAAATTAACTTAACACCTGTAAAAATCATATTCGATGACTAAATTAGACCTTATCAAATATTTTTCTAAATTTATTCACTTAATGTCCACATACCTATGAATATGACATGAATGTAATAAAAACTAATGAATGTGACAAAATGACACAACCTCATTTCATATATGTATATTAGTTTTTATATATAGTTAAATATGAGTTAATACATACTATTTATGATTCTTTCTATGGGGTACACACAACCGTCTGTGGGAGATGCATAGTTGTTGCCCTACATTCCCGCTTTCTAAAGGTAGGCATATTTTTTTTTGCTTTTTCAGGGACATTTTATACTTGATCAAAACAGCATGATGGGATGTCACATATTCATTTTGTTGATTCCACCTTTGTACTCATCACATAATCTAGGACTCCCTTATAGACTAAGATGTTGTTAGTGAAACTCTTCCCAGTGCCATTTTTTCATGGATTCCAGTTAACTACCCAACTTCTGTCGGGACATTCCATGGGCTCCTGTTTGGGAAGCTACCATTGGTTGGGGGAGTAGTCATGTTGGATATCACTATCATGTATAGATAATGGAACACTGGCACATCTGGGGTTTTTCCCTTTATTATAGGGCTTCTCGAGGGAATTATATTCCATATGATTCTATATAAGTTTTTTCCTTAGATTCCCATAGTTAACATAGGGTATTCTCAGAGTTTAACATCTAGTGATGATGGATCAGGATGATTTGAACACTGACTAGAGTGGATCAGATGGGTGAAACCCCTAGAGGGAACACTAATGTCAGAACTAACATGTTGTTAGTTTCTTGGTTATTTATAGGAGCAGTGAAGATGTGATTTTGCATGATATCACCGGGATGTAGCTTCCAGGGCAAAAATCATGATGTATAATGGATTGTCACGTGAATTGAATGGATAATGAGATAGAGTCGACTCATCGGTGAAGGTGATGTTAGGCTGAAGCATCAAACAGACCTCCTATGTATCCCCATGAATGGGAATCAAAGTAATAATAATTCAGGATGGTGGTATAGAATCGAGGTGTGCATAGAAAACAACAACCCGATCATATACTAGGTTTTACACGTGTTTAGCAGCCGGAGGATGAGCTTACACCATTGGGACAGACCCGTGATATGAGTCCCAATATAAGGGATGATAGAGGCATATCGCTGTGTTTTGTTTGAAAACAATTTACTACTGAATGGGGTTCACAACAGCTTATCGTTGGATGAGGGCATGATGAACTTCCACCAGATGGAGGAAAAATGGATTACTGCTGGATGCTGGCATGATGGCTTAACACTAGATGGGGGCACAACAACATACCAATAGATGGGGTTGAACCTCATGGAGGCTTCATACGTACCTTATCTAGGAGACAATGATCAAAGCCTATATAGTTCGGGATGAGTGGGAACCAACGTGAAGATGGTCGGGACCAATGGGTGTTGTGATTGAACCTCAGGGAGTCTTCATAAGTTTCTGGAATTGGACAGGATCAATGTCTACATAGTTCTGAATAGTGATTGGTGCACTGACACAAATATTTTTGGAACCAATGGTTGTTGGTCTTGAACCTCATGAAGGCTTCCTACATACCATTCCTGGGAAAGGATTGAAGTCCATGTAGTTTGGAATAGTGATAACCAATGTTATGGGTGTCAGAACGAATGGTTTTTGGGCTTGAACCTCATGGAGGATTCCTACGTACCTTTCCATGGTAAAGATCAATGTCCACATATATTGGTAGGAGTAGAAACTGATGTGAAGATGATCAGGACTAATGGGTGTTGGGATTGAAACATAGGGAGGCTTCCTACGTACCTAGCTATAGATAGGATCAAAGACCACATAGTTCAGAATGGGTGGGTTTTGGGGGCTTACACTCTATAATTCCTATAAGGGTTTTCATAGTTGATTCTTACTCTAAGCCCATATGAGTCATGCTCAGTGTGAGAAACAAGAGGCAACAAAGGTCGGGTGATCACATCGTGGAAGGTGCATCCATGGGAAGTGGAATGGGGGATTATGGGGGGTTAGAGGCCCAAATATTAAATAGGGGTTTCTGCATGGATAGTAAACAGAAGAGGAAATAGGGGCATACACATGGTTAATATCCCATGGAGATTTACATTGGGACTTTCTTCAGCGTGGATGCCCATTGGAAACAATGTCCAGGTGGGGAATGTTTTGGCACTGATGAAAGGAGGGATCTCATTCCCAACACCCCCAATATAGTAACTGTAACTAAGGAAGAGAGGAGGATTAGAGATAATACCTCGTTCAAGAATAGCTTGGGGTTTACACCAAGGTGGTTTCCCTTTTCCCACAAAAATACGGTTCCCTAATAAAGAGGACCCAATTCCATGTGATGAATGATTTCACTCGTGTGTAGACTTATGGGTGTGAAGAATGTCCATGGTGGGGAACCCACATATGGCACACAAGAAAAGGTCATAGTTTAACATCATGTGGTGCTGACGATGGTTCTTGGCAGTTTAAGGTCATATAGCTCGGATGAGGTGGGTTCACTTTGCACCCCATAGGACTTACATAACGGATACCTCCCTCCCCTTGGGGAAGGGATGGAATCAACAATTTCGTGGTGAATTGGTGTTATGGATTGATCCATTTAGGGGTCCACGTTAGCGTGACTATGATAAAAAGAAATAACAATTATCGTGCCTATGCGAAGAATCATGAGGAGAAGCAACACAAAGGGAGGCACCACCGAATAAGTTTTTAAATCACATCGTGCAAACCTGGAGGGTGGCACAAGAAAAGGAGTTTCGGAGCAAAGGGGTTCATTGGTAGAAGCCTCGTTTCGCTCTGGTGCTCCATATAAATGGAGGGGCATCATGAAGGGTTGTGTCTGAGTAGTTAAGTGACCTAGCCTAGGCATACATAATATTAGCATATGGAAGGTAATTTTCCATGTGGAAAGTAAGTCTCAATGAAGTGCTTCATGAAGCACAGTGACCCTACCTTAGCATGTGGGTCACATGTGCATTAAGGGTACTGCATGAAGCATAAGTGCTCTACGAAGAACTGAGTCCCCTTGGGGATGACCTTCCTTCATGAAGACTCATAAGCTCCGTGAAGGGAATCCCTCTCTAAAGAGGGGATGAATTCATTCAATGGGGGAGGCACATCATGATTCAAAATTACCATGAAAATGACATGGTTCGCAGAGCAGAAATTGCTTCACGATGTGGGAGCTAATAATTACAATGTTCGGGATCCATCCATGGGGCTCGAGGATTGCCTGGTATTTATAGGCAAGAGGTGCCATGGTGCAGAGCCTTCTCGACACGAAGACAGAGCATACTCCACGGTGGGTTCGAGAACGTCAAATGGGTTCATGAAGCATCCCACCTCGTCGCCCCATAGTGGGTTTTCCAATATTAAATGGGTTCGCGGTGAATCCCACCTCATCACTCCATGGAAGGATCGCAAATGTCAATGGGGTTCGCAGAGCAACTCGCCTCGTCGCTCCTCAACAGATTTGCAATGAAGGTGCTTTACGCTGGTGGATTCACGAAGGAGAATATTTTCATTGGCATAGGGCCACATGGGCTCTATGAACAGGCTTTAAGAGGCGTCTCATAATCCTTTCCAATTGTTCTTACTCATCCATAATTTAGGTGCCAAAATTCCCCCCCCCTCTGACTGGGAGTCGATGAAAAAGTGAGGGTCAATGTCTGGGGGTCAAACGTCAAAATACCTCTTTCAATCATGAAGCAGACTCACAAATGAGGTTTGCGATGTGGAGCGATGATAGGTGGGCAGAGCGCGCCACGAACCCACCACGGTTGGACGTTCTGCGAAGCGCCGGGGGTCCTCGCCTATAAATAGTGGAGCTGAATTTTCTTTTTTCCTTTCACTTATTCGCATTATTGGCCATAAGCTCACTCAATTCACGATGATCGCCATTCTCTATGATTGCTCTATGGGAATATGGCCTTCTGCTTCGCGGCTCATAGAGAATGTTTGAAATCACGTCGGTGTTCTCTATGACTCGCGTCTGAAGGCCATGGTAGGACTTTGCGAACTACCTTCATGAACGAGCTCTGCAAACGAGCTCTACCAAAGAGCTTCACGATCAAAACAAAAAACGTCCAAATCCCAAAAACTAATTGGCTCACCAATAGGCTGCAATGGAGGTCCCTATAGACGCTTCTCGGAGGGAGAAGATAGAAAATATCTTGGGTCTAGGGGGTCCATTCAGATCCACTCTGACCACAATTTGCAAGTGGTGCTGCTTTAGGAAAGTCAAAAGAAATATTTATTGTGAATGATATGGGATCTATATGGATTTGGTCCAAGGGATAATCTCTTCATCCCTAAAGCTAGAATTGATGATCCCGATTACTGGTTCAAGAGAAATTTGGGTCATTTCCAGTGGTTTATGGCGGCTGATGTCCATGCCTTGGGAGACTTCACACCCATCTAAGCTGATTTTTTTTACAACCATTTAAATGATGTTGATGACATGTAACTACATCCAGAGACATCTCCCCTGCTGTAACAGACTATCTTGATGGTAGATCTTATGAACCCATGGAAGGGGTGGTCCGGTCAGTGGGATATGTGCTAGGGCTACACCATCACAGATGACTGGGACAAGACCTATTGGGTAGGATCAGCGTGAGATAAATTTGGGGAAGAGATGAGGATAGTGGTGGAATATGTGGTGTCTTTGGCCTCTGAATTCCATACTTATTAGCTGAAGTATCTGATTCTATATTTTCATAGCAGACGGTCGCCAAGGACCAATACCTTCAATTTGTACCATGGAGAGGTTGACATCAGTCGTTATGGATCTACATCAAATCTCAAGGGTCCCAATTTTGGGAGAAAAGTTTTATGCTTTCGTCCAAGTTATGAGTGTGTGGGAAGAACAAAAGAATATTCCATCGTTGGCATTGGAATTAATGAACCTGGTGCCGGGAGAATACTAGGATGTTGTGAGGGACGTCCATTTCAGATGATGGTTTAAGCAGTTCGTGAATATCGCAGAAGATAGGCAGTTTTCATTGAGGCCTAGAACATTCCTGAAGGGGGATCAATGATGAATGTAGCACTCATATAGACAGATCATAGAGGATAGCCAGTGGAAGACGTGGCTATTATCTGTCAGTGTCAAGTAGCAAGTGGTAGTAAGGTCAGATGCCTTTATTGTAGCACTCATCTACGGCTGGATCCTGCCGGTGAGGGACCGAAACATGGTCGTGAAACCAAGCACATTTATCATGGAATCCATGTTGGTGACAGAAGGGCAGGTTATCCTAGGGATCCCTATGTTTTCCAAGATGTACAATATGTTGTGGAATATTAGTGAGGCAAAGAAGCCATTGAAAATATGTGGGGAATTCCACCTCCTATATGGGTGGATTTCAACACTCGACAGGGGGTCTATGAATATTCAAAATGCATATTCCCACCACAATAGAACTTCCACCAAGAAATTCTAAATGATTTAGGGAGATTTTCTGCCAAGATGACCATGCACTCGATACTTAACTCGGTCTGGAAGGTTAAGGAGTGGAACACTCACCTGTTCTCATTTCCAATGAGTGTATTAAATGTTAATTTCCTTGGAATAGAAGAGAATCGGTCCTACCTCATGTTCTTTGGATGCAGATTCCTAGTGTCACAGTTGGACTGTGATCCCCTCTATGAGCCGTACACCCAGCACCAATTTTTAAGGCAATTTAGGTGCATGCAACCACTAACCCCACCAATCTATTTGGGAGTGGTCCACGAGGAGAACCCATGCATGATGAGACAAATGTGGATCATTTTCAGGAGGGAATATGGGATGTTGTGGAATGAGTTTCCTCCGCCCACAACCATATTTAGTTTGGTGAAGAATTACACCCATAGATATGAGGCGGCCTAACCGAGGGAGATGTTGAAGCAGCCCAGAGTTCGGGCTGGTAATTTTTTGACTCCCCAAACTTGAGTTCGGGGTCAGAATGAGGAAAGAACATCCCGAAGTGGTAGGACTGCTAGGGTGGTGAGGCCCATACCAGTAGAGGGGGATGCATCGACAGTGGATCCTGCAGCGTCAGCAGACCCAATGGTCTCAGAGGAGCAGATTTACCCGATGGGGGGCCACCAAGAGGATTCAGCAAGATATCCACTCAGGCTCCGGGGAAGCGGTTGCACCATATATTCATCCCATATAATACAATCTTCATGGATGTGTTGGATATCATGGATGTCAGCAATAAATTCCAATTCCCGTATGAGATGTGGCAAAACCTAAACCGCCTCAGGATGGATTTTTTAGGAATTATCCCTCTTAGGGCTATATTTATAGTATCCCATGTGAAGGCGGAGCAATTCCTTGCCGAGTTGGAGGAATTTGTGAAGACTCAGGGTGCCATGCATCTAATGACAGACTGGGTGAAGGTTTTTCTAGATCGAGTAGCCCCTCCTCATTGTCTTCTACTGAATTAAGGGAGTTCTTACCTTTTCTAATAGAATCAGTTGAGTCCTACTAGGGGTGGTCGCTGGTAGAGGGAACCCATTGGAGGAGGGTGCTGTCGGTGACCAGGGCTAAGATCATAATGAATTTGTAGAGTACGTCAAGGTAACATCCCTAGACTCTTCCTCATGGTCTACTTCTAGGTCATTTTGAATTCCTTAGAAGTATTTGAACTGTGCAGGATGACCTCAAACATAGAGCTCGTTCCTGACCTACAGAATACATTGATGTATTTCCATCAAGATCCTCACCCACCGAAATGACGATTTGTGTGTCTAGCGGGTCCAGGACACCCAAGGTGGCTCATCCAAGGTTTTTAGATATTCCGAAAACATACGGAGGGGCACACCTCAGTGTCCTGATGGTAACAACCCACGAAAAAGTCCAATAATTTGATCTCCGTATGTATTTTATTCAAAATTCAGGACTTCCACCAATTGATCTGGTTAACTGACGTCTTTTCACTTCATGGTATGAACAGTTATTTAGATGGCACGGGCTACCTTGTCGAGGTAGGATGAAACTTTTGGTGGTGCCTTTCCTAGGGGTATGCCGGTGGTGGTGGAGGTAGATATCTAGACTGACCAAGCGATGGTGCTCCCGATCATTGGTGGGACTGTTATCAGGGTTGGACTTGATATTATTGAAGTGGGATCAAAAGATCAAGAATGATTGGATAGCACGAGTGCTATCATACCAGATCAGACACCAGATGTGGACCCTTCTGATGGGTTCGTGGGGGAATTCCATGTGTATGAGCCTTCAAACCCCGCAGACTGGGACAAAACAGCCTCTCTTGATATGGATACCAAGATAGTCGATCACTGGTCATGGAAGCTGATCAAGGGCTTCATCAATGACACCCCTGAAGGAAAATGGACAGAGCCGGTAGAGAGAATTCATTTACGATTGCATGAACTGCATGCTGGTGGAGTGAACGACCAATGTCCCCACATGGTCATCCAAGTTCTCATGGAGGATATGATTTAGGTGTATGACTGTGTCCTTGGTGTGTGGTGGAAGTGGGGAAAAGTGGTAAACAACAAGAGGCTTCGTGAGGCTGAAAACGAGATTTAGTGGTTTCACATCTGGGAAGATAAACATTCTACTTCCCTCAATGCACAGTAAAATATTATATCACAGCGGATGGCCCAACTGGCATAAGCTGATGAGTTCATAAGGTATTCATATAAGGAGATGACCGTTATTCGAAGCTACGAGTAGTAGGCCTAGATCGTAGCTAATGAACTACACCCCATCACTACTTAAGTGGAGTGAGAACTAAATATGAGACAGCGAGTCATGGATGCAAAAATCCAGATGGTGGTGGAGTTGAAATGTTCTTTCGATGGGATCAACCCAACCATGGGAGTGGTCGATCCTCAGGTAATGTGATGAATGTAAATTTTGAACAAAAATTAATGATTTCACTATTAAATAAATATGTATGCATGAGTTATGTTATGTATTTTTCGTGTATTACATTTTCGTAATATTCATGGAACATCTGACGATCAGCCCCTAAGCTCTCGTGGGTTGGGTTTGATGCGAGGAACATGGGATTAAAAGTTTATCATTACAC
Organism: Viscum album; assembly: GCA_963277665.1. Taxonomy (NCBI): domain Eukaryota; kingdom Viridiplantae; phylum Streptophyta; class Magnoliopsida; order Santalales; family Viscaceae; genus Viscum; species Viscum album. The sequence continues at coordinate 810,269,618 of OY728130.1, forward strand.
CCAAATATAAGACTGAAAACCATGCTCTGGGAATGCAGGGTTTGAACAACTATTATAGATTTTCTAGACGAAAGGGAGAGGTGTTATTAGGGGATGAAGCTCTCAGAACAGTCGAATCATCACTTTTCGAGTTTTCTCTAGTGCACGAGAAGTGTATTGTTAGGGGCATTGGAATTAATCTGAACATAGGGGAGTGTAAGGTCTTAGTCACGATACCCAAAATTCAGAACACTGTATGGATAGCGTAAAAATGATTAATAAAAATAGACTATGTTTGAATCAAAGTATCCTTATTGTATTAGCCTGAAATGGGAATAAAAAATGAGAGTATACCACCAACCATGTTCGAAACATGGGGCCTGAAACGAAATTTCATCCAGTAGTCCTCAAAAAAATTGGCCCAGAATAGTTGGTGAGCCATAGGTTGAGCATCCATACTATTTGGGGGTTCATTTAGACGTGAAAGAGGATGAAGGCCCAAAAAAAGAGTGTGCAAAGCGTGGATTTTGGAGTGATGAGTTCTAAGAACAGAGTCCAACAATCTTAAAATCATACCACCATGGTGGAAACACGTTAGTTTGTCATATCTGTCTGATCAGGGATCAAATATACATCCGAACATGACCACTCTAGTAAGGAACTGTAATGTCACGTAGTTTAATGTTATACCGATGAGGATGATAAACACATTGTTTAACATCGTACAATGTGGAGGATGGACATAGTTTTATGATCATACTTCTTGAAAAAATGTTAATAGTTAAATGTCATGGTACATGGACTATTGGCTACTAGTTCATGTTCATTGTGACTGGAAAGTGATCATTACTGAGGGGCTAGAGGGTTAATGACCCTAGGGCGAGGCATGAGGCGAAATTCCTAGGTGTCGCTACATATCCCATAAGGATGGGAATCAATCCAAAGGTACTTATTAAGCATGTCGTGGATGGATTCCAACACTGGTAGAGGAAATCCTCTCTATAATGGGATCTGGTGCATCCCATTACTATCATGGGGAAACCTGAACTTATTTAGGGTAGAACCAAAATTTAGTGTCATCTGTCAAGTACATGTGGGCTCTTGCAGTTTAATGTCCAAGGATAGGAAGAATTGTGAACGACAAGATCTCAGGAATGGAGTATGTGGTGTGGTAGCTGTAAATAGAATGTGAATGAGGACATACAAACTCCACACCACATCACATGTCCCTAGAAGAATTTATTTATGTCAAGGGAGAAAAAGTGAATGTTAGAATGGGACCGAGGAAAAGTGAATCGGCGCTCCAACTTACCCCATGAGGATGAGAATGAATCCATTCATAGTTCCGAGAGAACATTTTAATGTTATGCGACATGATGAAAGGAATGTGTTCCATGGCTATGCCAGTACACATCCTACCATAACTACTAAGCCCAGGTGAGTTGTGGTCGATCTGGGAAACAAGCTGTAGTGATGGTACATTCCTTGAACAGGAAGGAACACGTTAGTGGCGATGGATATATAGGTGAATGAAGTACCAATGATGCAGACCCACCGATAAAGTAAACCTAGATGTATGAAGGAGTAAAGCCGAGTATGTTGGGATTCCAACGGAAGAAATGGAGGAGGAAATATTTGAATCATGATTCTCGAGATCTAGACCACAATGATGATGGCGTAACGATAAAGGATAACTATTAACCATGTTCAAAACATAGTATCTGTTTTAGGTTAGCCTATAATGGGGATAGACTAATGGGGGTCCACCACTGACCACATTTGAAACATGGGACCTATTTCAAATGTTGTGTGAGGTCCTCATTTATGTTGGCCAAATATGGTAGATGAGATAGTGTGGCATGATACCAGACTGTAAGGTGATCCCTTCAGACATGGAAGAGGATGAGGATCCAAATGTTGGGACCATGAATCATGGACCTGGAATGTGGGAATGTCCGTATGAAAATTCCACACTATGTGTACTGTCACAATGCATCTATATACTAAAACGAGGTGTATCAGATAGAATGAGCCGATTCCCCCTCTAAGGACAATGGTCGTGAGGTTGCACGCTCCAAACATAATAGTCTTATGATTGGATATTATTTGGGGATTTATTTAATGATATATGAATGGGGTGGAGAAGTATCCAAATGTGATAGAGAGTTCCCATAGATAGATCATAGTTTAGTGTCATTGAACTCAGACTAGGATAGAAAAATCCATGGGAGGCGCATAGTAAGACTATTGCAAAACCCGACATGGATGAGGACCCAAGAGGTACTGACCACACCACATGCTCTCAGAAGTGTTTGGTCCATGGGGATAAATATAGGGGGTAGGATTTTAGATTATTGGGGTAGGACCTAGAGACAAGATGTCTAGGAATTCGTCAATATCCCATAACTGTGGGAATCAAGACATACATAGTTATGGAAGGTTTCATGCAATTAAATGTCTTGCAACAAGGATGTGCATTGATCTTAGTTTAAAATTATAGTTCTCATACAATAGATGGTAGGGAATGTTCATGTCATAGTAATGCATACTTGATGTGATTGAGGATGAGGTCCACATGACACAACGCATGATTCCAAGAATGAGACCTCAGTCCAAGGAGGCCATAAAAGGATTAGAGAATATGGGGCAGGAGAGACAAGATCTCAACTAAGATGGACCCAAAGAGGATATTTCTGGGAGTTCCTACAGAACCAATGAAGATGAAAATCATTCTATACATAGTTATAGAAAGTGCAGTTTAATGTCATGCAGAACAACATTATTTTTAATGTCATATGGGACATGAGGTAAGAGGGAATAGCTTCTTAAAGGGGAGTACGTGATGCAACAATTTTGAACCTGACATGATCGAAGGAATCTTCCCAAAAACTCCACCTCACACAGTCCTATAAGAGATGGGGCCTAAAAGTCATAAAAAAGAGTTAAATTAGTGGAAGTCAATATGGACCCAAAGATGTGATGTCTGGGCGTTCCGACATATCCCATAAAATTGGAAATCAAGACAAAAGTAGTTCTAGAAGTTGATTTGTAAGGGGATATTAGATTTAATGTTATAAAGCTCCGACTAGAGATGAAGCAGAACTCTTCCAAGTGAGCACATACCTCATTCTTGTTCCTAAGCCCATGTGAGTCAAACTCATTGTGGGTAACAAGGGTGGGAGAGGAGTTTACAACGCTTGGGGTACACATAAAAAGGGAAGTCAGCATAAAGACCCAAATTATCCATATCCCAGCATTGTACGCCTAATGTGAAAATGCGCACTGAGGGATAGTAAGGAGAGTGTTGAAATTCCTCTTGGAAATGATGGATTGGAAAACAATCTGAATATTGAAACCGACATTTAAGGCTTGATAGGGTTATCATGACGATTGAGGATAGCTGTTGACCACCTTCGAATCCCAGCATCAATATAGTGTAACCAAACATCGGAATGACAAATGACCATCAAATGTTGACAGTATTTGTAACATAGGACATGTATCAATATATTGTTTTAAACCCTCGGGAATGTTGGACCGTAATGGTAGGAGAGCACTTGGACTGAGTATCCATTCCATTTTGGGGTGCCTTCAAATGTGAAAGATAATGGAAGAACAAATGAAGGGAAACAAGAATCCTGAAATATGGTTGAAATCATGTCTAGGTAGAATTTAACACTCTAGTTTATGAGAAAGATTACTCATGGGCACATTGGCGAGTCACCAAAGCGGGTCGATGGAACTGAATTAAGAGTAGCCGACATGAAGAGACGAGTGTAGGTAAAGGGACTGAGGGGTGCTTTAGAGAGAGAGAGGTATGCAACGTGGTTGTTAAAAACCCAATGTGATAGGGGACCTAAGCCCTATACCGTACCATATACCCCTCACTTGGATGAAAATTGGCCAAGGGGCCAAGATGATAGGGAGGTAGTGAAGAGATCTCGATGGACCCAAAGACAAGACATTCAGGCATTCCTACCTATCCCATAAAGATTAGAATCTATCCATAAATAGTTCTGATTATGATGATTTTCAGTTTATCATCATGAAACATAGATGCTTGGGGAAATATATCTCGACATGGGGTGTGCTTGAAAAGATGTGTAACCTAATGTGAATGAGGACATAATCCAATACCAAACCATGCAATCTTAAGTGAGAATATGGGCTAGGGTCTCGAGAAGATAGACAGACCTTAGGATGGGCCATAGACAGAATGTCACAACCAATTTACAATTTTATGTCTTGTATTAAGGATGATGGTGATCCTAATTTATGGTCAATGAGATCGGACCCTAGATGCCTAGTTTTATGTCACATGAATGGGACAACTGAGTGGAAAGGTAGAATCATCGTTCCTATGGAAGACCACCAAGTGACAATGATGATAGAGGAAAACTGTTGTCCAGGTTCAAAACATAGTATCCACCCTTGTGTGACTGGTGTTTGAGGAATACAATTGGGCGTTGAAGGTTGAACGTATTCTCAACACGTGACTTCTATTAATTTGATGCATCACAATCCTTTAGGACGGTATCCCTAATGTTATGGGAGCCCTTAGACTCAGTATCCATGCCATTCGGGGGTCCTTCAGGATATATAAGTTGATGGAAACCCAAATTATGGGGCCCATGAATGGAAGGGTCAATGCTCATATGACAGAGGATAAATGAAGTAAGGGATGTCTCATGGGGACATGTGTGGCATGGTGAAACATCATGACATGAATAAAGAATTGAGTCCATACCACACCGCACAATCCCAAATGATAACTCGGGCTTGGGTGCCGAAAGGATTGAAGTAATTGAGGCTAGGCGCCCTAGACGACTTTGGCCATCTGACATCTCATTCGGGCATTTCATTATTATAGAACCAAATCCCACATGGGAAATGACCGTTGTGGGATACAAGGAATAGGACTCGGATCTCCCTATGACATAAGTGTTTGAAAACTATAATTACACTCTTTCTCAAGGAATAATATGGTTTAGAGGGATGACGAGGCAGAATGAACCACTACACTCTATGATTGGGATATATGGGGAGTGAAAACAAAAAAGGAAAGCTGTTGACAAGGTTAAAAAAAGAACATACACATCATGTGACTTGAAATGGTAACACCAATTAAGTATTGAACACTGACCATATCCGGAATGTGGGAATTGTATCAATTTTTTGTTCAAAATCATATGGGTGTTGGCCCGAAATGATAGGAAGGCCCATAGGATTGGTATCCTTATTGTTTAGAGGACCTTTCGATGTGAAATATAATTGAAACATAAATGATGGGTGGTGTGGAGAATAAATGTGCCCTTGAAATATGAAATAATTCTAGACAACAGAAGAGGTGGTGATCCTCAGGGGAGAGGGATACATGTTATGGTGATGATGAACTCGATGCAAATGAGGGAAAAATCAGGCACCACGCCATGTTTTTCGACCCAATGGGTGGTCCCAAAGATTGGGGCTGGGCCTACAGGTGAAATGGCCGGGTATTCCTACGTATCCCATGAGGATGTGAATCAATCCATATTTAGTTATGAAAGGTCCTTTCAGTTTAACATTATTCGGTAGGAATGTAGATTGATAAGAAGAAATAGGATGGGAACATGTTGTGACCTTGTTAATCATTCCCCAAGTGGTGCCAATGAAACATGGACTACGTCACATGAGACCCCCCAAGGGATCTACACCTAAGAGGTGTACCCAAATGATAAGATCATGTGTCTGGACTCAAAAAGAGGCTTTTGAGCATTCTTACAAATACCATGAGGATGGGAATGAAGCCATACATTGTTCATGAGATGCTGTTTAACGTCTTGCAGGACAAAACATAGTTTAATGTCATTTAGGGCATTTTATAGTTTAAGGTCATGTATGACCGGATAGTTTGAGGTCATGTAGTACCCTAATGCAGTTTAGGGTCATGTGGGACCATTACATAGTTTGGGGTGGTGTAGGACCATACATTTTATGGTAATTTAGGAAAATGGGGACTCAGTCAAATTATTTCTTGAGGATCATTGCATTGGTGGGAGGCGTTATATTCTCACCATCCATGGTAACCATTGAGTATGCACCATTGCAGTAAACCCTATGAATGATGTGAGGTCCTTCTCAATTGGGCTCCAACTTGGGTTGTATCCTACAAGGAATAATTGACTCCCATAAGGCCAATACCAAGTCTCCTTTCATGAAATAGACAAGGAGAAATTTCTTTTTGAAAGCTCTACCTATCTTGATATAATACATTTCTGGATTGTGCAGGAGATGAATCCTATTCTCTTCAAGAGCTTATAACATAGCCAGACAGATTTCAGATACTTTATATGGCACTTTCTGATTCTATAAATTAGCGAGAAGTTATTGAAATAGAATCTCAATGGGTAGTAAAGCCCTCGTTCCGTACACCAGGGAATATGGGGTCACTTGGTTCGAATTACGAGTCATCCTTCGATATGTGTAATGGGAATTTTTGATCTTGTCCATCCAAATCCTCTTTTTCTGACCAAATATTTTCTATATAATGTTAGAGAGGGTTCTATTGAATGCCATGATCAATCAATTTTTTTGTGTATGGTAGTGGGAGGTATGGTTAGAATGGATGCTGTACTTAGTGTACAATTACATCAGCTCAGCTGCACAAAAGTTAGTGCCATTATCAAGGAGAACTGCATGAGTGACTCTAAATAAGTTGATGATGTGGGAGCCCACAAAGTCAACGATGGAACGACCCTTGACATATTTGAGTGGAACATCCACTACCCCCTTATTAAAGAGATCTGCAGTAGTCAGGATGAATCTGCACTGGCGAGCAGTCACCGGTGGATATGGTCCAATGACATCAATTCCCCATACTGCAAGTGGCGAAGAGTACATTTTGTAGTGGAGAGGATCTAGCGATTTATGAATGATGTAAGCATGAATTTGGGTTTCATGACACCTTTTGGAGAACTCTATTTAGTCATGGATCCTAGAGGCACAAAAATATCCTAGTCTCTGGATTTGGTTTGATAGATTATACCAAATCTAATGAGCCTTATAGTAACTCGAATGATCTTTCACACTAACCTGGTAAATCTAAGCTCCATGATTGCATCGGAGGAGGACCCCGTCAAACCAACACTTGTAGAGGATCTGCTCATGACCAAGGCTATCCTGGGGGTATACAATAACACACTGCATCAGATTCGCTCACTCTCGGACTGATATTCCAGGTGGATTCTATTTTTGAGGTACTCGACAATGGAGGTTCACCAGTCAGGAGTCACTTTAATCACTACATCCAGGGGACCATGGGGTCCTGACGTGGAGGAACCAGTGGTAAGGAGGCTTACTTTCAAGCTTTCATCATCATATGGAGTGACAGGAGAATTGACTCTTCTGGGTTCCACGTGGATAATTAGGTCATCATGTTCAGGCTCGGCATGTGATGCAGCTAGGCCAGCCAGAGCATCAACTCAACTATTTTGAGATCCATGAACATCAGTAAGTACTGGTCGGGATGGGAATTGTGCCATTATATAGAGAGTGTGTTTCAATAATGGTATCTACTCTGGATTTATGATGACATAGTCATTGTTGATATTCTTGATGACTGGTTCAGAGTACCCTTTCAGATGAAAATGATGCACTTCAAACTCGAGGGCATTGTTATGGCCAATAATGAGAGCCTAATACTCTGCCTCATTATTGGTGCAACCTTCTAACAATATGAATGAATACAACAGAATGTCTTGTTCTAGGGTAATTAAGATGATACCCAGGCCTAATCTATTGAGTATGGGGTTATTGATCCATCTGCTGGTGGGGCTTCGGGAAGCACCATCGATGTGCATTTTAAAACATTGGATAACTTTTTCTACCGAGAGGATTTCCTCATCAAGAAAATCAAGGTCCATTGACAAGTTTTTAGGAGCTAGATGTGCAGCAAGGAAGTCTTCCAACTCTTTCCCCTTAATATCCTTCTGAGGGAAAAACCTAATGTCGAACTACTGTAGAATCAATACCCACTGATCCAGATGACCTGTCTACATGGGGTAGTTCAGGATGTACTTCTACTGATCAAATAGAGACACCAGATTTATGTCATGGTGATGCAAGTAATGTCGCAACTTTTGTACTGTGAATACATGCGCAAGGCAACTCTTCTCGATATAGGAGTATCTAGTCTCCATCTCGGGGAGTGTGCGATAGAGGTAGTAGAGGATATTTTCTATTCCCTCATTGTTATTCTGAGTAAAAAATGTGTTGTAACAGATATTTTATGAGAATTATTATTATAAATTTTATTAATGTCTTATTTTGTATGCTACACAAATATTATCTTGCGCTATACACATCACCATATTAGCATACAGTATATGAAACACTATTCTTGGCTCGTGTTACACCCAATTTCATAATGGTTTGGTAGAACATAATAAACACAACATTGAGTATAGATTTTGATCAATTTATAAATTAAATTTCTTTTGATTATGTTATATACAACACCAAAGGATGCTTTCACTATACACAACCCTGACTTGTCTTACATTACATGCAAGAGCAACCTTCCTTGATAGCTTGTGTTGTACGCAATACCGAGTTTAACTATACAATGATATATTATTATGAACTAGATGTTTGGAATATTATTAACAGCATTTTGATGTTTATAACATTATAATTCATCTTACACTTTTTTAGAATGAGGTATGAGAACCAAATTATTTTTGGGATAAAATAATTATATTTAAAAAAATGCAGTTTAGACGCCTTTTGATGGCACACCATTTTTAAATGTAATTTTGGACCAGTTTATATGTTCAATTTTACAAAATAAACTTCTTTTTGGGAATCAGGATATAATAATTTACATTGGATAATGATTTTATATTTTTCTGAAATCGTTCTTATTTTAATAAATAGTACAAATACAATAAATTTTAATTAAATACAAAATTTTTCATCGAGACAATTTATATGGTTAAATTGCGATATTGAATGGTTTTAAAGTATAAATAGAATATATTTTAACCATTTAATTTAATTTATGTCATTATCATTATTTTTACATTGAATTCATAGGTAAAATCAATTCGACCTTTTGCAATTTTTTAAACAAAAACCCATTTTTTCAACAACAAGATTAATTTTATATTAATTACTATATTTTCTATGGTCTGAATATAGAAAAATTGTTTCTATATTTGGAATCAGTAGGTCCAAATTATGTTAATAGTCTACCTTTTATTTTTTGGGCATTATGAATAGTAACTACGGTAACTTTTATTTTACGTAGTTAAAGGTAAATCATGTAAATAAGGGTAAAAAATAATAATATAAAATTACCCTCACACCTTAAAAAATTCTATTGGAGGAATGGAAGTAGAAACATATCACCTAAGGGTTGGAATATATTCATTTCCTGGACTTTTGACCATGAAAAGGATGTAATTATTATAAAAACCAATGAAAGTGACAACATGTCACTCTCTTATATCTTATAAGTGTAATAATTTTACATTATTGATAAACAATATAAATCTTCTAACATAAATAGTATCCAAAAAGATAATAAAATTATCTACATCATTTGAATTTATTTATAAATTTTAGGGATTATATAATTATCATTAATTTTGTCACAATAGTGATGTAGAAATTATTTTATTGATTGAAATATCAAATAAATGGTTTTAAAAATATTAAAATTAATATTATATAAAACATTTAATGTGATCCAATAATTTTCTAGATAAATATGACATGTTATGAATCTATTTAATATTATGGTTCTAATATATCCTCGGTGTGGATATTATTTAAATTCAAATAAATGAATTTTGTCAAAATCGACACTTATTAATTTATGAAAAAATGATATATTATTAAATTGTTCAAAAATAATAAAAAAATATTTATAATTTATAATTTGAAATTTATATGGTAGAAAAGTTTATAAAGTATCCAATTATTGGAAATTGGAAACATATAATTATGTATTTATAACAATTTAAAATTTAGAATATTATTACCACAACTAAAATTATATATATTAAATAAGGATGAATCAAAATGAAAAGGTTTAATATAAACATAAAACAAGTCTAAATTTTATTGGTTGATGATATTAGAACCCTATCTCATCTCATATGCGAATTGAGTAATTTTTTGTGGTTTTATATGGGGTTTTAATTTATTATAAATTAATATTTTTGAGGTTTCCAAAATTGCCCCTCTCCTCCCTTATAAAAGTGAAAATTCTCCATCTCATATTCACAACATTTTGAGACTTCCAGTTCGAAAAAACCCAGTTCATTTTTCTTCACCACTTCCCTAGAAACATACTAGAGGTCTTGGTCTTCTTCAAAGACCATCATTAGTACCCTAAGATGAGGTTTTGAAGAGGTGCGTCAAAGAAGAGTTAATATTGTTTATTGATTCATTCAAATTTATTTTTTCTTCTAATTTCTATTAATTATTTGTTTCATTATAAAGTAATAACATACATATCAATAATATACTAATATGTTATTATATATATGAAACAACCCTATTTCACCTTTTATCCATCCAACGAAAATCAAAATAACCACATGTGCGTACTTACGGCATACCGTCTCCACACTGTGGTGTAGTCTGTTTTTCCAACACCACCTTACTTGGATGGGTATAATGGGGGAAATAATAACTATATATGATTATTATAACATTTTACTAATTATGAGATATTATATAATCTACTCCAATTCCATTAAATAATTATGGGAATGATATCATTGCTCGTGCGTATGTATAGATTACCGTCTCCACAATGCGATTAGATTCATTCTCCATGTTAAACATTCAAGAATGATTAAAAATTATATAAATAAATAATAATGAAATATATGACATTAAAATGATATTTAATTTATTTATATATATGTATTTCATCTACTTACTTCCATTCAATTCGATTAGGAAATGAAAACAACATTCATGCGTATGTATGACCTATTGTCTCCATGAAAAATGTATTTTATATCATTTATCTATATATTATACAAATATATACTGAATATATATGATATATAAATCAATTGTCACATTCGAGAAGTATGTAACTAATTATATATGTAACAATCATATCAAGAACAACATGTCAAATCATGTACAATAAATGATAGGATTATTACCCAAAACGTTGCTTTAACATGAAATTGACAAATGAACGGGTAATATAAAGACCTGATTTAATTGTATATTATATAATAAATATAATTATGGTTCGATTAAAAGTTTTCAATATGTCTAAAATCACTATATTGGAGTTTGATACACATACCGACGAAATTGGACCTAAGGTAAGGGATTATTTCTTCTCACTTTTAGTTCTGTGAGACATATGCCTTAATCACAATCTGTTTCATTTGAATTGTTTTTAATATACCCCTTAATGTTTTATGATTTTTATTATTAATAACATGTCATTTACATATGAATGTAATTTTAATTATTTTATTACACTTATGATTTCACCGATCATAAATGGTAAGGGATAATTATTCCAATCTCGTTATTTTCCGAGATTGTTTATTTGTAAATATTTACTCGGGTCATGTTTATAATCCATGTCTATGTTTTCTAAAAAGGATTTCATAAAATTTTTACAATTATTACATGTATGATTAATGAAATTTTTACCCTTTTGACTTTTACCACAATGTATGGAAGGAATCATTCTTTTGTTTACCATACGAGGTAATTTTTTAATTTTCCGGGAAAAGTAAAAGGAGAATTTTTTTTATCATATATGGAATGAATGGATTTTTTACAGTTTCATAATTCATTATTTCCATGAGTATTACTCTACATGATTTAATTAATATTTTCAAAAAAATTCTTTTCTTTTCAAATTGCATTTCATTTTGAGAAAAAATGATTTTGAAGAAGAAATTATATTTTCCATAGGAATGGAGTTCAAGTGTTTTATCAAAAGTTTCTTCCATCTATGATGATATAGTGTTCTTTTTTTTATCCCTATTTTTACCATGATTTTATTATGTTATGATGGAATTATTTTTATGATGATCTCTTATCACATAAGGATTATATTATGATTTCATGATGTTTAAGAATCCCATTTTTATTACACAGGTTATGCTATGATATATGATTTAAGATTGTGTGGAACACATAAGAATGATTTCAATATGAGATCTGTGGGACCTATATCTCCCTCCAAATCATTGGGTAATGATTTACATCTCATGAGATAGACATGGCAGGAACGAAAAGTGAATCTGGTTCAGTAATATAGGGCTAGAACGGAAAGTAAACTCGGTTCAGTAACAGAATTTGTCCACTATGATGGTCTTTGAAGAAATTCCTTTGCTACTATGGAAATAATATCTGGTGATTAATGGTTTCCCACAGTTCCTAGATACATTATAATGCTATTTTATCAGGATTAATGTTCCTTTATGATCTATTCCTTATGTAGTACCACGATTTATGTCATTGCTCATGATTTTGATGTTTTGTGTTCATGTATTCACATTCAAATGTTTATGGATTGTATTTATGTTATCTATGTCATCCCTTACTGAGTATTTGGGATCACCCTTTTTTCATTTCCACAGGATATAAAGAAAGGTTTTAGGTAAAAAACAAAAGCAGAAGATCATTATTGGAGATGTTGAAGATGTTTCACTACGATGAGAAGATTATATTCTGAGTTTCCATAGGCATTAAACTAACAAGGTCATTGGGCATCTCTTGTGTCATGTATTTAGTTTTCAGAAAAAGTAATTTAATTTCAATATACATATATATTTGGGACTCTATAGTTGGTATCAGAGCAAAGGTTTGGATAACATTTAAAAACTAGGATGTGAAAACATTAGTGAGATCTCAAAAGATATTTCTAAGGTATGTTTAGGGATGTCTATAAGGTTAAGTATAAAGTATAGGTTACAATCCTGAAATGATGAAAACGATCATGAATAACCTATGATTAAACCTAATATATTAGAGATGGATTGTACTCCCCCTTTGATTATGTTGTTTTCCTACTATGATTTTTTCCTCTAACACTATTTTTTTTGGGTTTTTGAAACTGGATAGAAATAGTATGATTCATGTTAATGGAGAATATTATTAACAATGGAATGATATTATTCATGAGAAACCAAATGAAAACGTATTTGGAAGATGAAACATCATTATAATTCAATATCAGAAATCTCATAATATGTTCAGTAATATCAACTTTGGAAAGTTTCCAGACTCATCTAATAAGAGGAAGATGAAGTTTCATTATGATCATAGAGGAATGAAAGTTCAATTTTTATCATGTAAATCATGTGGGAAGATGAATCAAAGAGAATGTTTCAAAGGAACTAGAAGATTCTATGGGAGTGTAAAAGGACACAAAGCGTGTAATTGCAAAGGAAAAGGTTCAGTTAACAAAATGGACAAGGACAATAGTATTTCTAAGACATCAAAAAACGGTTAAATGTTTTAAATGTGGAATGTACGGGCATTGTGCAAACCAATAACCTTAGGGAAAATCTCATGAAGAGAATCAAAAATGTCTTATGGGTTTTTTTTATGTTGATGATGATGTAGATACTACAAAAGATATATGTGATTAATGACGTATTGAAGAATAAAATGATGAATGTCGGTCAATGGATTAATAAGGTAGTGGAATTATTGCATGTTTATAAAAAATAATGTTTTGTACTATGGAATAAGGAAAAAAATATAAGTATTTTTACAATATTTTGTTTCCTATAGTATTCTAAAGTATGTGTTGAATCGTACTGGTAACCATGAAAAGTTATTGAAATAATTTTATAAATATGTTGATATGCGCATAATGAAGGGATTAAGAGAAAATAATATGTTTGATTGTACTAATGAGCTCATGACTCATATAAAGACAAAGTGACATTATGGTTTTAATATATAGAAATTTTGTGATTTTGGTATGTGGAAAGAGTTAACTTTTGACAGTATTCTTGTTTTCACTAAGTTTCTATGGTATTTCATGTTTCAAGAGAATACATGATTAAGTTATTCACATATTTGGAATGTGACCAACAGGATATAAATTATGATATATGGGAAATAAATGATGGTATTCACATACATGGTAGATGACCAATCTAGTAATCATTTTCTATATACTATGAGTTTGGATAGAGGTATTTTGGATAAGCCTAAAATTGGAACAGATTTCGGTTGACATAAGATATTATTGTTTACATTGAGATTTTTTTTATATTATTGCAGTAATGTTATAATAATGACGTTTTAGAAAAAGGAAAACCCGTAGGACGGGCGGCAACACATCGTGTCGGACAAGGCTACAGGAATCTAACCTACAATTGAAGTGAGACATGCCATTATCTTCTATAAATTCCCTATAGGAAGTCCCTGGTTAGTATAAATTAATTCTATTTTATGAAGCGGTGTGATATACGATGTATAAGTCCATTTTTGGAATCATATACGGTTAACATCACCATAGATGGATTTATGTATATTTAATATTTTGTGCTAAAATTGTTTGTGATAAAGACATACGGAATGACCTATCATTCTATGGCATGATATTAAAATACATAAAGAAGGCAAAATTCAACCTCATTTCTTTTAATAAGAGATGAAGTGGAAATTGTTCATTGTATGACCAACAATGATTTTACACAGAAATCAAGTAAGTATTTCTCATTATGAAAAACTTCATCAACTTTAGGAAAATGATCTTGAAAAACAAAAAATTTGTCCTAGTACTCTCATATCTGATTAATCAAATGTTACCTTAGATCATCACAAATTTATGGATCTGTGATTATTGTATTTTTCATCACCATGTTCTCTAGCACTCTCAATCTGAACATGATGGTTAATTTTCTCATTTATATCAATGTTTTCACCTATGATATCCTATGTGAAAATCCACTGATGAGTTACTTTGGGTATCCATTATGTTTCTAACATTTCTTTTTAAAATGATGTTTTAGAATTTCTTTTTACGATGTGGGTTTCTATGAAATAAACATTCATGTAGAAAACCATTTATAACCCTGACAAATTTCAAGGGTGAAATTAATTTTAAGGGGGTAGAATACAACAACCCAAGATTTTTTGAGAATTATTATTTTTAATTTCATTGAAGAATTATTTTTTATGTTACACCATGATTTGCTTTCATTATACGCAGCACCATATTAGCTTGCAGTATACACAACACTATTCGTGGCTCATTTTATAAAAAATTTCACGTTAGTTTGGTTGAAATTATTCTACGTAACATTGAGTATAGATTTTGATCATAGTATAAATGATTTTTTTTGATTATTTTATACGCAACACCAAAGGATGATTTCACTTCACGCAACCCTGACTTGGCTTGAATTAGATGTAAGAGAAACCTTACTTGATAGCATGCATTGTACGCAATACCAAGTTTCACTGAACAATGATATATTATTTTGAATGGGACATTATGAATAGTATAAAATTAATTTTAATGTTTATAGCATTATAATTCATTCTACACTTTTTTTAGAATGAGGTATGCGAACAAAATAATATTTTTGGATAAAATAAATAATTTTCATGAAATACAGTTTAGTCTCCTCTTCATGGCACAACCATTTTAAATATAATATTTTACAAGTTATAAGTTATATTTTAAAAAATAAACTTCTTCTTTTGAATCAGGATATAAAAATTCACATTGGATAGTGTATAGATATTTTTCTAATAACGTTCATATTTTGAGGAATAGTAAACATTCCCTAAATTTTAATTAAAAAAATATTTTTTTCATCGAGTTAATTAATATAGTTAAATTATAATATTGATTGGTTATAAAGTATAAATAAAATATATTTTTAAAATATAATATAACGTATGTTAGTAGAATTAATTTCACATTGAATTTATAGGTAAAATCAATTTGATATTTTGCAATGTTTTAAACAAAAACCCAATTTTTTAACAACAAGAGTAATTTAAAATTAATTACTATATATTTTTTGTTTTGAATAAGGAAAAATGGATTCCATATTTGTAATTAGTAGGTCCAAATTATGTGAACAAGATACTATTTATTTTTTTGGAATTATGAATAGTAACTACGGTAAATTTTATTTACCAAAGTTACAGATAAATTTGGTAATTAAGGGTGAAAATAATAATATAAAATTACTCTAACACCTAGAAAAATTCTATGGAATAAATAAAAGTCAAACCATATAATCTAACGGTCTGAATATATTAATTGCATGCACTTTTTACAATGAAAAGAGTGTAATTATTATGAAATCCAAAGAATGTGACAACACGTCACTCTATTATATCTTATAAGTGTAATAATTTTAATTTAGTGATAAACATCAAAAAACATAGAAAATAAATACTATATAGAAAAATAATAAAATTATCTACAGCATGTAAATTTATTCAGAATTTTTTGGGATTATATAATTATCATTAATGATGACACAATATTGATGTAGAAATTATTTTATTGATTTAAATATCAAATAAATGGTTTTGAAAATATTAAAATAAATATTAGTTAAACTATTTAATGTTCTCCACTAATTTTATATATAAATATGACATGTTATAAATCTATTAAATATTTTTGTTCGAATATATCCTCTGTGTGGATTTTATGTAAATTCATGTAAATAAATAGTGTCAAAATTGACAATTGTTATTTTATAAATAATGATATATTATTAAATAGTTCAAAAATCACAAATATATTTAAAAATTATAAATTAAAATTTATATGGTTGGCTAGGTTATAAAGTATCTAATTATGGGAAATTTTCAACATATAATTATGTATTTGTAACAATTTAAAATTTATAATATTATTATAACAAATAAAATTAAATAGATTATATAAGGAAAAATCAAAATGATAAGGTTTAAAAAAAATTAAAGAAAGTCTAAATTTTATTGGTTGATGATATTACAACCCTATCTTATCTCATCTTCTAATTGAGTCATTTTTTTATGATTTATGTGGGTTTTTAATTTAACAGAAATTAATATTTCTGAGGTTTCCAAAAGTGCCTCTCCCCTCCCTTATAAAAGGGCACATCCACCCTCTCCCATTCATAACATTTTGTGCCTTAATCATTGGCAAAAGCATTTCCTTTTCTCTTATACACATAATTATATCATACTAGAAGTCATGGCCTTCTTCCCAGACCAACATTAGTACCCTAATGTGAGCATTAGAAGAGGCGCATCGAAAAAGATGTAATATCCTTTATCGATTATTTCAAATTTAATTTTTCTTCTAATTAATCTTATTTTTGTATTTAATTATAAAGTAATAACATAATAATCAATAAAATATTGATATTTTATTTTAAATATGAAACAACCATATATCACCTTCTATCAATCCTACGAAAAACGAAATCACTCCGCGTGCATACATACAAATTTCTCCCTCCACGTTGTGGTGTAATCTGTTTTTCCATCACCACCTAACATGGATGAGAATAATGGTTGAAATGATAACTATATATTATTATTATAACATGATAAAAATTATGAGATATTATATCATCCACTCAAATTCCATTCAACAATTATGGGAACGATATCATCACTCATGCGTACATACAGATTACCATCTCCATGACGCGATGAGATTCATTATCTATGTTAAACATTTAATAACGATTATAATATATATATAATGAATAATAATTAAATATATTACATAATATTTCAACTGTATTTATGTATATATATATATGTATGTAATTTACTTACTTCCATTCAATTCAATAAGGAAATGAAAACAATGTTCATGCGTACTTATGGCCTACCGTCTCCATGAACGATGTATTTCATTTCATTTATCTATCTATTATACATATATATATAGAGTATATATGATATATAAATAGTTTTTTACATTCTATAATTAATTAAATCATGATGTAAGTAACAATAATATCTAGTACAGCAAGTCCATACACGTATGATAAATGATACGTTTATTACCCAAAACGTTACATTAACATGAAGTTTACAAAGGAACCAGTAATATAAATACCTAAGTGAATAATATATTATATAATAAATATTATTATGGTTATATTACAAGTTTATAATAACTTTAAACCCACTATACATGAGTTTTGGACATGTACGGAGAAATTGGACCAATGGTAATGGATTATTTCGTCTCAGTTTTATTTCTGTGAGACATATGCCTTAATCACCATCTATTTCATTTGAATGGTGTTTATGCTTCCCATGAATGTTTTAGTATTTTTATTATGAATAATATGATATTTAAATATTCATGGTATTTTCTTTATTTTATTACTTGTACTATTTCACCAATCAGAAATGGTAAGGGATAATTATTCCAATCTCATTATTATGAGAGATTGTTTATTTTTAAGTATTTACTCGGGTTATGTTTATCATCCATGTCCATGATTTCTCAAAATACTTTCATAAAATGTTGACTATTCTTCCATGTATGGTTAAAGTCTTTTTTACCCTATCTTACTTTTACCACAAGGTATGGAAGGAATCTTTATTTTGTTTACCATACGAGTTACTTTTTGACTTTTCCAGCAAAAGAATGAGGATAATGTTTTTTTAAAAGATATGACATGAATGGATTTATACGGTTTCATACACATTATTTCCATGATTCTTACTATACAATATTTCATGAATATTTTCCACAAAATTATTATTTTTTAAATTGCATGGGATTTTGAGAAAAAATGATTTTGAAGATTAAAGGATATCTTCCTTTTGGAATGGAGTTCAAGTGTTTTATCATAATTACCTTCCTTTTATGATAATATTAGGTTTTGTTTCTATACATATTATTACATTGATTTTATAATGTTATGATATAATTATTTTTATAAAGTTCTTTTATCTTATAATGGTTATGATATTATGGCATGATGTTTAAGAATCTGATTTTTATTACATAGGTTATGCTATGATGTATGATTTATGATTTTGTGGCACACATAAGAATGATTTCAATATGAGATGGAAGAGACCTATATCTCCGTACAATGGATTGAGTAATGATTTATATCTCATGATATAGACATGGATGGAATGGAAAGTGATTCTGGTTCAGTAATACAGGGTTAGAACAGAATGTAAACCCGATTCAGTAATGGACAATGTTGACTATGATGGTCTTGATAGCAATGATTTGGATACAATGGAAATCATATCATGTTCTTAATGGGTTTCCATAATTCCATGTTTCATTCCCGTTCTATTTTATCGTGATTAATGTTTCCTTATGATCTATGTCTTATGTACTGCCATGATTTATGTCATTGCTCATGATTTTGATGTTTTATGTTCTTGTTTTTACATTAAAATGTTTATGGATTGTTTTTATTTTCACAATGTTTTCCATTAATATTCATTTGAGCTTACCCTTTTTATATTTTTTTTCCCTAGGATAAAAATAATGTGTTTAGATAAGAAAAAAAGGGGAAGATATTTAGGGGAGATGTTGAAGATCTTTCACCGTGATTAGGTGATTATGTTATGAGATTCCAAATACACTAAACTAACATGATATTTGGGTGTATTTTTTGTCATGTATTATGTTTTCTGAAAATTTAATGTAATGTCCATGTACGTCAAGATTTCGGTGTATACATGCGGAAAGATATCGATCCAGGGCGGCCACATAAAGGACCGGTGGATTTCTAGAGATGGGTGGCATAAAGAACATATGTTGGAGAAGATACTACATGATTTTCTTGAAAGTAGTATTAAACTCTTCATCCATCTCATAGATTGTGCATTTCTTCATGAGCTGACAAAAGGACTGAAAATTGAAATCCAAATTCACGATGAATCACCCTATGTTAGGAAATTGTCTTTGGAAGCCTCGAAGTTCCTGAATTCTACTCAGAGGAGACATCTGAAAAATGGACATAATATTTTCTTGGTTGATCTCAATGACCATGTTTCTGACAATGAAGCCACGAAACATTCTTAAGGATACCTCGAATGCACAGTACAATGTGTTCATCTTTAGGTGACAGGAATAGAGATAGTTGAACACCGTCTAAAGGTATTTGATATGGTCATGATGATGGAACAATTTTACCACCAGTTCATCCACATAACATTCCATCGAAATTATATGGATCAACATAAATATTTGATTCATAAGCCATTGATAGGCGGCACCAGCTTTCATTAAAACAACGGGCGTGACTTGGTTACAGAAAGTACATTGTGTAGCCTTGAAGGATGTTGACTCCTCATCCATGGGGTCCATCCGGACCTAGATATACACATATTACCAATCAAGTAAGGATAGGTCTTGGAATCCAGTAGTAAAGTCGATCAAAAATTCTATCAGAGGAAAGGGAAAACCAATTTTTGGAGTGTGACGATTGAGATCCCCAGATGTTGATGAAAACTATGATCAGTTCATTGTTTTTTGTACATTTATAATGTTTTCCAGCCACTTCGGATATTGAAAATCCTTAACAAATTGGATTTGAGGATCTTATCTTCTTCTACCTCAACCATGTCATCGTGAGAAGGGTGCATATTTCTGGGAAGCTGCGTGAACCCATGCTGATTTTCCGGGAGACTGTGGCGGTGGACGACTACCTGAGAATATAGTCCTAGAATCACATCATAACTCTATTACAATACATCACAGTGTTGTTTGAGGATGTCAATGTACTGATTTTTCACTTCGTGGGGCATGGTGTCCCAGATCTATGTGGGTTTCGGGTCTGCCTCGCTAATGAGGTTCACCTGTACCAATTCATCAATCCTGGAAGATAATTAATTTTAAAAGGCAGGGGAGCATCCTATAAGACATATTATTCACTTATGATGTGGGGATCCTCATAGGGAGGTGCTTCTTCTGAGTCAGAAGCTCCCGATTGGAGGCTGGAACACACATGAGTGGTAATGGACACTGCATCAGCGATCTCCTATGATACCGCAACCATAGCGATGAAGGCTGTTGATTTGATCCCATCAGGTCTTTAGCCAAAGGGTCCATGCTTGATGATATTGAAGAAATAGTGGTGCATCCTCTTGAGCAGGTTAATTCCATATTGAAAAAACAAGCATGTATGATGTATTTTCATTTCCAATGGTCGGAATCTATTTTTCCTTGCTCTTGTAGTAGTCGTCATCAAGATAGAGATATTCAAAATAGGCAATGTGGGATGCGTCACTTTGAAGCACACCCACCCGACCATTAAGGGAGTACATAAGGAACAAATGATATGATGAAGGATCTTCTGCTTGCATGTTGGGAAACAACCTACCCATCATCATATTGTAGGCGGTGTCCTAGGGGACAACCATAAATTCGGTGCTAGCAATTAGACAACTGAACTGGGACCTCAAATGGATCTTGTCGAGATGTTTCTATTCCATCATGTCATAAACTAGTATTCTTAGATCAGAGTGTCTCAAATCATCCTAGGACAACCCCATCACACATATCTGATGAAAGGTGAAGTTCCTCAAGGATAGAGGGTTTTGCAAGAATTCTAGCAAGATTTTTAAGAATAGGATACATCTATGCATGGCGTGAACTTCTTCTTACATGATGTCCTTCTATGTCAGGAGGTATGGTGGGCCCTGCTGGATAGGCCAGTGCCTGACTGGTGCTAGGAATATCCTGTTTCTCACATGAAGAAGCCTGTGGAATGTCAAAAGGATGAGATGCAGACAATTGAGACCAACCTGTAGAAAAGTGTGGCTAGTCACAGGGTAGTCGAGGTGGATCATACCCATCCAACAACGTGAACAACTGTGAAGGAAGACATGATGTCACTAGATGAGAAGGCTATGTAGACTGAGCAATGCAATGGAACTGCTACCTGGTTTCAGTCGCTTGAACATCTTGTATGGAAGTACTGACTGAGACACTCCAACATCCCATATTACTTCATCTCTTTCGACGTTGACAATGGATGGGTATTTTGGGAGGATTCACATGGAGCTCCTCATCATCAAGAATCATGTAGGGATTTACCAACTCAATGATATATATAGAGGCATACCCTAGACCGTAACTCGAATAGTCATCCACTACTAGACAGATTTTGGGAGGGATTTCAATATCTGGGGGCATGAAGCCGTAGAGATTACGGGATGATAATGGCATTGTTGGGGATCTTTTTTTCATTACCCCGCCGATGTTTGCACTTCTGAGAATGGGACTGCTGAGATGATACTGCAGAAGTAGTAGCCGCAACTTCTGAAAGCTCTGGCCGATTCATGCATGCACGATAAACACCATGGGAATGGGAGAATATTTTATATTCCATCTAGTCATCATTCTTCTTGGACCCATGACTAGTAACCAGATGCCACTCTCCTTCTCTGTTTCATCATCTATCCGGAATCATGAAGAAGCATGCCACCTATGCTAGAGCTGGGCCTAAACAGACTATGTAGATATACCCCTAGTCATAAAGCCAGTATTTAAACACATATCACCATTTTAGGGTGTTCCCCATGATCTAGTTGTAGGGGAAAGAATTAGGGAGATCAAGGAGGTTTGCCTCTTCTGGACACCTACATTCATTCAAACATACAATCCATTATTCCAAGGAACTTTGGAAATAACCGATGACCAGATCATCATTGAATGAGTAGGTCCCATTCCGCTTTTTCAGGGAGGGGGCTCTAGGAGCATGGCCATGACGAGGGGATGGAGGATCCTGCCGAAGAATAAAAACATGGTTATCTTTCCAAGGTAGTGGTGGCACATTGCACGAGGGTACTTTCTAATTTTGAGGAGGGTGCTACTATTCCATAGGCATCGTTAGACATGGAGTGCCTCTATGAGGCTATAGAGGAGGCTCCACTAGTAACAAATCTAGTTTATTTGGGGCCTCTAGTTGAGCCACTATGGCGGGCTCAGCCTTGGAGGCCCTTCTTGTAGGGATTTCATGAGGCAACATACTTGCCTTCTTTGCCTACATTATGGCCTCCTCTCAGCACTAGGACTTATCAGATAAGTTTGGAATCTCTCGGGGTAGTTATGAGTGATCAGAGAGGGGAACAGTTCCCTCTTGACATTACCTACGCACATCATCAGTAATATCTCATAAGTAAGCATCATTCCACGAGTGTGTGTGAGTCCTTTCCACCGAGAAACAAAGTCAGAAACACCCTCATCATGCCTAATCTTGCACATGAAGAGTTCTGTAATACTCGTCTTCCAAGTGGTGGAACTAAACTGGTTGAGGAATTACCCATGGAGGTCCTGCCAGCCGGCTACTGATCCGATGTTATGTTGGTTGTACCAGATGAATGCTTTCCCCTCTAATGTCTGTTTGAAACACTGGAATTTGGTGGCTTCCTACTACGTTGGAGTTCCCAACATGGGTATGCACCATGACATAAAGTGGGCCATGTATTTTGGAAGGTCCCATGTCCCATTGTTGGGGGAATTGTTCGGATTTCAAAAACCCAGGGGTGCTGTAATATCATCCACCCACACCAAATAAGGCTTGAAATCAGGAGGAATTTCCACCTAATGAGTCTCTAATGCATCAAGGATGTCAATGAGTGCCACCATTTTATCATATGGGACTAGATTCCTATCTTAACGGGGATCCCTGACCACCAGTGCATTGGAGGGTTCTTTAACATGATAAACGGGCCCAACAACTAATGGAGCGGCTAGTTGAACGACTTATGTAGTAGTTGGGGTAATCTGATCTGGGTCTTGAGGATTATCATGCCATTCAGGATGGTTTGATGACACATACTCCACCCTATTTCTATATGTTTTAGTCACAAACATGTATTCCTGGTTAGGATGGTTAGGGTCACCTGGGGATAGTTCATAAATGTGATGTTGTGCCTACCCCTACTGCCTTGGCCCGGATCACTGTAGTCTAGATATCGCTTCGCAGCAAGTTCTGAATGGATGTCGTCGACCACATTCTATTATTTTGTGAGTTGATGATGAACCAAATATTTTTTGGGGTGGTCTTCCACCTTCTACATTGATCCAAATGGGTCATAGGTTTTGATGGATCCAAGAAGTACCTTGCCCTTTTTTGGGAATGTGGTGGAGGACTAGTGCCTCGTTGGGCACAAGATGACCCAATAGATTTCCCTACTGTTGAGTGACACCCCAATGTATCTAGTAGATTTTGCACTCCATCAGAGGGTAAGTCCCAATTAAAGATCTCCCAGTGTTTCTCTCCCTATAATAGGTCAGCCATGTTAACCACGACATTCAATGAGGCACATCTTTTATGTGTCCTGACAAATCGTGTTGGCATTGGATGGAACATATATTCAGGGCCGCGTACTACCCCTAGTAAAAAATTTGAACATGGGGAGAATACAACATGACTATATTGTGGAGAACTATAATTCTCTAGGTTCATCATTATTGGAGGGTCCTATGGTGACCTGGAGACTCACTGCTCTAGGCCATGGGGAGGGCCGCCAAATTGACCAAACGACATTGTTGGTGGATATCTTTGAAGTGTGCCCGACTCTTGGAGTAGGTCAATCATTAATGAAAAAGGTGTAAGTGAGTCGCACATAGGGTGTGGCGAAATCACCCAACCTCCTCTTAGGTGAGAACATGTGGTGCCTTAAAATTTGGCGCTACAATTAGATACAACATCTCAAGGAAAATTTCCACTATGAGGATATCCCACAAAATCAATGGTCCAGATTCAGGGTATGGCCCATCATTTCCCCACTCCTCTTCTAGCGGTGGATGGGGAACCAATAGTGGTACTCATGCAGTCTGCTGATATGGCAGGTTGGTTGGTGAAGAATATGGCGAGCGAGCTAACATGACGCCACATCATGGGCTATCCTCCAAAGAGTGTAGTTAGATGGCCCCACATCACGGAATGATGGGTTACGAACACCATTTCTTGGACAAGGGCTAAAACTTCTACCAATGGGTTACACTACTTTTCATCCACCGTTGGTCCCCAGAATAGCTCTCTGTGATCTCTAGTAAAGGTAGAGAGTGATTATGGTGATGACAGTGGCGATTGTACAACTGTAACCTATAGAGTTTACAAATTTTATTCTTCCTGGATGTACCATAAGAGGTAGGTGGGGATCAGATCGAAACCACATTCTAGAAGTATGAGGTTGATGTGCCTTGTTCCTACCATGGCCCTTGACACAAAGGATCTAGGAGAGGGTTCCATCACTGATTCGTATTCCACCTCATAATATGAGAAGTAGACTTGTTTGATATAGGTCTGAATCATCTATACATTCTTTTTATGGTTGTAATGAATGACCCTCTTAAACTAGGATGGTTCTTCTAGACATGTTAGATTTTTTGGAATAAGGAGGTCCTTTTGTTGGTCTGGTGTTGGGGCAGGATGACACTCTGCCTGTGTGAGATGGGGTGCGAGGAGCGCCTAGACAGATATCGAAGGGAACACGAGGAGGACCACCTTGTCCACTAGTTGATGTACAGAGGGGACCTCCACAATAAATTAACGAGCATGTATGAACACTTCTAGAGATGAAAGGAGCACTGTTAATACCTCTATGCTTGTTTCCCCTAGTATCGTCAGCATGAGTGGGGACCTCATAATAGTCAAGAAGAACACTGGTAGGACCACCATGCTAGGTGCTAGGGAAGCGAAGCTAACATTCACTCCCCAAATTGTTGAGGCAAAGAGAAACTTCGTCCACTTATATAAAAAAATGGGAAAGCTTCCCAACTAAATATTTATTGGATTCGTAGATTCTCTATATTGGTAGTTAGTGATAGGAGGAATAAACCCATATCCAATGTAATGGAAACAAAAGAGGCTTTCGTACTGAGTGTCACTACAGTGGGGTGGACCCAAATTTGGATTGAAGGTATCTTGAGGTTGGCCTCCATTATGAAGAGAGAAGCAGGTAAGACCTGTGATCTCCATGGTGCCAGTACAAGGATGGCCTCCGTACTAGGTGTCACTGATGAGAGTTAGTCTGCAGTGGGTGCACCCTGTGTCGGTGACTGAGAGAGTCAACCAAGCCTGCCTGTGGGGAAGTTGGGGCCTCAATCTAGGTGGGTTATACAATTTCCCCTGATTAGTGTTCACAAGAGGATAAGTATACACATCGGTCATGGCCTAGGCCACAATTATTGCCGACAATGACTCCCCTTGGCGGAAGTCATCATCTCCCTATGCCTGATGCCAGTGTCGATTCTGCCAAAACAGGGCCAATGGTGTACGTACACAGCTTACTTGATCTTCAACCAGTGGGAATGGGTGTTGGTGCTGGCACGATCTTGTGGGGGGCCCTCCTTGGGAGGTCCAGGAATGGAATCATGGCCGGTCTGTGCCAGACACCCCCTACCTTGTTGGCGTAGGGGAGGGAGTCATCGAGAGATTCTGGGGAGAGGCAACCAAAATGATTGTACATTGGGTTGGAGAGTAGTGGATCCTTTCACAAACCCTTGGTGTGGAAGAGGTGTTAATGTGTAGTCACCTATAAATCCTTGCGGTCCATATCCTGATTTGGGATAATCCCCTACTCCTCATATCGGCGTACGGGCTCTGTTATCACCCTTCATTGTACGAATTTGAGAAGGGGAGATGGGGAGTAGGCTCCCAACACCTGTGGGTGTAGAAGCTATCAAAGAATTCGTTGACCTACATGGGATTTCCATGTTGGAATTTCCCCTACCCCAACTTCGGTGCGTGTGTGGCGATCAGATTCCCGGTGCATCAGCTTGGTTCCTGGAAAGCTAGGAGATTAAGTCATCAGTGCTGAAACAAATAAATCAACATACAGTTCCCTAGAACCATTATTTCTTTCTTGGCTGGTAATAAGGATCCATATTTACAATGTAGTAGACCTGAATTCCCAATGTTTGGACTACCTCAACTTTGGGTGAGTTTCATGCCATGCCCTCTATTTTCTCAGCGGGACCGAACACCAGATAACTAGATCTAGTGACATGATAATACATTGATATATCGAATGTCTCTAATATCCACATTGAGAATAATATGTTCTCTTCAGGTTCAAAATTTCTATTATTAATGCTTTTTTCGGTGCACGCACATCCGTTTGTGGAGGTCGCACAGTTGTTGCCCCATATTCCCACTTTCCATAAGTGGAAAAAATATATCGCTTATTTAGTGATGTTTTACCCATGAATGAAATGGGATTCTATGATGTCGGTTCTTCCTTTTGTGTATTCCTCCTCAGAACTTTTCACCTATTCCATGTCTCCCTTATAGACTAAGGCGTTGTTCATGAAAATCTTCCCAGTTCCATTTCTTCATTAATGCCAGTTAATTAGACTACTTCTGTCAGGACCTTCCAAGGGGTCTGGTATGGGTAACAACTTCGGTCAGGGGAGAAGTAATTTTGGACATCACTCGCATGTCTGAATACTGGAAAACATGTGGATCTATTTTTCTTCTACTTATTATAGGGTTTCTCGAGGGTGCGGAAGCCCGAGGCATCCCACATTGAATGCATGGAATTATATTCCATAGGCATGTATCTGTGGTTTTTCTCAGCTTTACATGTTTAACACAGGGTATGTTGTGAGTTTAACGACTATAAAAGTCATATTAGACTGATCAAAACAATAGATAGAGGGGATCATATGGGTGAATCCCTTGGAGGGAACACTGATGTCAGGGATAATGTGTGGTTAGTTACCTTGTTACAACTAGGGGCTGTGAAGAGGGGAATTTTCATGATCTCAGCAGGATGTGGTGGCCCGTATAAGAATCAAGATGGATAATGGATGATCAAGTGAAGTAGACCAAGAATGAAATGGACATAACTCGTTGGTTATTGTGACATTGGGCTTCAACATCAAAGAGACCTCCTACATTTCCCTGTGGTAGGGAATCATCGTCTGAGTAGTTTAGGATGCGGGTTTAGAATCGGGGTGTGCGCAGAGGACATCGACCCGATGATATAATGGGGACTATGTGTAGTTAGCAGCCTGAGGTTTGTATTACGCCTCTAGGATTGACCAACGATATGGGTCCCAATAGAATGGATGATAGCATCACACCGCTGGGTTTGGGTTAACAACTGCTTACCGCTGAATGGGGTTCACAATGACTTACCATTGGATGAAGACATAAAGGATTACCACTCGATGGATGCGTAATAAATTACCACGATATGGGGAAACACTAGATTACTTCTAGATTGGGGCACACTGAATTACCACTGGAAGGGGTTGAAACTCATGGAGGCTTCCTACATACATAGTCTTGGAGACAAAGATGAAATCCCACCTAGTTCGAGATGAGAGTTAAACGACATGAAGATGGTCAGCACCAATGGGTGTTGGGATTGAACCTTGGGGAGGCTTCCTACAAAAAATTACTTGGAAAGGATAACATTCCACGTAATACAGAATAGTGATTGGTGCACCAGCGTGATGATGGTCCGGACCAATGGGTGTTGGGATTGAACCTCATGGGGGCATCCTATGAACCTGGCCTTGGAAAGGATCAATGTCCATGTAGTTCAGAATGGAGGGAACACACATGAAGGGGGTCAGAACCAATTGTTGTTGGGATTGAACCTCATAAAGGAATCCTATGTACCTTCCCTAGGTGAAGATCATATTCCACGTACTTATTGAGGAGAAGGAACCGACGTGAAATTGGTGAGGACCAACGGCTGTTGGGCATGAACCTCAGTGAGTCTTCCTACGTACCTAACCATAGAAAAGAGCAATGACCACATAGTTCAGAATAATTCGGTGTTTAGGGATTACACTCTAGGCTACCCAGAGATGATGTCATGGTCGATGTGTACTCTAAGACCATGTGAGTCATCCTCGCTATGAAAAAAAAGAGGTAGCAAAGGCCTGATGATCACATCACGGAAGCTAAGTCAATGGGAAGTGGAATGGGGGCTTATTTGTGTTTAGCATCCCAAAGAGAAAACTGGGGCATACAAGTGGTTAGATGCCTAAAGAGGAAACATGGTCGTATGAATGGTTAGCATCCTGGATATATGGATATTGGGACTTAATCCAGGGTGGATGCCCAATGGCGAAAAATACCAGAAGGTGCGGGATTTGGTACCAAAGAAAGGAGGGATATGTTGCCCAACCACCCCCCCTTTTGGTCCTTGGCACCAAGGAATAGTGGAGGTTCATGGATGGTACCTCCTGCTAGATATGCTAGGGGCCTACACCAAGGAGTTTTCCCATTCCCCAATGACAGATGCTGCTCCAATAAATAGGATCTAATTCCATGGGAGGAATTATTTCACTCTTGTAGAGACCAGTGGGCGTGTAGAATCTTTAAGGTGGTAATCCCTGCATACGACGCACAACGCGAGGTCACAGTTTAGCATCCAGTGCTGAGGACAAGTGTGCTTGGCAGTTTAGTATCCTACAACTTGGACAAGGAGGGTTCACTCTACACCCCTAAAGACATACATAACTACTACCTCTGACACCTTGGGGAAGGGAAGGCATGTGCAATTACATAGTGAAAGGGTGTTATGGAGTGATCAATTGAGGGGTCCAAGTTAGCGTGGTTATGTGAAGAATCTATAGTCACTTTCATGACTATGTGAAGAAGCATGATGCAAAGAAATGTAAAGGGAAGCAACACCAATGGAATTTTGAAATCACTTCATGTGAACATGGAGGGTCACATGGGAAAAGGGGTTTCCGAGAAACGAGCTTCATAGGTAGAAGTCTTTTTATGCTCTGGTGCACCACAAAGAGGAGGGTCTTCACGACGGGGTGAGCTTCACGATGTGAATTGGCCTAGCCTTGGCATAGGGCATAAGTGCATATGGACGGTGCTTCTCAAATGAGAAAGGAATTCATGGATTAGTGCTTTGTGAATCAAGGGTGCCTTATGATTCTTAGCACGGCGGAGCAATACCCTTCACAAAGAATAGTTCCCTTTCCATTGGATGTGGGTACATGTTGATGGAGGGTACATCACAATGCATAACTGCTCTGCAAAGACAAGAGTCCCCTTTGAAATCCCCTTCTTTCACAGAAGCTTGCGGCTGCCACAAAGGGGATCCCTCTCTGATGTTGGGATGAATTCCTGCACAGGGGGAGACACATCGCGAGGCAAAAGAACCTTGAAACACTATTGGTTCCCATAGCAGAAATTGTTTCACAATGTCGGAGCTATGAAGGAGAAAGGTCAGAGGATTCATCTTTTGGGCTCGAGGAGAAACCGATATTTATAGGGAAGAGGTTCTACGAAGTAGATCTCACTCGGAGCGATGACAGATCTTGATCTGCAGTGGGTTTGCGACTGTCAATTGGGTTTGAAGATCATACCTCCTCATCGCTCCGTGGTGGGTTCGCGAACGTCAAATCGGTTCGTGGAGCATACAACCTCATCCCTCTGCGGTGGGATTGTGAACCTCAAAATGGTGCATGGAGAATCCCACATCATCACTCCTTGTGGCTTCACAAAGAAGGATCATCACACATGCGACTTCACAATGGAGGATCTTGGCGGAAGCACGGGGCCACTAGGGCTCCGCTAATAAACTTCACCAGGAAGCTCCTAATTTATTCCATTTGTTCATATTCTTCACAACTTTTGGCACCATAATATATTTTAGATAGTTTATAGAAATATAATATAATTTATTTAACAAGGGATATTTATTTATAATTTTTAGAGATTACATAATCACCATTAATGATGACAAAATAGTGATGTAAAAATTATATTATTAATTAAAATATCAATTAAATTTTTTAAAAATACTAAAATAAATATAATATGAACTAATTAATGTGATCCAAAAATTTTATAGGTCCTATGAAATTATGGTAGTGTATTAAATATTTTTTATTTAATTTATATTTTCTAGTATACTATTTAAATCAAAATAAATGAATAGTGTCACAATTGACACTATTTATATTTTATAAAAATAAGATTTTTTAAAATAATTGAAAAATGATAAACATATTTAAAAATCTCTAATTGGTAAATATAAGTTCTATAATTTCCTAAAATATCAATATATGGTAAATTAACATCATATATGTAAATATTGAAAACAATTTAATATTTATATTTTTATTATCACAATTAAAATTATGGTTAATTACTATGCGCCAATTAAAAATATATGGTTTAAATTGACAAAATCACTTATCCAACATTATCTGGATAATGAGGATACAATAGTATATCATATTGTCTTCGAAATGGGAACATTTTTTAGGTTTTTGGGTAGGTTTTGATTTTATTATAACATGTTAGTTATGGACTTTCCAAAAGTACCCCACACCTCAATTATAAAAGGGTAGACCCTACCAAATATATTCCCTTAATTTTTATCCTTAAATCTTGGCCATACCATGCCCGTTTTCATTATAAACATCCATATTTTTTTCTATAGGTTTTGGTCATATTTGAAGGAAAAATCTAGCGCTCTATGAAGAGATTTAGAGGAAGCACGTCGAGGAAGAGGTAATATATTCTACAGTTTCTTTCAAAATTATTTCTTCTTCTACTTCCTCTTAATTAGTTGTTTCATTATAATGTTGTAACATCAATATAAAAAATATGATTATTTGTTATTATATATTCTAAACAACCATATTCCATTATCTACCCAACCTATGAAAATGAAATCACCATGTGAGCGTACGTATGACTTACCGTCTCCATGCCGTAGTGTAATATGTTTTTCACCACCACCTTACATGGATGGGTATAGTGATTGAAATAATAACTATACATTATCATTATAACATTATACTAATGATGAAATATTATAAACCATCCAATTTAACACCATTCAACAATTTTAAGAATGATATCAACGCTCGAACGTACCTACGACCTACCATATCTACAATGTGATGGGATTCATTCTACATGGTCTTCATTAAAACATTATGATATCCATGAATTAAATGAAAAAATATCATATATATTATAATAATATCATTTTGTAAATGATATAACTACAACATAAAAATATGAATAATAACTTATCTAACAAAAAATGCATTATAACATAACGCATTTAATACCCGAATAACGAGTAACTATGATATGTTACTAACAAATGGATAAAAATATGATCATACATATTATCATAAAAATTATTATTATTCAGGAAAAAAATGATTAACATTTTCTAAATCATTATAAAGGATTTTGGGATACATAGGAATCCTATTGGACCTAATGTAATGAATACCTTTTCAAATATTTTTTTTCCAATATTGTTTTTTTGTGTGTATTTATTGTTGTATATTTATCATCCACTCCCATGAATCCCAGATATATATTTAAAATGATTATTTATATCCTTATATAATTATTAAAAGTCAATTTTAACCATAGTTAAATTTTTAATAAATGTTTTGAAAGGAATATTTTGTCGTTATTGTTATATGGTGGTTTTTGAATTTTCTTGAAGAAGTATGAGAATAATGTTTTTAACAAATAAAGAATGAATGGAATTGTAATCCTTAATAAATAATTATTTATATGAATATTTCCGTAAAATAATACATATTTTTTTAAACCAAAATTTATTTCTTCTAATATTTTGTGGCATTTTGAATTAGAAAAATGTTTTTCAAGAATATATGATAATTTCCTCTGGAATTAATTTCAAGTGATTTCTCAAAACTATTTTTCGTCTAAGATAAAACTATTTAAATAGGGAATATATTTATATAAATGTAATTTAAATGATTTGACGGTTTTTATGAGGGAATTTTATATAATAAATCAATTTTTTATATCTAATATGATGGAATGATGTTTTAGAAAACCATTTTATTTCAAGCGTTATGCTATGGTGATTGTTTTTATATTCTTTTAGAACACATAAGAATGATTTTATTATGAGATTGGTGGGACCTATATCTCCATTAAATGCACTAGGTGAATAATTTTATCTCATGAGATATACATTACATAAATTGAAAGTGATTCTATTTTTTAATACATGGCTGGAATGAGGAGTGAACACGGTTTACTAATGGACATTGTCTACTATGATGATCTGGAAAAAGAGCCTTAATTAATATGAAATTATTTACAAAATGTATTTGAGTATACGTTGAAATTTCAAGACCCGTGTTATGAATATTGGGAATACATTGAACTTTTATGATTTATCGAAAGACATGATATTATGATCTTTTATATGCAGGATATGATTTTCAAATGGTATTTACTTATGATTATGAAATGAATGATATTTCCCTTGTTTATCCTAACTGATCATTTGAGCTCACCCATTTGACATGATTAATTTCTCCAGGTTATTAACAAGGGTATTATGAATCATATGTCAAAAAGGATAATAGTTATGGAAAAATAAGTGGGAGACAATGTGGATGTTTTTTGAACCAGTTGTTTTTGGCTCCAAATTTCTAAAGACAGTAAACCTATATAGTCTTGGTCATGATTTTTTATGTTATGTAATATATATTCATCAATGATGATGTAATATCTATATGTAATTTATATGCCAATATAATGAATCTCTATATGTAGACCCTATAATCCTTTAATGTTATTCATAATCCGTGAACATTTATTTTGTATCTTATTAATTAATAATTCCATTCCTAAAAAATTGAATCATTTTCTAAGATTAAACAATAGGAATAAATAATCAATGATATAATTCATACCGTTCACTGTAATTTAATGGTATCTTTATTATTATTGTTATGGTAATATGTAATTACAAAACATTCTTCTATTTAGTCTTACATAAACTGTTTTGGAACATCCCCACTTGGAAATCAATATTCTTATTTCCCATGCTCTCCAAAATTATTTTATTAAATTGATATCCCCGGAATAAAATTATTTCATTTAATGGATATCAGTCAACAATTCATTTTTATTTTTTATAATATTACTTTATTCCCTCCTTTTTGAAAAAACAATTTCGTGTTGTTTTTAGGTAGTTTCTTAGTTCCTCCTTTCCACATTCTAGAGACACTGGTCATTGAATTTTTTTTAACTTATCATAATTGATGGATATTTGTTTCTATCTTAAATGATGTGCGGGGAATATCATGTAGTATCACATTGCTAATAATATCTCTCTAAAGATTTTTACGAATAAGCACAATCATTTTCTTTATAGCCCCAATTTCATCCGGTTTCTCATTAAGACAACCAAAAAATTTTATTTCACATCTGTTGTGACTTTGGTTCCTAATAGATTTAACCATTGTGTTAAATCGGAAGTATTAGTGTGGGGATATTAATAAAATCTAAATAAACCACATAATTAAAATTATAAACTCTAATATTACCATGAAAACGTCCCTTTAAAACTATATTCTATTTATTCAAAATATCAATAAATCTCCCTAAACTACTAGCATGTGTAGTTATATAGGGATTTTTTATCAATTTCACATTATATTAAAAAAATTACGATTGCTAAACCCTTATATAATACAAACTATATTTACCCAACATTATAAACTACATATTCTAGTGACATTGAAATAGAATTAACATTCATGCATTTACAATGAACTTTTTGGTTTATCATTTTAGAGAATTAGGTAAAAAATGTTTCATAAAAACTAATAAATTAAAATTAGAAACTAAAATTTAGGTATAATTTTTTAATAAAAAAATTATTTAAAAAAGAAATTTTATTTTATTTAATGAAAACCTATTACAATTTTAATATTAACATCATCCTTTTACATAATCATCCATAAAACCATATGATAAACATTAAAAAATGTGGAATTAACAAAATAATCTTATAAAGGGACATAAAAATAAGGATTGAATCTATTAGCCCATGAGTAGTTAAAAAAATAATCTTTGAAAGAAATATTTTTTATCAAAATAATAATATTAATACACGAGAAATATTCATTACACCACAATTTTTTTCCTAACAGATATATTATGAAATCAATATAGAAATATAATAAAAAGGTTTATTGAAATCAAAGAAATATTAATGAAATTTCCACAATGTTATATATTTCACCGATTAAAAGTAGAATATAAATTCCTTTAAAATTTAGATAATTGTCTTACCTTGATATATAAAAATATTCACACAAACCCCCATAGATTTATTATATAATACATATGGGTTACATGATGAATAATTTTATTTCCACTATTAAATACGGAATAACCATAATAGTTATAATTTGAATTAAATTCACATTACATATGTAATAACCTTCTTACATATACTTGTTGTAATCATCATTGTTACAGATGAATTAACCACCTTGATTATTCACTGAATAACAAAAATGTTTTACAAGAAAACCTAAATCTCACCAAATACATTATAGGTATATCATGGAACCACCCGTACATTAATTATAGTGGAACCTCCCATCACATAAATTACTCCCAATAACCATAACATAATCATAACACATAAAATCATACTATATTAAAAAAAATTAATTATAATAATGAACCATTTTCAGATATTTAATCATCCATTGAATTTCAAAAATGATTTTTAAATAAAATAATCGTATAACTTGGGAATTATTTTTTATATTTAAAGAAATAATCAATTATTATTACGGTATATGAATTTCAAATAATGGATACAGTGATGGAAATAGATGTTGCTTCAATATATTTTAAAAAATAGTTTTACTAGTGACATTATAATGAAACTAATAACATCCTATTAAAATATAAATTATCAAAACATTGAAAGGAATTGAATAAAGTCATAAACATCCCATTATTATTATTTTATTCCTATATTATCAAATTGAAAATATATTTTAAAAAATACTAACATTGAAGAAAATAAAATGGAATGAAATCATTTATAGAATGTTTTTTAAATTAATGTCTTATTCACTAAGTTTGAATCATCACATAAGTTCATTTTTTCCTTATTATTAAAATTATGTTGATTATATACTTCACTATTAAAAAATTTCATGTTTATTGTTTCACTTAATTATCTCTTTTAATTATTTATTTAATTATCTTATAAATGAAATTCATGTAGTATTTTTATGATGTTTTTTATTACATAAGTCCAATATTACTTCAGTCGGTTAAATATCATCAAAGAGGGAGTTATTCACTAATACAAAAAAAATAATTCTTCAAATAATTAATATTTCTAATCTTTTATATGAGTAAAACCAATCATTTTGGATGGTTATGAAGAAAAGAAATTATAACAAGCATGAAGACGATAGGCTATATTTACCCATGAGTAAAGTTTATATTTTTGTAAAATCACTTTACATCAAAGGTATGTGTAATTATTTTGTTTTTATATAGTATATTATATAAAAAATACCATATTTTTTGTGTAAATTGATATATATATATATATATATCATATATGTGATTTTTTGATGGAAAATGAACCACATAGCTTCTTGGAGGTGGTATTCCTCATGTAAACAACAACTCCATTTCCATTTTTCAAATAATGGAATGTTATGAAAGTATATAATATAATATTTTCCCAATAATTTTGATTATGTCCTATAAATCAGATTTACACAATAAATTCACCATTATATGCTACCATGGTAGGAAATGATATAAAATGAATTTCATCTGTTTGAAAGGCATATTGTCCACAATACATGAGAATGATGGTTATAATTCCCATTATATAAAGGCTTGAGAGTTATATTCTATTAACATGATATATTTTGGAATGGTATTTTTTTTAAAATACTTTTAATTTCAATGTTAGCTTGCATAACATAAAACACAGATTTTTTTGTAAAATTTGATAAAATATTAGGATTATTGTCTGAAAATTGTAATTATCGACATGTTTTTAACCATGAATATATGAATACGAATCACCAAAACAATAAAAATAGTTATAATGGTTCTATAAAAAATAACATGGACAAAAAATTACTTATTTTTAAGAAATCTGTTTCTACAACCCGAAAATACCATTTTTCTCAGAAAATAACTATTTTCTTATTTGTGAACAAATAATAAAATCAAAATTTTCATATGTAATAATATATATTTTCAATATATAAATTATTTTGCTAATATAAATTTCAATATTAAATTATGGTTTAATTGATTTATTTTCTTGAAAATATTTCAATTTTAATTAATATTGACCAATACTGGTTTTGTTGAAAACTGCGCATTGATTTAAGACATTAAAAAAGTTATATTTTATATTTATATTTTATATAAATAATAATTTTTTATATATGTTATATTTAATTAATTTTAATTATTTATATTAAATTAAATTTTGAATTTTAATACTAAATCCTTTTATTCGTATGAAAAGTTTCTCATTGGAAAATGGAATTTCAATCACCACTATAGATTATATTTAAAATTAAATTATTCAACTTATGGGAAATAAATAAAATTATATGGATTATATATTTATAATATTATTAATAATATTATTATATAATATTATCAAATTAACATTTATTGCTAAATATTATTATAAAGGGGAAAATAATAAGTTGTTGTAGAAAAGGTTAAAACATGGTTTTGCACAGTTCATATGCATCTGATAAAATTAATTTTGATCATATGTGTGATATTTTTTTAATAAATTTTGTTTTATTTTCATAATTAATGTTTGAAAAATATTTTATAGGGATCTTTTAATTTTTTGGATTAAAAGTTAAATTACTAGGGAAAATAAAAGGATATTAACAATCAAGGTGAAAATTAAGATAATAAAATGTGTAAACAGAGTAGCTAAGTGAATAGTCTATGTAAAACATGTTTTTTTTCTATTTTAGGAATTAATAATATATAAAATCCTTATAATAAATTATTTATCATTTTTTGGCAAATGTATTGAGAGATACTTGAAATTAATTAGTAGTTTTGGGTATTTATAAAAATAGCTGCCCTCTACAATTAAAAAAAAGGTCCTCATCCACATAACTTATTCCAAAAAATTCATCATTATATGAGACAATAACCTACAATAATATCTTTCAAAAATAATATCACATTTTCTAGATATAATTTTCATTCCATAATACCAACCATGAAATCTATAAAGGGGAATGAAGATTGGTTTTTTCTAACTGAAGTTAATTGTCTTCACTAAACTCATTCATTTTTATTTTTATGTTTATAAAATAAATCATTTATTAATAATTAAAATATTATATAACAAATATCTATCATATAATGAGATATATTTATGTTAATTAAATAACCTACATCCATATCAGCTTCTAATATAATGGAAATGAAACTGTCAGACATGAGTATGACATGCTACCATCTCATGTACCAGTGTAATTGTTTTCTATAACCTCCTCACAAATTTTTATATAATTTATTATAAAATTAATATTTGTTATATTTATGATTCATTATTACTTAATTAATTATAATATTTCATTAAACTTCTAACCATAAAAATATTTTTAAATGATAAACTCGCTAATACGTTCGAGTGGACAACCACCACCACATTATTATGGCATATGTTTTTTATTTTATTTTTATATAGATGGTTATAATGCTATATTTAATGAATATGTATGATACATATGATTTAAATTTTATCATTAAATGGTTAATTAATATTTAATTTTCTATTGTATCATCTATTGAGAAAATGGAAACAACATTTAGGTGTATATACAACATACACAATCTATGTATGGTGTAAGTCATTTTATATCAATAAAATATATAAATTATAATAAATAAATATAAATTAATTGATATTATACTTATATCGTGGTTCTAATTATTTAAATGACATAACCGTGATCAAAATAAAAGAAATCAAATTCAAAAAAACATATATTGGAACTTATGTAGTTATTACCCGAAACAGAATTTTAATAAGACACTGTTAAGAAAAACATCATCAAATTTCATAAGTAAATCATATATGGGTTGATATAAATGATTAAGGTTCTATAATATTTATAACAATATTTTATTTATCATACAAGAGTTCTTAATATATGAAAATAATGTTGAGAGTAGAGGTATGAAATTTAAATAAAAAATTTTCTTTATTAGGACATATTTTATGTTCTTCACTAATTTTATTTTATGAGGTTCATATATAAACCCATTGACATGATATATATTGAATTTTTTATTATATTGATACTTTAATTTTAGATTAAGTATAATATTCCATTGTTCTAGTATTCGAAAGAAACCGAAGTTGTAATTGTTTTAGGTAATGACAACATTGATTTTCAAGATTGTTTATTAGTATGTTTCTCCTAATGATATTTTATTTTATATTTATAATGAAAATTAAAATTTTTATTATTTATTATTTTTCATGGTAATAAATGTTCTCCATTATTTATACACTCTTTATGATCTACAAGGACCTCATTATTTATTTTAACAAAAAAATTACATTATTTTTATCTAAGGATAGAAATATTATTTCTTACAATGGAAGAAAATTTTATTTCATCAGTGTCATTTTTTGAATAAACATTATCTTAAATATTTACTATTATCTAATTATTTTTTAAGATGTCTTAACTCACTATTTGTTTTTTGAAATTCTTTTATAATGAATCATTATGTTTTTTAGAGATGTTGTAATCAAGGTTTCTTAAATAATTATGAATGGAATCACTATTTTATGATGTATGACATCAAAATAATTTTACACCATACTCAACAATATATTATTTTAATATTATTTTCAAATAATTCTTGTTTATTTTAAATTAAAATATTTTAATTAATATTTTATATATATTTATATTTTAAAGATGTTATTTCAAAATTAATGGTTTATTTTTCTCAGTAAATTTTTAATTATTTTTTCGGGGGATTTATATTCCTCAATGAAAATATCCTTTGTCTTTTCTTATGAATTACTTTGTATAAGATCTAATATTACTATCCTTTTTATTCCCTTATATATATACTCTTTATTATACAAATGAGATTATTATGAAACCCATGTACATATCATTGTGTAATGTTGTGTAGGACTTATGAAATGAATATGAAACAC
The DNA here is from genome assembly GCA_963277665.1 of Viscum album. Classification (NCBI taxonomy): domain Eukaryota; kingdom Viridiplantae; phylum Streptophyta; class Magnoliopsida; order Santalales; family Viscaceae; genus Viscum; species Viscum album. The sequence goes on from OY728130.1 coordinate 810,309,557, forward strand.
CATTTATTTACATGAATTAGGATATGATGATATGATGAATTTTTAAGGAGTTCATTATAGATAATAATATTGATTATGTGATGGGTGGAACCAATATATCCTATGAAATAATTGGGTAATTATTTTAATCTAGATTTTTATGGGAAAACAACTGATGTTCTCGAACTGGTATGTGAAGTAGGTTGATGTATTTGATTGACAATAAGAAACATGTTAATGTGCATGATCTGTTTTTGGAAACATGTGATGATAAATAACCTATTATTTTATTGGAAATATTTATATGTTCCTAATCCACTATGATTTTATGGTATTAGTAATTAAACTAGAAATATTAAATGGTTTGTATACTTATGATGGGGACACACTTTAATATCCTGACAAAATAGTTCAAAATAATTTATTATATTTTCTCACTCATATGAATCATGAATTTGTATGGATAATTTGTTGTTACATGAATAATATTTATTATATTTGATATATTCGGATTGAATACTTAATGAAATTTTTGTGATCTCATACCCTTATTCTTAATTTATTCATTTTTGTGATCATAGTTTGATATCTCCCTTGTTTACCCATACTCAGGCTCAAAGATCACAATTTATTATCTCTCATTTCCCCAGGTTAAGAGGAATTTATTATAAAGGGTATGCTTCTTAATTTTACTAAATGAGATGATATTTATTGGATATGTCTATGATATTTAAGAAATAATAATAATACTATGTACATAGTTTCAAAATGAAATAATCCTTTTTTGTCATCCAACTTGTATTAGTGAGATTTATTGAATATTAATTTAAAATGATGTAATATTTATGGATGAAGAGTGTAGGTTACTACAATTAGTATAATAAACATTTTTAGTTAATATTTTGAAACTATGATGAGAAAAAAAAAATCATATCCCTAGATATATGTTTATGTAAATTTCTACGGATAAGAATATGGATATATCAATGTTAAGATAAATATTATATAATTCTATTGAAGGATTGACTGAGTGTATTTTGAGAAATTACATCCCTTTGAGGATGTTACATGTGGATTTGGATTTGGTATAGCTTTACATAGGCGAAATAAATCTAAAAATAGATTACTTTTTTTTTCAGGATCGTCACCTGGTGAATGAAAATGGGTCTTACTGCACACCATGTTTTACACACATGGGGTAAATTATTTGGAAATTTCAATACACTTTATGAAAAATCATGAAATATTTCAACGAATTATGACTATGAATAAAGATGTTTGAACCTATCGTTTTTTCATGACCCCCTTACACAAATGATAACATAAAAAGGGTGAGAGATAATGGCCCCCCGATTCCCACTCAATGGTCCCCTAGTTGGTGACTAGCACTAAGTGTATAAAAATATAATAAAATGGGTTGAATTACCCTATACAATCACTTATGATCATGAGTAAAGATGAATAATCCACACGAAACTAGAAAAAATAATATAATAATAAGGAACCAAAAACATCTAACATTGCATGTAAAAAAAATCAGATAATGGTCTCTAAGTTAAATACACATTAGATATTCTAGAGTAGCAATACAACTTCTATACTATGTTCTAAGAAAGTAATGTCCAGAATGGTCCATAATCATCATGAATACATGAGAATAGTTTTATATACATAAGGAAATCATACAAGTATAATAAGTTATAATGCACATTATATTCTTTTCCTATATGAAATAGGCATACTGAGACACCCATGACAAAACAATAAAACCCACAACCCCTATGAAAATAAACTATCCATCAAAAACCGCACTAAATCATGCTCACCCAAAAATGAAATCCAATTATAATAAAACAATATGATACATATAAATAAATTGAATAATGAACCACTTTAAAACTTATTATTCGCTTTCAAAACCCAATGTAAAATGTATTGGTACTCCCACCACATTTTTATTATGTCAAAACACATCACATCACGTCATACATATATACACAAATACCATTAGATGACATCAAATATCTTCTGATGGACCCTATGAAATTAGATTATATGATATCCAAGAACCAGTGTAGTGGGATTTCATGAAAAAATAGGATATCAACCTTTTTCCATCCTTCTATATTTCATGAAATCCACCATAATCTATCTCAACACATCTCACTAAAATAATCCAAGGCCATCACATATCAAATTTTTCACCATTGACATATTGCTTTCAAAAACCATTCATGTAATCATCACCTAAATTTGGGAGTTGGGAAGGGTGATTGGCTGGCCATCAATCCTCATCATTAGTATGTTGGGAAGAACACCACCATCAAATTTGGTTATTAGTACTAAATTCTAAAAATATTCATGGTTTAAACATAAAACAAAAATAATATAAAATATAAAAAATATAGAGCCATAAAACACTAACTCCATCTTATGTATCCATTTTCAAGGAATAATTTTTCTCACCATATCCTCCACTTATGCTACTAGAACAAAATTTAAAACCACACATATGAAAAAACAAATCCCCAATTCTCATTCTGATTTTAAATCCATATTTATCAAATTTAAATATTTTAAAACAACCATTAATTCTACTTAAATATCTCATTTCTTTCATCCATTAATTATTCAATGTAATCCCATTTCATTTAGACTGGAACCTTGGTTCAAATTTCTCACCACATTATTCACATTTAAACATTAGACATTCATATCACAAAACCCGTCATTAATTGATGATCCTTAAATACCCATTTGAAATATTTATCATGTATTTATTTCCATTACAACTAAATAAACTATCATAACACATAAAATCATAGAAATAGATAGCCCATCATTAACATAATAAGAAGAGGACCACAAAATTCGTAGCCTTGCTAAAGAACCTCACCACAACAACTATCATAACCCTATTTTAGACCCGTCACAATGTAACACCCCTTCATTATCCTATGTTTTGAATTGTTAATGTTTTGTATTAATTCCTTAAAATGGTCAGAGTAAAGATGAATAATGTATTAACCCCAAACCCATTAACCCATATTAGGTGGTAATTTTATTACAATGGAATAGAAACATGAAATGAAATCACCATGTATCGAATAGTTTAGTATCCATGATGAAAATAGATACAAACATGGTTCCTTTATTACATTGGAAATTAAATATAGAACATGAAAAAATAAAATAAAACAATTCTTATTAATTATTGATTGGTTTCATCATAACAACTAAGGGGAGGAAAAAATTATGATCTCGAAATGATATTTTGGGTTATATAAAACAATAACATGTTGAGTTAATAAGTTTTTCATTTTGACTTTTTCATTCCTTCTTATTTTGAAAATCACAAACACCTTTCTTAAGGAAAAATGCTTTCATAAATAAAAAATGATTTTTTAAGGAAAATTTCTTTTATAAGGAAATTTATCCTTATCATATTTTCATCCATATTTTTCCTAAATATAAAATTCAGATTCATTTCTGTTTTTCTCGGATTTGTTTAAAACTTTGATATAAAGTATTCTGTTTGAGGATCCGAATTCTGGATAAGAACTGTAAGGAAGTTTCACTCTGAATTCCAGATGAGAACTGTAATAATGTATCTTTCCGATTTCCGGATATGAACTCTGACTAAGTTCTATTCCAGATTCAGGATACAAATTCTTATGAAGTTCGACATTGAATTCTCATTACTAATTCAAATGACGAATTCTCATTACGAATCCTGATAATGAATTTTCATTAATAAATACGATGATGAAATCTCATTACGAATTCAGATGATGAATTATCATTCCGAATTATCATTCTGAATTCACCTATTAAACAGAATCTGATCATCTTTGTTTTATACACTCTGAATTAATTCACACTCCAAAAAATATTTTGGTTAGACTCTGAACTTTTATTCTGCTTACATTTCTATAATCTGTATGCTATTTATTATTTCCATTACACTCCGAATCTTCACTCCGAAGCTTTCATTCCGATCTTTTGAGTTAGAATTAAAACGATGTCGTACATTCAGTTACACTTGTCTTGTTATAAAACGATGTCGTCTATTTTTTTATAAACTAACCATTGGCTATGTGACACGTGTACATGTACCTTCTATTTTTAAGGAAAATATGACTGTTGGGAAGGAGGCTGACCTAACCTATAAATAGGAGCTCATTTGAAATAACTCGATACTGATGACAGCTGAACAACTTGATTTTTTTCATACATGTTGTTGAAGTAATTTCTAGAGAGAGATGCTCTTATTAACTCTCAAAGCTTCGTGCGACTCCGAATGTTGGTGATTCCATTCGAGGGATTCCGTGGATAGGAAGACAGAGGTGCCGACTACCTTGAAGATCGAGGTCTTCCTTGCTGAGGACGACAGAGGTTTTAAACTACCTTGAAGTTGACGACTTGCGGGGATAGCAAGACAGAGACTTCGATCTTCGTATCGAGGGCTTACCATGGTGTGGGTAAGACAGACTTGCTTGAATGTATAAATCGAGGGACCATTATCCAAGGTTGTTGGATACCCTTCTCTTTGGGTTAAAAGACTTATATCTTGTTACATGTAGTTCTACTACTTGTTTTTATTCCACTGCATATTGTATTGTATGGAAATTATAACTTTCTTATACTTCCTTATTTGTACTCTGTTTCATTTAGATTCTATATGCTTTAAGGTAGAATCTCATATTGTAATCTTTTGTTAAGTTTCAATTTCCGGAACCATATTTCTTGAACCTACTTTCATAATCTCCTTCCAAGGTTTCATTCGGTGTTAGAGGTGTTGTGAATTTTCTTAGTTTAACTTTATTAAACTTTTCCCTTTACCTTTCTTAAGTAAAACATAGTTATTCATTACTAACTTTAAAGGTTCCGAAGGAATTTTTAAAGTGTACAATTCACCCCCCCTCTTTTATATTGAGCATCTACATCATTATTTCGATCCTAAAATTGGTATCATAGGAGGTCTCTGAAATACTTATACTTACGAATAAGTTTTTCTGGCTCACTTTATCATTCTGAACTTTCCCATTCCAAAAATTTCCAATCTGAAGTTTGTGATTAAAATCTTTTGCTACTAACAAATTTTTGTGCCAAAAGTTGTTCTAGTATGGCAGGAATTAATGTTGGTTCGATTGATAATCTAAATCCTACAAGACCACCAATCTTTGATGGTAATGATTATGAATACTGGAGAGATCGCATGAAGACTTTTGTTATCAATACTGGAGTAGACAATTTTGTTATGATTACTGGAGATTATAAAATTCATGACAAGGAAGTTAGAACATTCAATAACCAGGAAAAGAAAGAATATCGACTTAATTATAAGGTACGCAATACTCTACTATGTTCAATGACTAGAAATATATATAGCCAAATTTCTTCTTGTGATGCAGATAACTGTATCTAGAAGAAGTTAGAGGTTACACACTTTGGGACTTCTAAGGTTATTGAGACTAGAAGAGCTATGCTTAGAGCTGAATATCATGGCTTCAATTTTCCTTATGGTGAACCAATCTGTAAAGTGAAACAGAGATTCATGACTATAGTCAACAGCCTACAATCTATGGGAGAAAAATGTTTAGATGATGAAGCACTTTTGGATAAAATAATTGATATTATGCCCAATGAGTGGGAATAAAAAAGAACAACTATAGATGTGAACAGGAAAGTAACTCACATATCTCTTGATGAGCTTTTTGGAACTCTTCTCCAACATCAAACCAGAATGAAGAGAGATGCTGACAACATCAAGAAGAAGAATGGAAATGGTACTGTTGCTTTTACTACAACATCAAATCAAATGAATGCTAAGACTCCTGAGTGAGTAACCAGATCTAAGTCTAAGAAGATGGTATTTCAGTCAGATTCTAGTGAGAGTGAAATATCTGAAAATTAATTAGAAAATCTTGCTCGAAGGATGAACAAGATAGCTGGCCAGAGAAATTTCCAATCAAAGTATAAGAAAAAGGAAAGGAAAGATAAGAAAGATGGAGAAGTTACTTGTTATAAATGAAAAAGAGCTGGACATATTAGACCAGATTGCCATATGCTCAAAAAGAAAGAAAGAAAAGAAAGACATTCAGACAGGAATAGAATGAAGTATTATAAAGCTAAAGATAAGAATGTTTTGAAAGCCAATGATACCTGGAGTACCAGTGCTGGTGACTCTTTAGACGAATCTTCTGAGTATGAATCTTCAGGATAGAAGAATCATGGTCTTATAGCCAGATTACCTATTGATAATCATTTTTTCATGGCTATGGTATGAAATGATGAATCATTGACCAATGTTTCTTTAAATTCCAATGATAGTAAGTATTATAACTCTTCTGATGAAGAATCATCTTCCGATAAGGAAAATACTTTACCTACTTATGAATAAGTCTCTAGGTTTGCTGAACTTCTTGAAATTGAGAATTCCAAACTCAATAAAAAACTTGATAAGGCAAACTCTAGGAAATCTATTCTTACAAAAGAGATATCAGATCTTTCTAAGGATCTTGATAGGAGAAATGCTGATTTTGATATTATTTCAAAGAATCTTGAGGAAATAAGTTCTGAAAAGAACAAACTTTCTATATAATTAGAAAAAGTAATTTCTAATAAAAATGTTTTTGAGCCTAGCTCTAGTTCTAAAACTAATGATTTTGAGGATAAAAACCTGGTTGTAAAACTCACGTCCGAAATTTTTTCCTTACAGAAGTGTTTATCAAACTTTACCCATGGTAAGGAAAATTTTGATAAAATGTATTCCCAAATACGACCTTTAAGAAATAAATCCAGATTTGGTTATAACCATGCAAAACCAATTTTCAGTAACAATTATTTTGTTCCTCAAAGTGCCCCATTTTGTACCAAGTGTCAATGTGGTGGTCACTGGGCAAAGAATAGTTCCTTAAACAAAACCCAATCTTTAGGATTTCACAAAGCTTACTTCTCTAAGAAGATGTGGGTTCCTAAAATTTTATTGTCTAGAAATATCAGATCTAAACAAGTTTGGATTCCGAAAGTATAATTTTATTCTTGATTTCAGGTAAATAAAGAGAGTACCAGCAACAATACATGGTACATGGATAGTGGATGTTCCCGACACATGACTGGTAACAAAAGCTATTTTGAAAAGATTATCAAAACGATAGGAGGAAAGGTAACTTTTGAAGATAATTTGAAGGGAGAGATTCTTGGTATTGGTAATATTGTTCTTCTAGGTAAAACCTTGATTTCAAATGTTCTTTTTGTTAAGGGTCTTAAGAACAACTTCATTATCATAAGCCAGTTATGTGATGAAGGTTACCCTGTAAATTTTAGGAATGATAAGTGCTTAGTTCACAATTCCAAGGAAGAATTTATTCTCTCAGTCAATGGGCAAGAGAATGTTTACACTATGAACTTAGAAGACCTCAGAAGCCAAGATTTACCTTGCCTAAGTGCAATGGAAGATCATTCTTGGTTATTGCATAGAAGACTAGGGCACTGTAACCCTAGGAACCTATGTAAACTCTCTAAGAAGAAACTAGTTAAGGACCTACCAGAGCATAGATTTGATTCTTCTAATGTTTGTAATCCTTGTTAATATGGAAAGCAACATAAATCTAGTTTAAAATCAATTGGTGAAGTCTCAACAACCGATGGATTACAGTTAGTGGACATGGATCTTTTTGGTCCAACACAAACTGGAAGTATTGGAGGAAAATACTATGTGTTTTTCCAAGTAGATGATTACACTAGATTTACATGGGTCTATTTTCTAGCAACGAAATCAGAAGCTTATTCCTATTTCAAAAATTTTAGAGCTCAAGTTAAAAATGAGAAAAAACTTCTACTGAAAAATATTCATAGTGATCATGGAGGAGAATTTTAAAATTCTAATTTTGAAACATTTTGTAGTAAAAAAGGTACTACTCACAATTTTTCAGCACCTAGAACTCCTCAACAAAATGGTGTAGTTGAAAGAAGAAATAGAATTCTTCAAGAAATAACTAGAACCATGTTGAGTGAATATTCTATTGCTAGACATTTCGGGGCTGAAGCTGTAAGTACTGATTGATACACTATAAATCGAGTTTTGATTAGACCTTTTCTTAATAAAAATCCTTATGAGTTATGGAATGGTAGAAAACCAAGACTATCCTACTTCAAGGTTTTTGGTTGCAAAGTATTCATTTTGAATACTAAAGATAACTTACATAAATTCGCACCAAAATCTGATGATGGAATTTTATTAGGATATTCCACAACCTCTAAGGCTTATAGGGTTTTTAATAAAAATACTTGTACTGTTGAAGAAACAGTACATGTAAAATTTGATGAGTCAGATCCTTTTGTTTTCAAACCATCCCAGCCTACATCTTCAGATGTGTTTTCAAAAACTGATTATAAACCTTTGATAGAAGAACCTTCTGATAAGGATAATGTTCTAGAAGATATTTCTGAAACATTCACCCAAGAAGATTTTCTACCCTATGTTGATGAACATGTTTTACAAAACCCAAATCAGGTGTTTCTTAAGAATCATCCAAGTGATAGTATCATTGGTGATGTAAATCAACCTGTAAGGACAAGAAGTTCCTTAAGAAATGAAGTAGAACATCTAGCATTTCTTTCCCAATTAGAACCTAAAAGCAATGATGAAGCTCTAGGTGATGATGATTGGATCAAAGCAATGCAAGATGAACTAAATGAATTCGAAAGGAATAAAGTCTGGACCTTGGTTGAAAGACGTAAGGAAACATATGTTATTGGAGTAAAATGGGTCTTCAAAAATAAATCTGATGAAAATGGAGTCATTGTTAGGAATAAAGCTAGACTTGTCGCTAAAGGATATAATCAGCAAGAGGGAATAGACTATGAAGAAACCTATGCTCCAGTAGCTAGACTTGAATCAATCTATATTCTACTTGCTTTTGCAACATTCTTTAATTTCAAACTTTTTAAAATGGATGTGAAATGTTCTTTTCTTAATGGTTATGTTCAAGAGGAAGCCTTTGTTGAACAAACTCCTGGATTTGAAGATACAAAACATCCAGATCATGTTTTTAGACTTACCAAAGATTTGTATGGTCTTAAACAAGCCCCACGAGCATGGTATGATAGACTCACTAGATTTTTTCTTCAAAATAACTATGTTAAGGGAAATGAAGATCCAACCATTTTTATAAAGAAAGATAAGAAAAATGTTTTGATTGTTCAAATTTATGTTGATGACATTATATTTGGTTCAACTCAGCAATCTTTGACTGAGTCTTTTTCTAGTCTAATGAAATCTGAGTTTGAAATGAGCATGATGGGTGAGTTAACATTTTTCCTTGGATTTCAAATTTCTCAAAAACCAGAAGGAACGTACATATCTCAACATAAGTATATTAAATATCTTCTTAAAAAGTATAGTTATGACAACACTAAAAGTATAAGTACTCCCATTGGTACCTCAAACTCTTTAGATCTTGATGAAGCTGGGAAAATAGTAGATCAAACATCTTTTAGAGGTATGATAGGAAGTTTACTTTACATAACAGCTAGTAGACCAGACTTAATGTTTTCAGTATGCTTATGTTCAAGATATCAATCCAATCCTAAGGAATCTCACTTAAAGGTGGTAAAAATAATTTTTCGCTACCTTAAGGGAACCATGTATATATGATTATTTTATACTTCTGGAAATGATTTTTTTCTAAAAAACTTTTCTCATGCTGACTTTGGTGGATGTAGAATGGATAGAAAAAGTACATCCGGAACTTGTCATTTATTAGGAGATTCACTAGTTTCTTGGTCCTTCAAGAAGAAACATTCTGTAGCACTTTCAACTGCTGAAGCTGAATATGTAGCAGCTGGAAGTTGTTGTGCTCAAGTGTTGTGGATGCAACACACACTCACAGACTATGGCTTGAGTTTTAATAAGACTCAAATTTTGTGTGATAACACTAGTGCCATTGCTCTTAGTAAAAACCCTGCACATCACTCCCGTTTAATACACATAGATATTAGGCATCACTTTCTTAGGGATCACACAATCAAAGGAGATATTATTCATCAGTTTATCGAAACGCAAGATCAACTTGCTGATATTTTCACAAAATTGTTGCCTTCTGATAGATTTTAATATATTAAACAGAAGTTAGGAATGATAACCTTAAGGTAATCTTTCTTAATTAACGTTCTGTTGAAAAAGTCTCCTTACAGCAATAAACTCCTTTTCATAGGGGGAGTACATTTGTTTGATAGAATAACAAAGTTTTTTCAAAGCTTGTTTTCAAACTTTTCGGAACGAAGATTTCTGGAATGGAACCTCCGGAACTACAATTTTTCCAGAATGGACATTTTCGTACAGAATAATTCTGGAATGGAAGTGTTCGTATTCAAAAAATTCGGAATGGAAATTTTCGTACTGGTATTTTCATAACGGAACTTTCGTACTGAATCTTCCATAATAAGTTTTTCGTTTTCAGAATTTTGTAATGAATTTTTCGTACTAAGTTTTTCCCTTACTAAGTTTTTTTTTTCATACTGAGTTTCCCGAAATTTGTTTTCTGTAATGAGTTTTTTTTACTGAGTTTGTTTTTCGTAGTAAAGTTTTTTTGCGAACTTTTTATTTTCATAATAAATATTTTTTTCATAGTCATTTTTATATTACCCGTTATGAATAATCCTCCTAAGCCAATCCAAAGGGTATGATTACCTTAATCAAGGTTTCTTAGTCATATTTTACTTGCTTCCATTTTCTTGTATTTTGTTTTCGGATTATATTTTTCTTAATTCTTTGTTTTAATAAAAACCTCAAAAAGATCGGATTCAAGTTTTCAACCGTTAGATCTTATCTCAGCTTATCACAACCATTAGATCAACCGAGGAAGTTGAACCGTCACTCCTTTGCCTATATAAAGGGGACCCAAATACTTGTCCAATATCGGTTCTCAAGATCTCGCGTCCCGAATCTCTACCTCTCTGTTTTAAAGCCGTTATTAACTTCAGATTTCTCCGTTCCGAACTTCACAGAGGACTTCAGATCCGAATGTCTGCGGAGTTAGCATCTCAAGAAATGTCATCCACCAAGCCTATTTCATAATGGTTAGTTTACAGATAATGGTTAGTCCATCTGGATTTCTTCAACATCTATGATTCTCTTATTTCTAAGAACATGAAGTTGAATGGGAGGGAAGATATTGCTGTATCCAAACCGGGGAATCAAGACGATGTTTTTTCGGAGTTACTTGTTGAGTTCTATGAAACAGTTTCCTTCTTTCAGGATGATAATAGGGAGAAATTTTCTTTTATGGCTTATGGTAAGACTTACAAGCTTTCTTATGCCAAGGCAGCAAGCTTGGTAGGGTTGTCCTATGAACGAGAAGCCGAGTTTATATCTCACGTTTTTCGGAATTCTAAGGGTAGCTTCAACAAGGAAAAAGCCGTGAAAACTCTTGGACTCTCAGATGACAAAGCTCCGAAGATTGCTAGTTTGCCTAAAAATTTCCAGATTCTAGAGTTGTGGGTACAAGGGCTTATCGTACTGAGGAAAGGTGATAAAGACAGTTTGAAGAAGAGTGAGATCTATTTCTTAGATTTCCTGATAAATCTAAGGAAGTTTAACTTCATGAGGCACATTCTTATAACCATTGAGAATCTTAAGAAAGGAAATATCAGAGCCCAGATCGTAATGTACCCAGCAATTTTATCGAGGTTGATAGTTCGGTGCCTTGAGTCCTTCAAGGAATCTTGTAGATCTAAGCCAATGGTTTGAAAAAAAAATTTGGTCAGTGATGATACCCTTAAGAGGATGGATGTGGCTTTTAACAAGGAGACCGGTGAGTTCTTCGATCTACCTAGTCAAGAAGAAGCGGCTCCGAAGGCTGCTGAACCGGAATCATCTAAGCCAGTAAAGAAAAGAATGTTGAAAGAAGTTGCAGCTGAATTTGGGGATCCAAAATATAAGGAAGCTCAAACCGCACCTCCCAAAACAAAGAAGAAGAAATCCTATCCTGATGAAGTTGTTGCGAAGTGGAAAGCAGATAAAGAGAAAAGGAAAGAAGGGGATCCGCAGTTCGGATTGGACCCTGCAGAGGCTAAGGCATTGAAGGACAGAACTACTGATGAGCTTGAAAAGCAAGTAAAGGAAAAGAAGCTCAAGAAGAAGATGACAGAAACCGATGCAGTCCAATAATTGTTAAAGTTTAATGAGATGGTATCCGGAAGCATTCAAGTTCCGAGATCTTTCTCCTTGGAATCTCTTCCTGAGACTCCAGGAAGAAACCTTGATTTTCCAGAAGATATTACAACTGAACATGTTGAGCAATTTGACCAGATTCAACAAGTGGGAGAGGAAGAAGTAGTTGCTGAAGGAAGTGGTGAAACAAGAGACTTATTGAAAGAAGTATATGATTATAAGGGGTCACCTTCGGAACACCTATCACTCCAAATTTCAGAGGCTGAATCCTCTAAGTTAGTAACTCCAAATAAGGATAAGAATGAGGAAGATGTTGTTCAAAATAATTGTTGATGATATTGTTCAAGTGTCTACTGGCGAGAAGGAAACCCTTGATCAAGAATCGATTCCGAAAAAAGACAATGGAAAGCAACTCCTTGTTGAGACTCTGAAATCAGTGGCTGGAAAGAAAAGAGAAATTGGCGATTCTTCTAAAAGGAAGTTGGAGCTTATTGAGGAAGAAAATTCTCCAAGTAAAGTTTCAGATTCGGAGTCATCCTCGTTGGGACATGAATTTGTTGTTCAATCTTTGAGGAAGCTAGTTGGTTCCATTCCAACCATCTCGACTATAGACTCAAGATGCCAAATGCTCCAACATGCTCTGAATCAGAAATCAGATTCTGTATCCTTAATCATGGATAAGTATGTCGAGATAGAAGCCGAATTCAAATCTTTTCTTGTTGGCTATGAAGCCCACAAAAGATCTTGTAAGAGAATGACGAGCTGGTCGAGGAAGACTGTGGAAGAGATGATGCTATTCGATGAGTCTCAAGATAATGTTAAAGATGCTTTTGAGACCGAGGACATGAAGATAAATGAGTTAACTTCATCCTTTGAAGAGAAGCTGACAGATGAAAAGATCTTCCGGATCCAAGAAGTCAGAGATCTGAATGGGAAGCTGAATTCCGTTTCTCGAAACTGGAAGTTTGAAAGGGATCATCGGATTGAGTTTGAACAGAAGATGAAGTCTCAGGAAGAAAAGATCAAGGCTCAGGAAGAAAAGCGCAAAGCCCAGGAAAAAAAGATTGAAGCTCAATCTGCAAGAATAGTGGTCTTAGAGAAGCAAGCTGAAGAAGATCATAAAGACCTGAAGAAGATCAAGCCTATTCTTAAGGGGCTCATGTCGAAGGAAAAAGATCCAAAAAAACTAAATCCGAACTTTTTGTTGTATCTAATTTCCTTTGTTGCTGAGATTTTAAACCTAATGAAAATTTTTCCTCTCGTTTCTTTTGTTGTTATTATTTTTTTTCCAGGTACTTTGTTATTTTTTTCCATTCCCTCGATCTCTTTTTGAAAATCACAAAGGGGGAGAAGGAAAAGATCCTTAATAAAATGAAGAACTCCAATGAGAGTTTATCTAAAGGGGAGAAGGAAAAGATCCCTAAGGAAAAAGAACTCTAATAAGAGTTTGTTTAAGGGGGAGTTTTTCATTTTAGAAGACTTTATTATTCATAATGAAATGCCACTCCGGAAATCTAGAATATGATCTTTAGAGTTTCAAAGCCTAAGGGGGAGTTAGTCGTATTCATCAATATCCTCAAATAAAAGGGAGATAAGCCTTAATGTTTTTTGGTCTTCTTAGAATTTCTTTTTCGTAAGGATGTTTGTGCTTTCCAAAAAGGGGGATATTGTTGAGTCAATAAGTTTTTCCTTATGACTTTTTCATTCCTTCTTGTTTTGAAAATCACAAACACCTTTCTTAAGGAAAAATTCTTTCTTAAGGAAAAATTCTTTCTTAAGGAAAAATTCTTTCTTAAGGAAAAATTCTTTCTTAAGGAAAAATGCTTTCTTAAGGAAAAATGCTTTCTTAAGGTAAAATTATTTTTTAAGGAAAATTGCTTTTATAATGAAATTTATCCTTATCATATTTTCATCGATATTTTTCCTAAATATAAAATTCGGATTCATTTCTATTTTTCTCGGATTTGTTTAAAACTTTGATATAAATTATTCTGTTAGAGGATCCGAATTCTGGATAAGAACTGTAAGGAAGTTTCACTCCGAATTCCAGATGAGAATTGTAATAAAATATCATTCCGAATTCCGAATATGAACTCTGACTAAGTTCTATTCCAGATTCAGGATACAAATTCTTATGAAGTTCGACATTGAATTCTCATTAAGAATTCTAATGACGAATTCTCATTACGAATCCTGATAATGAATTTTCATTAAGAACTACGATGATGAAATCTCATTACGAATTATGATGAAGAATTATCATTCCGAATTCTCATTCCGAATTCACCTATTAAACAGAATCTGGTCATCTTTGTTTTATACACTCTGAATTAATTCAGACTCTGAAAATTATTTTGGTTATACTCCGAACATTTATTCTGCTTAGATTTCTATAATCTGTCTACTCTTTATTATTTCCATTACACTCCGAATCTTCACTCCGAAGCATTCATTCAGAACTTTTGAGTTAGAATTAAAATGATGTCGTACATTCAGTTACACTTGTTTTGTTATAAAACGATGTCGTCTATTTTGTTATAAACTAACCGTTGTCTATGTGACACATGTACATGTCCCTCCGATTTTTAAGGAAAATATGACCATTGGGAAGGAGGCTGACCTTACCTATAAATAGGAGCTCATTTGAAAGAACTCGATACTGATGACAGATGAACAAGTTGATTTTGTGCATACATGCTTTTGAAGTAATTTCTAGAGAGAGAGGCTCTTATTAACTCTCAAAGCTTCGTGTGACTCGGAATGTTGGTGATTACATTCGAGGGCTTCCGGGGATAGGAAGACAGAGGTGCCGACTACCTTGAAGTTCGAGGGCTTCCTTGCTGAGGAAGACAGAGGTTGAAAACTTCCTTGAAGTTGAGTACTTGTGGGGATAGCAAGACAGAGACTCTGATCTTCGTATCGAGGGCTTACCCTGGTGTGGGTAAGACAGACTTGCTTGAAAGTATAAACCAAGTGACCTTTATCCAAGGTTGTTGGATACCCTTCTCTTTGGGTTAAAATACTTATATCTTGTTACTTGTAGTTCTACTACTTGTTTTTATTCCGCTCCATATTATATTGTAAGGAAAGTATAACTTTATTATACTTTTTTATTTGTACTATGTTTCATTTAGATTCTATACGCTTTTAGGTAGAATCCCATATTGTAATTTTTTGTTAAGTTTAAATTTCCGGAACCATATTTCCGGAACCTACTTTCGGAATCTCCTTACATGGTTGCATTCAGTGTTAGAGTTATTGTGAATTTTCTTAGTTTAACTTTGTTATACTTAGACCTTTCCTTTGCTTAAGGAAAACATAGTTATTCATAACTAACTTTAAAGGTTCCAAAGGAATTTTTAAAGTATACAATTCACCCCCCTCTTGTATATTGAGCATCTACATCATTATTTCAATCCTACATAACATGTGAAAAAAGTTTCTAAGGAACATAAATTATTGAATGGTAAATAATTTGAATAAAACACGGCACCAAAAACCTGATAATGAAAATGAATCCATAAATTCTCTCATATTGAAAATAACATGGAATGTAATTATTGAATATTTCTTGAAAAAAAATTAATATTTATTATATTTCATGTTTCTGGAACATGAAACATTATACCATTAAGGTAGATTAATTATGTGTGTAAAATATTGTATGATTTGGTTTGGAATCAATCACAAAGTGTTTGTCATCAACTATTTTGTCACATGAGATCATTCGATGAATCGAGGGGATATAATGTTGAATCCCACACTTCTATAAAAGTAATATCAATAATTATAATAATATTTTCTTTAATAATAATATTCCTTAATATAATATCCATATATAATATCAAATACATATTTATAAACATTCCAATAGTCAATGTAATTAGAGTATGTGAAAATGGTACACAACATTGAAAATAATGAAATCCGTGATATAATATAATATGGAATTTAAGAGTAATATATTGTTAAATGAAAAATAATCTCAAAGGGGTATTAGATCAACTACATGGTAATGATTATGTAAAAAATACAATGTAAGTATCAATGAAATAACAAAGTCCCTAACCATATTCTAGAATGCATTCTTCACATGGAAATAATATCCTATATAATCAAATTAAATACCATAACTAATTAATTCATAACCCTTTTTATATTTTCAATATTTTTTTAATTTTATTTATTACATTTATTTCATTTATTTCATTTTGAGGTGTTAAAAGATTCAATTTTTTCATTCAGTTGTGTGTGTTTCATTGTATTTCATGAGCGATTTACTTTTATAGATGAATGGAAATATCATGTAAAATAAGAATTGTTCCCAATAATTGAAAATAAATTTTATTAATGTACCACCCAAATATTAAATTTTCATATATTTACTTCGATTATATGGTATGTGGTGAAGTCAATATAAAAATTATTAAGAAAACTATTTAGACTATTTTAGTGTTTTTTCAACCATCATGAACTAATTATATTTTCTTAATATTCATTATTCTTATATACTAGTTGAAAAACAATAAATTAACTATAATCCATATATTATAATTTTTTTAATTATAAAAATTTCTTTGTGACCTTAATTGAAGGAGGAAATGTGAAGTAAAACTCGCAATCCCTAAAAGTAGTAAATCAACACATCATTGACATTCTTTTCATTTTTATAATAAAAGTAAGAGTATGAGAAACATCATGGTGGTATTCAAATTTACATAATAAAATTTTATTATATGTAATATATTGTAGTTACCAATCATGTTTAGATATAGGAGTCTAGGAAAGGATAATAATATAAAATAAATTAAAAGAAAATTAAAGGGGATGATAAATTATTTTACCTCTTTAATTATTATTTATGTGAACCACTTTATGGGACATAGGATTTTATATTATATAGAATAAATGATGTTGGATTTGGGGGAGTGAAGTGGTAGAATAATTGAGTAGAAATTTGACTTGCTTCAAGGCTATGGTGGAGTGAGTAGTATTGGAGGTGAGCGGTGTACTTATTATGTTGTTGTGGAGTGTTATTTTATTATTATACTTATTATTTTATTATGTGGGCTCAAGAAAGTAGTACTGATGATTTTTGTTACTAAATACAGTTACTAGATCATTTTAGTTCGAACTAATGGTTCTTATATTATCCATAAATCATCTATGTCTCAATAATTCTTGTATTTAGCTTATACCATGACTTGTGGTATTGAAATATTCAAAAACAATTACAACTTTATAAAAAATTATAATACACAACCTAACCATTTATTGATTTTTTGAATTAAAAAATTATCACCATTTTGTTAAAATAATTATCTAAATGTGAGAAATTAATATTTTAATTAATATCATTATTTACATACAAAATAATAAATTTAAAATTATTGGTGATTTCAAAAAACAATGAAAAATTAAAGAAGGTCTCCTCGAATAATATTATAATCACCGGAAAACAAAATATCCATTTATTATCCATTTTCAGAAGATATTGTTTTGTTTAATTCATTATTTTAATTATAAAATTTAAAATAATCAGTTATGGTTATAAAAACAATCAATACACAATTGATAATTTTAATAAAATTTATTTACATGTAAATTGATATAATTTTATAATATTACCATTAATAAAACTCTAAAATTTTATTTATAATTTTATAGGTGAGGATACTATTCTATTGGATGAATTACTATTCCTAAGGATCACATTACTTTTTCAAAGTTCTAGTTTCTCTTTCAAGGTTATATGTTCATTAATTTTTTGAAAAAGACTCTTATTTCATTAATTCATCATATAAATATTTATATTTTTGTGTCCAATCAAAAATAATATTATTTATACTATATGAAATAATTTTATTTTTTAATGGATGCTATCAATTGTATTGAATTAATTTAACAGGATATATATATCAAAATCATAGGATGTTATAATCTACAATCTGTAAATTTTATCCTCCAAATGATTCATGAATATTTCCCTATAAATAAATGTTTGTGGTTCTTATTCATATCATCCCCATGTTCCTTAATTTCTTATTCCATTTTATAGTTTCTTCAAATAACCATTAATAGTGATTTCATTTTATTTCTCAATACACGATCTCACATGTCATGAATTTTGATAGTCATACAACATTGAGAAAAATAATGTTCTAGTTCTATTTCTACCTTGGTGAGTGGATGTGTTGTGTATGTCTTGTGCTTCATAACAATGATATGTGGAAAACATCAATATATTTGGAGATACATGATTTAATTTATAATAAAAATCTACAACTCCAATTTTATCTAGATTTTAAAATGGTCCAATATAGTTGGGCCTCATTTTCCATTCCATACCAAACATAAAGACATCTTTCCATTGAGATACTATTTTAATGACTTGACCTGTAACATGAAATTCCAAATCCTTTCTTAAATTTCTAGTATATATAATTTTATTTCTTTGAGATTCATTAATATGATTCTGAATAGATGTTACCTTTGATGTTGTATCATTAATATGTTCTCGTCTTATAGATTTACACTCAAAAAATTGCTCTAAACAAGATCGGGTATGAGATTCTATTCCATATAATTATTCATATGGAGCAATTTAAATTCTATAATAGAAACTATTATTTTAGGAAAATAAAAAAGGTAAAAAACAATCATACATACCATTAATGTCTTCTGTGCATGATCTAATTATTTCATATATTTATAGAATAGAAATTTTAGATTTTATATCAATTTAAGGGTGATAAGAAGTACTCAAATGAATATTTGTATATTGATCCATCTGAATTCTCTTCTAGAATATATATATAAATCAATGATCTTGTCTACAAGCAATCTATAGAGGTGAACCCTGAAGTCATACAACATCATTACTCTATATTCATTCCAGGGGATCAAGAGGAGGATCTTCACTTTATAATGTGTAAATTATATGATTTGGTATGTTGATGAACAATTACACATATTACATCATAATTTAATGGATTAAATGGTAATACGGTGATGATTTATATAGTAATTCCTTCCCACATCCATATAATAATATATAGTGGTTGCATGAATATTCTAGGATGTTTTCTACCAGCCTTCACTTACTAAAACCTGGGCATCATGACACATAGTATGCAATTTAACAATTCATATTATCCCAAAAATAGAATTACTTCTTATCTCTATACATTTTTGTACTAATAGTGTGCTTAGAGAAATTAAAATTTTGAGAATCATTTAGTAGTTCTATTTTTATCTCAAGTATTAATGAAACATATAACTTCATTTCAATTTTTATATATCCATCTCCATAAATGATTTATTCCAATATTCCATCTTTTACATCATTAATTTTTAAAATAAAATTCTCATGGCTAGACTGAGAACTTGTTTATCTTCACTAGAAAATATGGTTTAACAATCATTTGTAAAAGTATTTATGTTAAATATTCTATAAAAATTTCAATTTTGATCATTACTAAATCCATGATTATAGGATCTTTCTCATTCCTTGGATGTGTTAGAACTATATGATATTTTCTATTTAATGATTATTCTGCCTAATTTTCTTCGCTAAGATGCTATATTTTGAGAAATATTCATCTTTGAGTTACTTGAGCCATCTACATTTCCTCATGATGAGTTATTTATTTGTAAAGATTAATTTCAATCTCTTATGATTTTTATATATCTGATACTTTTCACTATATATATATATCCTGTATCGATATATTCAGTGTAATGATTATGGATTCTGACACAAGATCATGAGTTAGATAATTTTATTTTTCAGAGTCCTCAACATCCTTGAGGAAAAACCAATAATATTTGTGTGTTTTATAATGACTTAACATTTTATAGTGCTCAACAAATCACTATATTTCACAAACCAAAATTTTTTTGATCGAAGATTCAAAATTAGAGCATTGTACAACCTTCTATTAAATTTTCTAAAAAATATTATACATTATTTAGTCCATATGAACATAACCCCCTTAAATGTGACAATGGTTAATGGGTTAAACAATTTGAAAAAATTATGAATGATATAGTAATAGTAACCTACAAATCTAATAAAACTACATAGCTCGATTATGTTCATTAGCATTAGTAATTGTTGGATAACCAAGGTCTTGGGAGGATCAACTAAGATTACCTCATTATAGATAATGTGGAAAGGAAAGGAAATTCTGTGAAGTCATAATTAACAACTACTAAACATCACATATATATCTTTTCTTCAACGATTATTCAGAACAATATTCAACTATTTTTCATTTTCCAGATTTAATTTGGAGTACACGAAGATATCATAAATTAAAACTAAAAAATTATAAATATATAACACGAATAAAATATTCATTATGTCCATAAAAATGAGGATTCCTTAGTTAGTTCAAAAGGAATTAATATAAAATTACAATGTCCATACATGGTTCAATATGATATCTTTGAATTATCTTCCTTATTTAAAAAAATTGATGAAATATTGAATAATGGTATATCATAAAAATATATTGATCTTCATGGAGTTGACCTAATAAATCATCAATTCATGGAAAATTTTAATTTTTATTTATTATAATATCACTAATTTCTCTTGATTAAATGCAAATTATCAAGGATTCAACATTTTTATTGACAATTATAATATTTTACCCCCTTAAAGAATCACTAGGGAGAATAAATAACTTATTACTCAAATCCTATAGTTATTTATTTAGGTATAAAAATTCCATAGTTTCCATTTTATAATTATTATATTACATTGCTCTTGAATCTATGATTAGATAAATTGTAAATTCAACTTCCATATCTAGGTGTTTCTAAGAAATTCCTCAGAAAATACTCTAATGTATTCTTTAAAAAATATTATATTCTCAATTTTTATATGAATTCCCTCATACCAAGTGTTTTTTCCTACCACCATAAATATTTCATTAAACGTATCTAATTTATTGGATATGGATTAGAATTATATGAGGATGTGGACTCTCTATAGATAAGGGATTCTTCGTATTCCTCATTAATTGTAATTTAAAAAATCATATAATAAATTCTCACATAGAATTTTGAATAACATACCATTTTTGATATTAATTAAAAGTAAACCATGGTAATGATTATCATGTCAAATAAACATTTTTATTCAATAATAGGAACATCTCGACCCATATTTTTTGAAATGAGACTTTTCTGGCGGGTTTTGACTATTAACCCATTAATAATTATAATAGAAATATCTAATTTTCTTCTAAAATTGGGTAGACATTATAAAGTAATATAATAATGAATCAAATAAATAATTTCATATATTTGTAGATAGGATTAATACACCTTCCACCATATCATTAGTTTCTTCTCCTTCAACTATAGTTCTCGTACAAAAATTTCTATCTCCCCTAGGCCTCTTTGTTGGTAGATTACCCTGATGCTTGGGGTCCTTGATTTGAATAATACTCCATTATATTATAGTAAAATAATTGAATATAATTTATTTGTTACCTACCCATTAACTCATTATCTCCACCACCATTTTTTCCACACTCATAAAAAATATCATGTCATAAAATCATTTCCCATGATGAATCATTCCAAAATCTTCACATAATGGAAGTTGCGTCATTAACCTCATATTTTCTATTTATCCATCCTTTATATGGTTAGTAGAATACCTATTCCACTCTTTATTTCCCTTGAACATATAATATGTATAAAATTACATCACTACTTTAGTGGAACATAATACTATTTCATCATAGGATGAAAATGTTTGAGAGGATATTGCCTTTGGGAGACTGGGTTTAATACCTTCAAAGAATTGATAAAACGTATCATCCGAATTATGAATGAAATCTATAGAATACATGGTTGGTCTTGTGAAGTATTCCATATACTATATATCTATATTATACTCCCATTTTATTTTGGTATGGAATTTGATCATCATTCTAGATTATTACTTCGGGGGAAGTATTTATTTTAGAACATGTCATTGAATGTTTTCAATTAAATTAACTTTTTTTCATTCTTGAATATTATTTTGGAACATAGAACATTATTAATCCAGATCTCCCTTGAGGAAATATACTTCACAAAATACCATTTTAATTTCTTGAATCACAACACTGGAAATAACTTATCAAGGGAGTTGATCCACTACTCAGCTGCCACTAGGTTAGTGGTCCTTCTAAAAGATGGGGGCTCATGTCGCATGAAACGACTGAACATTGTTGTAGTATGGTAACTCATTATGACCTATGTAAATTGTCCTAATATGAACATGATATCTTCATCTCCAACACTAACTTTTTTTTATTGATAATTCGGTAGTACAACGACATTTTCTTTGGATGTTGATTCCATTCCTTCCATTGGGTACAACTTCAAACAAATGCAATACAATAAATTTGGTTATGACTATTATTGGACTAGGAAAAAAATAACATAAATAAAAAATTTATGTATAGGTAATGTAATAATCAAAAATAATAATTGATTTGTAGGAATTTTAACTTTTAAATCCTTAATAATGGGTTTTAAAAAGAATATAAATTATCCAAAGAATGTCCCATGGGAGATTCGTGTCAATTTCATATTAAAGACTATTTTTATGTACCTATAAATAATGAGTAAGGCCCAATAAACCTTGACAGAGTTGTTACCCCTAGGTGTATCTATTCCAAAATCACATTGATATATAGTATACAGAAATGGATTTATTTCTAGGAATACCCTGAAAATATCTACCTTCAGAAAATTATATACTTATCCTCAATGTTTATCTTATGTTTATTTTCTACAAACACAATTGTTTAAATATACTTCTATTTGTTTCAACTAATCCCCCTCTAATAACTACTATAAAAACACTGATTATTGTATCCATTATTTTGTGGTTATTGTGTTACAATAGCAGAGATATAAGAGATCTCATCAACAAGAATCAATCAGTTTAGGTGTCTTGAATAAACTAGATACATATTTGTTTCCCTTATTACATTAGTAATTGAAAAAAGAATATAAAAAAGGAAAATCAATATATTATTTTCACTTATTCAATGAATTTATCTTTACAAATCGGGGAAGGAAAATAAGGTGATCTCAAATGCTCAATAAGGGTTATAGGAAACAATAATATGTATATTAATGTCAATAAGGCATATACATAATGGAATGGAAAATTATATAAAAAACAAAGTCCATCAATAAATAGACAAATAAAATGAATCCATAGACTTTTCATAGAGGGAATCACATGGAACATAATAACTGAATAATAAATAAATACAAATTATTATTTATTCTATATAATGTATATTCCATATGAACTCTTATACCATCAATTTGGTTTATGCATTTTGGTAAAAACCTATCAAATTCATGTTTGGAATAATACACAATGGGTTCTTCCCCAACTGGTTTGTCTCATTAGACCTATGAGTGCTTATAGGGGCTATAAATTCGGGACCCAACATTCACTAGAATTCCCGATAATTATTCATACATATATTTAGTTCATAAATAATAATACTTATCATAATATCTTTATTGAGTAGTTAATAAAGATTTACCAGTATTTCAACATTCAATGAATATAATGTATGTAAAAATGTAATATTGTGTAGACAATAATCATATACATGACATATGAAAATTTTGATATTTGAGTGGAATATAATGTCAAATATAAACTTATCTGAAATAGGTTATAGATAAACCACTTAAAAATGATTAGGTGAACAATACCATATATGCCTCAATGAAATTATAATTGAGATGATTTTTCATTCCTTATGTTCTTATTTTTTCTACACATGATCTTAATGTCCAGGATAATGATATTAAATACATTAATGAATTTATTCTAAAACATTTAGACATTTATATAATTTATTATAATGTTATTCTGTTCATTTATATCCTTTTTATATATTATATGTTACAATTTTATTTTTCTAGGAAGTTCGTATATATGGATTTCATGATCTAATTACTTGTATACAAGCATGAAAAGTTCATATAAAATATGAATAGATGCCTATAAATGAAATTATATGATATTATTAAATCTATATAATATTAAATGGATATAAATTTAATTTATTTATGTTGTTTCAAGATGAATCATTATATAATATGATAGTAATAATAGTCTAGATTATTTTGATTATTATTTTTTCATCATGGGATATTTTTTGTTTTAGTAATTAATAATATGGATATATAATATATCCAAAACATTAAATAAGATTTAATAAATATATAATAATCATTTTTATCAATAATTTGTTTCAACAGCCATGATGGAATAAATGAAAAATTAAAACATCTCATCTATGAAAGGAGTAACTTAGCACCTCATAGATGATGTTTTAATTTTTAAAATAATAGGAAGAGTAAGAGATACATGATAGTGTATTTTACATAGATAGAACAAAAAAATTATATATAAGATAATTATGTTATTATTAATTTGTCGATAATGGATGCGAATGAAGGATAATCAATGAATATGAAATAAAATAAAATGAAAGGCAAGGATTAAGGCTTCAACATCTTGAATTTTTCACAATTAAAATCTCCACAAGTGACATTGGATTCATCTTTTATTGAGAAAAAAGTATTCAAGATGTGGGGGAGAGACATGGGAGGAATATTCCGTATAAACTAGACAAGATTCAAGGCATTGATGGAGTGGGGAGAAGATATGGTGATGGTTTTATTTATAGAGGATAGGAGTGTTTTTTAATTATTATAGTCATTATTTTATTAATTTGGAACAAGATAAGTTATATTGATATTTATTAAGACTATATAATGTAACGTTTTAGTGTGATTTTGAACCAATGGTGCTTAAATCATCCATACATCATATATATATCAAAAATTAATGTATTTATCATATATAATGAATTACTGTATTTAACTACTCACCAAAAAATGAATTATATTTGCAAAATACCAAAAAATATACCT
The DNA here is from genome assembly GCA_963277665.1 of Viscum album. Taxonomy (NCBI): domain Eukaryota; kingdom Viridiplantae; phylum Streptophyta; class Magnoliopsida; order Santalales; family Viscaceae; genus Viscum; species Viscum album. The sequence goes on from OY728130.1 coordinate 810,334,692, forward strand.
AACCATTTCTCAATGTTTATAATTAATAATTAAACTCCATTTTATGAAAATAAATTTATAAATCTGGAAAATTTATTTTTTATTAAATATCATCCTTTATTAAAAATCACCATTTTTAGAATTATAACTTCTTCTATAACACTTAAAAAAATTAACTAATTCCAAACAAATTTATCTTATAATCCAAATAAATAAATATCAATTTATCAATATATTTTATGAGAAAATGTTTTCTTCTAAATTATTAGAATAATTACAAAACTAAAAATAATATTTTATCCTTATAAAATATATCAATATATAATTAATTATTTATATGTATTTATTTACTTGTATTATGATATATTTATATTATATTACCATTAATAGTATACTGAAACATTATATACTTTTATAGGTGATGATACTATTCGATTGGATGAATTACATTTTCAAAGTGTCACATTCCTATTCCAATGGTCATGTTACTATATCATTGGTATAAGTTCGTTATTTTCTAGAAAACCCATCTTATTTAATTCAATATTAATTTATAGGGTTTATTACCTCATTGTGATTTAAAATTATTTAATCTATATGGACTAATTTTTTTAATAAAGTAGTATATCTAATGAAATTAATTTTTTAATAATGATAAATACCAAAACATAATCGGTTGTTATACCTAAGGGGTTACTAGATTTCTCAGGTGCATTTGGGGATCGTTCGAATCCCAGAGCCCCACAATAGTAAAAGGCTGACTGTGCAACAAGGTTACAAAAAACCATTTTGCACAAACCACACAATTTTCATTAACCAAGAAGTTATTGATTGTGATCAAATTTAGGAAACACATTTTTTTCACATTTTTTTTCCTAGGGTGCATGAATGTGAAACCTTCTTCTGTTTTTGGGTGGTGTGGATGCACTCAGTTTTCTCATGGTTATTCAAAGAGTGAACCTAACTATTCATGGTTCCCCCTTATTATAGTTAAAAATGCATTATTGGAGAATAGATTGGCCTAACCTTGCACCAAAACTCTAAACAATGTATTTGAGGTTGAAGTAACCCTTATACCCTTAATCAAATGTTTTAACCATCTCCCATTCCCCCCTTCTTTTCGAGTGGTATTTTCCTCTCCCCCTTAGAGTGTAATGTCATCATCCTCCTTCTCATTGGGACTTCTCAATCTTCCTCATCTATTGTCCAAAAACTTCATCATAAAATGAAATTAATGTCCCTCACAATGATCCTCTTTCCTCTACGATATATTTATAAGTTTCTCCTTTATCTGTATTTCTATTTATGTGTTATTTATTTTTCATAGTTTTCATGGTGTTTAACTAATCTTTTGATTTCAGCATTTTTTGAATAATTTATGGATAATGGATGAGTGAAGAACTGCTAAATCAAGGTATGGGGTCGATGATCTTTTCTATAATTTCATCAAATTTTAGATTTTACACAAGTATTCCTCTAATTGGAATCATTTTTTGGGGATTTATTCTTATTAAATGAATTATTTAATGTTGTTTCATAAGCCTTATATCACCTTTCCAAATAGAGAAACCCATATGTTGTTTTTTTATCCACATCCTTAGCCTCCCATTTGGGTGTTCCATCATTGAATGGACTATTTAATATACCTTAAATGGATAATTATCTCATTCGAGTTGATTTTTTATTAAATGAAATTGATTATAATTTGAATTGAGATAAATTTTCGGCCATAAGATTGGAACGTGAGCTTAATACCTCACACAATTTATGAAAATAATCATGCTGGATACATACAATTGAATTTAATATGCCTTGATAATAAATTTATCATCCCACATTGGATGAATATATTCATTCATGTAGTATGCATGAAATTTTATAAATGATTCACCTTGTGATATGCTCTTTTTTCTGTGTATAAATAGAAATGGGTCAGGGGAGATCATCATAACGAATTATGTATTTCATGGATGGATTATCTCTGATATGTTAGATTCTTGTGAAATGATAGGAGCAATACTTTGGCTACCAGATACGAGATAACCAAGTGATTATTCATACTCCTAAGTAATGTTAGTTCTGTATGGTAGAAACTATGGATGGAAGCATATGGAATGATGGTTATTCCATGACTCGGGTGATACTTGGACCCCTATGTCAGATTCATAGTACAATCATAGAGAAACTACACATTATGTGATATATGGAACATTGTATGGGTGGGCATGTACATACTCCTAGGTTTTGGGTTATTCATAGACACTTGTAGTGATTATTGTGATTCATTTTAGATAAAATTGGATAGGATCGTGAATCCATCAATGGATTTAATGGATTGATGGAATCCATTCCTCTTTATTTTTAAATGATCCTTATTTATATCTCTCTTGGGATTATATAAGGACATTGAAATGTGACGTACATGAAAAATAATATCCTTTAGGATTTCCAATTTTACATTTGTTGGTTAAGTTTAATGGACCTTGTATACATATAATAACATGATAAGGTATATATCATAGGCTTCTCAATTGTGAAATATTATGCGATATGGGAAGGATTTCGATTTAGGGACTCAGATCAAGGTTTACATTAATTAATTATTTAATGATTTTCTCGTATTTATAATTGTAACAATATAATTATTTATTGCATGAAATGGTTCTCCCTAAAGACCATTGGTACATACCTCTAGATTTTATAACTCACACCCTGGTCACGAAAACATTGCTAACCAGGTAGATTTTATGATCATATGTATGAATACAGGGAAGAGTAAGGATTTTGATGCTTGATTTACATTCTTCTGTAGGTGGACTTTGGGTGCATAGGACAGATCCTAATCTTGAGATGCTATGTAGTATATTTTTCCATGTTTTCAGTTTCCTACATCATTTATTATATTATTGTATCCCTATTTCCTCATACAAATATTTTTGTATATACACCTGACATGATGATCGTAATTTGGTATCTACTCTTGATATCTAGATTCCACTAATTTATTTATTCTTCTTGTATTATTTAATTGTTAATGATATTGAATTCTTATTCTAATGAATTTTCTATTTATTATTTCTTTTTTACATCAATTCATACTTTAATCGATGGAGAAATAGTCTCCAAAAAACACACTAAAGGAACGAACTGTTAGTTTGTACCATGTGGAATTCTAAGAGATGTGTTTGAGGTCTTGTGGACCACCGTCCTAGGGTATACATCACTGGACCTCATGGTGGGATGCTAAAATGTGGTATTGGATGATATTTTACTTTTTATATTGGTGTTTTTATTTATATAGAAGACTATGAAAATGTAATTTGGGAATGCCTCTATGGTCGGACATAGCTAAACCACGTACAGGCGATGCCAGGATTAGTTGAGGTGGGGATTTTCTGTAATTGATTATGTATTTTATTGTTGATTTGACATAACTATAGGGAGAAAAAAATTTTATAGTGTAAACATAATATTGTTGTTTCAATTTCAATAAAATGTATTTTACAAAAACGAAATTAGTTCATATTAAAATAATTCAACATACTTGGCACTATATGACTGCAATTTCATGAATTATTCCATGCCATATCTACTTTTCATCATTTCTCACCTATTTTCATGTGATTTGTATGTGTGTTATGGTTTTTTATCCTTATAGTGCTTGTTTTTTTTATAAATATAGAAGTGCACCAATTTTATTTTCATGAATATGCAACGGGTTGGGTTAAGTGGGATACAATTTCAACTAATGTGGTGTATGGGCCCTTATTGATTGGAATAGTGATCCAACTAATTCATCCTAATTAAAAAAGTTATTAAATAAAATAATATTTTTTTTAAAAACCACCCTTTAAAATGAAATGGCTTCCCTATATGATAAATTTGAGACCATTACCCTATCCCTACCATTGAATTGGATTGTTGGTCTTGTCTACTGAGTGTCTTTTGTGACTTATCCTTCCTATATAGACATGGATTTAACATAAATCTAGGTCTTGTGGAATATATATAAGAATGATTAAATACTTAAATTCTTTATATAATCTTTTAATCTATTTTTTATACTATTTATCATGTCTAAGGAGTTATTTGGGATTTTATAAAGATATGACCCAGATATATACTCAAATTATTAACAAAGAGAGTGTTTATGAGCACACTCATGAGGTGGTGGGGCCTGATCCACCCCTTCTTCATTATATTCTGCCACCTAAGGCACCTCTGGTTGATAATACACTAGGCGGTGATGCTCAATTTCATGAGATATTACTACGATTTATGCAGTCTATCTGTGATGCTCCTCGTCCAGACCTAAATGTGGAATATATGACACAGGACTTCCAGTATCAAAATTCTCCCACATTATTATGGGATGGAGGACCTCAATATGTTGAGCCATGTTTGGTGGATATGGATTCTATCTTCTATAGTCATTATACAACATTAGAGAGGATGGTCAATCACACTACATTTATGTTGCATGAATCTTCAATGATTTTGTGGTATTTAATATATCAATTAGAGAATTACTATGTTTTGGGTAGGGTAGACATTTAGTTGGATTTTTATGACCACTTCTTCCCACTAACATTTAGAGTGGATTGAAACAAGGGTTTTATTCACCTTCAGTGTGGATCAATTATTATTCATGGGTCTTCAACTCTTTTTACATAGCACCAATGATTCCCTCAATGTCAACCCAGTGATGACAAGGTTACTATGAGGAGATTCAAAGACTTTCTAGGGTGTTATGTCCACTCATAGATGAACATCTCGCAGTTCAATATTGTTACATAGATAGTGATCCATGCTTTAATCGTCTTACAAAATCATAAAATGTAAATAATGAGAACCATAGATGTTCTGTTATGATGCATGGTAAGGTTTTATGTAGATGTAGGATGCACAATTTTGAGAGTTCATGTGGGGGTTTCTCCATCTAGGTGTCATATAATGATAGATATATAGTTCATTATCTATATGGAAGGCTAGTCCATAAGATCCCACATTTCATGGGGAACCCAATAAAGTTCTGATCATTCATAAGGATGGGTTATCTTCTACAATTCTAGCATTATTTTACCCCTTCATCTAGACTAATGGGATGATTCCTAGTCTATGAATCATGTAATGGATCTGTGACACCATGTGATGACATATGTTTGGTCTTTGGCATGTCGATCAGGCTGAGGTGGTAATGGTTGTGGGTGTGGTAGTCATGCCCCAGAGCATCAGTAATAGCCGAGTGGATATGCTCAGGCTAGTAAGACATCATCTCATGGATGAGGGATAGGGAATACATATGAAGTGTGACTAGTCCATAGGAACATAGTACATGGACATCAATAGATAGAGGTACCATTATGGTAGTATCAACATTAGTTTCTACCCATTGGATACTAGTGTTATTCACTCCTTTATATCTACTACTGTTGTTAATGGTATCAGTATTACAGTTGATTACATATATAGTGTTATATCCCTTCACACAAAATAATGGATTAGAATTGATGGAATATCTCATTTTCAAGAGTTTCCCTTGAGAAATCACCGTTCTATTTATTTTGTTGTTTCTTCACCAACAAGATGATCAGCTTTGATTTCATGAACATTATGAAATAGATGGTGCATTATCATTCCTGTGTGGATTACTATAACCATATATATTAAAAAAATATAACCTATGTAAAACAAGATTGTGCACAATATAAAATATGGTATATTTGTTGATAGAGCTAGCCCTGAGAACACTAGTATTTAAAGAGTGATAACTAATTGGTTATTTTCTTTATGATCCATATAAGAATGTAGTCTATAGAGTAACCTCTGATTTTGGATTGATTTAGGGATGTTTCCCCAATGATTTCTCCCGCTAACCTGAAAATGGAGAGGCTGAGTTCATTATAGATCTTGTTCACGGTGTGGCACCAATTTCCATTCGACCATACATGATTTCACCAATAAGGATCTCGGACCTCAAAATGAAATATTAGGATCTCGTTGATAAGGGTTTCATTAGACCCATGAAATATCCATGGGGTTCACTAATAACTTTTTCCATGATGTTTGATTGTATTCTTTGATTATGTGTTGAATATGGATGGTTGATCTAGCTTACAGTGATGAACCATTATTGCTTTAATCGTATTGATGAACTCTTTAACCATATATAAGGGGAAAATGTTTTCTCTACAATTAATATGAGGTGGGGATATAATTATGTGGGTATGCGACCATCATACATTCCATTTATACCAATCTAGAGATGTTAAGGATGTTATGATTATTTAGTTATGACATTAAATCTAACGAATACCTTGACATGATTCATAGATATGATGCATTTTTTTACACCCGTGTCTTGATTCCTTTGTGGTAGTAATCATAGAAAAAATATTTTCTTACGATCCCAAAATACACCACCATACAAATCATATTGAGGTTGTGTAGAATACACTGATAGAGACCCATCTATATGTAAAAATTAGTAATTTCTACTTTTGGATGAGATTGGTTCACTTATTAGGTCACATCATATCTGAGAATGGAATATATATTGACATATATAATGTGAGAATAATGGATTCTTATGAACATGTAAAGAATTTTTTTGATATAAGGTATTTTCAAGGGACACCTAGACAAAACAAGTTATTCATCAATAACTTCTCCCACATAGCTTGACCCCTCAAGATCCTAATTATGAGGCCTATAAGTTTCCAGTGGTCTGATGTTTGTGAGATAATTATAAATAATTAAATGGAAGAATCACATTATCATAGAGATTAATTCATCTAGATCATGAATGAAGTTATAAAGTCTATTGAGATGCTTCAAATATCATGATGGGTGCAGCTCTGATGTAGGTTGATCAATTCATGGAATATAGATCTTATCAACTACAACCTCATGTTAAATTCTATCCTACACATGACCATGAGATGTTATCAAAGGTTTTTAATTTTTTTGTTCGACATACTATCAATTGGGAGAGTTATTTTTTTACCCGGTTCCCAAAAGTCTCAAATATATCCCCACAGAGTGAGACTTGAATCTTAAATAACATTGTTTGGTTGAAAACCTATAGTCGTTCAAATTTGAGCTTGAATTGATACCTAGAAAGAAAATTTCATGGGTGATGACTTTAGAAATAAATCCCAGAGGAAAGACATTATGGTTCCAGGAACATAGTGTCATAGGATGTATATTTTTTATATTTTATATAAAGATATTTAGAAAAAACTAGGGAATACAGTATTAGAAGATCTTTTGGTGACATCCTCTATTATAGAATATGTTCAGATGTGTTAGTTATCATATATTAGGGCCCCCATTAAAAGGGAGAACATCAAATGATAGAAAATTACTCATGATTTGGTAATTAATGATAATGAATACTTACTATACCATGGAAAGGTAATGGTTTCATTAAGTGTTTGGGAAGAGTTGTTGGGGGAATCTCATTACTCCATTGTGGAAGATCGTCATGGGATTCCAATGATGTACAGTAATTTTATAATTTAGTACTGTTGTCCCGGTATTAATAGAAAAATTGAAGTCATTTTCAGTCACTATTCCACATGTTACATGATGAACGTAGAGCACCGATGACCTGATCAAATTATAGAGACTCTTTATATTCTTGAGTTAAAATGGAATGACATCGCCATTGGTTTTGTGACTGGATTAATGATATCTCTTCATGGAAGATATGTACCATGAGTGATCCTAGAGAGGAATAAAAAATACACAAACATCTTACTAATCCAAGAATACATGTATTTTGATGATAAAAAAATGATTTGCATGCAATTGATAGTTTGACTTCATGGTTTTCCTCATTCGTTCATTTCAATTAAAGACACCCAATTCCCAACATAGATCTAGATAGTGGTACAAAATTCATTTGGTTCTAAGGTACTGATGAGTACTACACTTACATCCTCTATCATATGGGATATCTTAAAAGAACATATATGTGATAGAGTATATTCTTTGGTAATATATCCTTTATTTTGTTGGTTAATGAGAATATTTCATTCATCAGGTTGACTTTAACTGCAATAAGAGTTTCAATGAAACAATTCAGATGGATCCTTAAGAGGCCCTCTATAGTAAACTATTTCTTTCATCAATGTGCATTGTTTGAGGTAGGTAAGGCAGCTCTACTATGTCATATAATAGTCCATGCGACTTCAAATATAGTATACCTGATTCAAAATCATACCAGTATAGGTAGATGTCCTGTATTGATCATCATCAAAGGCATTTAGAGTTAGATGTGGTACATCAGGTCTTTATGCATGTATCACCAATATGTTTGCATAAATGAATCCCAATATAGGGTAAAGTTTCACCACAATATGTTGGGACCTATGATATAGTGGATAGGGTCATGCTGGTAGTATATCAGTTGTTATTACGTCATCAATACCATGTTGTGGATGGCGTATTCCACGTATCATAACATCTAAGGTAACATCAAAACATGTATCATTTGTTTTATCTGGAGGATATCAATCTGGGGGTGGATGTTTCCATAGAGGAGAATCCAATTTGTACTGTTGATCATAGAACAAGAGTTACTTGAGGTTGGTGAGTTCCTTTTGTTTTGGTGATATGGTAGCACATATAGATACATGATGAGACATGGAAATGAGTTTGTAGATGTATGTGAATAATGCCCAGAACATTTGATTGACGTTTTCCTACCACACTCAGAAGGGAGTCATATGGACGAGTTGTTTAGTGGAGGGGAGGGTTTACTTCACAGTTTTATCCAAAAGGTATGGACAATTAATTGTCGTAATATATTAATTAAAATAACCCCAGTAAATATTCTCAAAGGATAAAAAGTGGTTTTAATTGTTTTTTGGAGTTAGTTCAAATCCTGAATCCTTAAAAAAGTAAAATGAATATTGGGAAACATTGTTTGTGAAGTCCTTTCTAGACCAACATAAATGGATTTCTGAAACCTTCTACTATTTAATAGTGTTCACCGGTAGGTTTCACGGTTCATCGGCAAACATGCAACCTAGGGGACATGATTTTGGTACCTCTTACAATTTTGTGCATTGTGGTTTCACAGGTTTTAGACACAGTTAGTCAAACCATACAAACAAAAATTTGAGGTTCCCCCTTCCAGATATTTATGGTGCATGGTTTGGAGAAACCCTACGGTCAATCTATGCACAATTTATTTAAAGTTGCAATTACCCCTCTACCCTTAATGAAATTTTTTGATAGTATTTATTTTCTCTCCCACAATTTCAAATGTATTTTTTCTCGCCCCCTTGGTGTTGTTGTCTATATAATACCTCTAATAGGGTTTTCACTATCTTCCTCCTCTGTTTTATAAATACCTCACTACATGAGACAATAAAAATCCATTGGTATGATCATCTTTCATCTCTCATCTATTTCTATCTTTCTCATATATATATTTTTTCATTTTGGTACAACATATTTTACCATATTTTCAAGGTGTTTGACTAATCCTTTGATTTCTTCTATTATAGGTTGAATCAAGTCCATATAATTATAAATCCACATGATTTTATGGTAATTATCTTTAATAAGTTAATCTTTTTGATGACTTTAATTGAATGTAACATTAGGATTAAAGAAATCATGAAATTCTATTACATATTATCATTTAATCCTACCTATTATGTTGAATGTTATGAATAGTATTAACTATCATTGAAAGTATATGATTTAATTTATTGGTAATAATTATTTTAGAAATTAATATAGGATCCTAATGAATATATATGATATTTTTTATAAGGAAATATTTTTATGATCAGATTCATTTTATTATAACAAATTAAAGTAATTACTATTTCTGAATGATATCAATGAAATATATATATATATATATATAATATTCAATAAACTATTTTATATATATTAACCCAACATATTTGATATCCATAAGAAAGTAAAAACTCAAAATTACCCATAAAACATAAATTTTTATAAAATATATTTAACTTCCTTATAATTTAGAACTTATTTTAAATATTTTTTTTGAAAAATTTATATATGTTATTTGAAAAAATAAACTACTTAAATAAAATAGGAAAATAATTTTTTTTTTCAATTTATGGTATTTATCATATAAGTCTCTTGTTTTCAATGAATAGTAAAAAATAATATATTTTAATTTAAAACATAATTTTTTCAACAAATTAATTTATAGTGTTATATTATATTATTGAATGGATTTAATGTATATGTAAATTATTTTCTAATTTAAACCAATTCAGTTCCTTATCATCAATTTGGAATTGATTTTAGTTATAATTTTTTTTTTCAATCTTTTGGTTGTTTTAAACATTAAACTTGTTTTCTCATCATGTCAACAAGATTAAATATAAATTATTTTCTATAACTTCCATAATTTGGATTTTAAAAAATGGATTCAATATTTGGAATAAGACTTTATCAATTTTTTAAATAGATTTGTTTTATTTTCGGTTATATGAATACAAAATTTAGTAATATTTTATTAAGATTGATATGGTTAAATCAGTTAATTAATGGTAAATTAAAAATATTATCACTATGGGAAATTATCTTAAAACATTTCTGAATTACAATGGAGGTTTTTTACTACAATATTCCATGGACTGAGATTGTAATTGTTTTAAGCCACAATGATTAGAGTACGATATTTTTAATGTCATATTCATTGAAATGTACATTTTTGTTAGACTTTTTTTAAAAAGGTTATATTTTTAAAATGGTGTATTTTTAAATATATTTATGTATTTTAATTGTATTTAGAAATATAAAATTCTTATCTATATCATTGAAATTTATATATAATTGTTTTGAAATAAACAATAAAATTACATGTTGACAAAATGATGGTGTGGTAATTGTATAATTAATTGAAGAATCAAATAGTAGTTATTTATGATATTAATAATATACAATTTTAGGGAGTTAATTTAATCCAAAAAAATTATTGGCTACTTTTACATTATAGTATTTATTTATAATTCTTCTATATAATTTATCTCGTGTTTTTATTTTTTATATTATTAATAAAATTAAATGTGTCAAAATTCAAATTATAGATATTTTAAAAAATTATTATTTTATTAAATAATATAAAATATTTAAAAATATAAAATGCATCCAACTAATTGGGATATGTCTCCAAGTTTCATCAGTGACCCATTTAGTGGTCATTTGGATTTATATAGTACATATATTAAATCTTAATGAATAAAATGCATGATATTATGGTAGAGTTGAAGTAGTTAAAGAAGGGTTAAAAAATGTAAGGATTTAAAAAAATTAAAAACATATCTCAAAATTATTAGATAAATAGGAATATACACATATCTTTTATATATAACATTTTAGTTTTTTAATAGACACTTTTCCATGAAAATAACATATATATTATTTAAATCAATGATAGGTACAAATTGCCACTCTCTTTGTACTTAATATCTATTTTGTGTCACCCATGGATTACTTCTCTCTTTGGTGACTCTCTGTAGTGATGTTGTAACCATAATGTTGTTGGGATTTAATCTCCCATCCCAATTGGATGGGAGAGGTTCACATCCATCAATTAATGCGAAGGATTTCTCCAACTCACTGTCGTCAAACCCGTTTTATCTTCTTACCATGCCCAAAGATCTCATTCTATTAGAAATTGATATATCTCTTGTAAGAGGAATCTCATCTCACTCTTATCCCAGTCGGATCAATGGTGTCACAGATCTCATAAAACTTAGTATGGTGTCTCCATTCCACATTCATCAGTCAATGACTTTTTATTTCGATCAGTTCATCTCATATTCATGCGTGTTACAGGAGAATGCGGTCTTTAGATTCCTTAACCGGAAGCACATCTTGATCCGGTTTGGATCGAAGTGAGAAATGATCACTTCGTGGTACAATTCCCCTAAAATATGAAATGAATCCTTTTTTTAATTGTTTAGATGGATATTTATGTTACACATGCAGTGAGATCCATCGACCATTGTGACATGGGAAATCCTTCCTATTATTCCTCTTTTGTTTCCGAATCCCACCAATCGGTCAGTAATCATAAATATGTTAGGATTATATCTATATTTTTATCTTGGAACAAATGTGTTTTTTCATACAATTTTTTCACGCATCTGGGTTGAGGTTGATTTCTCATGCCACCGTAGAAATGGGTGTAGAGCACTAACGGGGAAGAGTTCCATTGGATGCAGGATGTCCTCATTGAGTCATGGATGAATTTATGTGTTGCTTGTATTCATCATGGACAATTGTAATTGGGTTACAACTGAAAAATATCACATGGAGACTTCTAGTTGGCGGAGAAAATTATTGTTAGTGTCTAGGATTCCACTGGAGTTGATCAGGTGTTGAAAAAGAATTATATGGCTTTGTTGTTAAGGTAAGGGTTTGCATCATCTAATAAGGTTTGTGATATTGTTGTTGGATCATCATAGCATGGAGTCTATGTGGCAGAATATTCCTTTGGATCTATATTTATTGAGGCATGGACTGAGCTAATAGGGGAATATGTGACTCCGAGTGAAATGAAATAGGTGCTATTATCATCAAATCTGACAATCAATTAGGGTTTTACCAGATAAATATTGATCATTGGGTAGAAAATATGTGTTTGTTGAGAGATGTTGTGGACCCTTTCCCCTTGGACACCTCAAGAAATATGGCCTATGAAGATGGTACAACAGTCATGGGTTTTAACAACTTGGGTGATAAGCAGTAGGTCCTTCTCCCACTTGAATATGGATTGAAGGACTAGATCATTTAAAGATACCCCTTGTGATGGATGGTCCTCCAGAGTCTGGAGATGACAATAGGAAACATTTTTATAATAACCAGAATTTGGTAATTGAAGTTGATTCAATGAGTATGGATTCTCATGATAATCATATCAATGTGATGTGCTCTGAAATCCTAACCCCATTTATATTAACAAGCTCTCTTAGCTGATAGGAGGAAATATTTTATAATGCTTCAAAGGGTGATATATCTGAAACAAATAATGGATGAAAAAATTATGGCTCTGTGTATAACACTAAAACGTGGGGAGATATTTCTGTTGGTGATAAGGAAAATCATAGTGGAATTGTCAAACCATCGTACAATGATATTTTTGAAGGTGGGGGAACTAATATATATGAAAGGGAATAAGCTATGACTGATCCTCCAAGGAAAAGACCGAGGTAAGATTATTCTTTTCTGCTAAAGCTCGTGACTACTAGAACTTATTCTATGAGGGGATGAGTGGATTCACCTACATTGGATCATGATGGAAAGAAATTTTGTAAGGGGAATTTTTATTAGGAACTATTAATATGTCGAGAGTAGTATGCCAAAATCTTAAACTATTATGGAATGGATTATGAGTGGGAATCGACCACTGTGGAGGAAGACACATATTATAGATTTGTTGAGGGATATGATTTTTATGACCTGATGTTTTCTCTTATATTTTGACATCTCTTTTGGTTGTGGTCACGGTTCACCCACTAATCATTCCTACATAAAATAAATTTTTCATTCTCATTAATAAACAGTCAGAGGTTATTTCCTCGGACTAGACATGCTTGGTAATAACATCTAGGTTTCCATATAAATAAAAACCATGAATTTAATGAATCTAAATGTAATTTTGTATCATAGTATTTTATTTACATTATTGAAATAATTTTTTTTATTTTCAATAATTATGTTAAAACATTAAATTATTAAATAATACTAAAACATGTTTTTATTTAATTAAAATATAAATATAAAAAATGATGTAAAAAATATTAGTTTTGATATAATTTTGATGATTTAAGGTGTATAACTTTTTTTAGAACTATATGATATACAATATATGTTTAAATAATTTTATTACAAATCCCACATTTTCATGATATATTAAAAGGAAAATGAATTGAAAATTACCAAATTTTAAAGAAATTGTACTTTATTGAATTAATATTTTATTAAATCACATAAAAACATAAAATTATAAATTAATTACATAGGTAAAATTCATATTATAAAATGTCTCCTCCTGTTAATTTGTTTTTCATTTGATATTATTTTTCTTTAGAGTAACGTTATTATATTTTAATATTGTGAGGATTTCTAAAAGTGCCCCTCACATCCCTTGTTGAAGGGAACCTATTCCCTGACACATTCAAAACAATTTGACGCACATAGATTCATTATTTCTATACCGTTTATCCTACCATAATCTATATCTAAGTTATATTAATTCTTTTCTCCCAAAATACCAAACCTAAATACCTTAAGAAGCGATATAAAAGAAGTCTACCAAATAAGAGGTTATAATTATTACCAACTCATCCATGTTCATTTCGTCCAATACATCATTATTATATATTATTTCCATTATAGGGTAATACATTATGATTAATATATATGATGATAAATGAGTATGATGACGAGACAACTATATGCCACCATTTATCCAAACATTGAAAATGAAATCACTAGGTATTGGCATGCATGGCTTACCACCTCTATGTTGGGGTGTAATTAGATTATAATAACCACTTTATCTGGATGGTTATAATGATGCATATAGTGGATATACATAATAAAATCTATATGGTATTGATTCTGGGTGATAAATTTAGCATCCAATTCCTTAGACTTTAATCATTAAGTTAATGAAATCATTAGTAACACTTGAGTATGGCCTAACATCTCAACAATGCGATGAGATACTTTTTGCATGATAGCCATCCAGGAATGATTATAAAATTGTATATAATGAGTTTATATAATATCTATGTTATTAATATTAAGTTTTATATGATATATATATATATATATATCTCATGCAAAGGAAACCAAATGTACATGACAAAACATTTATTGTAAAATGAATATGTTAATATTTGAAACATGAGTAATAAAAAAATATTATTAAAAAAATGATACAATGAGATAATATATGAAATTATATGTATAGATATTATACAAATATGAATTTATAACATGTTTTGATACATTTTATTTTGTATAAAATACATTAAACAAAAGGAGAGTACAAGGAATGATTTAATTTTAAAATCTAAGTATTATATAGGATTGTTTATTCATAAGTATGAGATATGAATTATTTTTCATCCATTTCCATGGATTTTTTTTAGGTTTTCTAATATTATCATATATAATTTGTTATTTATTTTTATCCATGATCAAATTTTTATAAAATGGGTTTAAAGGAATATTTTTTATGCATTGTATTAATGTGGTACTTTATAAATTTTTAAACAGAAATATTAATGGATATTTTCTTACCATTTACATCATGAAAGGCTTTCTCAACCCTCATGACACCATAATGATTTGAGGATTCTTTTACAAGACTGAAAGATTCTTCTAAATGGAATTTTTTCTTTCAAAATTAAAAATAGGCCTTTTGAATAACTGATTTCATAGTAACAATGATATATATATCTCAAGAAACATTTAATGATTTTTTGCAGTGATTTTAACTATGTCAGCAATATTTTTTGGATCATATAGATGGTTGAGGATGATATATTTTTATTCAATCTATCCTATTTTATTCATGGGTTTATGAACTGTTTGTCTAGGGATGTGCTATATTGATACAACTCACAGTTTATGGTTAATGTGTTAACATTTTGTATTCTAGTTCTTCAACATAAATGTTTATGTGGTTTTAGTTTATACTTTTCATATTAGGTATTAATTTGACATAGTAAGGGATTGAAGTGGCCTATTATATCCCCATGATGAATTATTAGGTTTCATGATTGGAATGTGTTTGGGAATTGGATGACGTATTACCCCATTATGTATGGTGTCTTTGTCAAAGTCCTAACTTTATGTTTATGATGTCCAACAATATGCATTACACCATTATATGATTATTACTTCATATCATATTTTATTATTAGATTAGTATAATATTTATGTTTATGCATTCTACCTCATGTGATGACATTTTATTATTTATTATTTCCATATTATTCACAGGATATGATAAAATGGCGTGTATTTCAGTTATTCACCTAAACTTATTGTTTACGTTTATATGTTTATGATACATTTTTATTCATTCTTACCCTTACCGAGAATCTAATTTCACAACTTTATTATTTTTTATTTTTATTAGGATACCAAAATTCATATTATTATTAATTTTCAAATTTAGGCTATGAGAAGATTGATTCTTTTAAAGGATTCACTATATTTTATTTTATTGTTTCAATTGTAATGTGAGATTTATGATTGTAATATAGTTTACAAAAGTTCTAAATTGGTCCTTCCTATGATATTCTATCCATGTATCTAAGTTATTGAAATATATTTTGGAACATTCTCTACGATAATGGGGTCAGGGATGTTTCAGTTTGTATTAGAGGATTATTAGTTGAAACCCTAGAAACTAGATTTATAAAACATAGAACATGGAAAATAATCATATGACAACCTATGAGGATATGCATAGAAGAACATGTCATGATTTTTGAATGGTCAAAATTATGTGGATCTTCATAGAAACAAATCCATGTCTGGGAACTACATGTGCTCATGGTTCTAGAATATAAGTACTATATATTAAAAACTCTAACATGGTGCATCGAACCAGACTCAGCGTATCTAGGTACAAAACAATGGGCCATACTACACACTTGGTTTGACACTCGTGGGGGATATTCTTAGAATAAATCAAATTTTCATTAAACACCATTAGGAATGATTTCGATGTAACACATTTCCATGTTAATACATGTTTATTATTAATGAATTTGCTACGATTAAATATTCCAATTTATGGTATGTATTTTCATTATCATGGGTTTATACATAATTTTTTATAATGATAACTAATTTTTTTTATCGTCATTTAGGAATGGCTTCTAAAAGAATGAAAGTGAACCTCATCAATGTTGATGATATAAAGATTAAAAATGATCGTATATTTTATACTGTTAGGATAATATATCGTAAGGAAATATTCCCTGATGGAATCATATCATATAATGACATAATATAATTTGATAAAGATATTGGTAAATAATAATCAATGTCTTATGGATTATACGGAAAGAAAAAAATATGGGTATGATAGATCAAAATATGCATAAGTGGAAGAAGAAAATGATTTATTTCCCCACATATTATAATTATGGAATGAATCACATTGGTACATGCCTGGATGGAATGCGATTTTGTTAAAAGTGTGGATAAAAAGGACACCAAAATCGTTATTTCATTGAATAAAATTTAAATTTTCAATTTTCAATGCTTCCAATACAAGGATATGAGACACCTCACAAATCAATGTATTATGTGATAATGAAATTTTTTCAAAAAGTGTATAATAGATCATTTTCCAGATTATGATACTACCATAGGTGAAGATGAATGATTAATTTTCTATTGATTAGATTCATTAATTATGTCATATGATAATTTTATCAACGATGTATTGGTTATAATAATTACATAATATATGAGGATATTATTATAGTACCTTATAATGCATTATTTGAGATAATATTTTGAATGAAACCATGAAAAATTAATTTGTATCAATGTTAGTATTTTGGGAAACAGATGATTGAAGGAAATATAAAAAATAAGTTTCGGAGGATGAGATAATGATGTTGGATAAATAGATGATTGATATGGATAATGTAATTTGGATACAACTAACTACCATGAAAATTAATATAATGTGAGGGATCATTATCAAATTCAATGTTTAACCATTAATGAAATGGTTTCTATTGATCATTGGATGAGGTTTTTGAGGTTAATGTATTACTTCACCATATGACCAAACATGTTCTAATAGATGATGTATTGACAGTTCATGGTTCTATCAAAGGAAAATATTGTTTTTATTTAATATAAAAAATTATTTATTTATATTTATATATAGTAAAATAATTCATCAACAATAAGAAAATGATATTAATAAATTCTTTTTCATATTATCATCATTTTGATGACATCAATGTCGTTTTTCATGATTGTGGTATATGTATTTGTAGTAATAAATATTTTGATGAACATGTTATCTACCACACTTCTTGATAACAATATATTTGATTTTTTTCATGTCCATGATTTCAATAATGTGTCATATTCGATATCCTAATTTTTCTGAGACATTCACATTTCTTTTTCCCACTTATTATGAAGATGTTTTTAAATCCTATTTCTAATGTTGGTTTCCAAAAATTTAATTTTTAAGTATAAACCATTTAATTTCATTGTGAAATTTTAAATTTCACCAACAAAACATTACTGAACATGTGGATAAGGTGACACTGCATGATTTTATTGTA
Source organism: Viscum album (assembly GCA_963277665.1). NCBI lineage: Eukaryota > Viridiplantae > Streptophyta > Magnoliopsida > Santalales > Viscaceae > Viscum > Viscum album. The sequence goes on from OY728130.1 coordinate 810,353,015, forward strand.
TTTGTCATTTTAAATATAATCTCTTAGATTTCTTATGTTGCACAAAACTCTTGTCTTAAAAAAACTGTGATATACGATTAAATATTTTTTTATCCTATAAATTATGTTGGAATTTATGAATAGTATTAAATAACTCATGAAAATATATCTCTAAATTCATTGGTTAAAAATTTATTAGAAAATAAAATAATAACCAGCTAAATATATAGTAAATGGATTTAAAATGTAATATTTTTATGCTAACAATGTGATTTTATTTTAAAAAATTAAATTAATAACTATTAGTTCCACAAATCAATGAAATCTAAGTGTTATATATTAAAGGAAATGTATTTTATATTATTCTTAAAAATGTTTATAAGCATAAGATAAAAACAAAAATAAAATTTCACATAAAAAAGAAGTATTTTTATGAAAGAAGTCATACCACATTTTATTGGTTAAACTAGTTTAAATCCATTTTTTTAAAATTTTATATACAATATTTGAAAAAATAACATTATTATTTCAAATAGGAATATAAATAATTATTTGGCTCAATTTAATGAATTTTCCCATTAGGATTAATTTTTTTATGAACTGTGAAAAATACTAAATTTAAATTGATCACAATTTATCCATCGAAATAATTTGTAGTGAGAAATTATATTGATGAATGTTTTTAATGTATAAATTAATTATTATTTTAGAAACATCTATATTTAGTAAATTTTAATCAAATTGAAATTGAATTTGTATATAATTTTGTTAATCATTTGCATGTTTCAAAAATTAATAATATTTTCTCACCTCATCAACATGATAAATTTTCAATAAATATATGAAATTAATATTTTTTTAAATTTCAAGAATCGAATCCAATTTTTAATAATTGTGTATTATTTGTGTTTATAGTTTTTCATTATTGAGAATATGAAGAATAAATTTATTAATATTTTTATTACTACGGTTAAGGGTGAATCTGGTAATTAAGGGTTAAAAATAATATTATAATTACTATAAAATGACACTACAACTTTTCATAAATTAATTAGATTATAGTGTGTTGAATAAATACAGTGTTATAATGATATTAAATCCATTTTAAGTAATATAGATGAGTGTAATTCAATTATTATGTTATATTCAAAGAGAAGTCAATTTTATGAATCATTTATTTTTAACAAGAGAAATTTTATTAGTATGGAGTTGTATAAATGATATATTTGACAATAAAAAAATTTAGATATATACAAGGATTACCAAAATCATGTCAATTTATTTATAAATTTTTGCATATTAAAAATTAAATTAAATAGTGATGCAATGATGATACATTAATTTATTAATTTATAGAAGAATCAAATAAATGATATAACAAATCCTAAAATAAAAAAATCTGATTTTAAGGTCATCCATGAATTTAATTTATGAATATGACATGTTATTATTGTTTTATATGTCTTGGTTCGAATTAATTTGTTTTCTCTAGTATTTTTACACCAATACATAATGAATCATTTCAAAATCATCATTATGGATATTTTAAAACAATGAATATTTTATTTAATGATATAACATATCTAAAAATTAAAAATTTTAAAAACTAATTAGACTCAATTCATGGCCTTTTGTAATTTTATTGTAACTGTATTAACCCTTAATGTATAAAATATGATATATCATTATAAGATTTAAAAGGGTTAAATAAGGGTTAAAAAAGATAACGATTAAAATAATTATAAAAATGTGTTCTAAAATTATTGAATGAATTGGGTTTGAACCTTATCAACATAAAATATAATTATATTTGTTTAATGGATAATTTTCCATGAAAATAACTTATATATAATTTAAATCAAGGAGTGGTACTAAATGTCACTCCTTTTGTATTTATTATCTTTTTTGTATCCACATACATAAAAACAATATCTGAATAAATCTAAATATCAAATTTTATCCTAATAAAATTAGATTAAGTATATAAATTTATTTTTAATTTTTATTAATTATATTATTTCCGTAAAATCTTTCTAAATACTAAAATATTACTTATTATATTAAGAGATCAATAGAGTAATTTATTTTAATAATATTAATGTTGATATTTTTTTGAGAATTTAATGTCTTTAATGAATTTGATAGTTCAATAAAATATAATAGAGATGTTTGAAATCATAATATTATAAATACAACTTTATCATGATATATTTAAAGACTTATTAAATGAATAATATAAAATTTTAAAGAACTGGTACGTGGTTGAATTAATATTTTATTAAATTTTTTAAAAAACATAGAAATTTTAATGATGTTCAAATGGGATATGATATGGAATAAAATATATTACTATATTCATTTATATGACATTTTTATGCCTTTTACTCTATCATATAATTATTATATTTTAGTATTTTTAGGATTTTAAAAATTTTCCCCGACATCAATTATAAAAGGGGATCACCTCGCTCACATATTCACAAAACCATGAGCCGTCTAGATTTAGTTAGTCCATTCCATTTCTTCACAAAGTCCATAGACATGTTATATAGGTTTTTGTCTCCAAAATATAACAACCCTATATCCTTTAATGATAGATCTAAAGGAAGTATTTCAAATAATAGGTAATTGTTTTTACTAACTCATGCAAGTTCCTCTTTTATTTCATATTTTTGTGTTGTTTCCATTTTATAGTTATAAAACCAGTATAATATATATGGTGAGATATTATTATGATTATGTGATATGAATATTCCACATTTTATGCATCCTATGAAAAATGATATCACCACACGTGTGTATGTACAACTTACCAATTCCACGCAATGATGTAAATTGGTATACAACACCATTTTATATGGATGAGTATAATGATGGATATAATGGATAAAACTAATAAATATGACATGATATTGATTCTGTACTATTAATATACCATACAATTTTGTACCTATTCAATATTAAGGTATTGATATCGTCCCTTGTGTATATGTATGGCTACCATATCTACAACACTATGAGATCCATTTTCAAATAATGACATTCAAAAATGATTATAAAATGGATAAAATTAATAAATATAACATTTAGGAAATTAATATCATACTATATATGAATCATATATATAATATTAATATGAAATATGAAATAAATGAAAAAACATTCATAAGCTAATAATGTATTTAAAACCCGAATCATGGGTAAATAAAAAATATTTTAGAAAATTTATATTATATTAAAAAATATGACATTTAAGATATTTATATGGTTATTTAATAAAATAATAACATGATTTAAATAATTAATCGTGACGGAAAAAAATCAAATAAATTAATTTATAAGGTAAGGGTTAACTTCACAATCTCATTATGATATATGATCATTTGTACGTATGTATCCAATGGGAAATATTTATAATCCATGTCAATGCTTCTTAAATTTTCTTCCCAAAATATTTTTACTGTTATCAAAAAAATGTTCAACATCTTTTTACCCATGTAATACTTTTTATAAAATTGTTTGAAATGAATAATTTTTTTAAAAGGGATACATTATGGATATTCTAACAAATATAGTAAAGAATTTTTATTTAGCATAAACAAGATGAGAGTATTTTTTTCTTCATCATAACACCTTAATGTATTGAAGCTTCCATTAAATGGTTATAAGATTATTTTCAATGAAAATGTATTCAATTTCATTTTTGGGGCCTTTTAAATAGCCGATTTCCTAGTAAAAATGGGTTTTTATAAAAAAATTAATGATTTTGTTAGAGTTATTTCATCTTTATCAACATACTTTTTCTGATCATATACATGATTGAGGGTGATATCTGATGATACCAACTATCATAATTTTTTGATGGTTTTATGATCAGTGTAATGTCCTAGACCCAATTATCTTAGAGTTAGTCCCTTACATTATTTCATTAGAATAATTACAATGTATTTGTATCTAGGAGGGCTAAATAGTTTAGTAGTTTTGGAAAACTAGTTACAAACATAACATTTAAATTACAACATTGAATGGAAAAAAATATTGGGATTCAATTAGAAAAATACATAACTACTAGATTACCACTACAAGTTGTTCATTATATACATCTTCGCATCCTCGGAAAAATAAAAAAATAAGAATGGGATGATCTAATATTCTCATTACGGGTAACTATTTTAGATAGAGAATAAATATAATGAGTGTTGAATAACTTAACCAACATATCCCATTAAACATAATATTTTTAATAAAATGACCAGACATAAAATATGATTAAATAATTCTATAATAAAACATAACCATGTATATTTTACTAGTCAAATAATCACATGAAATATATGATGGAATGAATAATACCAAAAATCATAAAAATAGTGTCAAGGCCTCTGCAAAGACAACATACATTATGGTTACAAACACTGTCTTGTTTGTCCCTTGAAACATAACGATGCATCGTGGGGAAATAATGGACTGTCAATTACAATGTACAACGAATTTATCATATTAAAAGGGATAACCTTAAACAACATATACATATCAAATGAATCTAATTTCCTAATATGAAATCAAAATCACTACACATTCAGAGTAGTATGGTGAATGGTCTCAATATAGCACATCCACATTCAAACTGATCATAATCCATTTAATGAAATTTGGTGGGTGATAAACAAAAGTTATGAACTTTTTTATAGCCTAAAATTATATGTAGTTGTTTAAATAAAATAAATTAATCTAATAAAATCAATAGTAATTTCGTTGTGTTAAATAGCCCTTCTATATGTCAGTTAAGTGTTATTTTTAGAAAAATCATTTTTAAATTTAATAATTGTTTCCATTAAACCATAAATGAAAATATATAGTTAGTAATGAAAAAAATAATTAATTATTAAAAACAATGGAGTATTAAAATAGATTATGGGTTTCACTTGAATATTGTTAAGAAATTTGGAAGCTCTCTTTAATTGGTCTTGTGTATCAAGGAGAAATGAAAATGAAACCATGTAAAACACTTATTATCGCATATAATAATGATGAATTGTTTTGGTTATATTATTTTGAAGCATATATATAATTTATAATAATTATATAAAAATAAAAAACAATTACAATGTTCTATAGATGAATTAAGCATAACAAAATTTAAAATGGATGTTCGGGAAGAAAAATCATAACTTACTTACATATGTGTTCTACACTTGAATATAATATGATAGATAATCCAATTATATCCATTAATTAATTAAATCAAAACTTTTTATAAATTTTTTTATTTATTATAATTATATTATATTAATTTAATGACTTTTTAATGAGTTATATGATATATGTTTTTCTCAGGATCTTTCATTTCCTTGGTGTTTACAATTTGTATACTTATATATGTGTGAAGAAGTTCTTGTGGAATAATTTCCATTATATAGAATTTTATTTTAATTAACATATTTATGGTTATATGGTTATTTAATTCATTTGGTTATTTGGTATGAGTTTGAGTCGTTAGATAAACTATTAGTGATAATCATTTAGATTATTTTTCAGTTTTTCTATCATTAATAACTAATTATTAATGTATGAATTAGAATTATGAATATATAATGTTAATAGAAAACTAAATTTCTTTTAATATATATATTTGAGACAGTTTTAATAATAAAAATTGTTACATTACCTACCTTGAATGTGGAGTTAACGAAAAAAAAATATGCCATCTAAGAATGTTTTAAATCGACACCTCATAGAAAAGGTTTTCATTTTTAAATTAAGAGATATAGAGAGAGGAAGGATATTCCATTAAAATTATATAAGATAATTATATTTATCATAAAATATTTGTCATTCTAATTTTGACATATTACATGAGGAGAGAATAATAAATGAAAATAACTTGAAAAAAAATTATACAGTGAAGGAAGATGATTTTACCTCTTGAATACTCCTCCTTGGAATTCTCTTTTAGGGGATTTCTTTAGTTATTTTTTGGAACAAGAGATTCTCTATGTGGGATAGGCCTGGGAAATTTATTAGGAAGGTTTTTTAAAATCATCAAGGCATATCATTTTGAGGAGAAGTGGTGGTGTGGGGTTGTATTTAAAATGGATGAGAGGGGTGATTTCTAATTATTTTACTCATTATTTAATTATATTCCTGTAGAAAAAAATGGTGTGGATTTTTGTGACTAAATAAAATATAATTATTATGCAATTTCTAACTATGGGTTCTTACCTCAACAAAACATTACATATGAATCAATAAATCATGTATTTTCCATTTATCTCACATAATCGTATTTTACTATTAACCAATAATTAATTGATTTTAGAAAAGTCAAAAATATTAATGCTAACCATTTTTAAACAAGTATAATTAAAAAATTTAATCCATTTTAATTAAATAATTTTCAATATATTAATCATTTAATTATTAATTAAAACCTAATACACTCGAAAAATAAATTTATTCAATCTAGAACTGATTTTATAGCACTTTCAAAAATTATATAGGGTCCCATAAAAGAATACAAAATTCATAAGACAAAAATATTATTATATAATATTTAATATTATATAATTATATTTTTAAATAATCTTCTTTTTTATAAAATTTTAATTAAATATTTATTATTTACAAAAATACAAACAGCTAATTTAACAATTCATAAAATATTTATTTACTTATAATATGATAAAATGTCATGAAACTTTAATTTATAAGGTTCATAAAATTTTTATATACATTCATTGGTGATGTAACTATTCACTAGTCTGATATAATATTCATAAGGGTCATATTATTATTTCCATTGTCATGTTAGTATTTCATATGTCTTGGTTCCATAACATCTATAAATACATTTTATTTCATTAATTATTCATTTATAATTTCTTTTTGTGTTCTATAAGTGATTTAATATGAAATATATTATATAAAACTAAGAAGGTAAATTTCATTCATAGAGTTCTTGGTCATTATATTCACCCCTACGGCAAAACAATCATCTTCAAATTGTTCAAATTGACACCCCATAAAAATATTTGGATGGTTCTTCATCATAAGATCCATAAGGACCCACATCACCTCTCAATTTTTTAATTTTTCCAAAGTTTCTTTACCTGCAGCATCATCTGATCCCTCAACACATTTTCTTTAGTGTGTAGAATCAGGATGGGCTCTTCAATATATGATATGTCATGTTCCAGTTTTATTCCTTCCATATTGAGTACATGTGTGGGGTTTTCCTTGTACATCCTTAACAATGACATGGATAATAGATTCTTTATTGTAGTTTGCTAGGTATAAATTCCAAATGATAATAAAAATACCCAAATCTCTCTAGAATTTCAAAATCACCAATGTTCATGGGGATTAGTTTACCTTTCATACCAAATCATTTAACAATCTTCAATGGAGATTCATTAAAGAAAACCTGACCTCCCACACGAATTTATATACCATTCATTTAAATATTAATATATATATATATTTCTTAATATTATATTATTTGAAATGTGTTTGAATATTTATAATCATTTATATTGTTTTCCCTAAAATCAATAGCCTTACAATAATCCCCTCACCAACATCGTCCCTACAAGTTGGTGTGCGTTATTTCATTCCACACATTTCTTCATATGGTTCCATTGGAATACTACATTAGAAACTATTAATGTAGTAAAATTATACCAAAGGAAAATAATGATTCCATATAAATTTAAAGAGAGGTCGTATACTATAAAAAATGAAAGTGATGTCTTACAACAACACACCAATTTTAGGGTGAAGATCATTAATTTAACAAATATTAGTATCCAAATATTTTAGATGAATTTTACTGAATTTTAACATAAACCGTGGATCAAAATTTGACACAAAAGAATGTGGAGATTCATTATGGATTAAAAATTCATTAATATATTGTGATGAAAGAAACTCTAGTGTAAAATCCTAACTTATTGAAATTAAATTTGAAGATTTGGAAAATCAATAAATAGTCACACATATTGCATCATTCATTCTCACTGTTTTTGGAAATCTAGTGAAATTTTTTTTACTTTTGTCATCAAATTTAATTTTAGGACTATCCATAGGTTGCACGAATCCTCTTGGATTCTATCTTTTATCCTTAACCTATTGAAAAACTAATCATCATGATATATAATCATCAATTTCACACTTCATATTATCCCACTAAAAATATTCCCTCTTATCTATATACATCATAGTACTACTTGGGTGTGTTGGGATATTAGACACATTTTCACCATCTAGTAACGTTATTTTTATCTCGGGTGTATAGGGAACACATAGACTCCTGCAAAATTTCATAATTCATTCCTTATACATGAAGTCTTCTAGCTTCCATTCATTCACAACTTTAATTTTATTTTATATATTCCCATCTTCAGACTGAAAAATTATAATAAGTTCCGATAAATATGGATTTAAAACCAATTCCAATAGTGATGACGTTTCACCTTCCTTGATAATTCAAAAATCCATTATTTCATTATCCAAGTGATCAGGATCCTTTTCAATCATCATTTTGATTACAACACCTTGATCCTTCATTCTCGATGCATCTGCAACTTTATTCAACATCTATTAGAGGTAGTGTATTGAAAAATCATAATACCTGGTTAGATCAAGCTAAAACCTTTTCATTCTATTTATTTAATTTTATGAGAATATATATTTCAAGCACTTGGTATTTTTATATACCTCATACCTTTATCTATATAGGTACTGTATCTATATTTTCAATTAAAATATTATAGCTTCTCACCCATGATCATGAGTTATATATTCATGTACATGAATTTTTAACTACCATGATGAATAAGTAATAAAATTATCAATTTTCATAAGGGAAATATTGATTCCAATCTTGGATGCATCACTATAAAAAAATCCACCTTTTGATGATGGTAGATTCAAGATCAGAGAATTATATAATCACATATTCAATTATTCAAAGATTATTGACATTATTTTATCCATTTGTATTTAACACATTTATAATTTTTTGGTTAATAGGTTTGGTAATTAGGTGATGTTCTAAACATACATTGATGATAACCGACTTATCAAAAAAAGTCCCTCTATTATGATTATTGGTGTATTCCATTCCATAACTGCATTTTTATTCACAAGATCAGTTGATATTTTATCCATATAAAAAATATGGTCATAAAATAGAACTAATTTAAGCCCAAATTCATTGTTTTTAAACTTATCCTATTATTATATTATTAAAAGATTATTCAGAACAATCCTCAAGTGATTTTCTTGGTTATTATAGACTTGGTGTATACTAAGATATAATAATTAAAGACCACAATAATTCCATCAATATATTTCTTGAGAAATAAATTAATTTGATAAATGAAAATATAAGGATCATTACTTAGTCCAAATGGAATTACTGGAAACTTGTAATGTCCATACCTTTTTCCATATACTATTTTTTTGATATATTTTATCTTCACATGAACTTTCTGATATCCAGATTGAGTATTATTCTTGGAAATAAATTGATCTTGTTGTAGTTGATCAAATAAGTCACCAATTCAAGGAAGTAACTAATTGTTCTATTTCATAGTGTTATTTATCATCCTATAGTCAATTCAACTTATCATATTCCACCTTTCTTCTTAACAAAAATAACATGATCTCCCCATACAAAACACTATGGTGATTAAACCCCTTACTAATCAACTCATCTAGTTCTTTCTTCATCTCCACTAATTAAAATTGGCACATTCTATAAGAATTATTTCATATAGTACAGTCACCATTAATTAAACAAATAGAAAACTCAATTTACTACTCCAATGGTTGTCCAGGTAAATCAAATAGAAATACATCATTTTATTATTTCACAATAGATACCTCCTCATTTTGATGGTATATTTCCTAACCTGTATATATTATATTCTATTATTCCCTATGAATTTAATACAGTAAGGATAAGTGGGATTGATCTAGATAATAACAAGATGGCGAGGTTTCTTCTCTAAATATAAGGGACTCTAAATAATTCAAAAAAAAATTCTACTTGTTTTTCTTGTAATAGATTTTTGAATCTTAATTTGAAATCCAATTCATACAGAGATTTATATAAAAAATATTGGGTTTGATGATAATGGCTAAAAATAAAAAAAATATTATCTATAAAGGGTATTGATCAATACATCTATGTTATAATGATACTTCTTTGAGGATGTTTGACTGTAGTCTCATTTATATAATCAAAAAGTAAATTTATACTTTTCATGAAAAAATGGCATGACATAAACGAATACATTGATCCAGAATCAATTATTTTATTGTTTTTGTTTTTGTAAAAAGTATAATGCACCTTCCACCACATCATTGTGAAATTATACCGCAATAGTTGTGACTACATAAGAATATCCTTATTCATGTTCCCTTGTTGTGGTAATTCTTCCATGGTTATTAGGATATTCATATTCATAATGTCACATATCTTAGAAATTGTATCATTGAACATTGGTATATTCATTCATTCCCATACAATCATGGTCATCATGCCTTTTTTCACCACAATTTTAACAAACATTGATACCCTTCATGAATGTAATATGGTGTTTCTTTTCACAATTATCATGAGATGGAAAATATACAATTCCGTTCTTCTGCTTTTCCATATTTTATTTTCTTGAGTGTTCAATATCACTTTTCATATCTTTAATTTCATTGATTTATTATGAAAAATATAGTCCTTCTTCATTACTAATAGAACATGATTATGTATCTTTGTATGATGAGAAATTGTGGGAGTGTAGTGCCCTTTTGAGGTGTTGTTTTAAACCATCAAATAATCAATCTATATTTCTACTTGGATTACGTATTAATTCCACAAAATGTCTATCTAACCTTATAAATTTGGCTTCATACTTGGAAACATTCACATCCTCCATTTTCCACATATTTAGGAATTGACTTTCAATATCCCCTCGTTTATCGTGAGGAAAATATTTTCATAGGGATATGTCATTAAATTCCCTCTAAAACATATTTAAAATTTCATCATATCCCATGGTTCTTTCGATTTTTCAATATAATTAATCTAATTCAATTGATAGATGACAAAATTCCTTGGAAACATTCCCCCTTTCATTACATACAAAAGAAATAAATATTTTTTCAATGAAACATATCCACTAATAGGCAGAAAATTAGGTTTTAGTCCCATTGAATGATTGTGGTTGTTTCCACATAAAGTTGTCTTAAATTTATCTTCCAGATTTCTAATTAGGATGCTTCATACCAGAATGGATTTTTCTCATATCCTTAGTTGGTAATCCCAGTATCGTTATAATCTTCTCAACACCGTTCATAGTTCCAATATCAACATCATTATCTCAGAAAGGAGTTAAATCATTAAAAAAAGATACATGCATCGATACAGTTCACATTCCCTCTAATACACACCATTTATAAATAATGTAATACACTATATTTGTTCATGAATAATAATTTATAATCTCATACATGGAAAATACATAACATAAATTTATTTTTTATGTATAAATAATATCATAATAATAAAATTGGTTTCTATGGGTCATATTTTGTTATTCATTCATAAGGTTTTACAATGAAAATATGACTTATCTAATGAATATACCTTGGGAGTTTCAAAATAGGTGCATAGTATGGACCATTGTCATGTACTAGGTTACCCTTAGTATAGCCCGATACATCATGTCAGAGTTGTAACCCCTATGTACATCTATGCCAGAGACCCATCCATATATTTTATCAAAACATGGATATATTTCAATGAATATCTAAATAATATCCACCTGACCAAAATACTAGGATGTTCATCCTCTCTAATCATCAATATATATCATAGTTCTATGATCCATAATCTGGGTTCTCTAAATCTAGTTTCCGTAGTTTTTACTAAACTTCCATTGATACCAATATTGAAGACCACAACCCCATTATCTTGGAGATGGTTCCATACATTCTTACATATGTATGATTACAAGAAATTTGTATTTAGATGGAGTAAATAGTATAGTAGTTGGGGAAGACTATATAAAACAGAGTATTTACATTAGAACATTGAAAAAAAATCAATACAGAGATTCAATTGGAAACATTTTTAACTCAATGATTATCCCAGAAGTTCATTCATAATATTCATATTCACAACTTATGGAAATATAAGACATAAGACATAGAGAGATCATATTATCATAATGGTTATGTAATATAGTGAAATCCTTAATAAAATGTATTGTGAATATCTAAAAGTCAACATGAATTAAAACATAACCTTGACGGTAAAATGGATGGAATTTAAAGTTGACCAAATAATACCATAATAAAAAAACCATGGATATTCAACAATTCATATAATCACATTGACTATGCATTACTAGTATCATAATGATGTAATTCACAATTCCAGCCATCAGAAACTTACCATCATGTCCTCATCTAATACACCATATATAATAGGTAAAACATAGTGTATTTTTCCTTAGGACACCTATCAATACATTGATGGCCAATAGAGGGACCCAAACATAACATAATAAGTCAAATTCATTCCTCATATGTAATGGGATAAACATAAGAAACATATACATATGATATTTAATAACATTCCCTAATTTTTAAACAGAATCACCAACCATTTTGAGTGGTATGATTAATTGTATCATTATAGAACATCAATAGCTAAACTTATCAAATGCCATTTAATAAAATATCGTGGATAATAAAAAAAAGATAATATTATATATAAAGAATAAAAACTCAATGCAGTTGTTGATATAAATGAAAATAACATATTAAAATCTTTGAATTTATTTTGAGAGAAATACCCCCTTTAAATTGCAATGAAAATATCTTTTCGACAAATTATTCTTATTTTTCATAATTGTTTATATAAAATTATAAATAAAAATTATATTTTATTTCGAACAAGTTAGTGAATTATGAAATTTAATAGATTCCTGGAAATTATTTTGTACGAGACATAAATTGGGTATGAAATTAAGAAGTTCTCTTTAATTAGGTAAGGGTATTGAAAAAAATGAGAAAATAAGTTGAGAAAATATTTCTTATCCCTTATAAATGATGAAATGATACATATATATTATTTTTTAATATATATATATCTATATAATATAATTATTATAAAAAATAATGAATAATTACATTGGTTTATAGTGGAAGAAAACATAACAAGAATGAAAATAGAGGTTCGGGAAGAAAACCCTTATCCTATATACAATGGTGTTCTTATCAAGACATTAACATCCATAATAATATTATAAATACAATGAAATAATTAATTAATAAACATATATATAGGTATATGATTTATCAAAATTTCATTATGTAAATTTAAGGCCCTCTTGATGAGTTATAAAATAAACTTTTACTGTTTGGGAGCTTTCGATTTTGTGGTTTTCACAATCCGTATACTTGTATATGAGTATTAAAGTTCTTGTGAAATGGGTAGAATAATATATAACATAATTCTTTTGAACATATAGAATATTAAATGCCTATAGATTTCATTATTTTATATGGTATGAGTATTATTTATTAGATAGAAATGAGTGAGAATCATGAATATTATTTTGGCGGGTTTTCAATCAATGAGAACTAAATTTAGTTGTTTTAATTAATAATATATATTTATATATTTATATATTATGGATGTACACCATTAAATATAATTTAATAAATATATTATAGTATTATTTAACCCTACAACTTTTTTCATTCCAATCCTTGATAGATAAATTGAATTAAAAAAATCTATCTTTCATGAAGATTTACAATCCACACCCCACGGATAATGAATTCACTTTTAAATAAAATTGAGGGAGAGAAATCAGTTTGAGGGTGGACATTACATTTAAATTATATCATTAAATTATATATATGATACTATATTTTTCATTATCATTTTGAATGATGATGTGATAATAGAATAATAGAATAAAATGATATGAAAATAAATTAAAAGGAAAAGGAATATTATTTTACCTCATAAATACTTCTCCTTTAGAACCTCCGTATTGGGAATAGTTTAGGGATTTTCTTAAGATGATGAGCTCTTGGAAAATGTGGGATAGTATTAAGGACTGTATTTTTTAGAAATTTTAAAACCATAAAGGATTATTGGTGTTTGGAGAAGTGTTTGTGATAGGTGGTCTTTATAGTGGATGGGAGAGGTGATGTCTTATTATTTTATTCGTTATTTTATCATTTTAACCAATAAAAGAAATAGTGATGGTTATTGTGAATAAATATAGTACTATTTGAATGTGAGTTTGAACAATGTGTTCTTACATCATCCAAACATCACATATGACTAAATAATTCTTATATTTATCATTGATCATAAATTATCAAATTTTATTATTCACAAACAATTCATGTATCTACAATAAATCCCAAAAATTCACCCTAAACATTTTTTGATGATAAAATTAAAAAATAGACCCCATTATATAAAAAAAATATCATATATATGAAAATTTTACGTTTGAATTAAAAACAACATTTACTTAAAAAATATAAATTTTAAATATATAACCAATTTTATAACACTATAAAAAATTAGCGAATACCACATTAAATTATCCTAAATACATTAGAAAATAGAATTTTATTTAATGAATTCATTTTATATAAATATATTACTTTTAAAATCATTTTTTTATAAAAATGAAATTATATATTTATGACTTAAAAATACCAACGAATAATTTTAAATTGTTTAAAATATTCATTTACTTATACAATGATATAATTACTATATAGATTCATTTATCAGGTTCTAATAATCTATTTATACATTCATCGGAGATGATAAAATTCACTAGTTTAATATACTATTCATAATGGTCAAATTAAAATTCCTAATGTCATGTTATGATTTCATCAGAATATATTCCTTGACCTCTAGAAAAACGAATTTTCCATTAATTTTTCATTTATGATGTTATTATTGTGATCTATGTGTTATTTTTTGTGACCTATAATATATAAAACAAATATACAATATTTGATTGATAGAGTTTAGGGTCACTTGAATCAGTTTGACTATAGATGTGTTATTTTGATACGATTCATCATTTATGGATAATGTATTAAGATTTGGTATGCCATTTATTCAAAAATAATGTTTATGTTGTATATCTTTCATCCTTTTTATGTAAGTAATGAATTGGACTTGTTTCTGTTTGGGAAGGGCCCACTAAATCCCTTTGATGCATTAGTAGCCCTCATTTGATAAACCTATTTGGGTATTGGCTGATGTATTACTTGTATATGTATGATGTATTGGTCAAAGCATGGATAATATGTTTATGATTACTGGAATTATGCATTCCCTCATTATGAGATTAATTCTTAACATTCCATCTTATTATTATACTAGTAGAATAAACTTGGTTCTCATTTTTGGCTCATCTTATTTTTGGTAAATATTTATTATTTCTGTATTATGATCATTATTGGTTTAAATTGTGTGTGTTTCAGTTATTCACATAGCCTTATTGTTTATGGTTATACATTCACAATAGCTACTATTGTATGCTTACACTTACTAGGATTATGAAATTACAAAATTATTATGTTTTTTTATAATGTAAAGATGCATATTATGATTGATATGCTGGTTTATGATGTCAGAATATATGGTTCTCTCAAAGGAATGAATTTATTTTATTTTATAGTTTCAATTTAAAATTATGGTTCATATACGAAATATGTATTCCAGAAATAAAAAATTCATCAGTAATTTGGGAATAAATACTTATAAACATTTCAATGAAATAATGTAGGTTACTCACACAAGTATGCAGTTGACTAGGTCATTATAATAACAAAAAAATGTATGATACAATATCATGGTGGGGGTTCTATGATTTTTTTCCTTCGTTTCGTCGAAATTTAGATATATCACTACTGTGTTGCTCACAATAATCACATGGAGATGAATCATTGTTAATAAATAAATTATATAATCTTTTTGTGTGCCATGTGTGACCTTAGCATACATTGAATCCCATTAGAGGATTTTTCTCCTGGTCATTTAATTCCCCTTTGTGTGTGCCCACCTTGAAAGGCATATTGGCTATACCATAAATGATTAATTACTAGTGGTTGTTTTTTTCATTAATTTCATTAAAATTAAAATTTAAATATGATAAATGGTTTGTGATGATATTGGATGTCCTTCTCAATTCCCCTGACCATGTAATAAAAATATTATTCATGATGATTATAATTGATTTCAATATGACATTATATTAAATTTATCATTCCATGTTTAAAGAATAATTTTTTATGGAAATATTCATTCGTACAATATCATATACCATATTCTATAAGACCATTACTTATTTATTGATTATTTTTTAATCTATTTGATTGTTTTGAATGGAATTCCATACTTGGAAACTAATTATATCTTAACCATTAGAGATGTGATTAATGACATGTGATTTGAGGCTTGTTAAATCAATTTTCCTATTCTTTTATTCCATTTTCAATACTGAATGTATGTTTCATAGTGATAATATATTGTATCCTAGAGCTTATCCATGTGCATAATTATTTATGCATTTGATGGTTTGGATGGTAATACATTCCTATATAGTTATCTTTTTTTCATGTGACGTTTTTTAATTCCAATGTATCTGTGGGACATGATATAATGTGAGTCCCAAATTAATGATATCATGGATGTATTTTGAATACACAGTTGTATTCCCTTGATGTTCTAGTAGTGGTACATTGACGATCCATGTCCGGGATAACCGGTTAGTAATTTATACTCATGAAAATTTTTGGTTATCTTGGGGAGAAACTGAGAGTGGACTCACATGGAACGCTGGATATTCCACGATTCAAGTAATTCTTGGTCCCCTTTGTGGGATACCATGTATGGGATAACAGTCCCCATACCATGAGTGATACAAGGATCACCATATTTGTTTCCTTAGATGGACTTAAAGGTATTGGTTAATTTGATAACTCTAGTAGACACCAATAGTATTTTGTTTATATCACCTTGGATGGGGTCATTAATCTACTAAATGAATTTATGTATTTATGGATTGAAATCAAACTTCTTTTGAAATTTTCCTTCTTTAAATTTTTATTATGTTTATATGATGTCTTCTCAATTTGAATTCTATGATAAATAAAATTCTTTGGGTTTCCTCTTTTACATTGTATGGTTATCTTGTAATATACATTGTATATATATCATGACTTTTACTGATACATAGTTCAGACATCCGGCTTATGTTGGAGAATTGGTGTGGGACTCGTGTCCATTTAGGGACTTGAACAATGGTTCACAAGTTTTATTTATATAATTCCCTACTCTGATTTATATATGTACCACTATCATTATTTACTTCAGGAAATGGATATGTTTAGATATTGTGGGGGCTGACCTACTGAGATTATATCTCACTCCCTACTCAAGTGTTTTTACGGTTCCCAAGTAGAATTTAGGTTGCCTTCAATAGATAAATGTGTGTGTGCTACGTCTGAATCATGATTTTCATGATACTTAGGATGTATTTTAAGGGCATAGTACCAAGCCTATGCTTGAAGTTCAATGTAATATTTTGTATCATTTTTTAGTTTATTCCATCATGTAATATATCCATATACCCCAATTTCCCCATTATTGTTTTATACACATTACATCGTGATCACTATTTTGTATCATATATTGATATTTATCTTCTACATTGTTTTTATTATGCTTGGAAAATTTATTTATTTATGCTGATGTCTATATATTCTTATGCTTTTCGTATTTATTATTTATTATTCACCATTTTTCATTCTCTAATATATTGGTAAATAGTCTCCACAAATACACAACCAAGGACATTTCTTCTTTCTATAAACTGCTGATTTCTGGGGAGATGTATTTCGGATCTCGTGTCCCACTAATACTCATCCACATTACACTTCAAAGGTGATTCAAATATAAATTGAATCAAAATAACTCTTCTATAATCTACCCTTTAATCTACATGCACGAATTCTGATTTCTATTTAACTCATTAAACATCCATGGACTAATGAATAATATAATTTTGTGACTTTATAGGCAATGTAACAACCTACACATTTCCCTATTCTAAAGGTAATATAGATCTTACAATCGTAATCCTAATGAAACTTCATCCATGTTAATTTTTGTACGTTTAGGTCTCACTGAGAAAAAATATTCATCAATTTCTTCTGACCAGTGAATACAAAACTGTGAAAAAATTGAGATAATTCCACCATAATTTAATTAATAATAAAACTGATACTATTTATAAATCATTATAAAATTAATTATTATTGTTGAGACTGAACTTCCTAGACACATACATGATCTCCTCAATATTCTGAATCAACAAAAATCTCAAGCCTAGTTAGTAATAATGAGAAAAACCTTAAACATAAAATCGTTCATTGGAAACTAAATTATTAGTACATTGATTTAATTCCCATTTTAGGTAATTGAATTCTATCTATCATTTCACATTCCATAGAAAATCATGGTCTTTGCAAGTCAAATCCATCAATGCTGCTGCAAAAAAAGGAAATTCTTGAAAAACTACAATAATAGTCTATGAGACTATGGAATCTATAACCTCATGTCACATTCTTGTGTGTTACAGAAGAAATAACTTCCCTAACCTTCCACAAGATTACTTCCACACCTCAATGAGACCACACATGCATGATAAGACACACCTCTCTTGTATTAAAAATAAAATTTTATAATAGTCATTAGTTTTGGGTGGATCAAATAACATGTAAAATATATGGTAGATGATCAACATTCTCATTCTTTATCTATGAGTAGATCAATATTTTTTGGATAAACACATATACTTAGTGCTTCGATAATTCAAAGAACACTATATTCAAGGGCCCCATGAGAGCATATGTTGTGTAAGGTACACTGAAAGGCATGACCATGAATGGAATTATCCCACACCTGCATCTAATGGTAGTTTTTATGATATCACAATCCTTCACCATAAACCACTAATATCTCAATCTAGGGAGATCGTGGAGAACCAACTAACCCCTCTTATCAAAAAGTACATATATCCTCAGAAGAGGATAGTGATTCTGGATCATCACCAAAATTATCCTATGATTTTCTATACATATCCTCATACTACCATAAACCTTCTTGGTAAAAAACACTAGATCTCCCCAATATGGCACAGTGGATCAAATTGTTCAGTAAACAAAATTTTCTTATCACATTTCTATTTCTTTATGTTTGGAAAATCAAAAATCCATTATCTTACAGAAAATTATTATCTTATAGGGTTTAATTCTATATGGAAAATTTCCATTCTCTAATTAATTTTTTATCCTTAATTTTATGGAGATTCTCGATTGTATAATGAAACTTTTTATGCATACCCTTATGAAAAATTTTCATTCTCTATGTAATATTTTTATACTTACACATAAAATATGTTTTATTTCTCTAAGGAGATTTATTATTCTTACCCTTAAGTATATTTTCCATTCACAAGGTAATTTATATTTATTCATACCCTTAAGGAAAATTTCCTTTATCTAAGGATAATTGTTTTATTTCTTATACTTAGGGAAAATTTCCTTTCTCTAAGAATTTTTTTTCCTTACCCTGGTTTTCATTGTGCTTCCAAAATAGTGTTCATTTTAGTACCTAGTCAAAAATTCATATCCGTATCTAAAACCTCAAAATATTATAGGTCCTTAGAGTATTAATTCTTTGAAATTCATAATCCAAATTATTTAAAATAGATACTCTGAATTCTATGAAATTAAAACTATGGATTCTCTAATATTCGGACTCTGAATTAATAGGATTTCAGACTCTGAATTATTCAATATCAATGCACCAAATTCCTTAGAATACTACCTCTGAATTCCTATGAATTTGGACTCTGAATTCTATAGAATTAATTCTACTAATTGATCTTAATTTAGACTCTACATTCCTTTGAATTCATAATCCGAAAACATTATAATTAAGACTCTAAATTTGTTGTAATACAGAATCTAAATAACAATGTCTTCAATAATCTGATTATATATACAATTAGACACAAAATTCTATTTTTCCTTATATTCCATATATTCAGATTTACTTAAGATCCTTAATTTTTCTGACACATAATTTTTTTAACAATAAAACGATATCTTGGAATTTGTTTCTAACTAACCATTTGTGGATTGACACATGTATAAGACCCTATGAGATTCAAGGAAAAATATGACCACCGAAGTAGGGAGTCGACCATTGAATTTTTTCCTATAAATAGAGGGTCATTCAAATGATATCACTGTGTTTTTTTGTCCTCAATATTAAATGCAGTGATGCTATGAAATTATTTCTAGATAGATAAAGACTCTCATGAATTGTGTGTTTCAAGAACATCTTCTTCATTTTTCATCGTGAGACTATGATTGTTGGTGAGTTCAATTGAGGGCTTTCGGGGATTTGAAGAGAAAGCTCCCAACTACCTTAAATATCATGGGCATTCTGGGATAGTAAGACATATTTCTATATTCCTATAAAGGTCATACCTAGGTGAGGTTAAGATACTCTTTCTTGAATATATAAATCAGGGGACCATTATCCAAGGTTTTTGGATACCATACTCTTTGGGAGAAAAGTTTTCTTACTTGTTACTTATTTTTTGATGATTTTTTCAGATCTATTATGATAATTGAAAAAATTATAAATTTCATATTCTTTATTGTAATTTACATACTCTAATACATATCATTTTATACTCTTTATGGTGGAATCTTCCTTTAATAATATTTTTCTTATGTTGCTTTTCCATATTCATATTTTTGGACCCTAAGAAAGTTTGTTTAATATAACTAATATACTATCTTTGAATTTTCCTAATTTAACATTGTCAATCATAGTTTGCCTTAATGTTAAAAATGAATTTTTTAATCTTACAATTCACCCACTCTTGTAATTGAGAATCTAGACACACTATCTAGATCCTATAAACTCTATTAGAGGAGGTCTACAAAATACTTATAATCACATATAAATTTTAGTGCTCATGTTTTACTTGTTCTAATTGCATATTGATTATCATTTCTTGTTTATGTTTTTCTTAAATATTCTTATCCTTGCTTATAAAATTTTACTATTAATAAGTAATATGGAAAATATATTCTCTTATAAAATGCAGGAATAAATGTTGGTTCCATTGATAGCTTTAATCCTACCAAACCACCAATTTTTTTTCATATAATCATGTGTATGTTAAAGATAAAATGAAAACATTTTAAATAACATTGTAGTAGAAAATTTTGATATATTTACTGGAGGCTAAAAATTTCTAGAAAATGAATTCAAAACATTCACACACCATTAAAAATCCTAATATCTACTAAATTACAAGGTAAGAAATTCATTGTTTTGTTATATGACAAGGAACATATATAGTCAAATATCATCTTGTGAAGCTATCAACTGCATCTTGAAGAAACATGATGCTACACATATTGGAACATCTAAAGTGATAGAAAATAGAAGAGAAATTACAAGAGATAATTTTCAATGATTCTTATTTTCGAATAGAGAATCTATTTTCAAACTACAACAATGATTTCTGGCCATTGTTAATAGTCTGAAATCTTTTTGAGATAAAGGTATTTATGATGATGTTCTTATTTGTAAGATAATTGATATTATGCTAAATGAGTGGGTATCAAAAATAACATCGATTGATAAGAACAAAAATGCTTCTAATATTAATTTTGATTGGTTATATGGAACTCTTCTTCAACATGAAACAAGAATAAAAAGATATTTTGATTTTAAAAAAAATCAGTATGGTAATGTATGTGTTTCTTTCACTACTACATCTAAATCAATGAATCTAGAAAGTGTTACATGATCTAAAGCTAAGAAAAATGTTTTCATCTCTGAATCTATTGAATGTGATCATTAAAAAAATTAAATAGCCAATATTTCTTGAAGTATAAATAAGACAGTGGGAAATAAATACATTAGTATAGATATATGATGAAATATAGAAAATAAAAGGAAGACATATATGACACTTTCTATAAATTCAAAAGATCCAGTCACAATAGACCACATTTTACTATGTATAAGAGAAAAGACAGGAATCAAATGTATTCTGAGATGTATAGAAATAATTATTACTACTCTAAAGATAATAATTTTTTGAATGAAAATGACACCTGGAGTGCTAGTGGGGTGGATTTTTAAAAGGAATCTTCATATTTTGAATCTTCTGGTCAAAAAAATATTGGTCTTATTGCAAAATTAAATATTGAAAAACATTTTCGTATGTCTAAGGAAAACATTTCTTAATCATTTGCCAATATTTATTTAAATGATTATTTTATAGGAAGAATATTATAAGTCTTTAAATGATGAATCTTCTCCATAAAATGATCATACATTAACATTATTTTAATAAGAATAAATATATAATAAACTATTAAAAAAATAAAATACGATGAAAAAAATGTTTGAGAACGAAAATTCTATAATTTCTATTTTAACCAAAGAAGTAATAGATAATTCTAATTTTCATGATCATGAAAAGTTTTATTTTGAACGTGTTTTTAAAATACTTGTGGAATTTAATTCTGAGAAGTATAAACTTTTTAAGGATCTTGAAAATGTTTTATATAAGAATTTTTTTTGTAGATAACTCGTATTCTAAATTTAATAACACTGAGTATTTGAATATAGTCATTACAGTAAATATGAATTTTTTTCCTTAAATAATATTTTATCAAATTTTAAATCAGGAAGGGAACAATTTGATAAAATTTATTCAAAACATCATCTTCTAATGAATAGTTTTCGATTTTGTTATAATCTTTCAAAATGAGTTTTTATTAATAATTATTTTGTTCCCCAATGTAATATATATTGTACTAAATTTATTTGTGGGGGAAATTGGGAGAAATGTTTTTCATTAAACAAAACCCAATCCCATTGATTTTCATTATGATTATATTTCTAAGAAAATAAGGATTCATAGAGGATTACATTATGAAATTTTTTGATCTATGAAATTTTGGATTATAAAAGTATAACTCAATTATTTTTAGTAAAGTGAAGAATGTTCCAACAACAATATGTAGTTCATAAATTGTGGATGTTCTCGGAATATGATGTGTCTTAAAAACATAAATGAAAATATTATCAAGACTAAATGAATAAAAGTAACATTCATAGATAATTCTTAGGGAGAAATTATAGGTATAAGTTACACTGTTTTTATTGGGAAAAAATTAAATTCAAAAATTTTATTTGTTAAGGCTCTTAAGCGCAACCACGTTAGCATAAGTCAATTATGTGACAAAAGATACGATGTGTATTTTAGGAAATAAAAATTCTTAGTACATAATTTCAAGGAAGTGTTTTTTCTTTCCTCCCATAGGTATGATAATATATACACACTAAACTTCAATGAACTTAATAGAAATCATCTAGATTTCATTAATGCAATAGAAGATCAATAGTTTTTTTTTGGAATAGTAGTTTAGGACACTATATCTACATGATCATATGAAAACACTCAAATAAATTACTTGATAAGGATCTACCAGATCATCGATTTGATTCATTAAAATTTTATGTTCCATGTCAATATATAAAGAAATAGAAATCAATTTTTACATCAATCTGATAAGTCTCCGCTTCTAAGGTATTATATTTAGTGCATTTGGATCATTTCTTTCCAACACAAACTGGATTTATTAGAGAAAAATATTATGTATTTTCTTTAGTAGATGTATACACTATATTTTTGTGGGTTTATATTCTAGAAAATAAATAACAATAGTTTTAATGTTTAAAAAAATTAGATCCCATGATAAAAGGAAAAAAATGATCCATTAATAAATATTCATAGTGATCATGGAAGAGAATTAAAAAATTCAAATTTTGATTCTTTTGGTTGAAGGAAAGGTATTACTCATAACTTCTCAGCTCCAAGAACTCCTCAGAAGAATTGTGTTTTTGTAAGAAGAAACTGAATTCATTATATGATAACTTGAACAATGTTGAGTGAATATTCTATTGATAAAAAAATCAAGGATGAAACTGTTAGATCTATGTGTTATAATAAAAATCATGTTTTAATCAGACATTTTCTTAAAAAAATTTAAATTGTGGAATTAATGAAAATATAGACATTAAATCTTCAATGAATTTGGTTTCAAATTATTATATCTTAATAAAAAAGATAACATACATAAATTTTCACCCATGTATAATGAAGTAATTTTCCTAGGATACTCCACTACTTATAAGGATTATATAGTTTTTAATAAAAATATATGTACAGTTGAAGAAACAGTGCATGTTAAATTAGATGAAACTGATCCTTTTATTATAAAAACCCCCAGACTACATCCTCAAATGAATTTTCATAAACATATTAGTATCCTTTGATAGAATATTAAATTAATACGGAAAATGTTTGTGAAAATATTTCAGACGCATTTATCCAAAAATATTTTCTACCATAAATTGACAAACCGGTTTTCTAAATCCCAAATGAGTTGTTTCATATGAATCATCCTAGTGATAAGATATTAGTGATGTAAACCAACCATTAGGACTAGAAATGCCTTCCGAAATGAAGTAATAAATCTTGAATTACATTCCCAAATTAGAAAAAAAAAATCACTGATGATGAATTAGGTCATGATGATTGCATTAAATTCATGCAATACGAGCTATATGAATTCCATTAGATCAATGTCTAGACCTAGGTTGAAATACATAATGAAACTTATATAACTGGAGTTAAATGAGCCTTTATAAATTAGTTTCATAAAAATTTAATCATATTAGGAAAGAAATATAGATTACTTGCTAAAGGCTATAATCAATAATAAGTAATAGACTATGAAAAAACATATGTTTTAATAGGTGGAGTTGAATCTATTCTCATTTTACTTTCCTTTGTAGCATTCATTGATTTACAGAAATTTCAAATGGATGTGATGTATTATTTCTTTAATGGATATGTTCCAAAATAATTTATGTTGAACAAAATCATATATTTGAAGACTCAAAACATCATGATCATGATTTCAAATATACAAAAACATTATATGGAATTAAACAATCGCATTGAGCTTGGTATGATAAACATTCATGGATTTTGTTAAAAAAAATTAAGCAGACAAGTAATCGAAACATTATTATTAAAAAGATATTTATTTTTTCATTTTTAAATATATATTTATGAAAATATATTCAGATCAACATAGTAATATTAAACATATTCATTTGTGAATATAATGCAATCTGAATATGAAATGAGTGTGATGGATGACATAACATTTTTTCAATGTCTTAAAATTTCACAAATAACCAAAATGAACATATGTATCACAACATAATTATATTATGTATCTTCTTAAAATGAATGATATGAAGATATTAAATGTATAATCACTCTAATTGGTACATCAAATTCTATTGATCTTGATGAAGCTGTGAAAGGAGTAGATCCAGCATCTTTTAGAGGTATGATTGGAAGATTAATAAACATTATAGCTAGTAATATAGTCATAATGCTCTATATATTATTATTTCCAATAGATAAATATAATCACCAAATATATCATTTAAAATAATTGAATATAATTTTTGGCTACTTAAATTGTAGCATCAATTTAGGAATTTCCAATATATTTTGAAATGATTTTGTTTAAGAATGTTTTCAGATGCGATTTTTTATGATATATATTTGAAAGAAATATTACATTATGAACATTTAATTAAATAAGATATTCATATTTTTCTTGGACATTCACAAGGAAACACATCATAGAACTTTACAATACTGAAGCATAATATGTACCAGCTAGAAGATGTTGTGCCCATGTGTTGTGGATAAAAAAACAATCGTAGTCATTGGCATGAGTTTTACCAAAACACGGATATTGTGTGATAATCCTAGTTCCATTTCACTAATAAAAAACACTACAAATCACCATCATGAAAGACACATTGATATTTGGTCTCACTTTCTTAGTTATCACACACATAAAGGAGATATCATTTTTCAATTAATCGGAATGCAATATCAACATGTGATATTCTTACAATATCATTTTTCTCCTATAAATATGAATACATAAAAAAGGTAGGAGTGACAAACGTAATGTAATCTTTTATATTAAATTTGTGTTGAATCTGATCCCCTTATATTATGTAACTCATTATCATAGGGGAATTAAATTTTCTCTTCATCAAAATAATATTT
Organism: Viscum album; assembly: GCA_963277665.1. Lineage (NCBI taxonomy): Eukaryota > Viridiplantae > Streptophyta > Magnoliopsida > Santalales > Viscaceae > Viscum > Viscum album. Next base: position 810,379,321 of record OY728130.1, read on the forward strand.
CCCTTAATTAAATTTTTCATAAGAATTTTTTTCCTTAATTAAATTTTATTTTATACAATTTAATTTCATTTTTAAAATTTATTGTAACCAAAATTGTTTGTCATTATTCATGTTTTTCGTAACCAAATTTTTTTTCCTAAATCAATTTTTTTGTAACAATATTTTATTTCCTTTATCCAAATTTTTTGTAACCAAAATTCCAGAACCCAAATTTCCCTTTACCAAATAAATTTTTTCAAATTCTAAACATCATCAAGAAAAATATTCATCATTACTTACATTTTAACCTCGTAATCCAGAAGGCTTGTTTTCTTACTCATTTTTCGTATTTGAAATGTTTAGTTGTTGGTATTCACGAAAAATTTTATCGGATTTCCATTTCCATAATATGAATTCTCACTAATACTAAAAAAATATTGGAACCTACAAAATCATTTGTCATCATTCATAATAACTATCACATAGAAATGTGCATATTTCAACTGTCAGATCAAATCAGTATTTCAAATCATCACATCGAAGCCTGTAAAAATGCCAACTATTCCTCAGCCCACATCAGTTTTCATGTCTTTTTGTGTCAACGATATCCTCCTATTCTAAATATATCATTCTGATTTCATTGTTTTCATAGACTCTGGATGAGGCTGAAATATTACCCATAGAAGAAGATGTCTTTGGATAGGGAAATCAAGTACTGTAAAATATATAGGAAATGTTTGGTTGACCTAATATTCATCAATAACAATAATTCATTGATTATGAAAAATATAAAGCATAATGGATGGTAGTCTTCTAGAATAGCCAAGCTAAAAACTCAGGATCCTGTTAACCAAAACTTATTTAGAGATTTATTTGAAACAATATGTTTTTTACAAGGAAGGGGAAGGGATAAGTTTTCCTTCAAATGTTATGGGAGAAAATATTAATTATCCTTCAACATGGAAGAAAATATAATTGGTGGTCACTATGAAGGTGAAGTAATTTTTACTCACAAGATACCAGAATAGAAAGGATGTTTTGAGATAGAAATGTCAATAGATTTCCTTAGACTAAAAGGGGTAAAATCAGTGAAAAATAACCATCACTAAATAAAAAAAATATTGAGAGTATTATGGGTACAAGGGTTTCTCATTCTGAGAAAATTAGACAAGGACTCCTTATTCAAAAGTGACATTTTTATTTCTTATTTTCTAGATAACTAGATAAAGATAAATCTTGTGAGGTATATTCTTATGACAATCCCCAAAATCATGAATGGAACTCTCAAATACCATAACATCATGTATCCAAACATTTTTTATACGGGCATAGTGTTATGCTTCAAATCGTTAAAAATTCACTACATCTCTAAACTAATAAATTTCACGATCTTGCAACTATGTGATTAATCTTTAAGGTGAATGAATTTTGGTTTCAAAACAATGATATAAGAATTTTATGATATTTTAGGATGACTGGTGGAATCTATTGCTGTGAAATTTTAATTAGGATAACATCCAAGAAATATCAATAGAGTAGAATTTGAAATGAACAGGAAACGAAAGAGAATCCTACTGTTCTAGATTCTCAATCATCTCCACCAAAGTTAAAAAAATATGTTCCTTGATGAAGTGGTAGAGAAAAGGAAGGAACAAAAGAAGAATTAAAAATAATAAGATCCTTGTTTTGGAAAAGATCATGCTTATGAAAAAGTGTTGAAAATTTATTTTGTTGAAGACTAGGAATGAAAAGAAAAATGAATCGAATATGAAGAAGAAAATGAATAAAGTATATAATGTTTAAGAACTTCTCATGGATACAGGGAAATCATCTGAATAGTTGCAGGTATAAGGATCTCTTCTCCAATAACTGGTACCATTAGAGAATCTGGGAATGAAATTTAACATTTTGGAACATTATCTAGAATAAGAAATAGTTCAGGATGAATAAATAGAAAAATAATCAGAGGAATAATAATATGGGAGTGATGATGTTATAAAGGAAGTGTATGAATATCATGATAAAAACATCCTTCGGCCAACCTATCGATCCTGACATCCTAGGTCGATTAAAATAATATTATTTTTCAATGAAAAAAGGATGTGAGACATGAAGTGGTTGACAATCATACCAAAGACGAATGTACAAATCATTACTTTATCCAACCAAATGAACCTAAGGGGGGTGCTAATAAAGAAGTGGTGGATGAAGATAAAATTGTTTAATTTTTTATAGTGAGAGTTAATATTAAATGGTTGTAAAGACTGTTTTGAAAGTAGACAATGGAAAACAGGTGTTGATGAAACACTTAAGAAACCAATTGTGGTTAAGAAGGATTTTGGGGGATCATCCAAGAGGAATGGTGGAGATCATGACAAAAAATCGTCTACTGAAAGTGAATCAGATTCTGAATCATCTTCAAGGGGATTGGATTTTGTAGTACAGGCTCTCAAGAAGATATTATACAATATTCCCTAATTTCATAGTATTTATTATAAATACCAATTTAATTAACACTCCTTTAATCATATGTCAGATCAGTAAGAAATCTCACGGAATACTTCATCAAACTAATCATAGATTTATAAACATACCATATGGGATATTATTTTCATAGTAGATCTTGTATGCAAATTTGAATGTGGTCTAAAAGAAAAATTGAATACTTAAAAAATCTTGATGACCTCCATGAAATAGTTAATGATGCTTTCGATAAGTCAGATTATAAAATAAGAAATCATTCAACAAGTTTTAAAGAGAATCCAATCCTTGAGAAGGTATCTCATAAGCAAAAGGAGAATCATCTAAATGGGATTTTGATTTTAGTTGATCAACATTTAATGATAGAAAGGGAAATTATGATAGTTTTCAAAAAAAAAATTAAATAAAATATAAGAATTAGTGAGGTCTCAGGCATTAAAATTTAAATCTCAAGATGAAAAACTCATGGCACTAGAAAATAAAAACTTTGATAAAGAACAGTTGCTGAAGCAGTTTGAGGAAGATCATAAAGAGATTAATAAGTGAAAATATTCATTGAGGAAGATTAGGAAAAATGAGAAGATGTATTATTTATTTTAATTTCATGTTGATCTATATTTTATTTCTTTTACCTTGCATTAGTTTTTTCAATCATAATGAAAACTATTGTGTTGATAATCTTTTGTATAGTTCTAATCATTTTGGTAGAATATTTTTTATTTTACATATTCATTTTGGAAAACCACAACTGTGGAGAAGAGATTGAAAAAAAGAATATTATGTTTACAGAATAGATTTCCCTATCAAAGGATGAGTGTTTGTAAGGGGTATACATAAATAATTCATTCTTATAAAATAAAAAGTAACTTCTCTAAGGAATTCAAGAATATGATCTGTATGGATCTCCAACCCAAAGGGATAGTTAGTTGTATAAACACCTCAAATGTAAAAGGAGATAATTTTTTGTTTTAAATGTTCAAAATAAAAATAATTATCCCCTATATTATCTTCGAATGGTTTTTTTTGTCTTCCAAAAAGGGGATGATTGTTGAGTCAATAAGTTTTCCATATGCCTTTTCCATTTCTCTATGTTTTGAAAAAAAAATTATGTTATGGAAGATTAAAATTCTCTATGGAATAATTCCATATGGCAAATCTTCGTTCTCTAATGAAAAAAATATATACTTACCCTTTAAAAAATTACTTTCTCTATAGAAAATTTTTATACATACCCTTAATGAAAATTTCCATTCACTATAGGAAATATTTAATCCTTACCCATAATATAAAATTCCTTTATCTAATAAATTTTATTATTATCACCATTAATGAAAAAAAAATCTTTAGGGATTTTTTTATTCATACCCATATAGAAAATTTCATTTCCCTAAGGAAAAGATTTATTCTTTGCCTTAAGTAAAATTTCTTTTCTCTATTGATATTTCTGTCCTTACACTGGTTTTCATTATCCTTCGATTCATAAATTAATTTTAGTACTTAGTATAAAATTAGGTTCCTTATCTGAAACCTCATACTAATATAGTCCCTTCGAATCTGAATTCTAGGATATTCATTGTCATAATTATATGAAATTTAGACATTTAATTCTCTGAATATTCATACTCCCAATTCCTAATAATACAGACATTGAATTCCACATTATCTAGACTATTAATTCCTCGCAATTCAGGCTCTTAATTCCTCACAATGTAGAATCAAAATGATTCGCAATTCATTTTATGAATTCATCACATTTCAAAGTCAAAATTCATCTGAATTCATACTCTGAATTATTCAGAATTTTGACTCCTTATTCCACAGAATTTGGAATCCGAATTCCTCAGAATCCAATTTCATTTTAATTCAAACTAATAATATTTTATAAGATAGAATCTTAAAATAAATGTTTTCTAGAATAGTTTTATTTTATATATTTACACTACGAATTCTATTTTTTTTAGACACTAGATATTCATATTTACAAAATCTATGTGAGGTATCATACACATTATTTTATAACAATAAAAAGATGTCATACATCTTGGTTTTAACTAACAGTTTGTTGTCTGCCATGTGTACATGAGCCTCAATGTGTCAAGGTAAAATATGACTATTGTAAGAGGGAAAAACCATTGAAATTTTTCCATAAATAGGATATTATTCAAATGAGAATAGTGTGGTTGTTATTCTTGGTGATTACAATTTGTGATGCTGAGAAGTTATTTCTTAAGAGAGAAATACTCTCAGGCTTTGTGTGATTCATGAACATCTTGTTCAGCCATGGACATCTTGTTTATCTTTCATTGTGTGACATCAATTTTTGCTGAGTAGAATCAATGGATTCTGAGGATAGGAAGACAGTAGTGCCGACTAACATTATTATTGTGGTATTGGTGGGATTTCTAGACATATTCAATAATTCCTATCGAGGGCATACCCTTGTGTTTATAAGACAGACATTTTTAATGTTTATATCAAGAGAACATTATCCAAGGTTGTTGGATACCATACTCATTAGGTGAAAATATTTCCTACATGTTATGTTTTTTTTATGTTTTTATTTCTACTATATTTTGATATTGAAATAAATTATAACATTTTTATAATTCCTTATACATTACATAATCCAATAAATAAGCTTCTTTTCATTTTTCCGGATACATATTTCCAGACCCTAAGAAATTTGATTCATTTAAATAAAAGTGGATCTGATAATTTACCTTGTTTATAATTTTTAAGCATAGTTTTCAATAATGTTAAAAACACATGTTGTTAAACATACATTTCTCTTCCACCTTTTAATTGAGAATCTACTGTCACTATTTCAATCCTATAAGAATGAATTCTTTTTACATCAGACCGTCTTTTTGAAATATCAGTTTTAATTAGTTAGAATATTACATCCTAAAAGGTGGCATAAAAATTAAAGAACCATCCTGATACAATTCTATCCAAAACACAATATCACATTGAGTGGGTATGGTAATAACCTCCTTAAGGGAAATATCAATTATTTCCATAATGGCCCTTGGATCCTCCAAAATCGTAATGGATAATGACTCTATATACAAATCCTCTATTATAGAAATAAGGAGACTCAATCACCTACTAAACATCCAGATCGTCTATATCTAATAAATACCACTTGGTCACCATCCACATCTGATAGCATGAGTGTCCTTTAAAAATATATGATAATAATAGTTAACAAATACAACTATTGGTTTGTAAGGATGACATCATACAACTATATCTAAACCATGTAAAGGTCCCCCTATGATTGGTGATTCCCCATCATCAATCCACACACCCATCACATATCAAACACGCTTCCGTAGAAATCAACTCACATATTAGACACATGGGGAAATGCAAGACTCTATATCTATATTCCAAGAGTATAAAAAATAGAGGGTTCGATAATGAATTATAACGATCCAAATAACACAATTCACTAAAGATAGTTGATGAAAAAATAATCATACCACTAATGATATATTTCTCATATGGTGATGATACATTTTCTCCATTAAACTAACCATGCCATACCCCTCTACATATTTATTGAGGGATGCCTCCATAACCAATGTCAGGCCAGGGTCCCTAAAAATGTGGAATAACTGAAGGACAACCTATTTCTTCTCCATCCATTCAAGCTTGAAAATGGATCTTCATTCCCCAATTCTTGATCATCCTCACTAGTTAATCCTTCTATAACTAACACAAAAACAAATAACCACAACAATATTAAGCTGAAGAAGCAAATCCTCCCAGGTCTTAATGATAGACATGATCACCACATATGAAAAAAATTGATTGAATTCCCCTGATAGATAATGAAAACCACTAATTCTATATGAATTAATGGGATGTAGATAAGTCAACTCCACACAAGTATACACCATGAACATCAAGGTTCCTTTAACAAACCATTAACAAATTTTTATCAGTGTGGAACTATAATGGTTACACTTGTATTGTAAAATTACTCAATAGTGAATCCTATAAGTCACATCTATCTTATTCTAATGATCAAGTGACATTGGATACCGTAAAGAAGTATGTTCTAATTGGATCCAAGGATAGAGTGCCTCCTCATGACGTCCCAAATGCAACACCTCATAATAAAAGACATATAAAATGTAAAAGTTCCATGAAAATAATTCCATGATGATATCACCCTGATGTACTCCCCTAGTGAAGTTATAGAATCACCATCATATTCACTACCATCACAGTCGATGAATGTAACTCTGCTTGAAACTCATTTTGAATGTCATTTAAGGAAATAACTGCCTCCACCTATGTCACACATACAATGTTTCCACCACTAGTGCACATTTTCTCACATCTCACTAGCATCCAAAGGGATCATGTACTATTTATGTTCATAGATTATGTTATAAGAAATATCTAGCTTCTCATTCTAGATATATATACCCATTTGATAGAATATTCACTCATAATCTCAGAAATATTTGTTTTGAAAATAGCACGACATCATTTACAATTGATCATCCCAACCATATGGATAAAATTTCAAAGGATTTGATGGGTCATCCTGGTAAATGTCCACTACCTATTCCACACAAAGATGATGACAAGTTTCCATAGTTGAAAGGGAATATAAGGATTTTAGAATCACAATGTTATGTAAATTTATTATCTTTCATATAATTCATTTTTACGCATTTAAAATTTCCCAAATCCAAAACAAACAAATTAAAATAATAAAACAAGTCACCATGTTTCGTGGACAATTACTTGGTATCTACTTTTAATTTATTTCCATATAAGATACTTGTTCTATATTCCCGGATCTCGTTTACAATATCATGGCGGTAAAATCACACAAATTATACATTATCCTAGGCCAATATCATGTACATTGGTGAACTGAGACTATTTTCAGGTAGACCAATTTAGTCCTCAGTATGCTTAATTCAAAATTATATCCAAATTCCCAACAATAATATTATAATACCACATAATAAACATACCCACAAACAAAAAATACCTCAATGAAGGGTGATTGAGAATGAACCAGAACTGCCAACATGAGTTAGACAAAGGTTGGTGACTAGAACCGAGGAAACAAAAATATAATGAAATTGGAGGCTTTATCCTCTATTATAATATATGACGTTGAGAAAATATTAACAATCCACAATAATCTCCATAAAAATGTATAAATAAAAATCCAACACCATCCCACATTGCTTGTACAGATAAAAAATGCTGATAATAGTCTCTAATCAAAATACCCAATTAAAAACATATGTAAGATACACAATAACTATGATGAGGTTATAAATATCAATTTATTACATGTTCCATGAAATCATACCAAAAACATGGAAATTGGTTTATACACATATGCTGAGAATACATGTATATTTAGTTAGAAAAACCAATGTATCTTGTGAAATCATGAAAGAGAGATACTAAAGCATCCATGGAAAAATAGAAGAACCAAAAAACATCAAAAAATTTTATATATCCATATAAAACCTCAAAAATTCATGATTACCAATAAATTACATCCATGTGAAATAACATAACAAGAATCATATAAATAAAGGTTACCTGAAACCATATTCTCGATTATTATCCACTCTCACACCCCAACAGAAAATGTACTAGCAGTATATCCAATTCCATATAACATCATAGAATAGAACATCAAACCCACACATAGGAACGAGGTCCATCACATCACATCAAATATCATCACATCCCACATGATGACACTTTTTCTATCATGTAATGACCTGATCATTTGACTAATTGTTTGATTCCTAAATAGGTATTTTATATTATTCTTACCCAAAAAACCTACATCGTTTTATTAATGAAGTGTGTACAATTGAAATGAGAGAATTTTGTTTTGATCCTCATAAGACCATTGGTCAATAAAACATTGGAAAAATATAATTTTTAACATTATAATAGTTGTTTAAAATATAATAAATAGTGGATAACTAATTAATAAAGAAGAGTTTATTGCCTTGTTTTCTAGACTCGGGATGTAAGAAGCCAATCGGTCATAGCAATGGAAAGAGGGAGCATCATATGGATTCCCTCTATACCAAGCCCAAGAAGAACATTAACACATTAAGATTGAACGGAATTTCATATAGTAGATGTAAAAGTTGATTGAAATAACCACTCATGGAATGTTGTCTAAGCCACCACATGATTCTGTCAACATTTCACCCCATACACTTTTGTCTTATGTGGGCATAATAAGGGGTTATATAATGAGCTGTTAGTTACATTGTGTAATACCTTGGTATAAATGAAATTATTATTTCTTCATTCCTATTTTTGGAATACGTTTAATCAATAAATTATATTTTTACTTTGGAAAAAACCATAAATTGATTTTAGATTTAAAAAACATTTCTTTTACATAATTTTTCATACATGGAGAATTTAATTTGTAAAATAAACATAATTTTTAAATTTCATAAGTCAAAATATAACCTTAGAATAATTTTAAGATGTTTTATTTGTAATTTAAATTTGATGAATATTATTTGTGGAATATTATTTTTGACGAATACTAAAAAGATTATTATAAATAATTTTTTTATTTGAAATGATTTTCAAATATCTGACAATCGTGGTTGTAATCTAGATGAAAAATGTGGTTAAATAAGATAAAAATATTTTTTTTGTGAACATTAAACATAATCTATAGAATCATAATTTTAACATTATGAATGGTAATTTTACCAATTGAAAAGTTACATCACCTAGAGAGGTATAATTATGTTTTATTCATCTTCAGTGGAAATGTGATATAATTATATTATAGTATAAGTAATAAATTATTTATGAATTATTATTCAAGGATTATAATTTTATTTATTTATAGTTATTTGAAATGAAAGTATTTTTTTTAAATGGAGGTCTATTTTGGATTCTACACATTGGAAAATGTTTCTAGGGAATATTTGTGATTTTTCTGAAACATATAAATTTTTAATGAGTAGGAAAAAAACAGTTTTCATTTTTCAGTATGTTTAATGACATAATTAATGATTTAAAAATTATAATATTCACATTCTGAGAAAATAGTTTATTTGGTTTCCAATGTGGACAATACAATGGGAAAAATTCCAAGGGAAAGACCTTGGTTTTTTCAATACCAATAATGAAGTGTCCCATGGATGTTAATAAAATAAAAAATCAATGTGGACATAAATACCAACCCACTCCATGATTATGTTTAATAAAAAATTATTTTCAATGATTTTCTTGTATTATAAAATCCCAAAGAGTCCACCTAAGTTTCCATTATTCCCCCAAGGTTTCAACAAACGAGTTTTCGAAGTTAGTCTTCATTACAAGGGAACTATTCACCTTACTCTTTTTTATAGACTTCTTTTTATGTTATGTATTTTAGTATCCATTTTATTATGTTGGGGATTATTCTAATATTTTATTATTTCCCTCAATTTTATTTACATGTAATGAGAGACTATTTACTCTCCGATAATCAGATTCATTTAATTTTTATGTGACGTCCTTAGGTTTCCGAATTTTCATCAGGGAATTATCACACATCTTTTTTCCATTCATGTTCTCTTTTATATTATATTTCTTGAATGCTTCCATACAATTTTTTATTGCCATTTTTTTTTCACTCTATATTTTAATATGAGTCATTTTTGTATGGGATACCCTTTCCCATCTCTTTTTAATGATTTCTATAACCATTTTGCATAGTTGTAATGCTGTATAATTTTCGTCTCAAAATCATTCTATTTTTCTCAAGAAATTCTATTATTTTATTTATGTGAACACCCAAAACTAGTCATTTTTCATGTATATTTACCAAGGCATAGAACTGATATATTTTATTCATTATTTGACATACATAAACCATATATCCTCTTCAAGGTTTACAAATGACATAATGATCTTCTTTTATGAACTATTTAAAATGTCTTGAATTGGATATGAAACCCGTTTATTCTAATATAATTAGATTATTTATGAAATGTTTGATTATAATATATTTTGATTATAGGAAAATAAATACATATTAGGTTTGTGCCCTTATAGAGCACCAATTCATTGTGTACGGAAATTAATCTTTAGAGATGACCATTTTTATGATACCTTAATGAATAACCTTGGTAAATCTTATGACACATTGTTGTTTGACAATGGGGATATGGTTATGAATGTATAAATTAAAATTTTACCCTAATTTAAAATTTATATTTTAGGTTATTGATAATATGATATGTCTCTGTCACGACCCGCCTTCACCAAAAGGAGGGAAGAGTCAGCGGATTGCCAGGCCCTTCCTTCTTTAAGTTGAAGGAGAGATAATGACCCCCGAAACCCGCCTTCATTAGGTCCCGGAGTGGCAACTAGCACCAAGAGTATAGAAAATTCTCGCAAATGGAAGGCATTACCCTTTTTTTATTATTTAGGATCGGGAAAAAGGACAAGTCGACCTCCCAAAAAGGAAAAGAAACAAGTTTATATAAATGAACCCAAATAAAGCCCCCCATGCATGTCTAAACAGTTTACAACAAGGTACAAGTACAAAAGAAAAAGAAAGCTCTCAAGTACAATACCAAAAGAAAACAAAGATACGACAACAGCGACAACTCCAACTGTCCGACTAATAGGGTCCCGCGCAGCCCTGGTAGTCCTCCTGGAAACCTGAAAGTAAACGTAGGGTGAGCATACAAGTACACTCAGTAGGGAAAACCAAGACTCTCGTGCACAAGTGGGGGAACGTACTAAAGTCCCGTGAGAAAAGAGTGAACCAAACAACTAACAAGGAAAACTATCCATCCCAGGCCTCACCAAGGCTCACTCCCCAAATAACGCAAGTCAAGTAATATATATAATAAGAGAACATCGATGTTTGGGTACCCCGCGCCACTTCCCCACTGGTTATTGAGACATCCTATGCATCGGACCAATCCCGCCATTCTCACCGCAGTCCCACTGCCAAACCCGCCCGCACACACCTGGGCCACAACTGTCACATGTAACCATGCCTGCAAACACCTAGGCCAGAACAACCACCGCTACGCCCGAAGACACCTGGGCTAAAGGATCCACTGCCACGCCCGAAAACACCTGGGCCTCATCCCGAAGACACTTGGGAAACCACCTGCCGCACACACCTGGCCAACAACCACAACACCCTGCCCGATGGTTCTTGGGCTAATAATGGACTTCAGGCCATCACAGCCTGCCCGAAGGTACTTGGGCTATCCGGGAAAGGGAGCAGAAAAGGAGCTAATAACCAGCCACTAAGTATAGTGTTGGGAAAAACACCCTTCCCCCATAAATGGGGGTGTTCGGCACTAAGTGCTCAACTTGGGTGGGGCGCGAATAAGAAACACAAAGCTACAAGTATAGATATAGGTAACAAACACTCACCCAAAACTTAGGTTTTCCTAGCCAACCTACAGAACACGCCACCACTGCGTCCGAGTCACAATTCACGACCCTTGCCCACAAAACCATTTGTCCCATTCTTGTTTCACGTTCAGTCAAAAATGTTCAATTAATTTTAAGCACTACTGGGCAACTACCATAAGCATAACCAAGGAAAACGTCAAATCATAGATCAACCAAAACACTCACACCCGGTTCTGCCAACAGAGGATCTCTCCCCAATTTTTGATAAAAACTCACAACCACTGAAACCATGCCAACAGGAGATCCCATCCCCCAAATTCACACAGCCACCGAGAGTATAAAAAGAACAGGGGATCCCATCCCCTCCCACATTTCCAGCAAACGGCCCGAAGGGAAAACAACCACTAACCACTACCAACACAAGTCAGGGATTTTCAGATTTAAACGATTTAACACACTCCATGACTTCAAATTGCGTGTGTTCTAACCGGGAGTTATCACAGAAGGGCCGATCCTGGTGCTTTCAATTATTCAGCCGGATATACGTGGTTAACCAATTTCACAACAGGAGTTCACAATTTCGGCAACCCATTTAAAACATCACGAGGGGATTCAAGTGCACACACACGACCACCAACGGCCTCAATTTTCAGAAAACATAAACCAGTACAACAAAAGGGATGATCACAAGATAAAGAATAACAACGATCACAACCCCTTCCCCTTCTTTCTTTAGAACTTCGTTTATTATCTTCATTAGGGTTTGGTTCAACCAATTCCATAGGAACAAAAGTACGCCCACCCCGCATGATACACAAAAGTGAGAGACGAGAGAAATTCCCTACTTGTTGATAGATGATTGACGTTTAGGCCGGGGGCACGGAACTTTACGGATAACGACGCGGTGGTCCCGATGCACCAGAAGAGCCACGATCGAAGAAGGGGGGAAGCCACGGCCTAACCCTTAATTATAAGAGCTGGGGACGGTTGAGATGAAACACAAAACCACGGAAGACGAGGGAGTCGTGGGTTGACCACGTGGCTTGACTCATCATTAATGGCACTGGGTGGTTTTAACCAACCCATGAATTAATGAAGCATTTAATTAAAACCTTTGTGCGCGTTTCGGATTCCCAAGATATTTTTAACAAGGCAGAATAGGGTTTAAAACCCTATTTGCGAAAAAGGAACGTTACTGGAACAACTTGGCAAGGCCGGGCGACGTCGGCCGGTCTCACCGATCCGTCTCACCGATCGGTCGCACCGATCGGTCTCACCGATCGGTCTCACCGATCGGTCTCACCGGTCGGTCTCACCGGTCGGTCTCACCGATCGGTCTCACCGGTCGGTCTCACCGATCGGTACCCCCGCAAGGAAACCGGATTTTTGGCAAAGGAAGGGACCAAGGGGGGTCTGGGTCATCACATCAGATACCTCTTAAATGATTCTCGTCCCCGAGAATCAAAACAAACCAGAAGGAAAGAGAGGATCCGAACAACCATCTTCGAAGATACCTCTTAGGAGTGGACCCCCGCTAATTGAAAACACTCCCTGTCAAGAACCAAGCAACATACCATGCCAAACCGCCCAGTCATGTGGGTTTGGGGAGTTCCCCTCCCCCATGCCAAGATATTATCCGCTTTGGGCGGCACTGACTCGCCCGCACGGGTTTAATCGCATCCACCTTAATGCGTCCTGATTAGGGGTCGGGATTCCCCTTCCCTTTAGCCGGGGCTTTCCACACATAACAGAGGAAAGGAACTAGCACATTTCATAGACAAAAAGGTCAAACGTTCTGTCACAACAGGCACCAAAGGTTCAAAGCTTAGAACAACTCGGGGTATTGGGCACGCATCTGTGCTTCCCTCTCCCACGTACTCTCTTCGAGGCCGCCATGTCTCCACAACACACGAACCAGGCCGACGGTTCGTCCACGGAGCACTTTCTCCTTGCGATCCTCGATTCTGACTGGCCGTTCCTCGAAGGTCGCGTCTCCTCCCACATCTAGATCTCCCTAGTTGATGACATGAGAGTCATCACGTATGTACTGACGAAGATGGGAGACATGAAGACGTCAAGGACCCTCTCCAACTGAGGTGGTAGGGCCAGCTGATATGCTACCTCGCCAACTCGCCTCAGCACCTCGAAAGGTCCGATGAACCTAGGGGAGAGCATACTCCCCTTTCCGAACCTCCGCTGCCCCCGTCAAGGGGAAACCTTCAAAAACACATGATCTCCCACCTCGAACTTCAGGGGCCTCCTCCGACGATCAGCATAAGATTTCTGCCGATCCTGAGCTGCTTTCATCCTCTCCCGCACTAGCTGGACTTTCTCCGTGGTGCTCTGCACTACTTCTGGTCCAAGAGTACCAGTCTCACCAACCTCTGCCCAGCATAAGGGTGAACGACATAGTCTTCCATACAAAGCCTCAAAAGGATCCATGCCGATAGTAGAGTGAAAACAGTTGTTGTAGGCAAACTCTACTAAAGGCAAGTGTCATACCCATGATCCTCCGAAATCCAGAACACATGCTCGCAGCATGTCCTCCAAAGTCTGGATAGTCCGCTCTGTCTGTCCAGCAGTCTGAGGGTGAAAAGCAGTGCTAAGGCGTAGTTGGGTGCCAAAAGCATGCTGTAACCCCTTCCAGACTCATGAGGTGAATCGAGTGTCCCGATCTGAGACGATCATTTTCGGAACTCCATGAAAACGCACCACCTCATCCACGTACCTCTGTGCTAAGGTACTCACGGGTCCTGACTCCTTGATAGCCAAGAAGTGAGCAGATTTTGTCAATCGATCCACCACTACCCAGATAGCATCATGCCCGCCCTGAGCTCTAGGTAGTCCCGTGACGAAGTCCATCGAGACGTCGTCCCACTTCCACTCGGGAACATCTAGAGGATGCAACAGACCACCAGGAACACGGTGTTCAGCCTTCACCTGCTGACACACCAGGCATTTAGCCACGAACTATGCCACTACCCGTTTCACCCCGGGCCACCAAAACTGTCCCCTCAGGCCTTGGTACATTTTTGAAACACCCGGATGTACTGCCAAGGCTGAGCTATGGAACTCACGAAGGACTTCATCATGCATCACCTCTGGAACAAACAACCTCCGATGAAAGAGCATCCGACGTCGGCTGTCCTCCGACCATCCTTCCGGGGCGTTCCCCTGATCGATACGATCCCGCAACACTTCCACCTCAGGATCTCCCCACTGAGACTCTTCCACTTGCTGCAACAAAGAGGACTGTACCGTCATCTGAAACAAACAGCCTCTAGTACCTTCCACCCTTGCATCCAAGTGCAAGGCAGCCAACTCCCCCATCTCCTTCCAAGCAGCAGCAGATTCCCGAACCACATCCTGATGCGGCTTCCTGCTCAGGCCATCAGCCACAACGTTTCCCTTACCTTCAGTGTATGAGATCTCAAAGTCGTAGTCCTGGAGAAACTCGACCCACCTCCACTGCCGCAAGTTCAAGTCACGCTGGGAGAAGATATAGAGCAGGCTTTTGTGATCGGTGAAGACCACAAAGCGCTACCCAAAGAGGTAATGTCGCCACAGCTTTAATGCGAACACTACCGCTGCAAGCTCCAGGTCATGGGTGGCATAGTTCCGCTCATGGGGGCGTAGCTGCCTGGACCCATAAGAGATCACCCCTTGTCGCTGCATCAATATGCACCCCAGGCCCTGTCCTGAAGCATCACAGAATACCTCATAGGCCATCCCTCCTTCTGGCAATCTCAACACTGGGGCACTAACCAGTTTTTCTTTTAGGTAGCTGAAGGACGACTCACACTGCTCGCTCCACATGAAAACCTGGTCCTTCTTGGTCAAAGCCGTCAAAGGGGCTGCTACCCGGGAGAAGTTGGGTACGAATCTCCGGTAGTAGCCTGCTAGTCCGAGGAAACTCCGAACTTCTGCCACATTCTTGGGTGCTGCCCAAGAAACAATTGCCTCAACCTTTGATGGGTCGACTGCTACTCCCTGCTCAGACACTACATGTCCGAGGAAGTGCACTTCTCGTGCCCAGAAATTGCACTTTGACAACTTCCCATAGAGCTGGTGCTGTCGGAGGACCTCCAAAACCGTCCTCAGGTGCTCTTCATGGTCCTCTTCTGACTTTGAATAGATCAGGATATCGTCGATGAGCACCACCACAAACCGATCCAGGTACTCCCGAAAGATGGAGTTCATAAGCCCCATGAACATGGCTGGGGCGTTCGTAACACCAAAGGGCATGACCACGAACTCGAAGTGCCCATACCTGCACCTAAACGCCGTCTTCGGGACGTCGCTATCCTTCACCCTCAGCTGGTGGTACCCGGATCGCAGGTCGATCTTCGAGAACCATCCTGCCCCCTTCAGCTGGTCGAAAAGATCATCTATCCTCGGAAGAGGGTAGCGGTTCTTGATCGTTACCTGATTCAGCCTCCTGTAATCGATGCACAACCTGAGGCCACCATCTGCCTTCTTTGTGAACAAGACTGGGGCACCCCACGGTGATGCACTTGAACGAACATAACCCCTCTTCATCAGATCGTCAATCTGCATCCGCAACTCCCGTAGCTCCGAAGGTGCCATTCGGTAAGGAGCCATCGAGATTGGTCGAGAGCCGGGCTGCAGGTCTATCCCGAACTCGATATCAAGTCGAGGGGGTAGAGTCATCACCTCCTCAGGAAAGACGTCCATAAATTCACGAACGATCTCTGGTACTTCCACCATTTCCGCATCTGTTGATTCTATCGTCAGTTCGGTCAACAAGGAGAGGAGAGGTTCCTCCCTCCTGTTTCCCTTCGGACAGCTCCGCTCGCCGGTGAAAGTAACACGCTGGCCGTCCAAACCGGAGAACACCACCCTCCCTTGGAAACAGTCGATGACGGCGCACACAGAAAATAGCCAGTCGATGCCTAGGATGACATCGTACGGCCGAATCTGTAGCAGAAGGAGATCCTTAACCGACTGATGTGGCCCCAACATCAGTCTACATCCCCGAAAAACGAACAGCAAGTCGGTCTGACCTCCAACTGGTGTGCTCAACACCAGGGGCACTGGAAGTCTCTCGGCATCTAGACCCAAGGCGCGGGCTAGACTGGGTGCAACAAAGGAGTGCGAAGCTCCGGTATCGAACAAAGCATAAGCAAGAGTGCTAAACACACTGAGCGTACCTCGAACAACCTCTGGCCCTGCTAGAACTGTTGCTTCTGCGGCGTGTAACTGTCCACGCCCAGCTCCCCTGCCCCTCGGCTGTCGGCCACCTCCCCGACCACGCCCTGGTCAAGGTCCCTGGGGAGCGCCCTGAGGTCGGCCTCCCCCTCCTATGTCTGTCTGCGGAGGAGCGGGAGCTCGCTGTCCCTACTGCTGCTGCTGGAAGGGTCTGGCTAGGAACTGCTGCTGCGGTGGACGCTGGGGATGACTGCCACCGCTGTACTGCACCTGATCGGGGAACTGACTCCGAAGATGTCCAGGGCTCCTGCAGATGAAGCACCGTGGTCCCGAGCCTGAAGGAAAAGAACGTGGGCCAGGGGATCGAAACTGAAACTGCTGCGGCCTACTCCCTGCGGGTCGGAACCTGGAGGGTCCCGATGCTGGAGGCCTGGTGCTGACGACCTTCCCCTTCGATGGTCTCAGCTGGATCCCTTCTCGTGACAGTCCGCCTAGAGCGTGCATCCTTTCCACCACTTCGGCCTTCTTCTGAACCTCTAAGTATGTCGGAAGGGTAAAGGGGGTAACAGCATACTGGAGGGAGGGTCGGAGCGCCTCCTCCAAACGTCTTGCCCGAGACTCCTCATCGGGAAAGAGGTCCGGAGCAAAACGCAGGAGGTCCTTGAACTTGATTCCAAGTTCCCTCACGGACATGCTCCCCTGCTGCAGGGAGAGTAGCTCCTGCCTCTTCTCCGCCTTCATTGTCGAGGAGAGAAACTCCGCCCGGAACTCCTTCTCGAAGTCCGCCCAAGCAACCTCAGACTCTTTCCTACTCCCCAGGTGAAGCATCCACCACTGACGTGCCGCTCCTCACATCTGGCTAACAGCCAGAGGAACCCAGTACTCCGTCGGGGCCCGAATCAGGCCGAAGTCTATGACTAGCTCCTCCAGCCAGCCTTCTGTCTTCATGTCGGAGGTTCTGCCCTCATATTTCTCGAGGTCCTGTCGCTGAAAGGCTCGAAGAGTCTTCTGCCACTGGTCGTCCTCTTCCTCCCGACCAGCTCTCTGCTGATTGGCCAAAGTAGTCTCAGGAGTCTCGATCGCCTGTACCACACGTGGTCGCCTTCCAGGTTCCATAGCTGCAAGGTAAACAAGGAATGCCTAAGCCCAGTAGTGCAAAGAAAACTGTTCTCAAAACTTATTAAGATTTAATTTATTCTTAATTTCCCAAGACATCCCAGAAACACAAAAACACAAGTCATTTATGATGCATGTACCTTTCCTAGGGTCTCTACCCTGCAATTAGTGTGGCCTCACTTGGTCGTTCGGTAGGTCCAGAGTCCTTGCATCGGATCACGGGGGCCCTAAAATCCCATGTCCTAGCCGGTCCTCCCTGGCCTAATTCATGCACCAAGGTCACCCAACGTTGTTGCCTTACCATCCCATGCAATCCTTACTGTGCCTAACTCCAGACTCCGTCCTATCTCTCAACCTCACCTCTGATACCATTCTGTCACGACCCGCCTTCACCAAAAGGAGGGAAGAGTCAGCGGATTGCCAGGCCCTTCCATCTTTAAGTTGAAGGAGAGATAATGACCCCCGAAACCCGCCTTCAATAGGTCCCGGAGTGGCGACTAGCACCAAGGGTATAGAAAATTCTCGCAAATGGAAGGCATTACCCTTTTTTTATTATTTAGGATCGGGAAAAAGGACAAGTCGACCTCCCAAAAAGGAAAAGAAACAAGTTTATATAAATGAACCCAAATAAAGCCCCCCATGCATGTTTAAACAGTTTACAACAAGGTACAAGTACAAAAGAAAAAGAAAGCTCTCAAGTACAATACCAAAAGAAAACAAAGATACGACAACAGCGACAACTCCAACTGTCCGACTAATAGGGTCCCGCGCAGCCCTGGTAGTCCTCCTGGAAACCTGAAAGTAAACGTAGGGTGAGCATACAAGTACACTCAGTAGGGAAAACCAAGACTCTCGTGCACAAGTGGGGAACGTACTAAAGTCCCGTGAGAAAAGAGTGAACCAAACAACTAACAAGGCAAACTATCCATCCCAGGCCTCACCAAGGCTCACTCCCCAAATAACGCAAGTCAAGTAATATATATAATAAGAGCACATCGATGTTTGGGTACCCCGCACCACTTCCCCACTGGTTATTGAGACATCCTACGCATCAGACCAATCCCGCCATTCTCACCGCAGTCCCACTGCCAAACCCGCCCGCACACACCTGGGCCACAACTGTCACATGTAACCATGCCTGCAAACACCTAGGCCAGAACAACCACCGCTACGCCCGAAGACACCTGGGCTAAAGGATCCACTGCCACGCTCGAAAACACCTGGGCCTCATCCCGAAGACACTTGGGAAACCACCTTCCGCACACACCTGGCCAACCACCACAACACCCTGCCCTATGGTTCTTGGGCTAATAATGGACTTTAGGCCATCACAGCCTGCCCGAAGGTACTTGGGCTATCCGGGAAAGGGAGCAGAAAAGGAGCTAATAACCAGCCACTAAGTATAGTGTTGGGAAAAACACCCTTCCCCCAAAAATGGGGGTGTTCGGCACTAAGTGCTCAACTTGGGTGGGGCGCGAATAAGAAACACAAAGCTACAAGTATAGATATAGGTAACAAACACTCACCCAAAACTTAGGTTTTCCTAGCCAACCTACAGAACACGCCACCACTGCGTCCGAGTCACAATTCACGACCCTTGCCCACAAAACCATTTGTCCCATTCTTGTTTCACGTTCAGTCAAAAATGTTCAATTAATTTTAAGCACCACTGGGCAACTACCATAAGCATAACCAAGGAAAACGTCAAAGCATAGATCAACCAAAACACTCACACCCGGTTCTGCCAACAGAGGATCTCTCCCCAATTTGTGATAAAAACTCACAACCACTGAAACCATGCCAACAGGAGATCCCATCCCCCAAATTCACACAGCCGCCGAGAGTATAAAAAGAACAGGGGATCCCATCCCCTCCCACATTTCCAGCAAACAGCCCGAAGGGAAAACAACCACTAACCACTACCAACACAAGTCAGGGATTTTCAGATTTAAACGATTTAACACACTCCATGACTTCAAATTCCGTGTGTTCTAACCGGGAGTTATCACAGAAGGGCCGATCCTGGTGCTTTCAATTATTCAGCCGGATATACGTGGTTAACCAATTTCACAGCAGGAGTTCACAATTTCGGCAACCCATTTAAAACATCACGAGGGGATTCAAGTGCACACACACGACCACCAAAGGCCTCAATTTTCAGAAAACATAAACCAGTACAACAAAAGGGATGATCAAAAGATAAAGCATAACAACGATCACAACCCCTTCCCCTTCTTTCTTTAGAACTTCGTTTATTATCTTCATTAGGGTTTGGTTCAACCAATTCCATAGGAACAAAAGTACGCCCACCCCGCATGATACACAAAAGTGAGAGATGAGAGAAATTCCCTACTTGTTGATAGATGATCGATGTTTAGGCCTGGGGCGCGGAACTTTACGGATAACGACGCGGCGGTCCCGATGCACCAGAAGAGCCACGATCGAAGAAGGGGGGAAGCCACGGCCTAACCCTTAATTATAAGAGCTGGGGACGGTTGAGATGAAACACAAAACCACGGAAGACGAGGGAGTCATGGGTTGACCACGTGGCTTGACTCATCATTAATGGCACTGGGTGGTTTTAACCGACCCATGAATTAATGAAGCATTTAATTAAAACCTTTGTGAGCGTTTCGGATTCCCAAGATATTTTTAACAAGGCAGAATAGGGTTTAAAACCCTATTTGCGAAAAAGGAATGTTACTGGAACAACATGGAAAGGCTGGGCGACGTCGGCCGGTCTCACCGATCCCTCTCACCGATCGGTCTCACCGATCCCTCTCACCGATCGGTCTCACCGATCGGTCTCACCGGTCGGTCTCACCGATCGGTCTCACCGGTCGGTCTCACCGATCGGTCTCACCGATCGGTCTCACCGGTCGGTCTCACCGGTCGGTCTCACCGATCGGTCTCACCGGTCAGTCTCACCGATCGGTGTCACTAATCGGTCTCACCGATCGGTACCCCGTAAGGAAACCGGATTTTTGGCAAAGGAAGGGACCAAGGGGGGTCTGGGTCATCACAGTCTCTTTTTCATTCCATTAGGATATTCCCGATGTTTATATTTATATCCCTAAAGTTCATATGTAAACTATTTGACTTTTTTTCATATTGGGCCTCTTTATCACTATTTACATTGATGTTTGTCATTAGGTTATGGGATTAATTAATTGTAAATTGATGAAATTTAAATAATACTTTCAAAAGGATTTAAATAATGTTATATGTTTTAATGTATTTCCTACCATTTCTTCCTGAACACTAAACATTAAAGATCCTTTGTTTGAAATGTAATGAAAACATATATATTAAGAAAGAAAAATTACATAGTTGGTATCAAAAGATTTTTTAATTATTAATGAAAATTAGAATATGAAAACATTAAAAATGGACCTATATAAAATTAATAATATAAGAAAAATTATGGTATTTTGGTAAAATATTATGTAAGTGGTTTCTGAAAAAATAAACTGATCTCTAGATATGAATAGGTGGATGTGGTTCCGGAACACATGTATGTAGCTATAAAAAATGTTTTGATCTAGAATCGAATGGGAACATTTTCATGGAAATGGTCCTTGCTACACTCCCAGTTATACAGTCTTGGGTGATATATATGTTTTATTTCATGCTTTTTATGAATCATTATGAATGATTAATATAGAAATGTAATTATTGTTAAGTAATAATATGTTTAATCAAGATTGATTCAGATATAAATATCTTTTATTGTTAAAAGATTCATAAATGAAATATGCTTATCACTAAGGATTTATTAATTTAGAAAATGTTGTCAAATAGGACGAAACACGTGAATAGTGACTACAATTGACCATCCACTGACTGCCCTCTGATGGAACCCGAAATAGAAACTATAATGAGAATGATGAACCAACTTAATCTAGTTATGTGAAATAACATGAATCATGGTGAGATACCTATTTACCCATGAAGGGAAAAAATTTCGGTTTTGTCTTTTATAAAATAATGACGACCATAATTTAGTTGATCTACCAAACCATTGACTGTGTAACAATGGATTAGCTATATCAAAAAGGTCTTTTCTATGCACCACTATTCAGAACAATAGAAGGCCACCCTGGGTGTTTACATCTTAGAGGGAAAAGCTGATTAGTGGTGAGAACTGATAAAAACCCTGAGGCCCAGAGTGGAGGTTGAAGCATTGGAGTGGGAAGAGGTAAGAGGGATCTTTTTCAAAAAGTATTACCATCATTCGATGAGAAAAAAAAGGTGAAGGAGTTTCTTGAGCTAAATCAGATGAATAATGAATAAGATGGATTCTACAAGAATAATTTTAAAAGACTTTCCCATTACACATAAACCTTTTAATGGATCATAATGGGAAGGTTGATGAATTATTGGATGGACTAATACGTCATCTATTGAAGAATCTACCCAACTGAGACTGTAATATCTATGAAGAGATCATACGGAGTGATATGAAAGTTGAACTAGAGTTCAGTGAGACGCATTGGTCTCATAAATCACGTGACAAGAATAGATTAATGGATCCTAGTGTAGGGTGGATCATTGATCAGATAAGGGACGGAACGAAAGCGAAACATCCCACATGTAATAAATGTGGGATGAAGTATTCAGGGAAATGCCTGATTAGGAGTGAGAAGTGATTATATTGAGGAACTGATGGCCATATCATGCATAAATGTCACAGTGATGTTAATCTGGATCTTTACAACACTAACGAAAAAGGGATGTTGGTGTAGTTCCTACATGAAGTTCAATCCTATATGTTTGGATAGTTTGGGAACTTTTCCTATCACTGTCCAAATCTGAGGGAAGAAGAGGGGAATCAATAAGAGTCTTAGCAAAGTCCATGGGTGGAGGGTCATGATTTTTCAGTCAAGACAACTGATGTTGAAGCTAGAAATGATATTTTGATAGGTTATATTTTTGATCTTTTAATGAAATAATTTTCGTTGATTGATTCTGGTTCAATGCATTCCAGTATTTCTTCCATGTTTTCATGTAATTTAGAAGTACCCATAAAATTTCTTAAAGTAGAATTATTAGTCAAGACACATTGTTGGATTATGAAATCATCAATTTGATTTTGAGACTCTAGTATTTATTTTAGTGATCCCAATTGTATCCCAAATCAAGTAGTAATTCTCATTTTTGAAATTGATATTATATTATGGATGGAATGACTCTCAATATATAATGTTAATATCAGACACAAAAGTAAGGAAATCTATGTAGTCATGAAAGGTAAACCTATAGTTATCTTCCATGGAGATATTTTTCAACCTAATATTTTTATATAAGAAAATGTTATATCATTCTATATGGAGATGATCCGTGAAGAAAAAGAATAAAATGTATGTAAACTGATATAAAGTATCCTTATCATCTAGGAATATATTGATATATTTTAGGAGGAATTACCCAAAACACCCCTGGAAGGAGTAGTAGAGTTCTCTATTAAACATGTACCTCAATCTCATCCAATATCATAGACACTGTATAGGATGGAAAATGTAGAGTAAGGGTAATTAATGAAAAAACGTCAAGATATTTTGGAGAAGAGTTTTATCGAACCGAGTTTCTCTCCATGGGGAGCACATCTTCTCATTATAAATAGGAAGGATGAATAAATGGGACTTCGAATTGATTATGTAGAATTGAATGGGATCACGATGATGAAAAATACATATTCCAAGAATTGATGAATTATTTGTCAAATTTCATGGTGATCAATTATTCTCTATGATTGATCATCGAGCTAGTTGTCATCATTTGATAGTAAAGAAAGAATATATTCCAAAAACATCATTTTGATCAATATATGGGCAGTAAGAGTTTATTGTTATGCCCTTTTTCAGGACTAATAATCCTTATATTTTTATATATTTTATGAATATACATTTTAATAACTACGTTGATATAATTTTATTAGTTTTTATTGATGATATATAGATATATTCTAAAGGTCATGTGGTGCATGAAGATCATCTCTAGGTTATTTTGAAAACTCTATGAGAGGAGAGTTTTTATGAATGATTTGAAATTGAGAATTTTTGTAACATCAATTTTATATCTTGATACACATTGTAACCAATGAATGATTACTAGTTGAACTTGAAAAAAAATTGTTATTAATGAGTGGACTCGTTCTACAACAATAAATGGGATTTTATAGTTTATTTTCAATAGCGAGATATTATAACAGGTTTGTGAAAAACTTTTCACAACATTCAAATCCATTAAAAATGTTAACTCAAAAAGGGGTCAAGTTCATCCTGAAAAATGTGTGTGAGGAATTTTTCCATGAGATGATGAACATATTGGTTGTTTCACCCATGTTATATCTAACCTCAAGTAGATAAGAATTCATTATTTTTAGTGATGCATCTCGTAAAGGGTTTGGGTGCCTATTAATGAAAATTTTCAAATGTGATTTCTTATGTGTCTCAACAGTTTGAGAATCCAGAGATGAACAATCCAATGTGTATTAATGAGTTAGATGTTGTTATTTATTCTTGAAATATATGGAAGCAGTTACTTTAGGTGGAGAAATATGATATATACACTAACCATCAATGTTTGAAGTATATTTTAACACAATATTTATTGAACATGAGATAGATTAGATGGTTGGTACTTCATATAAACTATGATTGTTTAATTCATTATCATCCTTAACGAGGAAACACAATTATTGATGTATTAAGTATGAATGATCCAGTTGTTCTTTCCCTCATTCGGATTGAGTAAGATCACTTGATCAATGTCCTAGTAAAACTGGAAATGGGATTCTCAATGGAAGGGAAATCATCCACCATATCCCAAATTATTTCTCAAAAATGATTACTTGAGAAGATCAAAAAATATAAAAAACACGATCCTTTGTTATTGCTGAAGTTTATGGATGTGAATATTGGAAATTATACTGAGTTCAATAATGATCAAGAAGGGGTACTAATATTCAGTACAAGACTAGGTGATCAATCAATTCTAGAAATAATGAAGGAGTTGATGGATGATGCTCATAGATATGTATTCTATATACATCCTTTAATCATGAAAATGTATATGGTCCTTCAGATCTATATTAGTAGGATAACATGAAAAGGGAGATTACTAACAACATAATAAGGTGCCTGGTATGTCAACATGTGAAGGTAGATCGACAACTTTTTAAATGGGTATTATTAACACTACCCATATGAGGTAGGAAGTGGGAAAATTTAACTCTGTACATAGTCACTATCCACCTGATAACTTCCGAATGAATCAATGTGATATGGGTTATAGTGTACCTTCTCACCACGAAATCCTATATTATGTCTATTCGGGATGATTTTTCTCTAGAATAACATGCCAGGACTTATGTGAAGGATGTGGTAAGGATACATGGAGTTCCACATTATCTCATATATGATCCTGATCCATGGTTCACATCATAATTATGGAGAATTCATCAACATGCTTTGAGTACCAAATTGAATTACAGTACATAATAACACCTTCAAAATGATGTCTAATAGGAAAGTACTATTCAAACGCTTAAGGACTTTTTGGGAACAATGTAAATGAAATTTAATGGTGGATGGGATCAAAATATCCCATTAGTATAGTTCTCTTACAACAACACCTTCCACTGAAGTATTGAAATGGAACCTTATAAATCTTAATATGAGAAGAGAGGTCAAGATCATACTTTTTCGGATGAAGATAGAGATATAAATATTCTTGAGACTAATATTATGCAAGATATGATAGAAAAGGTTTATGCCATCCAACAACACATTAAAGCTGATCAGGGTGAGAATAAGAGTTATTCTGGAAACCATTGAAGGGACTTGGAGGTTGATGTTGGTGAAAATTAATTTCTTCAAATATCACCATAGATGAGTGTCATGAGGTTTGGGAAGAAAGGGAATATCAACCCTATGTATATTGGCCCCTATGAAATCCTTGATCACCTAGGAGCAGTGGACTTACAGTATGAACTTCAACCAAACCTATAACATGTTCATGATGTCTTCCATGTATACTTCTTGGGAAAGTACGTAACAAACCCTTAACGTATTCTAAATTCAGAGGTGGTAAAACTTTAGAATGACCTCCCTTATGTGGAGAAGCAGGTAGATATATTGGATTGTAGAGACAAGGATATACGCATTAAGAATACAATGATTATTAAATAGTTTAGAAGGAACCAAAAATATGAATAATCCAAGTGGGAAATAGAGGATTCTATGATGCATACATACCCAAAAAAATTATTTCTTAAAGTTATGAGTTGAAATTTTGGGGACAAAATTTCTTATGTGGGGGTAATGTAATGATCCGAACCTTTGAATAATATTTTGTTTCATGAAAATGTGTGTTATATAATTATGAAAAAGAAAACAATTTTCTTTTTATTAAAGAAGTGATTACGATTAAAATGGGAACTTTCTATTTTGACATTCATATGACCACATGGTAATATGTCTTCAGGAAATAGTAATAACTTTTAACATTAAAACTACTATTAAAAATATATATAAATGTGGAAAACAAATGCAGAAAGAATTGTCAATGGCCTTATCCAGTAGAGGCAGGATGTATGAAGCCCATCTTTCAGAGCATGGAAAGGAGGTAGCATCATTAGGATTCACTGTACAACAATCCCAAGATGAATTTCAACCCAATAGTCTTGAATGTAATCTCTTATAGGAGAAGTTCATGTTGATTGAAATAGAACTCATGAAATGTTGTCTTATCCACCCCAAGATTCTATCCCCATTTCACACCTTACTCTTAGATCATATATGGGCATCATAAGTATTTATGTAATAATGCCTTAGTTACATTGTGTAATCTCCTAGTATAAATAAAATTTTAATTTCATTATTCCAGTTCAAGAAATAGATTTTGTAAATAATGTATACTTTTAAATTATAAAAAATTGATAAATTGATTTTAAGAAGTAAAAATTTGTAATTTTTAGATATTTTTCATACATAGATATTTATTTTGGTAAAATTAACATCACTTTTAAATTTCAAATGCCCAAATAAACCTAGGATGTATTTTTTGATCATTTCTGTGAATATTCAATTTGAAGAATAGTATTTTATGATTAATCTTTTTATGAATAGTATTTTATTAATGGTATTTTATATAAATATTAAAAAATTAATTTCATATGAAATGACGTTTTCTGTGAATTTATATTTCAATAAGCTAATATACATGGTTGTAATTTGGGTGAAAATGTAGTTCAATAAGATAAAAATATTTTCTTGGGGATTATTTACATTACCTTTTGGAATATTAAATGTTTCCTTATGAGTAGAAATTTTTTCAATGGAATAGTAACATCACATAAGTAGGTATAAATTTGATTTAGTCATCTTAAGTGGTAATGTGATACAAGGATTTCATAATATAAGTAAATAAATGTTTTAGCAATTATTAGTAAAGTGTTAATATTTTATATATTAAATTTAATTTTAAATGAAATTATTTATTATTAAATAGAGTTCACTTAGGGATTCTACATGTCGAAATATGGGTTGGGTGAATGTTTTGGATTTTTTTGAATTTGATAAATTTTTTGTGAATATTAAAAACATAGTTTTGAGTTTTTGGTATGTTTAATGACATAAATAATCATCAAATAATGATTTAATAATTATGGTAAAATACTGAATAATAAAATATGTACTGACATTTCACATGTGGCCAATACCATGGAAAATACCATGGGCTAGCCCATGGTTTTTCAAAAACCAATAATGAGGTGTCCATTGGAAATTAATAAAATATTCCCTCACTTTTGCAATTAATACCAACCGATGCATTCATCAACTTAATAAAAAATTCTGCTTGAACTTTTATAAGGACTTTTACCTCCCAATTAGTCCTACCAAGGTTCCCTTAAGCCCCCATGGTCCCAGACTACATGTTTTTTATGTTATTCTTCATTGTTAGGGAACCTTTCCCCATCCTCTTTTATTTAAGATTTCAGATATGTTATGTCTTTTACATTTCAATTTATTATGATTGCGTATGTTCTTATATAAAATTATTTTTTAGAATTTTATTTCCAGGTTAATAGATACCATTTTATCTCTCATCAACTCATTTTATAAATTTTAATGTGGCGTCTTTTGGCTGTCGAATTTTTGTAACGCAATTCTAAAACATATATTTTTCTTTCAAGATCTATTTTATGTGTTATGTAATTAAAGTTTCTATAAAATGTTCTTATTTCCATTTTATTTTCACTATAAATTAATATTAATAATTTATGGATTGTATAACCTTTTTCTTTCTCTTTATAATTTTTTCTTTAACGAAGTTTCATAGTAATTATGCTCCAGAATATTCCTCTCAAAATATCTCTCTCTTTTCATTGGAAATTCTCATTTATTTTTTATGTGAATACCCAAAACTATTTGGTTTCTAAGGTTATTCATTTATACATAAAAATGATATATTGAATTCTAGAATTGATATACACAAAATCCTCATTCCATTTTCATGTGTAATGAATGCCCTAATGATCTTATTTTGATGCATTTTTTAAAATGCCACGAGTTTGATATAAAACCCATTTCTTATATACACTTTGGGTTGTTTATGATATTTTTGATGATTATTTATGTGTAACACATTAAGAAAATAAATATTATGTGTACGCGATTATTTCACTCAAATTTATTATGTAATGAAATTAATATGTAGAGATGGCATGTTTAATGACACCGTGGTGAATAACCAAGGTAATTTTTATGACACCTTGGCGACGAACATTGTAGATATTCTTATGAATTTATATATTTAAAATTTTAGACACATTTTCTAGTTATTAATAAACTTATTAATAATATTATACCATCCTTATCGTTCCTTTATTATATACCCCATTTTCTTATTGATATAGCTGAAGTTCACATGTAAACTGTTTAACTTGCATTCCTTATTGGGCCTCCTTCTCACCCTTTACATTGATGTATTTCCCCATGTTATGATATGTAGTAAATGTACATACGATTAAAATTTCAATAATCCTTTCAGGTGTATTAAATTAAACTTAAATGATATCATGTATAATATACCATTTTTCAAAGACACTAAGCATTAAAGATCCACGGTTTGTAATGTAATGAAAAGTTTTGAATTACGAATGCAAGATTCCATATATAACATTATATCACATGTAATAACCAGTGTATTATGTTAATATGAACATGAAGTACATCAAGCACATCCCTCCACCAACCACGCAACACCCCACTAGAACCGATCACATCACTTCTCAATAATGACTACAAGAATATCACATCTCATCACTAGAAATTGTGAAATATATTCCACACACCCTATTAATTTTATCATTTCATAGAAGTGGGAGTGGTGGATTGAGAATGGTCCTTTAAAAATCCTAATCATTGTGACGTTTAAAATAACCACTATTTTTTTATAATCACTATGTTGTAGAAATGTTCGGGGAATGTATACAAAATCTAATCAATATAAAATGTATGTATATATAGTGTTACATCATGCAATACCAAAAACAATTGTTCATAACTAATGAATAATACATTTCACATTAACATACACATAAAATATCAAAACAAAATGAACATCCCCAGATATGGAAAATACAATACACAATTCCCATTCCGCTTTTAATTTCACATTATTCTGACCTCCATATTTAACATATAATGTTAATTCTATATAGGAAACCACATTTATTCATGAATTCAATGTTTTTTTTATTGTATTCCATTTACATGGAAGTATTTTTCATATTTATATCCTCTTTTCACATATAGGAAAAATATTCATTTAAACTCCAAAACCCTTGGTAAATTAATGCGATATTAAATACCATTTTAAACCATTATCATGTATGAAACCACATTATGAATCAGGAATATTGTGTATCTCATTAATTAATTGAAATAGACATACAAATATCTATATAAAAATATAAAAAACATAAATTTCAAAGACCTAATGCATAATAAAAAAACAATCTTAAAATCCCCACAACATACACATAAAAATTATCCATTGTTCAAGCATCGCATTAAGAAAACCAAGACACTGCACACATTTGGATCTAAAATCACATTCCAGACCACCCACATTTCAATTTTCTATCAGTAATTGGGTATTTAAATCAATTATTTTTATTTATTTATGTGTGTTATCACATAATCCATAAGATCATGGGGAATCCAATTCATTAAACAATTAAATTTGATAGGAGAATTACATTTTATGAGCTATGAATAACATCAGAAAAATTAATTCCACAATTCACAAAATAAAATACCATTAATGGAACCCCAAGAAGAAAATTTATTTGTGAGCACTTAGCCTAAAAATTTCACTAAATTAAATTGACAAAAATAATGTAGTATGATTATACATTAAATTCATTTACCCATTAAAATTTAATTTTTACCAGTTCATTTATCAATTATTAGCTACATGAGACCATATCCTCAATAGGTAATAATAAGGAGAACTTGTCTCATGGAACACAATTCGAGAAATGATAAAAACCCTACTCAGATGTATGAATCATTAAACCAAATTGATGCACTACAAATAGTGGGTGTTCACAAAATAGGAAACCATTAATAAGGAACTTGTTCTAAATACAGTAATAAGTTCAACAAACTAATGAATAGAAGGACTGGGAACCTCCCATTTCTTTAGAATGTAATTCTAATATAATTGGATGGATGGAAATCAATTTTAATGGACAAATGCGAAATTAACCTGATTTGATATAGTTTTAATTTACCACTGAAATTGGATCATATCAACTCTATTAAAATTAGAATGTTATAGTTATTAATTGGACTATTGAAATATCAGGAAAATAATTTAGATTTATATTCCATTAAATTGTATTTAAAGTCAATTAATTAACTTTTTAAAATGATTTATTTATTTAATAAAGTCATCAAAATGAGAAAATAAGTAATTTTTTTGGAAAATAGGATTCACAATTGATCTACAACCAACTATCTACCATTAGGATCTACTATTGGGATAATATACTACTACGATTTACAAAATATATTATATACCCTTATGATATTCCATTTAAATGATCTACTATTTGGATTTACCATAGGAACGATCCACCATCGAGATTTAACATTGGAATGATCTATATTGGGATCTACCATTATGATGAACTACCATTGTGATATACCATTAGGATATACAATATTGATGTTCAAAAAATATGATCATCCACTAGGATATACCATATGTATATTTACGTAATAGGATCTACCATTGATATGATATGTTAATATTGTCTACCAATGGGAGGTACAACCCATATGATCTACCATTAGCATAATATACCATTGTGATATACTATTGGGATGATCAATCATTGAGATGATCTACCACTGAGATGATATACCATTGAGATCAAATATTGTAAGGATATACTATTAGTGTCTTCTATTGTGATGATCTATCATTGGAATATACTATTGTGATCTACCTTCATCCTCTACAACACCAATTTTTTTATTACAAAAAAACTAAAAACCCATACCTTCCTCGAACAAACACATGTTGAAATTATATAAAAACCACAATAATTGGACTTACGACAATGTAACATGTCATAAGGTCCAATTAGTCAATGTTTTAATATATTCAATAGAATGTGTCATGATTTAGACACCCTTATAATGACTTTCCATGATTAATCACTTTAATTAATTTTGCACGATGGTCATCTAAACAATTTTGGCTTTCATACAGTATTAATGATTCAATGAAGAATCATATCTGGTAATATTTAAGAAGAAATATTGATGTATATATTTTAGATTTGTTTTATAAATTATATTATATCATGATATGTCATTATGCATTCTAATTCATATTACCAATGATTAGTTTTGACTTAATAGTGAAATACCGTTATGGAATAATGATAACATCTCAGGACTATAATTTCTCTATAATTGATGTTTTAGGGAATTTACATCAGGTATATCATTTTATTATCCTTGGGATTTGACTTGATGTTATTTTAGGAGAGTAATGAATTTATATACATAAATATGGCATTAATTTCCATGGAAGGTATGATACCATTAATATTCCAAACCAATATTATGATCATTTATCAGCATGTGGATAGATATGAATTAGAAAATGGATATCACATCCATTTTTTGTGTCCTAATTCATTTTTAATATTGATTTTTAAATTAGTTATTCATGAATAAACTCAACATAGATTATATTCCTATTGTGTGGTTGTATTTAAGGGATTTTATGTTGATTTTGTTTGTCTTCCCATTAATAGTCAATTTAATTTTTCTATAGAACTCATAAATGGTTTTACAGCTATATCAAATACTACCTATATAAAGGACCCAATTGAGTTTTATGAATTAAATGAGTAATTATTGGAGAATATTGAAAACGAATTTATTTGGCCTAACAAGTCACATTTTTGTTCAAATGTTATTCTAGTACTGAAAAAAGATGGATCGATACAATGTTAATTTTTTTCAAGATATAAAAAATATTATAGTAAATATCAACTATCCTCTACCACTTATTTATGACTTGTTTGATCAGCTAAATAGAGGTCAATACTTATCCATTTTTTAACATTATATTGATATCATAAATTTGGTGTCAGTAAGGAGGACTTACCCAATATAACAATTCATTAAATGTTTTGACAATATACATATATTATTTTTATTGTTGGTCTTACTATTTTATCTATGATATTTATGATTTTACAAAATATTATCACATGAGAATAACGTGATCAATTTTTAGTACTTATAATTTGAATGAATATATTTTTATAAATCTATTGATGATCCCAAGAAATGATAAATTGAATGTAAACATTATAATTAGGGAATTAGGGCTTCATATTGTTTCAATTTTGGGTTATATAATCTAATGTGAGGGTATGTTGATGCTTCCATCAATCATAACAACTATTGAAAATTATCCCAGACCAACCATGATGAAAATGTTATATATTTTTCTAATTTTTTTGTATATTATATAAAAATATTTGTAAATATTTTCATGGGTGTCCAGTCCACATAACAAGTTAATTTAGAAGGATATCATGTTTTTTTGACAGATGAGTGTAATTAATGATTCAAGGAACTAATGAGAAAGTTAGTCAGAACAACTATTATAAACATAAAAATTTATAGGTGAATAGTTTGTAATTTATAGTGACACATCATAAAAGGTATTATGATGTGCTATCTTTAATAATGATATGGTGGAAACCTAGACCTCATGCCACATAAAATTCGATGACAAAAGAATTCTGAGAAATTATTTTGTGTTAGCTATGCGATTATAAAATTAATGATATAGAG
Organism: Viscum album; assembly: GCA_963277665.1. Classification (NCBI taxonomy): domain Eukaryota; kingdom Viridiplantae; phylum Streptophyta; class Magnoliopsida; order Santalales; family Viscaceae; genus Viscum; species Viscum album. The sequence goes on from OY728130.1 coordinate 810,412,863, forward strand.
TCATTTTTTATATTAATGGTGGTGGAAAATATATTATTATCATGATATTTTATATATATATTCACATATATGTTTTTTAATATTCTACATAAAAGATGAATGATTCTAATTAAATATTATTATTTCTCAAGATAGTATAACCCTAGGAAAGAATAGATAGTGATGAATTATTTATGTTGAAATGATTATACTATCTTATAATTTATGAGAATAAAATGAATCCAATATGTTTGGATTTTATAAAGATAGATATGGAAATTATTTATAAAGTGGGAAAATACAATCATTCTCTAATAAGTGTTCGACCATTAGTCCAAATAAATATTAAAGAGGCACAAAAGAAAAAATTTGAGCCACTAAAACGAATGAAATGTTCTAGAGTTTCTAATTTATTATGATGGAAGGATAATATTCATAAACAATTTAAATATCCCATCCATGATATCTTTTAAAGAATAATTGTTAGAGGAAGATCATTATACTCTATTCTCTATTCATCATGGAGTTATATATATATATACTTGGATGAGTATTTATGGTTGGATTGAACAGATATTTATATTGAAGAGTATATATCATGGTTCATGGAATGTCAAAAAGTTAAGATTTATAAAAAAATTATAATGGGATGTTATAACCAATACATATACTAGAATGGAACTAGGAAAACCAAAGCATTTATTTTATCATCAGACCCCCAAGACATCCAAAAGGAACAGTACTATATTGGTAGTAATATATCATTGTAAATTTTAAAATGATTTATGAATATCATAGAATATTTCCCTGTAGATAAATTTTTAGGGATATAAATTATGGAAGCGGTAATGGTCCATTGATTACAAACATCTGTTGTATCAAATAGGGATCTAACCTTCACCATCAAATTCAAGTGAGGTCTTTTTTAAGAACATGATAATGAGTTGAGTGTAATTATGATCCATCACCCTCAGAATATTGGTCATTCTAATATAATAATTCCAAATCTAGATCATATGTTGAGATATTTTTATAATTTTTAAAGGTGGTTGGGATCACCAGAATTATATAGTAGATATTTTATACAACAATAGATTCCACAAAATCATTTAGATGGATCCTTATGAATCCCTCTATGGAAAAACAAATAAAACTAAAATATGTTTGATTCATGTAAAATATGTAATGAAATAGTGACTATATCAAACTAAATAAATTGTATAAAATGTTATATCCATTCACTATTATATTAAGGATGCACAAAGATGATGGAAAAGTAATATTGTTAAGCATTGATGAGATATGGAGTTTGATGTTTGTGAGATGGTTATTCTATGAATTTTTACAGTAAAAATGATTTTGATATTTCTAAATAACGGAACATCAAGACCATTGTATATTGGGCCCATTTAGATTCATTACTATATAGAGAAGTTGTTTTATAACATTGTGCTTCCACATACATTCTCATATGTCCTAATGTTATCCATGTATCTATTCCATGGAAGGTAATATTTGATCACTCACATGTACTAAACTCATAATTTATACTAATGGATAATTATCATCATTATAAATAGAATAATATAGATATTTTTGATCATAGAGAGGTGGTGATTTGAAAAACGAGTACATTCACAAAGACAATGTTTTATGGAGAAACCCACATCTCAAAGAAGCTATGTGGGGACATGATGATCTGATGAGGCATAAGTAACCTCTGTTCTTTATATAAATGTTATGAAATATATATGGAAAATTAAATTTTTAATGGCAAAGTATATAACTCCTTGATATTTTAGGAATTATTTTGAAATAACTATAATTTTCATTGATTTCACGAGTTGTTCCAAAATGCATGTTTTATTGAACCGTGATATACTATTACTATTATCATTTAAACGTGGCCATAATAACATGTTCCTTAAAATTGGAAGTATGAATATGAATAATTTTTCAGACAATTAATTAAATTAAATTTTTATCATTATATCATATTGAAAAATTATTATTTTTTGACTAATGTCTATATATGCACAAAAATTAATTTCTATCAGAAAAGGTTTTATGGATTTTTTTTAAAATAATAAAACTAATATTTTATTACATTAGAAAATATAATTTTAAAAACTAACATCAAAATTAAAATCAATTTATTTATATTATCATAGGTTTATTTTTTTAGAATTTTATTAAATTGTTTAGTTTTTAAATGAGTTGTGAAAAATATTGGTTTTTATTAAATAAGAAAAAAATATTTTAAATATTTTGGAATTATTTATTTATTTATTTAATTGTTTAGAAGTAACTATATCAATTAAATTATAATTAATCCAATTTATTTAGTTATAATAAATCAAATTTTAATTTTAATACATAATCTTTTTATTCTAAAAGAATCCTTTTTTTTAGAAAACTACTTTTCCATCATTTTGGAGGGTTTATTTATTATTGAGAACATCCAAAATTTTAATCCCAAAACTAAGATTTTTTAATTTAAAATTATTTCTATATTTTTTTATTGTAATGTATTTTTGGAAAAATTATGAAATTTATCTTTGAGATAATCAACCATATTTTCAAAATAGATACCGCTTGTTATAATGATATACAATGCATTATTTAATTCTATCATTAAATATGCCTCCAAGGACCTACCACAATATATATCTACCAAAATTTTATCTCTCATTCATTTATTTTTTACATTCAATGCACTATTTTATTATTAGTATGTGTAACTATGACAGAGAAGATACTATTAATAATATTAATTTTTATATGGATCAATGAATGGTGGGTAGATTATTCTCGAATATATCCACCACATGAAAAGATATACTACTATAATAGATCTTACACAAAAACAGATCTACTGACAATGATGTTCTCCCTCATGTGATATAAAATAGTTCCACTTTATGAATATCAAAATTTATTCTATAATAAATTAATTGGTGAATAATATGGATTCATATCAATATGGACATTATAATGATTATTCATAAACTATCCCATTGAAGAATTTTTGAATCATGTAGCATTTTCTATAAGTAATGATCAATATGCATATCCTGCTTATTATAATATTATTCCTCAATAGATATTTGGACCTAGAGAACTATAAATACCATGTATCACTATAAATCAAGAATTAGTAATGAAACAATGATACAATAAAACATTCATGAACAAAATATCTTATAATTTACCTTAGAGGCATTAGAGTCTCATGTTTGTAGAAGATCACTGGAATTTATTAACAAAAAGATAAAGGGTTTTTAGGCTTTTCTATCCCCATATATTTCTATACATTATGAGGAACAAGTTTGAATTGAATTCAAATATAATATCACAGAATCTAGATAAATAAATGATGTTATCACTTAGTAACAATATATTTCTTCATCTCTACAAACATTATCTATTATTTTATAACGTACATTTTGTTTTTGTGTTTTTTAATCTGTCTATATATACAAACATTATCGTAAACAAAATTGGGTATTTTATTACAAAATATCTATTTTATTCATTTTTATTCATGTGAATAATTTTGGAAGAGTTCATGAGTGTCCTATTTTTGATCTATCTCATTATTAACAATAGAAGGGGTTTATGTCTCAACAACAGAGTGATATGTTTTCCGTAGAAACTTATATAGGGTGTGGAATAATTACTTTTTTAATAAATACTTGTTATAATTTGATTTAAAAGTTGTGGAGATTAGGTCTTGGGATTATAAAATACCCATATATAAATTTCCTCCATGTTATATATATTATATTTTTATTTCATATCCCAATTATTTTGTCACATATTTTTTATGAAAATATTTTTTTCTCGGATAGTCAATATTAATTGTTTTACTATATATAGTTTTTTATTAAATAAATTACTTTCAAATGATAAGTTATATCAAATGTTATTTTAATTTAGAATTCATCTCACTTTTTAGAATATTTTTTTAGAAATAAAATTATATACTTTTATTGTTATTAATAACTAGATTATTTTATTTAATCGAGAAATCTAGTTAATTTTTTAACATAAATTTGATTTTAATATCAATTCACCTACCCCATTGATTTTTCCACGAGGTATAACATTTATATTGGATATATTTTAAATAACATTTTAACTATGAAATAGTTTTACTTAATGATTTTAAATTACAATTATTTATAAATATAAATATCTATAGATAAAAATAGACAAGATGGAAGTTCGACCTATCGACCTCCTTATTTTAATGAAAATAACTAATTAATATGAAATAATAAAAATAATATCCATTTAGGGATTATGGGGATTTATAATTTGACTATTATCTAGGATAAATAATTATTTCCTAATGTTCATATTACATATTTGAGTTGTGCCAATAAGGATATCTACTATTTTAATTTTAAGGTTATGAATGTTTTATATTGTTTCTCGTGAGATGATGAATTAAATAAAATATCTTATTTCACTATTAAATTCAAAATTTCGGATACATAGGTTCTTTATTATGATGAAAATAGTAATATTATAGAAATTCACCGAAATTATTTCACTACTATACAAGATACATTTAATATGAAACCAGATGAAACCATTTTTATTTGAATATGAGGTCATATTAAATTGTAAAAACAATTTATTCTATTAGAATGTCCATTGATAGTAATTTTCGTTTAATGCTACTTCCCAAATTATTAATAGACATATAGATTGGAATATATATTTCCATTAGGTAATCCTATCACTTATGTATGTTACTAATTAAATATTTCATTTAAAATCTTATGTTGTTTTAGGAGGGACTCAATAGGAAAATATATAAATATAAATGTACAATGAAAATGTAATTACCATCATTTATTTTTCTTCAAATCAAAATAAAATGATCAAAAATTAAAGTTATTTTGTTGTTAAATTATAATTAAATAGAGATGAAGGGGTGGAATATTATGCCAGAGGATTTAATATGTTTTAAAGAAATAATTATATTTTCATGAAATAATATTACTAAATAACTATGATAACAAAAGGAAATTAGATTATATATTGTAAAATGGTTGATTCATCCATTGATGTAATCCTCTATGAATATAAATTAAATGGAAATATAAAATAATACTATCCCCAAATAATAAATATTAAGAAGTGGGAGCATAAAAATAACAGATACAAAAAAGATATGAAATGCACATGGAGTGCCTCATAGGAATGCTCGTGTGACTCAAATTCATGTATAGAAGACAAAAATGACAGAGCCAATATGTTTATTTTTTGATAAAAACATATATGGAAATAATATATAAATTATTAGGTAATAAATTATGTTATGTAGACTACAAATTCTCAAAATATATGATTAGATACTACGCAATAATCGAGAATCAAATTAAATTTAATAGAATTATGGTCATTTCTTCTGAAAATTCTAAATGATGGATAAATGGATTTGTTCAAATAGGATTCTCTATTACAGTTTTAATTTATATATTTTTATTAAGGTATTCAAATAATACTTTCCTTGAATTTCACGATTATGTGATGATGATTACCATGTGATGTTTGAATCAAATATTGAGAAGTTTAATATTCTGAACATGATTTGGTTTAAAATACCACTCTAAATGATAATGTTTATACATTTGATTTAAATAGTTTTCTTCTTTGAATTATTCTTATTTATGTTCCTTTAAAAATAAATCATCTCATTCCTATAGGAGACTAGTCAATTTCAATATTCACTATGATATAGAGAAATACAGATTATTTTATGTCATGGATAAACATAATCTAATATTCCCAACAACAATGGTCTGTAACCCCTGTCAAAAGGGAAGGAAACTCAAAATATTTTACAATCCAATTAAATAATTATCATCTTATCAACCATTAGGGTTAGTTTACATGGATTAAATTGGAACTTATATAGTTTATATTTCAGTATGGAAAAATATTCTTATATAAAAGTGTATTATTTCTCATGATATACATCAGTGTTTTTTCATTTTCTCCAAAGTGATAATATTTCCAAATTATCAAATACACTAGATTTGTTTAAAATAATAAATAGACTATATTCAATCACTTAAGAAATAATCCTGGAAATAAGTTTGACCATCATGAGATTTGATATTTATTCTCAAAATAAGGATATTATCGAAAATATACTAAAACTATGTCCCCACAATAGATAAGTTTTTTACAGAGAAGAAATAAAAAAGATTAAAAGATTCCACCGACCATGCACAATGAGTATGATTTAACTATTTTTTTTTGACCAGATGATTTGAATAAATATTTCTTCTATAATCACTAGTGTTTTTCTAAAACTATTTTTACATAACAACTCTAATGAATTATCAAATGGTAGAATCCTAATGGATATTTATTTTATATTTTTTTGATATAATGTCTACATATTAAAAACAAAATATAATTTGGCCATGTTTTCATAAAATATGAATTAATGATTTTTTTATGTTATTATACATCCAGTATATCGTAGATGGAATTTATTAAAATGGATTATATTTTGGATGAATTTTTACATTTCATGTTTGATGAGATGGATTGACATGAGTATAAAACCTCATTAACAAATCTTCATGATGAACTCTCTTATTTGGACATAATTTTTTATCCCAATGAAAATTATCCAAGACCACATATACAAAAATTTATATGTATGAATGAAATATCACAACCTGAATATAATGATTAAAATCAGGCTTCAATATATTATATTCCTATAGCTATTAAGACTCATATATAGTATCTCAGAGATAATATTGTATGTAATCTAGATAAATAGACATCGACAATGGTTTTGTTGGAAAACAAATTAATCATTATCATTTTTTATAAAAACTAATGCCTAATAACATCAACGATGAAATTAATGATCAAATATGTGTGATATCCATTAATGATGAAATAAATAAATTAGAATGAATGTGATTTTGGAAACACACTAAAGGATACAATGATAGCCCAACCATTAGATCTAAATGACTGTTTAAAAAAAGTTATAAACTGTGATAGATAATTTTTATTTTGATTAAATCATTAAGATTTAATTTAGTTTAAAAAAATCATTTCGAAAATAGCTAAACAAAATCCATCATGTTGATGTTTTATTATATAGAACATTTCAATTTTATACTATATCAAATTTATGATGAGAGTGAATTATTTAATTTCTATACTCTTGATGTTGTTTTTTATCAACATAGTTTATTCCAAAACTATGAATTTATAAATCATGTTTCTATATTATAAAATTATTTTTATGGTATAAAATATTTTCAAAGGGAATGGTATGACAGTATATGATATTTCTGATTTATAAATTTATTAAAAAATGAATGTATGATAATAGTACATTTATTAAAAAAAAATAATTATGTCTTAGTTGTGAAAATAGTTATTGATGGTATTATTTTCAGTTTTTTAAGAAATTTGTTGTCTATAGAGTTTTAAAAAACTATGAAAATGGATTCCGAAATGAGTTTAATGGTTGTGATTAAATTTTTTCTTGGTTTTTAGTTTATTAAAATAAGTATATAAATAATTTAAATCGAAAAAACTAAACCAAATATCATTTCTAAAAATTTATATGAATTGTACTAATTCTTTTGACACTCCCATGACTAATTTATGTGAATTGGATCCTGATGAAATTGGGAAACTAGATGATAAAATATATTAAATTGGTATGATGTTAATTTTATTATACTTAACTATTATCCTACTTTATATAATTTTTAGTTTGTGAATGGGTTCCCACATTCCTAAAAATGAAAAATAGTAACATTTAATTGCTTTGTAATTTTTTACAAATACCTAAATGGTAAAATAAATTTATGGTTTTATATTATAGAGGTAAAATATTTTAAATATATATTTATTTAGATTCTAAATGTGGTGGTTAGAGGTTCGATAAAAACATAAAATTTGGATCATTTTCCTTTTAATGGAAATCCTATGGATTAATTGTGTATATTGAAATAAAATTTTGTTTCATTATCCAATACTATGTAATGTACATTGGGGAATGGATTAGTTTATGATTTATATATTTTATGGAACACACATTACTATAATATGAAAATAAATCTCAACAAGTACCTAAAAATTATAATAAAACATGTTCTATTAAGATATCCAAGAAGATTTTGTATCATTTGATAAAAACATTAATATGAATGATTATTTTTTGAGAGATCACATTACATTAGGTGATATAAATATTAAGATCATTGGTAATGAGAATTATCTTGTTGGTATATTCACAAATTCTTTGAATTCATATGGAATAATCTATATTAAACTTGAACTAGGAATAATATTGACCACCTATTTTAGATGCACCATTATTTATCCATCATTGGTAGTCCACCATTGGTCAAACATAATTGGGGATTCACTAGTGAGGATACACCATTAGAGACCAAACTTTGGTGACCAACCATTGATTATCCACCATTGTTGATTAACATTTTGTTATTCCACAATGGTAATATACCACTACTATTTTTATAAATTTTTATCAGGTTTAATTACTTAATATTATTTATACTACAAATAATTATATTTTTAAAACAACCATGTTATACAATTGGTATAAACTAATAATTTTTGAATAATCTTACTCGTTCCTCCTCCTTTTAATCATACATTCTATATTCCTTCTCATACTATACACATTCATATTCATTGATCTTCATTCATCAAATGAATTCTGAAATGGTATGATTCAAACACAGTGATGTTTCATCTCATGAAGAATCATCTCCAACAAAGAAATAATGAGAGAAATATCAACGATTCCTTTTTTTCGAATCAAATAACTGCCAAATCTCATCCCGATTTTTCATTGATAAAAAAAAATTGAGGTTGAATGGTGAGTGGCATGAAATTTTTTAAAAACAAAATTGAAAGAGGACCATGGGTGGATTGAATTGCTTTTAAAAAATGATAGACAATTCTATCTTAGTTTGGATCACCTATTTTATCACTTTTCCTAGTACAATTATAGTGAGAAGAGAGATTTAATATCGACTGTGAGCGATACAAAATTAGTTGATATTTTTTTAAAGTTGTGGTTATGATGCATCAATAATCCTAAAAAATAAATATTGAATGATTATTTGGATTTATTCACACTAATATGGTGATTTTTATGTAAGAGGAATAACTACATGAACTCATTGGAAATGCTATTGCTGGATAGATTTTTAATGTAGATCATGGTGGTGAGTGTAGGTTTCATTTCAATTTTAGAAAATAATTGATTTATTCCTTAAAGGGGAAATTTATCATTATGAGGTTACACGATGTGTATTTATTATTTATAGTTAATAAAAATGATTAGATAGATTCATGCAGATATTTTGAGGTCGATTAAATATAACTGGGAATGATTTTATCTAGATAAAATTATTTTATCTACCCCAAGTTGACTTTGTCTACTTTGGATGCCCAAATTTATGTTCATGAAGGTGAATAAACAAAAATAATATGTTCTGGATTATTTTTATGTCATTTTCCCTACATTATAATGAAAATCAATATGGATCATTCGACAAAGTAGTGGGTGACTAAATAATATTGGTTTTTTAGATATTTAATCTTATGCAATTATATTCTAGAACTAGAGGCCATGTTGACTCTAGCATAGTGTGAGATGAGGTTGTCTTATATTTACCATATGAGGATATTAGAGATGACAAAGAAGTAAATGATGATAGAAATGGGAAATAATTTTCATAATATTATTATTAGAGGAGGGTTGTTAAACTATTGTGGACAATAGACATAATTTATCTTTTGGATAAGTTAATCCACATAAGGATATTCTGAATAGAGAATATTCATTGATAGAATATAATGACTCAGAGGATATTGTGGTCTCTAAAATATTTCAGCTATAGAGGACTAATTATGATACATTGGTGTTTGAAGTTGTTCCATCAAATGCTTTTAAGTATGATATTAATGGAGGACATGAGGATTGGAAATTTTAACATTATTAATATGTTATTGAGTTCATTATATCATATATTGTTGAGTGGAATGATATATTACATAATGATTAAGATATCTAGGCATCTGGTAAGAAATATTATCAAAATTACAATAATTAGGTTAGCCTTGTTGAGAAATATTCCTCTGCTAGAGTTTAGGATAGAGAACTATATAATAGGGAGAAATCCACATGATCTAATCTACTTTGTTAGAAATATTTTGAGTGAGATGAAGATGTTGATGTTGATTTTGGGATTCCACCAGTGCATGTGGTAAATACCTTTACAGATTGATAGGGGGATCTCGTGGTATAATTACTAATTATGACTGATGAGGAAAAATTGATGGATTTATTTCATTTAAAGATACAGGCTACAGAGACTAGAACTGAGGATGGTGGTTTTCCTACAGATTTGTGAATTCCTCATACTCCTCATTTTTATCCTCATTATAGGTATGCGAAATGATATTATGATTATTTTTGTTTTCCTATGTTGTTGTCTTAGCTTGTGGGATTCCTATTAGATCATTAGTTCAAGATTCTAAGCTCGGTGATGGGAACTTCAGGTTGATAACAACAAAATTCATTTCTCATATCCATCCAAGAATTATTTTTGAAGATAGAGTGACTATAGATTTTGAATAAGAGGATGGAATAGAAGACGGTTTTCATACATAGTACCATGGAGGATATGAGAGCTACATTTTTAAGGTGGTATACCTCTCTTTTTTAAATGTTTAATGTCATTCTACCCATGGATCATCTTTATCCAATGATCCTCCACCTCCTCTATATCATACATTAGTTGATATATAGTTGATCAGATTCATATTCAATGATGAATTTCATGTACTAATGGAATATCATTATTCATCTCATGAGGATGAGTTTCACTAGAGAAGATCTCATGGTGAACATTTTTTTAAGTTAATAGGAAATTTTTTAGTGTGTAAATAATTTATTAGGAGAATATTACAAAGGATATTAAATATTAAAAATATATTATTTATAAAAATATTGAGAATATGTGTCATTTTATATTATCTTATGGGAATATAAGTATTCCTCAAATAACCTAGCCTTTCATGGAGGTGGTGACCCAACGAAATAATTTGGCACCACTTCTCAAGATTTTCAACGATGTGGAGGATGATTTTGTAAATGTTGGGGAGCAAGGTGGATGTGTGATTATAAATATTTAAATACTGATTGATCGGTTTTTATATAATTCTAGCATAATAGTGATATCTTAATTCAATACTTTTTTAGGTGTACCCCTGAATGGATCCCTTTTGAAACCAATTTATATAAATTTACTTAAAAATTATATTTTTGACATTCCCTTTGGACTCACTCATACTGATGGTGATTGATATCGTATACCTATAGAAGCTATTAGGAATTTCAATAATCATCATGAAACTTTATCTTGACCTACATCCTCATTAATCCTACAACCACTAGAAAAGGAAATGAAATATTGAATCTTTCCTCTCTTAAATAGAATGTTGGTTCTTCGGATTAATATTAGACTATTAATGGGAATTTTTTGATTTTTAATCCTCTCTATGATGTATTTAAGAGATATTAATCTCTAATGATAATCATATTTTAATCATATTTATGTCCATTATATTATTTCATGTTATATTTATGTATTTTTTAACTCACAAGGGGGAGTATTTTTTATTTGAAATATCATATGAGTTATTATAATGAACAAATATTGATTGCCTAAAACAAACATTGATATAATCGACTAGTACAACTATATTTTAATATATATTTAATAATATGTTAGTGCCATAAAATATGATCATAAATTCCATGAATTATGAACATCTGGGGGGGTTATAACCTCATAATCTTAATGACAACAAGCCATTTTATCTATGTTATTATGGATTTATATGTTTTACGATAGTAAATTATTTTCCTGATAAAATGTAAAAAGTGGAAATCTGTTGAACTACTAAAATTTCCAAGGATCTACCACAAGTTATAATTATCTATCTTCAATTAAGTAATTATTCCATTGTACCTACATTCAAGGAAATAACAACATATTGATCTAATGCCAGTTCAATGATCCTATCATAAAGTGTTTCAACCACCTACCAATGTTACAAGCAGTCTATGCTACAATTCAAATGATGAGTACACTCAAAATATATACCATTACATGTATTTACCATTGGTGTTGAGATACGACCTATATATATATACCTCTAGAATAAATATACCCCCAAAATATATAAATATCAAAAATTGAACTACAACCAGTGTAGTTCTACAACTGGGGTGCAACCATAGAAAACCCAAATTAAAAGTACCTAGAATCTTGTTATTCCAATATTATTCTTCATTGTATATTTAGACATAATGGATAATAAATATAGTGTAGCACCCTTATGTGAGAATTAATATTTGAATGGTGATACATGGGCACATGAATGAATAGAATTAAATGATTCAATCAAGTGGAATAAGAGATACATGTCAGTGGATGATTAATATAAAAAACATATAAGAAATTAAGGGCTTATTCAGACTTCAAAAAACAAATTTTTTATCATAACTTCTACAAAACTTATTTAATGTCCTCAAAATGACTATATCAGGTTCCCTAGAACCAATAAATTTATTTGGACAAAGGATCACCAAATTTCTTCATATGTAAACTCATTAACATTATATTAATGTTTTATATTCAATGTGTGTGCTTTACCCTATTTTTGTTTACACACTATCTTCTATACAAAATGGGTATGTTCATTAAACCGACCCTCAACATTTATCAGTTACATTACCATAATGTAATATAGAATATTTCAGGTGTTACTTGTCATAGATTTATCCCATGAATAATAGTGGATGATGCTTTTTGGGATGTCCTTGTAATATTTTGTATGTACAATTTATGAACCTTTTAAGGATCCATTTTTTTATAATAAAAACATTGAACAAGGTGATTCCAATGTGGAGGGGATTAAATCATAACATGATACCATATTCATTTATATAAATCTTCTTTGAAATTTATATTATTTTTTTCATTATTTATATTAGAATGAATTTCTAGTGGTTTTATATTAATGAAAAATTATACTATCCTATTTAGTATTAGTTTGTTTTTTATATTGTATTTTTTTATGTAAATTAGTTTCATATTTTTTTGTAATTTCAATGTTTTTCATCTGAGCCTTAATATAACTTTTGTAAAGCTATTTGTAAAATACAATTATATATTTCTATATTATTGAATATGTCGGTGGTTTATTTGAATATGGGATTCATTTATTTTAATTATTTTTAAACAGAAATATGATTACAAACCCAGTTCACCCATCTCTTGAGTTGTCCAGAAGGACCAACATATAAAAAATTTTATTCTTCCACTTTTATAAGTCTAATTTGATAATATGGAATCTATATTTGGAATAAACAGTATTCAAAATATATATCATGGTAAAATTATTTTTCGTACATAAAAATTTTACAAATAGAAAAATAATACTCAATTATAATGATTATAGATAAAAACAGGGTTTTTGGAATTACCTAAAAATGTGATTAAATTAATATCCAACCAATGTATTATAATTATTTAATAAAAGTGAATTCATATTTAGAATAAATGTGTATAAATTTTATAATTATTATCATTTTATTTTCATTCCTTACTAATAAATTTCTTAGTTAAATAAAAAATAAGTAATTATTTTGGTTGAAAGTAAAAGAGTAAAAGTCATTAAACATAAATTCTAAGGGAATGAAAAATTTGAGACATGTTATTGTGTGCGGTGTAGGAGTTGAATAGACATATAATCTATATATTATATTATTTATAAATTTTTAATGGTCATGGTATGTTAGAGGAATCATATTATTGAATTATTTTGGGAATTAAAAAAATTACACTTCACCTCAATTATAAAATGGGGGGTCCTCCCTCATTAATACCTTATAAGAAATTTGGGTGAACCGACTAATTGATAAAGTTAACTTCGATATCCTCTCAAACTAGAAGCCAAAATAAATTTTTTCATACTTGAAGGTAGTTACCGATCTCCATGTGCATGCATATAGTACATATAAAATAATTAATGCAAATATTTTGGCCAACCTGAATAGAAAACATGCCATATATATACATGTATAAAAAGAAAAAGTGGAAGAAAACATTAATATATATTTTTCAAAATAGAATGAGAAAAATTAATAAAATAAGACAACAAATGGTATAAAACATCTCAATGTGGTATGTCTAACTATAAAGGACTAAGAAACCGAACTTCTACTATAAAATCCCTATTCAAAGATGTGGGAAACCTCCCAAAATTTCATATAAATCTACAAAAAACATAGAAAATAGAAAACCTTTATTTATTTTTGGGGTTCCTTTTAAGTCCCTAAAATAAAATACATAACTTGTTCTAGGAACCACCAAATGGGCAATACAGGTGCGAGATAACATGCTTAGTGGGGTCTCACCTAGGAGTTACATATCATGCCTCCGAACAATAATCCAGTAACTCTAAACATTAAATAAAAAATGAAAGTTAACAATATTACCAATTTTACTTCAAAACCATAGAAAATGTTTTATTTTCCCCGTTTTATAAATTTCCAAATAAAGAAGTTAAATTATTTTTAAATCATTTAATATCAATATATCAGATTATATATATCAAGTCACAAAAATTAGTAATCACATATCATATTAAATACTCACAAGTATAAATAATAGTATAATCCAATAGAATAAGAATATGTAACATCACGCCAATAATCATAGTACTTTAGGATAACTAGTACACATAAAAATAGCATTGAAAATACTGTAAATATCATGCCATTAGACACATGAATAATGTAAAAAATATCAATAGAAAACTATAAATTTTGAACCTTATAAAAAGTATTACTAGTCCATAGAAAAACATTCCAACAGGGAAGGGGAAATCCCCTTGATAAAACCCCATTAATGTCGATGAGACATATTATTATTCCTAACACAGAAGTACTCAAGGATTTATATGTTATTCATATTTCAAACCAATTCATAAAACCATTTCATCAAACCATTAATTGAAAATAATTTCTTAAAAAAACATTTAGAATGCTTTGAAAACCCTTTTACTATTTTCAAAACAATGGACAACCCATATTTTATTAAAATAGTGTTCCAAAAATGAAAATTAAATCATTTGTAAGATGAATTTTCTATTAATAAAAAAATTTAACCAAATGATGATCATGTAATTTCACCATCATTGGCTATTGGAAAAACTAAAAACTTCAAAACATAGGTCACATATGCCCGCTATATAATCCACTATATAAAAGGATCCAAAAATGACTATGAGGTCCTATAATCAATATAAACCTCATTAAAATCATAAAATTTAACAAAAAATTTTAAATAGGATGCAAAATATAGCATACCTAAAAAATGAACACCCACCACACCATAACCATATGTATTGGACCCCGACCTAATATTGCAGAAAAATCTATAGTAAAGAAGAGGAATAGTCACAAAAAATATAATAATCTGATAACAAAATTTAATGAAATTACATTGATAAAAAACTTGAAGGATAATAATTAACTGCATACATATAATTATCTAAAACTTTTTCCCTAATGATATAATGCTGAACAAATCATTGTATACTTAATAGAGGCATCCAAAATTGTCAATGAATAGTAATATATAGGGTAAGGGGGTCTATGGGAGAATGAATGAAAATTAACCCAATCCAAAACCTTAAAATATGATTTCCTAAAAGTTACATGACATGTAACTGCTTTAAAATTAATGAAATGGAATGGAATCATTTACTCAAAAAATTCACCGCTTAAAAATAAAAAAACTTATCTTCTATCATTACACTTAGTGTAACCATTTCACATAATTCACTACATTCACATTATGAACAAATATCATGACTTTTGTCTAGTATACATTTATATAACTTGTAACTTCATTATTAATCCCATTATATCCCAATACACAACAAAAAATTCCATATTATTACACATACAAAACAAACCAACTTTGGTATTCTCTAAACTCTTGTACAACCCGGAAAATAAATTATCACAATAATATTGGGACCTTGTTAAGTAAAATGAGCCTACATCCATGAAAATTATGTAATTTTTATCCAAAAATGATAACCATTATCGGAATTCTCATGTGTAACATCATGTCAGATGCATGAAATTTTTTAAATTTATTTTTCATTTAATTTATATTCTTTCATGGTGTTGGGGGTTTTCCATGATTTTTTGAGGAAATGGCGAGTTTTCATGATTTGGGCCAAACCATGAGCCCATTTCCTGATATAAAAACCAATTTTGATTCTTTTATAAATATTTAAATTTTTAGTATTTTCTCTATTAATAATTCAAAATGGATTCCATTAACATATCAACTCCCGAATTTCAATTTGGAACCTTTATTAATCGATAATAATGGTGGATTTGGTCTTTTATATATGGAATTAGGTCAGACCGAAGGCCCATTTCTTGTTTTTATTATACATTGTTTAAATAATAACATATTTAATTTTAATGCTTTTCATTGATAAAAATTCTCCCCCAATACAACAGAACCAAACCACATGCCCATCTTCATTTCCCCTCTTTGGAGCTAGTATTCATCATGAATTAGTGCATAACTTCACATTGTTTCTGAAATCATCCATTTTTGAAGGGGTAACTTCATTCCTTGATAACTCGCTCAATTATCACTCTTTTACACCATTCTAATTCATAATTTGACCCTTCATCCTCATTATAGAATCTAATATTCCTTTTAACCCACCAAGTATCTTGAAACCTCTTTTTATCCCCATTTTGAAGGGGTATTTGTAGGAGGAACTTCAGAAAATATTGAGTAAGTGTCTATAATCCTTAGTTCATCCCCTTTACATGATGTTTCATTCAATTTACTTGATGTCTCATATTAATAGGGGGTAGGGTTCTGAAAAATGGGTTTTACCTTTGGTTTTTTGTTAAATTTTTGTGTTTTCATGTTCGATTTATGTCCCTATTGGTGCCGCGGTAGTGGGACTTGATTTTCGCACATTGATTCATGAGAGTCCTTTGATTTGATTGTTGATTCCATTGTTTATGTTATTTGTGTCTATTATAATTCTTTAATTATCATATTTTATGGTTTAATTCATTTTATTATTGCTTCAAAAATTGTTTTTAATGGTGTTTTATTATAGTTGAATTTTAAATGCCAAATTGGTCTGAAATTGGGGGTTTTCCAAACAAATGTTTTATTGTATTATTTGGGGATACACTATAAATATTTATTTGTTTTAATTTAACTATATAGGGCTAAAAATACTATTTTTAATGTTTATCTCCTTTGGTTATTAGTGTGAAAATGGATTTTAATGGTATTTGTGGAACATGTGAACTTTAATCGCCACGTTTGTGTGTAGATGGAGGTTTTACAAAGTTATCATTTCATGGATCACATTGGGCTTCACTAATATTGATTTTTTGGTTCCAATAAAATTTATTGGCGTGATTTTTCTATTTTGGTAACTTATAAGTGTTCACATATTTTTTAATCGCCACGTTTGTGTGTGTTCTATGGTTTAAAATGTTTATATATAATTTACTATTTTTGTGTGACCAATATTGATAGTTTATATAAAAATTTATTTACATATCATTCTTAAAATTTTTGTGCAGAAAGGGAGATGTTCGGGTACCTAGGTAGGGAGGATATGTACTAGTACAACTAGTGGACTGGATGGGTTTTGTACCTATTTCACATAGAATTTCAACAAATAAAACTCTAAAAACGAAATACGGATGATTATTTGGGACCAATATGTTATTTCTATGTTTCCTAAGAGTGCCTCATGCACGAGAACAAATTTTACTATGGTTACATTAGAACGAGGTACAAGGTACATGGGGCCAGCAACTATCTTTTGTTTAGGGGTGTTACCGAATTTGATGCTAATTGAATTTGTGTTATTTTAACTATATTTGGGTGTTTTTGGATGTATATTATAGTATATATCATTAAAATTTAAATGTGTTATCATTCTGAATGTTTTAGATTGAAAACATTTTTCAATTGAAAGTTGCATTTCGTAGAATTTTGTGGATGCTTTTCAGTTCGTATTAAAACTAATTTCTTTTTCACATTGTACTACATGATATTTGAAATCATTTGGTGGAATCCTATTTAGATTAGGATAACCCATTATATGAACCCATTGGGTGCAAGTTGACTTTATTATGCTTTACTCAGGAAAAGGGTAGGCCATGGGTGATGGCGGTTTCGGGTGTATGTTTACATCTTTGGGGTTGAGTTGGGGAGACAACTTGTGGGTGATGACACCACGTCAAGTGGAGGTATGGGGGGATGTTTTTATATTTTTTCATTATGTATTTGGACATTTGGTATTTCATTTTAATGTATGTATTCAGTTCTAAAGTTTGGTAAAATCCTTATTGAGAATAATTTTTGAGATTCAGTTTACCAAATGTTTTGGATGTTTTCTATATAAATATTCGGGTATATCATTCCCAAGCCAAGATAAATGATACCTGGAAACTTTTGAAAGATAATGGGGATAGGGAACTCTATTCATGTCTTTCCACCAGTCAGGTTTGCTGCCGGTATTGGTGGTGACCAGATTATGTTCATGAAAAAATGGTATAAAAGGTGGTTAATGTGATTGGGTTATATTGGAATTTTGGGATGAGTCAGGATAGAAAAGGGCTAGTAATGTCAGGGATCAGGGTTTTGGTTGTGATTAGGGTTCCTTTCGCACACCTCTTGTGGCAGACCTTGAGTAACCAGGGTCATTGGAATTTATAGATAGACATCACTTCCATGTGAGACGTGTGGGCTGCAGACCACACGTGGACATCGAGCAGAGGTGGAGTAGTTGTTTATTTTCTTACTGGAATGTGTTTAGATTATTTATATTTGATGTATTGGATTAAAATTTTCATAATTTTGGTATTTATTATTGTTTTGTGACTATGTATTTTGTTGAAACATGCCTCCCCAGAAAGAGCACACGCACCCACGGGATGATGCCAGAGAGAGTTCTCCCACACTACTTGATCAGAGTCTAGTCGAAGATATTGTCTGGGATGACCATGCTCTAAAGTAGAGACCAACTCGTATGTTTATTATTACTAGGGCAGAAGAGATGGGACGAATAAGAGATTAATCTCATGAGTTTTTGAAAAACAATTATCCTACCTCCGGAGGCATCTCAGAACCCTAGGAAAAAGTGGAATGAATCAAGAAGATCGAGTGTATGTTTGAGTTTCTAGAAACACCTGATGATGTTAGGGTAATGTGTGTTTCCTTTTTGTTCGAGGGACCCAGCCATAAGTTGTGGTAGTCATTGTTTTAGAATTGGATGATTGATCAGATGCATTGGGGAGATTTCAAGGACATATTCGAGGAATAGTACTTCCCTATGGTCTTGGCATATGCTAGGTTGTGAGAGTTCATGGAACCTGTTCAGGGGAATCGTTATGTGATGGTTTAAACCTATCATTTCATTGATTTGATTTTTTATTCCCCTGAAATTGTCTCAAATGACCTACGGATGTCCCTCATGTTAGAGAAAGGCTTTATATAAGAGATATACTCATAGGTAATCCAGTTCAACATGAGGACCTATGCTGAGGTCTTCGACCGGGTGTGTGTGTTGGAGATTGACCATAAAAGAAGGGATGGGATTTTTGTGATAGTATCAGTAGTGGAATGTGGTAGATCCACATCAAAGAAGAGGAAGTGGGTGGATCAGGTGAAGAAGGAAGGTGGAAGTTCAGGCCACTCCTCAAGGAAGATTTCATCTGGGGCTTCTGATTCGTGATCAGTCATGTGCCACCAGTGTGGGAAACTAGTGAAAAAATGAACAGAATTTCCACATCCTTGGAATCCCTTTTACCAATGTAGTGATTTGGGTCATTTTCAGCACTTCTGTGGAGTGGCATGTCCACTTATGGGTGGGGTAAGGTCAGTGGCTTCAAGAAGAGTGCCAGTACATTCTGAACCATCGAGGATTGGGGGATCTCGATTTAGAGTCTGTGGTGGTAGAGATGGTAATATTCATTGTTATAGCTAGTTTATGGAACAGCCATAGAATATCAATCATCATCAGGAATATACCGGTCATCTTCATGCAGTGGACCAGTCAATAGCAGGATCATAGGCGAGATCATCGACTGTTTGAGGAACCGTTCTAATTACATATTCTATTGATGCTATTATTTTTGATACAGTTGCCTCTATTTCATTGATTTCTACCCGTTTTTATGAATTGATGAATTTTCCAACTAGGTTGATATCTTTAAAGAGGGAGTTGTTGACACTAATGAGAAAGAAGAAAGTGCACGACATCTAGTTCCCCTCGTGTGCACTTTCCGTGTTAGGGTTGGAGATGGAGTGGGACCTCTTGGTTATAGATATGGAATTTTTGGACAAAATACATGGGATGGATTGGTTAGTAGACTTCTAGGAACACATTGATTTCTACAGTCAGTGAGTAAGTTTCACGACATCTTATGGGAGTCGTTAGAGTTTTCGGGTAGAATGGGATCATCAGTCAGGTCGCGCATGACCTCAATTCCCAAAGATGGAATTTCATACCATCCAGTTATTGTCGCTCGTTATATAGGGTGATTTTATTTCCCTTGAAGTTTCACTACCTCATTTAGTGAATGATTTTTTAGCGGTATTCCAAAATGATTTCTCAAATTACACGTAGGTGCAGGATGTTGAGTTTTTGATTGATCTAGCATCAAGAACACAACTGTTATCTCCTCACTCATATCGCATTATCCCCATCGAGCTGAGTGAACTAATGATACAGATGGACAACTTAGAATCCAAAGGATTCAATTGACCAATAATCCCTCCTTGGCCTCCTTCTTTTTTGTTTGAGAAAAAGGCTGATGGATCTCTCTGATTTTTCATTGACTACCGGAAGCTGAACAAGGTAAAAATTAAGAAAAAATAACCCTAGGAAATAATGGATTATTTGTTCGATCAGTATAAAGGGGAAAAGTTTTTCTCAATGATAAACATGTGTTAAAGTTATCATAAACTCAGGTTAATGTTGTTAGATATATCAAATACAGCCTTCTAAAGTAGGTACAACCACTTTTATTATTTTTTCATGCCATATCGATTGACCAATGGCCATGAAGCCTTTATGGAACTCCTGAACAGAGTGTTCCATTAGTATCTAGATTCCATCACTGTGGTTTTCATGAATGACATTATAGTATACTCTGAATCTGAGGAGGGACATGAACATCACTTGAATATGATATTGGGCACTTTTTGGGACCCCCACCTCTATGAAATGTTGTCAAAGTTCACTGTTTAGATCAGGGAAGTGAGATTTATAGGTTATGTGATCTCTGATTTTGGGGTATTAGAGGACCCCGAGAAGATTAGTGCAGTTATGTCATGGGAGAAGCCAAAGAATGCGTACGTGATCTAGAGATTCTTTGGCCATGCCGGTTATTATAGGCGATTCATTCAGGATTTATCTCACCTTGCTTCACCAATGAATGCACTCACCTGGAAAAGGGTGAAGTTTGAATGTGTCCCAGAATGTCAGGCATCATTCAAGTAGTGGAAGAGAAGGTTGACTACCGACCTTGTGCTGATTTTTATAGAGGCATAAAAGGGATATGTGGTCTATTGTGATGCTTCAGGCATGGTTCTTGGGTGTGAGCTTATTCATGATTATCACATAGTGGTGTATGGCTCTCGCCAACTCCGACCTTATGAAAAGAACTACCCAATCCATGACACAGAGTTGGAATCAATGATGCATGCTTTGATGATTTGGCACCACTACCTCTTTGGGGAGAATTTTTTGGTCTACTTTGATCGCAAATTCTTGGCTTATATTTTCTCGTAGAAGGGCCGAAACATGATGCAGCATTGTTGGATGGAGTACATATAGGGGTTGAACTTTTATATTGCCTATACCATAGGAAAGGGTAATGTGGTGGCCGACACTTTATGAATAAGTGTTCTAGTGTAGGATTTGAGGTAGTATAGTGGTTTGGGGATGTTGATGGGTCTCTTTTCTCATATGTATTTAGAGACTAGGGAACATATTGGAGGTGTGTTCCTGGCATGTGTCCAGTTGAATCCTTCCCTATTAGAGTTGATTATACTAGAAAAACATAGTGATAAAAATTTTCAGCGATCAATGATGTTTTTATGCTGGAGAGAAATCCTCTAATTGGTCGTCATCTCCCAAGGGAATCCTGTCCATTAAGGGTCATTCAGTAGTACCATTATTACCGTGGAAGATGGTGATGGAAGAAAACAACCAGAATCAATGGGATGTCCATCCAAGATCCACTAAGAACCATTATGATGTCTGTAGATAGTTCTGCTGGCCGTGTATAAGATGAGACAAAGCGGAATATATGTCAAGATGTTACACATGCTTTCAGGTTAATGTAGAGTATCAAAGGCCCTCTTGGTTTCTACAGCCATTACCCATTCCTACATTGAAGTAGGATGAGGTCACCATTGAGATCATTATTGGATTACATAGTACACCTAGGGGTATGACTGAAAATTGGGTGGTGACTAATCCTTGGAAAAAATCATCCCACATAATTCTGATCAGAGATACAACTATTGTGGATGAGTTGGGCTGTTTATATCATCCAATGGTGGAGATAATAAATGGAGTTCCACTTGTAGTATTCACAGATATAGACACCTATTTCACTTCTTGGTTATGGGAAGGCCATCAAAAGTCCTTGATATCCCATATTATGATGATCATGTCATTCCATCCTCAAACGGATGGTCAAACAGAGTGGGAGAATCAGATATTGGAGGACATTCTTCATGCATTTGTCCAAGACATTAGATGTTCCAGGGATACCCATTTGGGGTTGGATGAGTTTGTTGATAATAAAAGTTAACAATTCTCGACTTGAATGGATCATTTTTAGGTGGTTTATGGCTAGCCATGTCGGTCCCTCGTATGTTGGGTTGAAGTAGGTGAGACCTCACTGTTGGTTCTAAGTCTAGTGCAGGAGACATCTGAGATGGTCAAGTTGATCAAGTAGTGTTAATTGATTTCATAGAGTCTCCATAAATAATATGTTTACTGGAGGCATATAGACCTAGAGTTTTATATGGGTGAGAGGGTATTCTTGAATGTGGCCCCTTGTATGGGTCATCGTCGATTGGGAAAGCAAGGGAAATTGGAACCGTTGTATGTCGGGCAATTGAGATCACCGAGATTATTGGCATGGTGGCATTCTTGTTGGATTTACCTTCTCAGTTGACATCCATCCTTGATGTCGTCAAAATCACCTATTTGAAAAAATATAACGCATATCTGTCCCATTTACTGATTTGGGACGAACTGGAGATAGAGCATGACTTGTTAGTTTTTGAGCAGCTAGTGAAAATAGTTGACTCATAAGAGAATGTTCTTCAAGTGAAGTCTATTCTAATAGTCCAGGTTCAATGGTAGCATGGTAATGATACACATGGGACATGAGACCCGAATTCTTGTGTTGAGGAAGAGAAACTATTCCTGTTTTCCAATAAATCATCAGGTGTGACTTTCCGAGACAAAAAGTATTCCTGGTGGTGAGAATTTCTAAATACATGACATTTTTTAAAATTATTTTTCATTTTATTTCCATTTTTACATTATTTTGGGGGTATCCCATGATTGTTTTGTGGAAAAGATGAGTTTTTGTAACACCATAACCCCATTTACCTAGAGTCGGTGCCTTATTACATACATTTTCATGATACAAGGAAATCAGGTCATGAAAGACCGATTAGTTTAGTAGCCTTGGAAATACTAGATATATTTATAAATATTACATTACATCATAAAATTAAAAACTAAAACAACATTTTATCCATAGAACACACTCATTACCCCTAATATTATCCCTACAGGATAGTTATAAAATACTTCTTCGCATCATGGGAAAAAATAAGACATAGAATGTGGTGAGCTCAGATGCTCATTAATGATAATAATATAATGGAAACTTTCTTAAATAATCATAAACATTTAATGCAATGTATAAGACTAATACAAAAGCATTTTAAACATGAAAATCAGAATAATATAGAAATGATAAAATCAAATAATTCCATTTATTTATTCACATGGATATTCTACATGTCGAATAATAACATGCAATATCAAAATCTAATTTCGTAATGATGGAATGCAAAATGACAGACTTCATAACCACATAGTCAAGCCCTTGTGCCAAAAATATAAATAAGATATTGCCAAGGCCTTGTGCGAAGACACTAGTTTGCTTCATGAGACATACAGATGCATCAAAAAGTTACATCGGGATCCACCCGTCACTTACTAAGTCCAATACATTCATCATAAGAAAATGATTAAACATAAAATAAATACTCATATTTAATCTAGCATAAGAAAAGTCAATAATTTATACATAAACCATGAATAGTGTAAAAATAACGCATCCAAAGTCAAACATATCACAAAACCAGAAATAAAATATGGAAGTTTTTTATCATAATAAATCAACTTTAAATATGCTTAAAATCTCTTAAAAGATATTGACATAGATGAAATCAAAACTTTTTTGTAGAAAAATATCTCTTTGTATTTTGAAATAATTTATGAGTCAAATAATTATAGAGAAAACATTTGTTTTGAAAATAATCTTATATTCTTCTAAGGGGAGATTCGATGATGTTATAATTGATGAAAATAGACACACCAACCATACATGTTAAAAAAACATTCATACGTTAATTTTTTCGAAATGGTCATAAAGTACCTTGTTTGGAAAACAACGAAAAGATTACATTCGAAATATATAAGGTTCAATAAGGGCATAAATGAAATTAACCCATTTTCTAGTAAATAGTATAAATGTTTGGAAATATATTTTATGAAATATGGATATGGACAATAAAGAGATCCCAATAGATAATTACGTATAAACAACCTCAGATAATTAAGAGATTGCGAAATTAACCCTTACCTTGTTCTTTTCCTTGGTCGAGGGTAAGTTAGACAGCAGTATAATGGTGAAAACATTGTTATTAAATTATAAAAGAATCATATATATTAATATGATATCATATATGAACTTCTAATATTTCTATGTTAATGATATTTCAGTAGTATCAATGGTTCGGGTGTCACCTGATTCATTCTAATTTATATAGTTTGTTACATAAGTAATGTGTTTTGTCGATATTAGGTATATTATTAATATTCAGAATTCTATTAATTCTTTAACCACTGTTTTTTATCATAAAATAAAAATTAGTCTTGAATTGATACAATGGGGAATGAATCTCATCGTCTTCATGGAGACGGTAATCCGTACGTACGCATGAGCGACAATATCATTCTTTTGACATTAGAATAATATATAATTGATGGTATATCATATATACAGAGTCATTATAATTTTATATTTATTATTTATATCAATTATACTTCTTTATTATACCCATAAAAATAATTATGTATTGAATACCAACTACACCGCAATGTGGAGTTGGTAAGTTGTACGTACGCACGTATGGTGACAAGTCATTAAAAGGATTGATAAAATAATTAATATGGTTGTAAGATATTTATAATTTCATCGCAGTATAAAAATATAGTGTATTTATTATTTTAGAATGGAAACAAAAAATAAATAGTATGTGGAAGAAGAAAATAACATGAAAGAGGTGATGAAATATTTAACTCCTCTTCAGGTTCTTCTTTTTGATTTGATCAAAAGGGCTCCGTAGGTTGGATTTCTGACTAAATGAAGGCCTCTAAGAAGAATGGGGACATTTCAGAGGATATTTGGGCAGGTTTTGACAAATCCAAATGGCTTCGATGTTGAAAATATGAGTGAAGGAGAAGTTCCATTTTATAAGAGGGGCGAGGGGTACCTTAGGAAAACATTGAAATATTATTTTATAATAAAATAATTTTCTATTTATAATGGATTCAACATTATTTATTTCTATGTTATGGTGGGGATGGGTCAAAACCACTCAACAAATAGGTTTAATAATGGTTTGTGTCACTATATTAACCTTATCTTCTATATTTAACTCTTTGTTAATTAGTTTGACATTTATCATGTCTCTTTGTATTTTTATATCATAAGGATAATAAACATAAAATAAACATCCAGGTGAACCTCAAGTTTTTCATTAATGACATATATAATATTATTACATCCTTTTGTCAGTTACATAGTATTTTAAGAATATAATATCAATAAATAACATAGTATTTGTTTGTAAAATTATTTTATGTCAATTTTGACACAATTTGTTATTTTGTTTTTTTAAATTCCTAACAACATTATTAAATAGAAAAAAATTAAACTAATCAATCCTAACATGTAACATTAACCTATAAAATTCGTGGATGATATCAAAAAATTAAAATAATATTTATTGTAACATCTATAATACCATTTATTTGATTCATTCATTAATAAGAAAAATATTGCATCATCATTGTGGCATAAATAAATTTAATAATTCAATATATAAAAATTATAAATAAGATTTAATTATGTAGGAAATATTTATATATTTTAAATTAATACTTATAGTAGAATAGATAACATATATAACCCTTTTTAAAAATAGTTTTACAAAAAGATATATGCTTATGTCATTTTTGTATTTACATTAACTTAATTAATATAAAGTGTCATTATCACATACAAGTGGCTCATTGGTGTCCCATAATCTACCCAAGGAATCCCATGGTCAAACATGTATCATCCAATAGGGTTAGAACACGTTTGAAGTTAATTTAATACTATTATAATATTATTTGTTACCCTTATTTATCGGATTTACATTTTAATGATTGTAAATAAAATATTTACCGAAATAATTATTCAAAATGTCTAAAAACAAAAGTTACTTATTTATACAATTTTGTCCTCCTAAATCTAAATATGGAATCATTTTTTCAAAATTCAGAACACAAAAGTGGACGAAATTAATTTATAATTAATTCCCGTTGTCAAAACAAAAATCGTGTTTTTAATAAATAATAACTATCAAAAGATCTAAACATGCTTATGTCTAGTTTAAATGTGAAATTGTGCCCAATGACCAACATTGAATTAAATGGTAAAAATATAATCTTATTATACTTAAAAACCACTAAATAGTCTTATTTAGCACTATAAAATATTGTGAAGGAAAAAGTTGTTTTTAATTAAAATTTAGTATTTTTCATAATTCATAAAAAACTGAATGATTTAAGAAAAATACAAACAATTCACCCAATGATAATTTTGTTATTAAAAATCCATAAATTAAGTCCAATTTGAAAAATAAAATTTATAAAATTTCAAAACGTGGGTATTACAATTAATTACTACTACTTTGATTGGTTGTGGTGTGTTATAATATCAATTTTGCGTACAATACAAGAAATTGAATTATTCACAGGGAAACATACAATGGAAGAATTGGGGGTTACATTCTCCCCTATTTAAAATAATTTTAACCACGAAATTTCTAAAATATTACTACATAAAAAGATTTGGGTGGTTCTTAATCACAAGTTCCTCAGGTTCCCACATTTCATCATCCATCTTCGTGTTTTTCCATAGAACTTTTACCAGAAAAGTTGTATAGATTCTCAATACTTGTTCTCATGTATCAAGAACCTCAACAGGCCCTTTGTAATTAGATATATCAGGATACAATTCTAATTCCTCTAATATAAGTACATGTGTGGGGTTAGGCATGTATTTTATCATCAGTGATACGTTGAACACATCATAAACATTGGAGAGAGTTGTCAGCATTTCTAAACGGTAAGCTACATCCCCAATTCGTTATAGAATTTCTAAAGGTACGAAGTACCTAGGAATAAATTTACCCTTCTTACAAAAATGTATAAAACAATTCCATGGGGATACATTCAAGTCAACATAATCTCCAACATGAAATTCCAAATCATTCCTTCGGTTATCAGCATTTCACTTTTTCCTACATTCAGCTGCATTGATGTGGGTTTGGATTAACTTCATCTGTTCCATCATTTCCTCTACATGTTCTAGTCCTATGAGTTTTCTTTTACCAAAATAATCCCAACAAGTTGGTCTATGACATGTCTTTTCATATAACGCTTCATATGGTTCCATCTAAAAACTTGAATGGAAGCTATTGTTAAATGAACATTTTACTAGTGGTAAATATTGATCTCACATACCATGAAATTCATGTGAGAAAGATCTCAACATGTCTTCTAATGTTTGAATAGTCCATTCTAATTGTCCTTCAGTTTGAGGGTGGTAGGCTGTGCTCAAATGAATTTTAGTATCTAGGGCTTCTTGAAGACTTTTCCATAATCATGATGTAAATCAAGGATCATGATTAGAAACAATCAATAGGGTTACTCCATGAAGTCGTACAACATCATTAATATACAACATTGCTATATTTTAAAGTGGTAAATCTTCTCTTATGGCACGAAACTGTGCAGACTTGGTAAGATGATCAATAATGACCACTATTTCATCATTCCTCTTTTGAGTATTTGGTTTTCCCATGAAAAAGTCCATCTAAATATTATCCAATTTCCACTCTGGTATGGGAAGAGGTTTCATGACTCCCCCAAGCTGTTGCCTTCCAGCATTCACTTGTTTACAAACAATACATCTTGACAGAAAATCAATAATCTACCACTACATTTTTTCCCAACAAAATGTTTCATTCAAATAACTATACATTTTGGTGCTCCTAGGGTGTATAAAAAAAATTGGAGCTATGTGAATCATCCAACAATTCTCCTTTTAGATCAGGTATATCGACAATGCAAAGTTTGTTCCCAAATTCCTAAATTCCATTTTCATATTCGAAGTAACTCAATCTCTCATTATTCACAGCTTTAATAATCTTTTTGAAACTACTCATCATCATCCGGAGAACTTTTTATCATTACTAATAAAGATAGTTCTTGAAAAATTTGAAAAATAATTGATGTTCCACCTTCGATGGTTATTCCCATATCGAACATTTCTAGATCTGTGTATATATGATACTGGTTTACTCACATCTTTTTTAAAACTCCATGATACTTTGTACTCAAATCATCTTCCACCTTATTTTCCTTCCCCAGGTGGTAGTGTATAGTGAAATAATAATCCTTGATCATTTAAATCCATCACCTTTCCCTTAGGTTGAGTTCCTTCTGAGTGAAAATATTCTTCAAAATCTTGTGATCAATATAAATCTCACATTTTTCACCATAGAGAATGTGTCTCCAAATCACCAGAGGAATAATTACAGCTGCTAAATCATGATCACGAGTTTGATAGTTTTGCTCATGAATTTTTAGATTTCATGTTTAATATTCAATAAATCTATCATTCTGCATAAGAACACAACCATGTACTTTATTTGAGGCATTACTAAAAATAAAAAACCCACCACTCCCCAATAGTAGATTCAAGATAGGAGCACTGAGTATTCTTCTACTCAGTTCTTCCAATCATTCATTACACTCTTTTGTCCAAAAAAATTAACCCCTTTACGTGTGAGCTTTGTTAATGGGTTATCCAATTAAGAAAAATTCTGGATGAAATGTTGATAATAACCTACTAAACCATTAAAACTGCGTACCAAAGTTATACTCATTAGTACAATCCATTCTTGGATTTCCTTGGTCATTAAAGGATCAATAGATATTCCATTCATATAGATGATATGACCTTGAATATAAAATTCATGAAGACAGAAATCACAAATTCTAAATTTTTCATATAATTCATTTCGTCTAAGAGTCTTTAGAATAATGCGCAAGTGATTTTCATGGTCTTCAATGATATTGGAGTATACCATGATATCATCAATAAATAACACTACAAGTTCATCAAGATATTCCTTGAAAACTCTATTCATTAGTTCCATGAAAAGAGAGGGTGTATTAGTCAGCCCAAAAGGCATTACTGTAAAATCGTAATGCTCGTACCTGGTTCAAAATGCTATCTTCAGAATTTATTCCTTCTTCATGCACAACTGGTGTTATCCAGATCAAAGGTCATTCTTTGAAAATTATTGATCTCTATGAAGTTGGTAAAATTAATCATCAATGGAAGGTTGGGGATACATGTTACTTATAGTTATAGCATTGATCTCCCTGTAGTCAATGCACAACCTCATAGATCCTTCTTTCTTATTAAGAAAATGTACAGGGGATCCCCATGGAGAAACAATAAGGGAATAAATCCTTTTTTAATCAATTACTCTAGTTGTTTCTTTAGTTACCCTAATTCAACAATGTACATTCTATAAGTGGTCTT
This sequence comes from Viscum album, assembly GCA_963277665.1. Classification (NCBI taxonomy): domain Eukaryota; kingdom Viridiplantae; phylum Streptophyta; class Magnoliopsida; order Santalales; family Viscaceae; genus Viscum; species Viscum album. The sequence goes on from OY728130.1 coordinate 810,443,233, forward strand.
CTAAATGGGCCTTGAACCAGGAATTAAATCAATGGAAAACTCAATTTCTCATTCCAGAGGATGTCCAGGAAAATTTTCTGGATCCACATCAATGTACTCGTGCAAAATTGGTAAATAATCTATTTGAACATTATTTTCCTCACCCATAGTTATTTTATTCTCTTCCTACCCAATAATTGAATTTTTTTGAGCTATAAGGGGTAGATCTTGATAGGAATCAACTGGTGATGTTTCTGCTCTAAATATAAGGTGTTATTTATCATCTTCATAAAAAATAGTTACTTTATTATTCATATAATATATTTTTTCATCATGGTATGAATGCTAATCCATTATGGGGATTATATCACATTAAATCTTGGGTATGATAGTGAGATCAGTAGATAAAGATCATTAATATGCCCTAATTGGGAATGATTCAAAAAAATTACTACAATGATACTTTCCTTAGGATTTTTCACTGACAAATCCATTGTTAAATCAAATTGTAAATATATAAATTTCTTTGAAAACTTGGATGATATGAAACAATGCGATGATCCGGAATAAAATAAAGCTTTTGCTAAACCAATGGAAACCATTAAATTACCTACCACCACATATTTCAGAGCTTGAACCACAGTAATAGGGATAGCATAAATGTGGCCTTGATCCCTTTTCCTTTTCTTAGGTAAGATTCCATGGCGCTTAGGAAATCATTTGAATAATTCCCTCTATCTCTTCAATTGTAACATTAAAAATTGATAGAATCTTTCTTCCACTGGCAATCAGAAAAATAGGGGCCTTTTTCACCACACTTGTAACAGACTCCCATTACCCTCAGGCAAGTAACAGGGTGTTTCTTCCCATATTTAACATGGGATTGATATTCCAAATTTCCTTTGTTCCACTTATTTCCATTACCAGAGTGTTCATCTAATATCTTCTTCTCTTTCTATGCTTTAAATTCATAAGACATAGAAAATTCCTTTTCATTCTTGGTATCACATGGGACAGTATCTTCATACGATGAGATGGATTTTGAGGCTAATGCTCGACAGAGAACTCGTAATAAATCATCAACAAAATGACCAATCTTACATATTGGGTTATTTATATAATATTCCACATGCCTCGCTAACCTTGTAATGTTAGCTTCATACTTTGCGACATTATCATCCTCCTTTTTCTTGAGACTCAGAAATTGTCTTTCAATATCCTCTCGATGGTCACGAGGAAAGTATATTTCTATGAAAATTTCATCAAAATCCCTCTATTCTATATTTGATACTTAATCATATTCCTTTGTTTTTTGAATCAATGAACACCATCGATCATCATCTCCAATGAGGTGGTAAACTACCATGACAACTTTTTCCATTTCCGTACACCCTAAGGAGTAGAATATTTTCTCTATTTAATTTATCCATTGCTCAGACACAAATGGGTTTTTACACCCATTTAATGTTTGTGGTTTTTACCTCATGAAGGGATATATCATTGATACTCCATGCTATGGATCGGGGTGCTCTATACATGTATGGTTAATATTCATAACCTGAGTGAGTTGTCCCAGTATGATGTTATGCTGATCAGCAACATTTTTTTCACCAGTCCCACTATAATTATCTTGAGAAGGAGGGAAATCCCTACATAGATTACATGTGTTGATATGGTTTCCATTCCTTCCACTCGGTTCCATTTATAAACAATTGCATTAACTAGATTTGTTTATGAATAAAAATACATAATTCTAAACTTGTAAAACACTTATCATAAACTAAACAGTTTATGGATATAATCCACAATCATAAAAATGTTTTCTTTGAGAAAGTATATACTCATAAACCCTTCATAATTATTTGTAATGAAAATGAAAATTTCCCTATGTATATCCCTCGATTATGTAATAACCAAGAGTATAGCAAGGACCGTTTTCGTGCACCAGTTCCCATTCATGTCTAGTTGATAGAGGTGTTTTTGGGTTTTACCCCTCAGTACAACTGTGCAAGAGTCCCCTATATGTGCTCATATCCAGAAATGGATGTATGTCCTAGAAAACTCACAAAATATATATAATACCAAAATTCTAGTAAGTTCTTGTATAATAATCCTCAAATTCTATCTTATGGTAATGTTCCTAATAAGAGTTTATCTAAATCTAGATTCCAATGTTTATAAGAAACTTCCTCTGATATTAACTTTATCGCCCTTACCCCATTTACCGAGATTCGGTCCATTATTACATAACATTGGCATCATACATGGAAATAATGTCCTGAAAGACCGATCAAGTTCGTAGCCTTGGAAATACTATATAAATTAAGAAGTTTATATTACATTATAAAATGAATGAACTACAACAACATTATTTCCATACACCACATTCATATTCCCATAGACTATCCCTGTAGGTCTGTCATAATATACTTCTTCTCATCCTTGGAAAAATTAAAACATATAAACTGGTGAACTCATATGCTCAACGAGGATAACAATATAACGAAAAATTTCATTAATAAACATAAACATTTAAGGATATGTATATGACTAAAACAAAATCTTTTTAAAAATGAACATCAGAAAAATATTAAAAAGTTAAAATCGAATAATGACATTTACATATTCACATGGATATTCTACTAGTCAAATAATTACGTTCAATATCAATATCCTCTTTGATAATGTCAGAATGCATAATGCCAGACTTCATAACGACATATTCAAGGACATATGGAAAGACTACTAGTAATATTTTGTCAATTCCTTATGAAAAGAAACTAGTTTGTCTCATTAGACCTACCGACGCATTGATGAGCTATAGTGGGATCCACCCGTCACTTACTATGTCCAATGAATTTTTCATATGAAAAGGTTTAAACATAACATAAACATTAATATTAAAACTACCATTCTAAATGTCAATACATTATCCATAATCTGTGAATGGTGTAAAAATAACACATATACATTCAAAAATATTATAAAACCTTCAATTCAATATGGACATTTTGTATCATAATTAATCAACTTCAAATAAACATAAAATCAATCAATAGATGTTGACATAGATGAAATCAAAACCATTTGTAGATAAATACCTCTTTCTATTTTGAAATAATTTAAGAGTCACATAATTATAAAGAATTATTTTTTTTAAAATATTCTTATAATATTTTATGTTATGATTCGATGATCTTATAATAGTGGAAAATATATGCACCCTGAATGTAAGTTAAAAAAACATTCATACCTTAATTTTGTGGAAAAGGTCATAAAGTTCCCTCTTTGGAAAATTACGAAAAGAATCCATTGAAAATATATAAGGTCAAATAATGGTATAAATGACTTTAACTCATTGTATAGTAAATAGTGAAACTGTGGTGAAATACATTTTAAGAAACATGGATGTGGATGATAAAGAGATCCGAGTAGATAATTACGTGTAAACAACCTCGGATAATGAAGTCATTGTGAAATTAACCCTTAAATTGTTATTTCCATAGAAGAGGGTAGGTTAACCTCCTGTATAATGGTGAAATAATTGTTATTAAATCATACAAGTACCATATACATTAATATGTTATCAAATATGATCTTTTAATATTGATTTGTTTATGATATTTTAGTTGTATCATCATTTCGGGTGTTAACTGAACCATTTTCCTTTATATGCATTATTATGTAAGTAATGTTTGTGGTGGGTATGATGTATCTTATTTATATTAATAATGATATTAAGTCTTTAAAAATTATTTTTATCATCAATTGAAAATTATTCTTGAATGGATATGATGGGGAATGAATCCCATCGCGTTTGTGGAGATGGTAATCCGTACGTACACACGAGCGAAAATATCATTATTTTGATATTAAAATAATATTTAATCGGATTTATATCATATATACCGAATCATTATCATGATTTATAAATTATTTATATCAATTATACATCATTATTATACCCATAAAAATAATAATGTATTTAATAACTGTAACACCCCAGGTAAATAAAGAATATGACATTTTCATATTTATCCATACTTGTGAATAAAATATTTATATGACTTTAAAGGGGACGCTATGCTCGATGGCGTACCCAACACGCAACAACAAGTTTCTTGGGAATCTTACGTTGCACTCTAATAATAAAATAATATTATTTTAAATGTTAGTTAACAAGTAGCTGTTGTACTGGCGGGAATGGATATAAATAACTAAAATATGATTATATATGTTTTTAAATGTTTTTACATTTACCCAATAAAAGATAAAGGCTTAAAATACGGAAAGAGTTCATTTTTAGGCATTTATACCCTAATTTTCACTGAGGGTTCACTTATCACCTTTTGACGGTGAACCGTCATTAAATATAGTTTTGATCAATCTTATAAATTCTATTGGACCAAAAATAACTATTCTTTAGAATCGGGACACCAAATTTTACTTTGTGTAAATTTTTGGTACCTTTCCGATAAAGTTCATTTTTTAATGAATAGTGTAAAATGTTGTATTTTAATTCAAAAGCTCTTTTTAATCTAATTTATTTATATGATTAGATTATCTTTTTAATTGGTTTTAAAGTGAAATTAGAATATATTTTTACCATTAAATCCAATAGTGGTCATTGGAATAAATTTCACTTTCAAATCGGACTTAAACTAGTGTCAATCTTTTGATACTTATTGTTTCATAAAAACACGCTATTTGCTCTGACATCGGGAATTAATTATTAAATTAATTAATGTGACTCATATGTTTTGAATTTTGTAAAATAGACTTCATTTTTGAATTCATAATATCAAATATAGCTTAGGGTATATTTTTGGGATTTTTCTGAAAAACTTCAATTTTTGATGAATAGTGAAACCACTAAGTGGTACTTATAAAAACTGATTTTTCCGTTTAAATGAAAATTTTCCATCTTTGTATTTTTAATTTCAAAAATCCGACATACATGGTTGTCATTAAGAAGTAAAATGTGGTTCAATGGGATAAAAATAATTTTTTGGTGAATAGTAACTTAGTAAGTTTTTAATCGCGATTATAGGTAATTAGTGTAATTTAAGGTAAAAATGATATTATAAGAATGTGAAAACACCATGAAACTTGTCCTAAACCTATTGGGTGAGTCATGACCAACCAATAAAAGCCATGGGCCAACTTGGGGACCCCATGGAGCCACTTTAGTTAGAAAATGACAATAATAAATTTTTATTTAATGTTAAAATTAAATTGAAACAAACATTAGTTGTTTTACTAAAACAGTTTTTAAGTAGGGTTACACAAGTCCAAAATTTGATTATAAATATTTATTGGAAAGATAAAAATATTTCCTACATCATAGTAGTTTTTTTATAATTTTTAGACATTAAATAAATTAATGTATTTATGACATAATAATGATGCAGCGATGACATCATTATTTGACGATTTAAATAAAATGGAAAGATAATGTAAAATCTATGAACTACACATGTCCAAAACTTATTGGATGGGTGTATTTCGAACCCTTATCACCGTATCTACGAATTATATCAATTTTGGACCTTTTAAAACCGAAACACATTTTCAAATAAAGTAATATTTCTTTACATTCCAAAAGTGCCCCTCCTCTCCTCTTATAAAAGGCCCCCAACTCTACCACCTTACACACACTCCTCAAGCCTTTGGCTCGGAAAAACCCTGATCATTTACTCTCTACACATCCCTCTCCTCATCCTAGAGGATTACCTTTGGGACGAATCCTTTAAAAGAAAGCATTTAGGCTCAAATCAAAAGGAGTTACACTTTTAAATGTAATTCATTCTCTCTTGTTCATTTGTTTTATTTTGCTTCTCCAACCCCCTAAACTCTTTTTATTTATTTATTTTGTAACAAAACCAGTATCATCAATATACTAGGATGTTTTTATAAGATTTATTCTAGCTACACTCTCACACAACTACATCAAATGGTTAAAGAACATACGGTTTCCGTGGATGGCGAAATTCTGCCTCCCGAAATGATGATTGTTCAATACTCATTTAACACCTTCAAAGGTTGCCATTATGATGTCACAATTTTTATATATGATATATAATATGTTTATGTTTTCCTTAAGCTTCTGTTTTTTTCATTTTGGGCATACCTTTATGGTTTCCATTATGGGTAAACACGATATCTTCATTCAAGGAAGTGCGGACTACTGCATCCTCAAAGTGATTTGATTCGTTAAATACCATATGTGGGATGTATAAAGGATGGAACTATGATATTATATATGATATTATACTGGAATTATAATATACCTTTATATAATTATTAGTCCATTCTATAAAATACGAAATAGAAATGAAAGTAGCGTTCATGCGTACGTACGGCTTACCGTCTCCATGAACGGTGCATTTCATTTCTTACCTCTAAATGATTTTGTAATGTTATAAATACATGAATGTACTGGATATATATGAAATATATGATATCTACATCATGAATACAATTCTGGATATAATAAACTTTTGGCCACACGAACAACATGTAATTGTAAGAAGTCCACTTTCGACTTAAGAACCAAATATCGGCAAAACAAATATTATTAACTTAAATGATTACATAATGTTTATGACATGGTAATAAGTGATATAAAAGGAATAATGAACTTGAAAAAGGTTCTTAAGGAAGTATAAATTAACTCAAGTTTATTATTCAGGAGATTAATGAACGATCGAGTCAAGTCGGACCCGAGGTAAGGGATCCTACAACTCTCTTTCTTTTTAAGTACACTCTTTTATGTCATTTCATTTAAGCTCATCTTTCTTATGATTGGGATGATATTTTATATTACTCCTACTGTAATGTTTATGTTCATGTGATGAGAGACCCTATTCTCTCTCATCAATCCATTTTGGAAGTTTTGAGTGGTGCCGTTAGGCTGCCGAATTTTCGTAAGAGATCTAACCTCTCTCTTTCTTTTAAAGTACTCTCCTTTATGTCAATTCTGTTAAGCTCCCCTTTGTTATGTTGGGGGATGTTCCTTTATATTCCACTTTCTTTAAACTTTATGTTGATGTGATGAGAGACCCTATTTCCTCTCATCAATCCATTTTGGATGTTTTAAGTGGCACTGTTAGGCTGCCATGTTTTCGTAAGAGATTTTTCATCTCAGTTTTATTCCGGTGAGATTTATGCTACATTTGCCACAATTTCCTTTGAGTGGTGTATGTACTGACCATTATTTTACTCATTGTGTAATATTATTTCACTTATGAGTATTTACATCAATGTTGTATTTTCCTTCTTTCACGGGGTGTATGTTTCGAAAGATACCCATGTCGGTAACGGAACCTTTCATCCTCCTCTTTTTAAAAGACTTCTTTTGTTGGGTCTTTTAATGTACATATTGTTATGTTGGGATATGTTCCCATATATCTTTATTGATGTAAATTTTATGTCCAAGTGATGATATACCCTTTTTTATTATCTCTCATCAACTCACTTTGATGTGACGCCATTAGGCTGTCAAGGGAACTTCTTAACCCAATTTCGATTTCTTTGGGTTCAACATGTAGTTATTGAATATGTCATCCTTTGAATATGTGTGAATGACCTTTGATTATTTTACACTTAACATCCACTTATATTTGGTGTATTTGTTTTTCACACATAATTATGTAATTGATTTATCCTTAAACCAAGGATACCGTCTTTGTAAGGGACTTCATCTCAATCTCCTTTCATTGAGGCATATTTCGTTTTATACACAACTTTATTTTATACGGTGTATAAACCACTTTGACTTTTACTTTTATACAAAGGGAATCTTTTTCTACGAAGAATTTTCCTAATCGACAAAAAAGGAATGTTTTTTTAACGTACGCGGTGACAATGACCTTTTCCGCCGTTGCGAGTATTATTTGGTTTTTGGCTTCCTCGACAAGCAGTAATGTTTTTAAAATAAAATAAATACCATATACTCTTTTATGTATTTTGGTATGGAAAATGGTTTTGAAAAAGAATTCTATTATGTCAATATGTTTATGATATATTGTGATTGAAATGTGGAATTGTTATCATTCCTTTATATTGGTTTTATGTTTTATGATTTTATACTGGTACATGGACATTTTAACGGGTGGTTACGTTATAAACCATATGACGGGTGGTGCCGTGAATACCAGGACGGGTGGTTACATTATAACCTCCAATGCATTGGGTATGGAAGTCGGCCGTATGGCTATTCCATTAAGTATGTATGGAAATTGGCCATATGGCTATTCCATTAAGTGATATGTGTGGAGGTCGACCGTATGGTTATTCCACTTAAGTATGTTTATGTCCCAAGTTACCTTTATATGTTATGTGTTCTTTATATGGGTTTTATGGTAATCCTTTGGTTACAAAAAGGTATGTAATGAAAATTTATTCAGATAAGAGTTTTTACTACTTCTAAGAGGTGAAAAGTGTTACTTTGATAAAGTATACATGGTTTACTTGTTGTTTTGAAAATCTAACAGTTTTAATTCTTTGTGTATCCCTTACTGAGCTTTTTATGCTCATCCCATGTTTTTGAAATGTTTTTCACAGGACATAGCGTGGAATTGGGTCATGGATGGGATCAAGGGAACGGCATGCTACCTAAAACATGGAACTAGACATGTTTCTTTTTAAGAGTTTTTATTATATGGAAATTTAGTAGAAGCGACTACTTCGTAATCTTTTGAGATGTAATAGTTATGTACTAATTCTCTAAAACTCTAAACCTGAAAAGATCCTCAATGTGAATTACTCATTTAATTCAATATTAAGTAAGGTTTAAGGCTGGGGCCTTATAGTTGGTATCAAAGGTCGGTTTAGATAACTTTAGAGGTTAGGGTATCCTCTAAGCATAAGTGACATTACCATAATGGTTAGGATTTCAGAAAGAGTCCTAGTTTTAGATAAAGTGAGTGAGTAAGTGTATCATAGTGTTTACCTTTTTCATTAGTACATGATGGTTTTTTTTTGATATACTCACACTGACCTTTTTGGTTTTAGTAAATGGCTGGATCTAGCAGGCACCAAAGTGACAATGGCTTTGAAGGAAACTGTGGTGGATCTCTGATTAAGATACTGGATGAGATGGGGGATTCAATGAGGAATCTCATAGTTATTCCAAACCAACTATCAAGGAGTCATGATCAACCACTTAAAACTTGGTGAGTTCCCTAATGCATCATGCACGAGATGGCCAACTCGATGTGGAAATTCAGGTAATAATTATTAAGGTAACCATTACTGTTTATATGATCCTTACTTTTTAGGTAATTATGGGTTACTCTATGATATGATGGAAAATGAAAGGCATGAGATAAACTTGAGGTTAAAATATGTTATGATTATTTTATAAGATTTTATCTTGTTTTGGGGAATGTTTTAAGAATTATATAGTTTTGGAAAAAGGACAACACGCAGACCGTGTGACAACCCGTCGTGTCAGACAAAGCCGCGGGAATCGAACCCACAACCAAAGTGTGACTGGTATTTATCGCCTACCACTGGACTACGTGAAGTCCCTGGTTAGTTTGACTGATTCTTTTTAGTTATATGATTTTATGAATTAAGAGTAAGTTGATTTTGGGTTATTTATGAAAATGATTAACCTATCATGGAGGATATGTGATTAGGTTAATTACTTTTCAAAACGAGACTTTAGAAGCAAATGATATTGTTTGAAGATAAATGTTACGATTTATTTTGGAAGACTATGAGACTAAATCCTTCAAATATTTGGGTTTCAATCTTATATTGGTTTACTTTGAAGAATATTATGGACAAGTTGATTATAGAATGGCTCTCGTTGATCTTTGGGTTTTGTTGGACAAATTTTGGAGATTGAGAATAGATTTTCTTTTTATAAAGGGTTATCCTTTTCTGGATTATCTGATCTTGTACTAACCTTTTTGGTTTTTTGGTTAAAGTCTAAAGACATGGGAAGTATATAGTTCTATTTGGTGTATTAGGTGATTCACTATAAGTTGATTATAGTACTCTTAATGCGAACAAGTCTCTCTAAATACTCGTCTTTTGAGAAAAATATGAGTTTGATTAAGGAATCTAGTAAAAGTTGAAAGTCAACATGATAAGTGATTATGTTTCCTTGTGAATAAATTCCTCAATAAAAAGTAACTTAAAACAAAAATGTTGTCTATTATCTTTTCCTACTAGGGAACCCAACACCGTTTAACCCATCACAAGTTTGTGATTTTCTTATTGTTAACTTTTTCCGAAACATGTTTTCTATCACTCTCCATCAGAACATGACCCTATGTTTTCTCCTCCATGTCCATGTTTTCCTACATGGAGTCCTAGTATGGGTTAACTCGAGTGACCTTTGTACTTATCGTTCTTCATTTTAAAGTTATTGTTTTACCGACTCTTGTTCCGATGTGGGACATTCAAGGATGTTTCTAAGCGCAATTTTAAAATTGCGAGGACGCAATTCCCAAAAGGGGGGAAGGATGTAACACCCCAGGTAAATAAAGAATATGACATTTTTATATTTATCCATACTTCTGAATAAAATATTAATATGACTTTAAAGGGGAATCTATGCTCGATGGCGTACCCAACACGCAACAACAAGTTTCTTGGGAATCTTACGTTGCACTCTAATAATAAAATAATATTATTTTAAATGTTAGTTAACAAGTAGCCGTTGTACTGGTGGGAATGGATAAAAATAACTAAAATATGATTATATATGTATTTCAATGTTTTTACATTTACCCAATAAAAGATAAAGGCTTAAAATAAGGAAAGAGTTCAATTTTATGCATTTATACCCTAATTTTCACTAAGGGTTCACTTATCACCTTTTGATGGTGAACCGTCATTAAATATAGTTTTGATCAATCTTATAAATTCTATTGGACCAAAAATAACTATTCTTTAGAATTGGGACATCAAAATTTACTTTGTGTAAATTTTTGGTACCTTTCCGATAAAGTTCGTTTTTTAATGAATAGTGTAAAATGTTGTATTTAAATTCAAAACCTCTTTTTAATCTAATTTATTTATATGATTAGATTATATTTTTAATTGGTTTTAAAGTGAAATTAGAATATATTTTTACCATTAAATCCAATAGTGGTCGTTGGAATAAATTTCACTTTGAAATCAGACTTAAACTAGTGTCAATCTTTTGATACTTATTGTTTAATAAAAACAAGCTATTTGCTCTGACAGCGGGAATTAATTATTAAATTAATTAATGTGACTCATATGTTTTTAATTTTGGAAAATAGACTTTATTTTTGAATTCGTAATATCAAAAATATCTTAGGGTAAATTTTTGGGATTTTTCTGAAAATCATCAATTTTTGATGAATAGTGAAACCACTAAGTGGTACTTATAAAAACTGATTTTTCCGTTTAAATGAAATTTTTACATCTTTGTGTTTTTAATTTCACAAATCCAACATACATGGTTGTCATTAATAAGTAAAATGTGGTTCAATGGGATAAAAATAATATTTTGGTGAATACTAACTTATTAAGTTTTTAATCGCAATTAGAGGTAATTAGTGTAATTTAAGGTAAAAATGATATTATAAGAATGTGAAAACACCATGACACTTGTCCTAAACCTATTGTTTGAGTCATTTCCGACCAATACAAGCCATGGGCCAACTTGGGGACCCCATGGAGCCACTTTAGTTGGAAAATGACAATAATAAAATTTTATTTATTGTTAAAATTAAATTGACACAAACATGAGTTGTTTTACTAAAATAGTTTTTATGTAGGGATAAACAAGTCCAAATTTTGATTATAAATAGTTATTGGAAAGATAAAAAGATTTACTACATCATAGTATTTTTTTTATAATTTTTAGACATTAAATAAATTAAATTATTTATGACATAATAATGATGCAGCGATGACATCATTATTTGACGATTTAAATAAAATGGAAAGATAATGTAAAATCTATGCACTACACATGTCCAAAACTTATTGGATGGGTGGCTTTCGAACCCTTATCACCTTATCTACGAATTATATCTATGTGGGACCTTTTAAAACCGAAAAACATATTCAAATAAAGTAATATATCTTTACTTTCCAAAAGTGCCCCTCCTCTCCTCTTATAAAAGGCCCCCACCTCTACCACCTTACACACACTCATCAAGCCTTTGGCTCGGCTAAAACCTTCCCATTTAATCTCTCCACATCCCTCTCCGCATCCTAGAGGATTACCTTTGGGCAGAATCCTTTCAAAGAAATCCTTTAGGCTCAAATCAATAGGAGTTACACTTTTGAAGGTAATTCATTCTCTCTTGTTCATTTGTTTTATTTTGCTTCTCCAACCCCCTAAACTCTTTTTATTAATTTCTTTTGTAACAACAAAAGTATCTTCAATATACTAGGATGTTGTTATAAGATTTATTCGAGCTACACTCTCACACAACTATATCAAATGGTTAAAGAACATACGGTTTCCGTGGATGGCGAAATTCTGCCTCCCGAAACGATGATTGTTCAATACTCATTTAACACCTTCAAAGGTGGCCATTATGATGTCACTATTTTTATATATGATATATAATATGTTTATGTTTTCCTTAAGCTTCTGTTTTTTTTCATTTTTGGCATACCTTTATGGTTTCCATTATGGGTAAACACGATATCTTCATTTAAGGAAGTGCGGACTACCGCCCCCTCAAAGTGATTTGATTCGTTAAATACCATATGTGGGATGTATAAAGGATGGAACTATGATATTATATATGATATTATACTGAATTATAATATACCTTTATATCATTATTATTCCATTCTATAAAATACGAAATAGAAATGAACGTAGCGTTCATGCGTACGTACGGCTTACCGTCTCCATGAACGGTGCATTTCATTTCTTACCTCTAAATGATTATGTAATGTTATAAATACATGCATGTACTGGATATATATGACATATATGATATCTACATCATGAATAAAATTCTGGATATAATAAACTTTTGGCCACACGAACAACATGTAATTGTAAGAAGTCCACTTTCGACTTAAGAAAAATATCGGCAAAACAAATATTATTAACTTAAATGATTACATAATGTTTATGACATGGTAATAAGTGATATAAATGGAATAATTAACTTGAAAAAGGTTCTTAAGTAAGTATAAATTAACTCAAGTTTATTATTCAGGATATTAAAGAACGATCGAGTCAAGTCGGACCCGAGGTAAGGGATCCTACAACTCTCTTTCTTTTTAAGTACACTCTTTTATGTCATTTCATTTAAGCTCATATTTCTTATGATTGGGATGTTCCTTTATATTACTCCTACTTTAATTTTTATGTTCATGTGATGAGAGACCCTATTCTCTCTCATCAATCCATTTTGGATGTTTTGAGTGGCGCCGTTAGGCTGCCGAATTTTCGTAAGAGATCTAACCTCTCTATTTCTTTTAAAGTACTCTCCATTATGTCAATTCTGTTAAGCTCCTCTTTGTTATGTTGGGGGATGTTCTTTTATATTCCACTTTCAGTAAACTTTATGTTGATGTGGTGAGAGACCCTATTTCCTCTCATCAATCCATTTTGGATGTTTTAAGTGGCACCGTTAGGCTGCCAAGGTTTTGTAAGAGATTTTTCATCTCAGTTTTATTCATGTGAGATTTATGCTACATTTGCCACAATTTCCTTTGAGTGGTGTATGTACTGACCATTATTTTACTCATTGTGTAATATTCTTTAATTTATGAGTATTTACATCAATGTTGTATTGTCCTTCTTTCACGGGGTGTATGTTTCGAAAGATACCCATGTCGGTAAGGGAACCTTTCATCCTCCTCTTTTTAAAAGACTTCTTTTGTTGGGTCTTTTAATGTACATATTGTTATGTTGGGATATGTTCTAATATATCCTTATTGATGTAAATTATATGTTCAAGTGATGAGATACCCTTTTTTATTATCTCTCATCAACTCACTTTGATGTGACGTCGTTAGGCTGTCAAGGGAACTTCTTAACCCAATTTCGATTTCTTTGGGTTCAACATGTAGTTATTGAATATGTCATTCATTGAATATGTGTGAATGACCTTTGATTATTTTACACTTAATATCCACTTATATTTGGTGTATTCGTTTGTCACACATAATTATGTAATTGATTTATCCTTAAACCAAGGATACCGTCTTTGTAAGGGACTTCGTCTCAATCTCCTTTCATTGAGGCATATTTCGTTTTATACACAACATTCTTTTATACGGTGTTTAAACCACTTTGACTTTTACTTTTATACAAAGGGAATCTTTTTCTACGAAGAATTTTCCTAAAAGACAAAAAGGAATGTTTTTTTAACGTACGCGGTGACAACGACCTTTTCCGCCGTCGCGAGTATTATTTGGTTTTTGGCTTCCTCGACAAGCCGTAATGTTTTTAAAATAAAATAAATACCATATACCCTTTTATGTATTTTGGTATTGAAAATGGTTTTGAAAAAGGATTCTATTATGTCAATATGATTATGATATATTGTGATTTAAATGTGGAAATTTTATCATTCCTTTATATTGGTTTTATGTTTTATGATTTTATACAGGTACATGGACATTTTAACGGGTGGTTACATTATAAACCATATGACGGGTGGTGCCGTGAATACCAGGACGGGTGGTTACATTATAACCTCCAATGCATTGGGTATGGAAGTCGGTCGTATGGCTATTCCATTAAGTATGTATGAAAATTGGCCATATGGCTATTCCATTAAGTGATATGTGTGTAAGTCGACCGTATGGTTATTCCACTTAAGTATGTTTATGTCCCAAGTTACCTTTGTATGTTATGTGTTATTTATATGGGTTTTATGGTAATACTTTGGTTACAAAAAGGTAAGTAATGAAATTTTATTCAGAGAAGAGTTTTTACTACTTATAAGAGGTGAAAAGTGTTACTTTGATAAAGTATACATGGTTTACTTTTTGTTTTGAAAATCTAACAGTTTTAATTCTTTGTGTATCCCTTACTGAGCTATTTATGCTCATACCATGTTTTTGAAATGTTTTTCATAGGACATAGCGTGGAATTGGGTCATGGATGGGATCAAGGGAAAGACATGCTACCTAAAACATGGAACTAGACATGTTTCTTTTTAAGAGTTTTTATTATATGGAAATTTAGTAGAAGAGACTAATTTGTAATCTTTTGAGATGTAATAGTTATGTCCTAATTCTATAAAACTCTAAACCTGAAAAGATCCTCAATGTGAATTACTCATTTAATTCAATATTAAGTAAGGTTTAAGGCTGTGGCCTTATAATAACAACTACACCACAACGGGGAGACGGTAATCCGTACGTACGCACGTATGGTGACATGTCATTCAAAGTATGGGTACAATAATGAATATGGTTGTACCATATTTATAAAAAAATCACAGTATATGTAATATAATGGTGTTATAAATTTTGAATGTAAACAACAAAGTAAGTGGATGTAGAAGATGAATGGATCTTGAAAGTGGTGATGAAATATTTACCACTTCTTCGGGTTCATCTTTATGATTTATTCAAAAGGAATCCTTAGGTTGTATTTATGAAACCATAAAGGCCTATAGGATGAAGGGAGACAGTTGAGATGTTATTTGGGAGGGGTTTGGTTAAACCAAGTGGCTTTTTAGTAGTTAATTTGAGAGAAAGTGAAGTGCCCATTTATAAGAGGGGTGATGGGAACCTTAAGAAAATATTGAAATATTATTTTATAATAAATTAATTTTCGGTTTATTATGGCCTCAAAATGATATAATTCGATGCTATGGTGGGGATTTTTTGAAAACCACTCAACCAAATGGTTTTATATAGTTTTGGGTCACTATATTAACTGTATGTTCTAAATTTAACTCATAGTTAATTAGTTATACATTAACCATTTCTCATTCTATTTTTATACTATATGGTTAATAAACATAATACAAACATCCAAGCGAACCTCAAGTGGTCAATTAATGACGTTTATAATATTATTTAAGACCTTTGGATGAACCTTTGATATTTAGGAATAGAATATCAATTAATAATATAATATTTGTTTAAAAAACTATTTTATGTCCATTTTGACACTATATGATATTTTGTTTTTGTTGAATTCCTAACAACATTATTAATTCAAATAAAATTAATTTAATCAATTCTAACATGTCACATTAACCTATAAAATTCGTGAATGGAATCAAAACGTTCATGTTATATTTATTTTTACATCTATAATACCATTTGTTTGATTCATTCATTTATAAAAAAATTAATCATCATCATTGTGTCATAAATAAATGTGATTATTCCATATCTAATAATTATAAATAAGTAACCAATAAGTTTTGAATATTCTTATCATTCTAATTAATTTTTATAGTTGAAGAGATAACATATATAACCCTATGTAAAAATTCATTTACTAAAAGTTATATACTGTTGTCATTTTTGTATTTATTTAACATAATTAATATAAAGTATCATTTTCACTTAAAATTGGCTCCATGGGGTCCCAAAATCGACCCAGGGATGCCCATGGTCGACCATGTATCATCCAATTGGGTTATAACATGTGTTAGGTTATTTAAAGTTATTATAATATTATTTTTTTACCCTTATTTAATAGATTTATACATTAACTGTGGTAAATTAAATATTACCGAAGTAATTGTTCTAAATGTCTAAAAATAATAGTTATCTATTTAAAAAATTTGGACCTCTTAAATCTAAATATGGAATCCATTTCTCTAAATTCAAAACATATAAGTCAATGAAATGAATTAAAAATTAATTTTCGTTGTTAAAACAAAAATGCGTGTTTTTAAGAAATATTAACTATCAGAAGATTGACACTTGCTTATGTCCAGTTTTAATGTAAAATTACGTCCAATGACCAATATTTGATTTAATTGTCGAAATATAACATAATTATACTTAAAATCCACAAAATAGTATAATTTAGCACTATAAATTATTTTTATTAATAAATTTGTAAATAATTAATTTTTTTTATTAGTCATTATTCATCAGAAACTGAATGTTTTTAGAAAAATACAAATAAATCACCTGAAGAAAATTTTGATAATCCGAATCCAAAAATTAAGTCTAATTTTAAAAAAAAAATTATAAAATTTCAAAAAGATGTTATTACTCTTTATGAGGAATACTATGATAGGTCATGGTGTGTTAGAATCTCGAAGTTTCATACAATGCGAGATATTGCATTATTTAAAGGGAAACGTACTGTGGAATCTTAGGGTGTTACAATTTTCTTGATTTGGGCCAATCCATGATCCGATATTGAAATTTAAAATCAAATTTTGTTTCTTTTATAATTATTTAATTTTTTAATAATTTTCACCCATTACACATCCAAAATGGATTCCCATGACCTATTAACACCACCATTTCAATTTGGAACCATTATTAATCCATTATAATGGTGGATTTGGGTTTTTATTTATGGAATTCGGCCAGCCCGAAGGCCCATTTCTAGTTTAAAAAAATTGTTTAATTAATAAATTATTCAATTTTAAGAATTTTCCATTGATTATATGTCTCACCCAAGTCCACTGAAACCACCAGCGTGCCTATCCACATTTTCTCCCCTATTTGGAGCTCGTATTCATCGTGAATTATTGCAGAACTTCATAGGGATTGTCAAATCATCCAGATTTGAAGAGGTAACATATTTCCATCATAACTCCATCCATTCATACTCTTTTCCCCCATTCCAATTCCAAATTCTACCCTTCCTCATACTCATCAATCCTATCATTCATTGCATCCCTCCATGTTTATCAAAAACTATTTGGAACCCTATTTGTAAGGGGGATTTGGTGGAGTAACATCAATGAATCTCAAGTAGGTGTGTCTCTATTTTAGTTCCTACCCTTTCCATTATGTTTCATTTAATTTACAGGAAGTCACAAATTACCATGGGTAGGGTGTCAAACCAGGTGTTTGACTTTTGTATTTTTTTTGTCAATTATTGTGGTTTTAGGTTCTATCATTGTCCCTCTTGGTGCAGTAATGGTGCGACTTGATTTTCACACAGTGATTCAAGGGTATTCTTTGATTAGGTTGGTGATTCAAATGTTTATACATTATTTGTTAATTACTATTCTATATTTATTATATTTTAGGTTTATCTAATATTTTAATTAGTTAAGAAATTATTATTATTGGAGTTTTGTTTCCAATTGAATTTTATATGCCAATTAAGTGTGAAATTTGTGGTTTTCAAAAATAATGTTTTATTGGTTTATTTGGGGATTCCCTATAAATGCATAGTTGTTTTTTTGAACTGTTAAATGTTTAAAAATAATATTTTGAATGTTTATACCCTTTACTTGTTGTTGGTAAATTTTGTTTAATTGTATTTGTGGAAAATGTGAACATTAAGGGCCATGTTTATTTGTAAATAAAGGATTCACATAGTTATCATTTTTCAGATCACTTGGGCCTGCCCTAAAATTTATTTGTTGGATTCATTGAAATTTATTGGGATGACTTTTCGTATTTTGGTAACTTACAAGTGTGAACATAATGTATGAAGTGGGGTTTTCAGGGTGTTTAGGATGCAAAACAATGGGAGATTTAGTGAAATTGTTTCATTTAAAAATCAAAGTGTTTGGTTATGTGTTTCAGTGGTTTAAAATGTATATAGATACCATAATATTTATATGTGACCATTTGTGGTATTTTATATGAAAATAAAGTTATCTGTAATTCCGAAATTGTTTGAGCACAAAGGGGGAAGCCTGGATACCTAGATGGCGTGGATATGTACTAGTACGACTAGTGGACAGACGTGTTTTTCCCTATTTTACATAGAATTTGGAGAACGAAAACTCTAACTAAACTATATGGATGATGATTGGGGACCCTTAGGTTATGGTTATGTTCCATACAAGTGGATTGTTCATGAGAATGGATTTTCTTATGGTTACTTTACACCAAGGTATGAGGTACATGGTTCCTCAGACTATCTAGTGCCTAGGGTTGTTCCTGATATTTATTCACATTGGATTTTTGGTATTTTCCATTATTATTGGATGTGTTTGTAAGTATATTAAATTAAATAACATTACCATTTACATGTGTAATCATTCTGAATGTTTAAATTGAAAACAATTTTCAATCGACTGTTTCATTTCTTGTAATTTATCACCGCTTTTCATATCTTATTTAAGATGCATGATTTATCACATTGTACAGAAAGATCATTGAAATCGTTGTGTGGTACCCTATTGGGATTTGGCTCAAAACCTAATTACATACCTTGGGAGTACGTAGACATTATTATTCTTGACTCCGATAAAGGGAAGGCTAGGGGTGATGGCGGTTCATGGTGTTAGTTCCCATTATTTTGGAGGAGTTGGGAGATGACTTGTGGGTGATGACCCCTTGTCATGTAAAGACCATGGGGATATTATTCTTTTGTTTCATTTTGTCTTTGTAACTTTTGTATTTTATTTGAACTTATGTATTCAGGTTTTTATTGGTGTATATACCTTGTTGCTACGAATTTTTCAGATTCAGTTATTATATGTTTTTCATGTTTTATTTATACATATTCAGTTAAATCATTCCCAAAACATGATAAATGATACCGTGGAACATATTACATAACGTGGGGATAGGTAATGTCCTTCGGTCATATCCATGGGCCTGGTTTTTTGTTTGTATTGGTGATGACCATATTCAGATCCTCACACCTCCTATTTTTTTAATACCAATAATGCTCTCATTGTTAAATTATTAATACATTAAAAGAGGAAAAACAATTTATCAGTGAAAAGTTGTGTTTTTTTATAAATGCATTGGAAAAGGGTAAAAATACCAGTTAATACATAAGAATATTCTAATAAATATTTTTAGAGTAATAAACTGTGTTAGTGAAATTTAATGAGGTACGGAACGGCTCGGTGAAGCCAGAATAAATATATTAAATATTTCATTTCATGCATGGGAAAATTATTCAAAATAATTGAATAACTCAAAAAACGATTATCATATGATAAAACCATTACCACAGTTAGATTCGTAACATAATTTTTACCCTAGAAGTGTTATACAATTTGAATTCCTAAGACTTTTGGAGGGCTCGCTCAGGAGAAAAACACTTATAATTTTAAATAATTATTTTTAAAATTGTTTTGAATAAAAAAATTATATATTCCAAAGAGACAGTTGGGTTATAAAATTGAAAAAACCATTAGATTTAGAATGAAAATTTTACCCTAGTAATGATATAACATTCTAAGGCAATATATATTTTGATTCCCCACTCACAAGTTATGTTTTCTAATAAAATGTTTAATATATTAAAAAAAATTAAATATTTTTGTATCTACAAATGGCTTATTGTATAAAAGTTTTGACACATCCATTATTTCCAAAATGGTGGATTTTTCCTCAAAATGATATTAAATTCACTCAAAATGTGTATACAACTAGCCTTTCCATAAAAACATGTTTTTATTTATATAATGGAATTAAAAAATTTATCTTATTAATAAAATTACACCCAGAGAACATTGTTCGTCTACTTATTCCCCCACCCCCATGCATTTCACCTCATTTACACCATAGTAACAATATGAAGCATCCCAAAAGCTTCGAATCTATCTATTTCAACTACTTTAAAAATTGAAAACGCATTAATGGCTAGTATTAAATGAGTCTGTAATGAGTTTTGGGTGGATTAATGGTGGGAAATGGGTATTTTTTCCAATGTTGATATGGAATTCAGGGTTATATATTCCACAAACACATATTTGAATACTGCTATATAAACCCAACACCCCAAATTTTAGAATCACCGCAACTCATTGCCATATTTCATGAGAAAAAAAACCCAAAATCAAAAATTTCATTGGTCAGCCTCCTTCCACCCCCTTATGGCTACCTTTAGCTCATCTTGGCGACTTTTTTCTTCTATTTTTAGTAATTTATATTATTTATTTCATTAAAAATTCCATATTTTCTGTGCAGGAATTTTATAAATGAGTTAAGTTAAATAGAAAAAAAAATTTAATAGAAATTAACAAAAACAAGAATCAAATTATAATTATTTTTAAATTATAAAAGCGGTATTTTTTGGTTTATCGAAAGATAGATTTGTAATAAAATATGATGATAAGATTTAATAAAATTATCTTTTTTTATAATTGTAATAATCTTTTTGAAATTATAATAATCAAACACACATGATAATTTAATTGTACATTAAAAATTATAATTACCAACAGGAAAATAATTTATTTTTCATTTAAAAGTACAATTTTCAATGTATAAGATAGTTCAATAATAATAATGGTAATTATCATTATACAAGAAGAATGAAATTATAATTTCAATAATTATAATTATCATTTATTGTAAAAAATGATAATTTAATTTATCAATGCATGTGAAAACAAAATTATCATTTCATATGACATATTTGAAATGACAAGATATTAATGTAATTTATCAATTCACGAGATAAGATTAAATATTAGGTGAGAAATTTTTAGTTAATGTTATTTTTTTTAGAAATGATAAAATATTAATTTAATTAGTTAGTGAATGTGATAAAATTATATAAATACAATTAATCATTATTTACTGTGACATATTATAGGGTAAAGTGATCATTAAAATTTATCCGCGTGTGCAATAAATTTAAGGATGATTTTAATAATTATTCAATGATGTGAATGAATTATTACATGTGATGTTTTATCTTTTTTTAAATTAAATCAATTCTATTATTCTTGGATAACATTTTCTAATCCTTAAGCACCAGCGTGCTAAAAAAATAATATGCTGAATTGGCACTCTATTTTTTGAAAAAACAAACAACAGTTTTCCCCACTATTGAGTTTGGATGTTCAATAACTTTTTGGGATTGTTGAAAAAAAATTCAATTTAAAATGGTTTTCATACATGTTTAATGACCATACTAGACATTTAATGCTTGTTCATATGTGTGTAGCCCCAAAAACTTAATATTAGACATGATGGAATGAGTATTTGATAATGATTATTTACACTACTTTGTGATTACATGTACATTGTGTATGACTTTACTCGAGAGTATGCGATTATTCTTTCATATATATGTATATATATATATCATGCCTTGTTATGCATACTTTATGGTTTTATTCATGGAGTCAAGACAGAAGGACCATCATCTTACATTGTCCATTGGAGGAGGGATGCACATGATTGATGCTAAGGGTCTAATGGATTGGGTTGGCACATGCTGATGCCTATTTGAAACCATATAGTGGACTATTGCAACTTATGTAATCCTCTAGAGGGGGATGCACATGACTGACAACAAGGGTCAAATAAAGGAGGAAGGCACATGATGATGATTTGGGATTTTCAAGTCTAACATCGAGAGAAACGACGATGCCTTGGGATGCATGGGAAACTGATGATTATATAGAATGATCCCAATGAAATGGGGACTTATTAGTACTCGGTCCCTAATATGTCTTTTCAAAGGTGTGCTTTAGTAAATATGGGACGTGATTAGATCTCGTTCCTCATTATACATCTACTAGACAGTTAAAGGAATCTAATTAGCTATATTGTCCCACGCAGATCAAGAGAAACATATATTCATTTAGATCATTGATACAGTCACCCAATGATGATGATAAATAGTATTCATTATCATAATATAAAATCATTTGTCCCTCTAACAGCATGGTTAACCATTCGGGCATAGAGCTGAAATAAGTACGACCATGGCTTGTGCCATCATGGTTAGTGAACAACTGCTCGACATTGGACGATGTTCTTATTACACATTATTCATTATAAATTACACTTTTATTTTTAGCACATCATATTGAGGATGCATTGATGGTGGCCTTATGAGTCTGGTACTCACACTATACTTGGGAATTTTAGTGAGCTTGTAGATTAAATGACCATAGATATGGTGAAGGAAAGGGACCTATGGAAGATGATTGAGTATTTGAGAATGGAGCTGGAGTTGGTCTGGACAGGCATCAATGAACTCCTCAAATGATGGTTTATTTTCTTCTAGTTTTTATTCTACAAAGTTGTGTTAGTTTTTTTTCACATTGGGGGATGTTACATTGTATGAATGTCATATTTAGATTTCCGAATTTTACTCTGATAATCTATATTATTTTTTTTATTTTTTAATCCTACGACTCAAAAGAGAGGGTATAGACTCCGCAATTTTCCACTTGAGTCTCGTGCAGATAGTCGGGAGTCTATTGTGTAAGTGGAAGTGTTCATGAGCTCATAGAGAATTTTATATTTGATCGGTGATTTGGGCCGGGATGTTATATCTTGAAAATCACAATTCATTTGGTAAAGAAAAATTAAGGAGGAAAATACCTAAAAATGGTCATCAGATGCTTAAAACACCCTACAAAAATACATTTGATCCCTAAAATTTCATGTTGAAGAATGATATCTTGAAAATTTTTGGGGTCACTACTCCCTCATCAAAATCTCATGCTCCAATGTCTATTGATAATATGTTTGATGCTACCATAACTCTCAGTCAATAATAATGAAGTTTACATGAAATACATTCATTTTAGTGTCTTATATCTTAACTAGCATCTCAATTATAGAAACATGTGGCTCTATCTTAGTCACATACCAACTATTAATGTGAGAGGGATATGGATGGTATATATAAGGCGTGATATGTGAAAACATCAGGAAAGAATCTAAAATCACCCAGAAATGATTACATATTAAAATCCTACTTATGATTCTTAGTGAATGAAAATAGTTCAACAAATCTCAAAATCAATATTCCATGTTTACCAATCCTATGGTGACCAATCCATGTATATAATTTCATGAAAACTCGTTAATTGATGTATAACAGTAAATGAAAATTATGTTGATCCAAAAAATATTTCTTCAGAATCTATTTTATAACAAGATTCTTATGTAAATGATGAATATTCATTGATGTATCTTGAACCAAAATCGATCCCACTAAAGAATCTTCACCCACCCATTCCAAAAAATTTGGTGACCTTCACGAGTAACCTAGAAAAACCTATATTTTATCAATTAAAATTGGTGACTAATAATTCTTGTTGAATTAAAAATCAAATAATCATAAAAAAATTCTCATTAACAACCAAAGTATAAAACCTAAGAATACATAATTCCTTTATGATTATATATATCACACCCCATCTAACCATCATTATTTGGATGATAAGCTATATTCAATTTGTCATATCTCCACATCAAATTCAGTAGACTCCTATAAAATCTAAATGTAATCCTACTATACTGAGTGTAAAAAAATTATAGGGATCCCCATGTAACATTATAAATTCTATTAGAAATAGATTACTAAATCATTCATGTTTTGTGTGTGTCTGATCCTAATAAAATATGCATTATTTTTCAATAGAGAAACCACCACCAAGACATAATTCCTCTATAAGGGAGTACATGATATTCCAACAAAAAGTAAATGGATATCACATCCCATTAAAAAACTGGATCTAGAAGAGGTTGGAAGAAAGAAAATTTTCTCAAATTTTTTTCTATATTAATTAGAAGTTGTAAATGTAAGACACATGATCAATAATTTAATGTTTTATAACCATTAACCAGAATCACCATCTCGTGTCATAATACATCTTCATATTTCCCATATGAATGTCTTCTAAAAATATATGTCTTTAAAACAATTTAGATCTCCTCAGATATTCTGGTATGAAAAAAATACTAAATAATATAATAACATATAAAGAGAGAGAACAAGCAGAACCGGTCTCCACACCATATTGTTTTTTCCAAATTATACTGAACTCATAATAATGATATAAACTCTATATAATATAATCATAGAGAGATGATTATTACTTGACTCTAGAAAAACCATACAAAAAACACTTTTTGATGCATCTATATTAAAAAGATTAAATGACCCATACTATTCCACTCTTTTATCAATTACAAAACATTTTTAATGAATATTTCCTTTTAAGAGTAATTGCAATGGTATTCCCCTTCCATGGGGTGATGGTGATAATGAAGTCAATCATATGAATGTACACCACCAACCACCATTACCTAAATTCATTTCATTATAATAAAAAATAAAACTCAAATACTTATAATGAAAATAGAATATGATCCATTCCCCAAAAATATATTAATGCAAACACATAACAACATGCATAACAAAAAAAATAACTAAATCACGTGAGGGGTAAATCATACAATCTGATATAAGATGAAAATATAATTAAAAATCCACATGTTCATCCTACACAAGAACAAAACCAATACATAATTTAGTAGATTTAAAGAAAACCACATACCCCTTATATAGTTAGGTATTATTAGAGTAAGAGTTGGTGGATTTTTATTTAAATCATAGAAAAAATAATGGAACATTGAATCTAATGTAAATGTAACACCATTAATGGTAAGACCATAAAAAGGAGACAAAAAATATGAGAAATATTTTAAAAAACCATCAGTATTATCTTGATATACCATGGATTCTATGAATGTCAATGAGAATATGTGGTTTTCCCATGAAAAAAATACTTTTCTATCTCAGGATCAACTAATATTCAATTCAAGGAATTATTTTTCACAAATAACAAAACATCTAGGATTTACAATGGGAATTGTAGAGACATTCCATGTAAAAAAGATTTATTAGTATCTCCAAAACCAAACTATGATTGTTTTCATGTTCATAGTGTGGTAATTAGGAAACTAAAATATAATCCACGGACACTACCATTAAAGTGATAGTATACTAATGGAATAACCGATTTATCAAATCCTTAAAAACTATTGGATTATAACTAAGGAAAAATGAAATCATAAGATATTCCAAATGGATATACCATTTTCTGAAATTCATCATTATTTTATCATGATTAACAACTATAAGCAAATGGTATCCTGAGAAAAGATCAATATTTGGAAACCAAATTTCCTCATTTAACTAAAAATATCTTCATCATGATAAAAATGATACCTATTATTAACTGTTAACATGTTCTGCTTCTAGTAGTGCAAAACCAATTAGATGAAACCATCTTACTTCATTAGAAGTATAACATGGGATACTGAAGACGAACACTTGGTTGAATAAAACCATTAACCAGATCACCCAACTGAATATTAATCAATTTTAGATATGTTGGGTCTATATGATAAGAAGGTGTTTATAAAGGAATCACACATAAACTAGTTTAATAAAAATATGTATCTCCCTCTATCAATAAATCTCATAGAAATAGTGTAAGAATACATTAGTAAAACCCTGAAATAACGAGGGAATATCTACTATGTAAGAGGAGTCATCAGGAAGAGCTGCTAGAATAGAAAACAATCTCTTATTCTCTTGGTGTGAAGGACTTTCATGACATGAATTTGTATACTTCATTCCATAAAACACCCATTATATCCGATATTCCATATGAAATAATACACCATGATAATAAAAATTGACCTTGTTATAATGAGAAACATGCCAATCCATCTTTATGATAACATCAAATAGATCTAGATGATGAATAATATAATCGCAAACTAACTCCAAAGTAGCTATCAATTATATACAAGAAGAAAATAAAAACCCCTACTATATCTAATTCCGAAAATATGATTCTAATTCCATAAAATAGAATGATCTCCATATGATGGTTATGAATATAAAAAATGATTTTCATATAATCATGTAATATGAACCTATATCAAATAATGGAAGCTCAATTGAGGATTAAATAATGATTTATCCTCTAAATGTCATTGTATCTATATCTACATCCCATATGACCCCATCTACTACATGATGGTGCATAAAATAGATGCATGTGAATATATCCCTATAATGATAAAATAAGATGACTATAGGAAATTATCATGCCAATTTACCGATCCTTGGCCATATTAAGGTGTATACATATACAGATAGAAACACTATCAATGACCATAACATCTACAAATATTAATCATAATTGAAAATGAATTTAAATAATTTTTTCTGTTTATCACCTTGAAAAAAATAAATGAAATCACAATCACAACACTATATTCTGTAGGAGGTGATGAAGAGGCCTTCTGTTGAGAACCGTCTCCCCCGCCCCTATGACAATAGTGCGACTTCATATTTTTCATTGGTGATCCACTGAATCTCCCACTAGGTGACAAAGAAGAGGGAGGATATACAACATCTTCTACTACATTCATTTAAACCATCATTTCCGTATCCAATTTCTCCACATAGGTAAAAAAATTAACATTAATACCCACGATATGATATTTTTTTGAAAAAAATTGAATGTATTTCTTTGATTTTGGCAAATAAATTTTTGAAAAATTTGGTTTGAAACAATGTAGATCATAAAAATAATTGTTTTATGCCAATATAAAATTATTTCTACACTAAAAGGATATGATATAAATAGATTTATCTATCATCAATTTTCATTTAAAATTTTGTAACAATGTATTCTTGATTACTATAATATCCTAGAACACATTACTATGTTATAGTACCATGAAATGCCACTAATGTTTGTGGGTATTATCAAGTCAAAAAATTTCATAGTTCATCTTGATACTCATAGGTGTATTCATGATATCGAGGAACATATCATTATTTTCAATCCAATACTTTCATCTTTAGGTTTATTCATACAACTTTTTTATGGTGTATTCTCAATCAAGATCTCCTGTGATCAATCTATTTCCCATTTTACAAATACTTTCACTTTATCACATATGTTCTAACAATTTTGTACATTGTGATCAACAAATTGAACATCCAAAACTATACACTTGATATAGTTGTTATCTATAATGGGATACCCTTGAAGATCATCGGGTTCACCCTCTATTCGAACTCACAAAATAATTGTCGATGTCGTACTGAATCAAAACTTGACAAAAAAAATTTAGATAATAGAACAATATCATTATATAAAAAATAAATCTCATAATAAAAAATTAAGATAAACATCAAGTACTCAAAACATGAGACACACGTATAATCATCCCATAGAATCTTATGTCCCATTACAGAAAGGGTTCTCCCTAAACACACTACAATTTACCTCTAATATCCAAAATAAAATATCTCTAGTCCACCATATGTAACAATCCAAGCTTCCATAATATGCCTCTTCTTATAACTCAATATCATGCATTACATGCAACAAAGAGTTCAATCGCTCCACAACATATAAAACTAGACATTTAAAAATAGGTTATGAATAATATTAAAAACATATTGAATTTTATATATCCAAAAAAAAATTTATCTTATATGTTTCTTAGACAATATAACCAGACAAATTCAATTTTTCAGATAAAATGAGTATTTTTTTAAAAAAAATGTTGTTTTTCAACACATTAATGGAAAACCATATTTAAATCCAATATTTGACAATTATATATATTAATTTTTAAAAAATTAAATTATTGAGGGTCATAAATCTTATGTTTGGATAACTTTTTGGTGTTTTTCTAAAAAAAAATCATATTTAAATTAATTGTGGAAAATACGGTATTTTATTTCAGAGATACATTTTCATAAAAATTAATAATTTTGTTAGATTATCATTTTTATTTGTTTTTAAGTATAATTATATTCTATTATTTTCATTTATTCCAAATTTTTTCATTGGATGTAAATTTACAGTGAATGTTGACATAAAAAGTGGTCAATCTTTTGGTAGTTTGTACATTTTAAAAACCCGCATTAGGTTTTGTTAAGCTGAATTGATTATAAATAATTTTTTGTCAATTATGTGTTTTGAATTTGAAAAAAAATGGAGTCCATATATGGAAACATGGAATTCATATTTGGAATTAAAAATTCCAAATTTCTTAAATAGGTACTTTTATTTTTGGACATTATGAATATTAACTTCAGAAATTATTTTGATTTACTATTTTTATAGGTTAAACCAAGTAAATAGGAGTTAAAAAAACATTATTAAGTTATAAAACTTCACTAAAATATGTAATAATCTGATATGATCATATATTAATGAATTAGAGTGTCCTTAGGTCAATTTTACACCTCCTAGAGCCACTTGGGTGGGAAAAGGACAACTTTTAATAAATAATTTAAAGGTAAATATAAAATAAAAATGTATCTTATTACTAAAATAATTATAACTAATGTAATATGAGTGATATATTCTAATATAAGTATTGATTATATATATTTATATTTACTACATCATAGTATTTATTTTGTAATATTTAGACATTAAATATTTAAATTTATTTATGACATAATAATTCTATAGTGTTTGTCTTATTAATGAAGGAATCAAAAAAATTATTATTATTATTAAAATAAATGTACATTTAATTATTTTATTCCATCCACTAATTTATTTGATTATTATGACATATTATATTTGTGTTAATTATTCTAGTTCAACGAAATCATGTGGTTATGAATGTAACAAAAATCAATTACAAAATAGTTTCAACATTGAAATAAATGTGTTTAAAAAATACTATTTTATTAAATGATATCATAGTCAAAAATAATTTTAAATTAAACCAAATTAATTATAAAATGTTAAAAATGTCATTAATTATACTATTTTGGTTCCCTTGGTAATTTATAGTTACTATAATTATCATTCATTACGAAAATCCAAGAATGCGTGATGAGAGATAATGATTTTAGCTAAGGGTTAAAGACAAATGATAAGGTTACATTTATGACATAAAGATTTCTAAAACTTATTGTTTTATTGTATTTCAAAATATAATCATATTATTCTGAAAATATAACACTCTTGAGCGATTATAAATTGAAAATAAATATATAATAAATTAATATTTCATGGATTTCCTAAAGTGTACCTAACCTCTCCCATAAAAGGGACCTTCTCCTCTTTTATTCACACAACCAAAATCCCATTGGTTAAAAAACCCCTAACAAAAATCCTTCCAAATTAAATCAATTAATCACAGAGGCCGCCCTTTTTTAATGAAACCAACATATAGAGTCCTTTTGTGCAAATCAAAAGGAGACACTCGATGAAGTGGTAATCGTTTTGTCCCTTTTGTCAATGGAATATTATTCATCTACTTATTCTTTCCATGTTGATTCTATTACAGATTAATAAATACACTATCATCAATATACTCAGATGTTATTGTAATAATGTGAAAACTATATTAATCATTTTATTGATCCATCAAATATTAATATAACTATGTGTCGGTACGTACGACATACCATATCCACACCGTGGAGTAATTTTTTATTATATGTTACATTATGTGGATTTGCATAATGATGATTATAATAGTCATAAATAATTGATATATGTGATAATGATTCATGTATAATTAATAAACCATCTACTAACATATCATATAACCATTAAAGAAATTATATCGCCACTCATGTGTGCGTATGACCAACCGTCTTCTCAACGCGATGTGATTCATTCTCCACATTAACCATTCATGAATGATTAATTAAATATATATATATATATGTATATATATATATATTGAATAATTATGATATATTATAACTAATAAGGTTACTGGAATAATCCACACTCATATATATATTATCATATAAGTTATTCATTTACTTCGATACAATAAGAAAACAGAAACAACGTTCTTGTGTATGTACGACCTACCATCTTCTTGAATGGTGTATTGAATTTAATATATATACCAATCATATATAATTATATTATTAATTTATATGATACATAAATCATATTTAAAATTCTAGATGTATGTAAATCATTATCTATGTAATATGGTTAAGAGTAACTAGTCAAAACTTGTATGATAAACAATGTGATTACTACCAAAAATGATGCATTTACCGGGAATTATTTATAAACAGGTAATATAAAGTCATAAAAGATTCATATATGATATAATAAATTTTATTAGGATTCTTATATAAGTTAATAATATGTTTAAAATAATTATACAAGCATTTCTGACACATACGAAGGGTATCAAACCTATGGTAAGGGCTAATTCTACAATCTCATTAATATTTGTGATTATTTAGAATTAAGTTTCTACAAGGACATATTTATCATCCACATCTATGTATCTTATAAATTAATATAAAAATAATATTTTTAGACCTATAGTAATGTTTATTGTCATTTATAACCATGTTCTACCTTTTATAGAACATTATAAAATAATCCTTTATTTTCCAAATGAGGTACTATATGTCCTTTTTGACAAGTTAAAGAAAGAATGTTATTTTACTTACACAGTACAATAATCTATTTTATGCCATTATCGAACCTCAATATTTTGAATCTTCCCTTTCAATAATAAAAGATTTCTTATAAAGGAATGTTTTTACTTTTATTGTTAGTCATGCTTTCAAATGCTTTCTTTGTAAAAAAATGATTACTTCTAAAAGAGTTTTAATGATTTTGTTTCATCACATTCATAAATGTAAATATCCTTTATTAGATTTCATGATTAAGTAAGGTTAATATATTATGATATAATCTTACATATTATATTGATGGTTTATGATATGTTTGAATATTGACGTGATATTTTTATATCATTCATATCTTCTATTTTATGTAATAAAATTAATATTCTAGTTTTAATTATAATGTTAATGTTTGTTATGTTTTACCTCTTTCATAAGTGGAACGAAATGGATATTCAATGAGTGAGGCATGTGTTGTTATAGCCCCTCGATGCATTGGTAGTATCATGAGACAATTATTTTAGGGTTTTTGGTAATGTCTTAGCCAATTAGTTATTGTGTCTTGGTCTAGGACTAGGCAGTATGTTTAAGATGCCCTGCATTATGCATTCCATCATTAAGATATTAGTTATTGATTTTACATATGATTATTCAACTAGTAGAATATACGAGTGATTGTTTTAATGGAATTATTGGATTCATTGTGGAAATATTGTGCTAAATATAATATTTGAAATGCTTCTGTTTTTGTTTTATTTCATTCCATAGATGTTTATGCTTATTTATGATATAATCCCCTATATTGATTATAAATACTAAGCATATGTTCTCCCCCTTTCTTTTGTTTTATTTTCCCTCCATACATTGATGTTTTTTATGATTTATATGTTGGGCTATGTGAGAGGAATAATGGTTTTCCCAAAGGATTATATATGATGTGTTTTATGATAGAAATTATAATTTAAAGTTCATGTATGAAATATATTATTCATGACTTCTAAATTAATTAGTCCTCAAGGTATTTAATCCGCATAATCATGAAAATGTATTAAAATAATGAACTAGATTCGAGCTTCTATGGGTAGATAATTACAGTTTATATCATAGGATGTCTAACAACAACCTTGGAAATAGATTTAGAAAACACATATTATAGATTATAACCCTAAGATGGGAATTAATGAATATTATTGAAGGACTGAAAAAATTTGAAAAATATTGGGATTATATGAATATTCCATGAAATATATCCCCATTGGGATACTACAAGTGTACATGGTTCACGGATAGTTGTACCTAGGGTTGAAAAATCTGACAAGGTGGTACGTGCTTGACCTGGGTTAACTAGGTACATGTCTATAGACCAAACAATGAACAGGGTTTGAAATTTCCAATGTATTTTCGTAGGATAATTATGATTTTACATACAAACCAATATGTTGTATTTCTGATCAAATATGTCTTAAAGTGAACCATATTGATGATTAATGATTACATATGAATAATTTTTTCAATTTTTGTTTTGTATTTTACAAGTTGGAAATTATGCATTATGATATGTAAACTAATATATAATATTCCATTATTTAGAAATGGAAACTCGTGGAAGGAATGAAAAATGTATTAACACACATAATCCATGAAGGGATTACCCTCCTAAGATAGCTAATATTAGTATATCAAGTTATTCAATTTGTGTTGAATATCATATAATTGAACTGGGAGAATTGACCTAGGATATGAATAAAAACCTTACCCATTTAAAGAACCCTAATTCACCACACGTAGGTTCAATATTAGACCACTTAAAGAGACAAAAACCTCCAACATTCAGTTTAAATACAAATTCGTTTTTGGATGACCAATTTATATGTTCCTTAGAAAAAATATTTCTTTCATTGGGATGTAATGAAAGAGAGAATGTTGTCATGATGTTTTTCCATCTCTAATGAGATGCCGATCAAAGGGGTATTAAATTCAAAACATGAAGGAGGATGAAGAAGTTGAAAATATGAAATGGATGATGTTTAAAAAAAATTCCATGTGAAATATATTCCTCGTGAATAACAAGATTATATGGAAAGGATATTTCTATGTTTAGGGTAGAAAAATGATAATGTTGAAAATTATAATGCTAACATACCTTGTATAGAAAGGTATGTTTTAGACTTTATACATTACCAATGAAGTATGATTTATAGATTCATGGATGGGTTATAACCATTCCACCGATGATCACTAGACTCACAATCTTTCTCGTCGTATGAAGATATGGTCTCATGTTTAATCAAGACTGAAAATTAATTATTTATGTCTACTGACATTAATGTTAGGAAATAGAAGAAGATAAAGGTGTATTAAGAGGTAGATAAATTGGTAATAAGAAAGAATTATTTTTTATTTTTGTGATAATTGTGGGAAAAAGTTCTTTTAAATTAATTAATTTAATTGGTGTTTGTTACAAATGTGGAGAAAAAGGTCACAAGAATCATGATTGTACATGAATGTAAGAAGCTGTGAAATTCAATAATTATATGGAAATAAGAATTTATGAAAATTATCATTTAATTATTCAAGGAAATATAGCATTGAATAATTAAAAGGATCAATGTCAGGCTTATGTTGTTAATACTATCCTAGTGGAATAATTAATTAATTTATGTTTTTGGATTCAATAATTATATTCGGGTTATAAGAAGAATGTGATAAATAGAGGGATTTTACTTTAAAACATTTGTTATTATGTTTTTAATATGATCACATGTCTAGTAAGTGACAATAAGAGAAACATTACATTTTATGGGAATATGATGTTATAATTGATTTCAGAAACATAAAGACCATATAGATAGGGTTTCCATAGATATATTTTGGATAACTCTTAAGATTAGAATTAATTGAGTTAAACTTTGGATATTATTATTTATGGTTAAAACATTTATTAATTTTACTTCAATTATCCTATAATATTATCGTTTCTGAAAAAGGACAACCCGGAGGATGGAAAACAACTCGCTGTATCAAACGAGAATGTTGGAATCCATCCCATAATAGATTTTTGACAAGGATTTATCACCTATCACTGGCCAATATGAATTTCATAGTTATTATAACATAGTTTCCATTATTTAAATAGTATAATTTTATATTTTTAACCTTATATGATTAAGTTAAATAGATTTTTTTGAGTTTATTATCTTTTGAAAAGAAATATGAATTTGTGGTGTTAATTAGTAAATGGATGAAAAATTAAAAGTAAATTTTGTATAATTCATTGTTCATTATGTCTAGGAATTAATTCTTCAACTATAGGAAAACTACCATAAAACCAAAAAAAATGAAACTATATTATATTATAAGGAATCAAATGGTCCCTTGGATCATCCCAAATTTATGGCTTTTAGATTATTATCATTCTCAAATTCATTTTCTCTATCACTCTCCATTAGAAAACGATGGTTAGATTTTACTTTAATGTTCTTGTTTTCTTAAATGGAACCCTGGTATGTGTTTTTTCTAGTAACCTTCATAATTTCATTTATATATATTATAATAGATGTCTCATAAATCAAATCTTTTATCAGGGATTTCAAATAAGATATTTTGAAATGTCAAACTCCTTTTTTAAAACCACACAATTAAATTGGGTGGATGAAATTTATTAAAGGAGGGGATAATGTAACACCCCATGATTCCACAATATGCTTCTTATAATTCAACACCATGCACTACACACAACACCAAGTTCAAGCGTAAAACGACCTATCATAATATCTGTTCAAAAATGTGGTTATGAATAATAATAAACATATTTTTTATTTTATATATCTGTTTTAATTTAACCATTCATCTTATTTTTTTCTTAGGAATAATATAATTAAATATTCAAATTTTCAGATAAATGATGTATTTTAAGATAAATGTAGTTTTTCCATTTTTTATAGGAACGATTTTGAAATAATATAATTGAAACTTTCATTTATTAAATTTTAAAAAATGAAATTATTCTATAGAAGAGGGAAATATAAATTTATTTTTGTTAAATATTTGTTCTTTTCATATAATTTTAATATTTTAATGAATAGATATAAATACATCAATTTATTTCAAAAATTATTTTTCATAAACATTATTTATGTAGTTAGATTACATTTTTAATTGGGTTTAAATTATAATAACATTATATTTTTATCATTTAATCCAATTTTGTACATTGGAGGTAATTTTACATTTAAATTTGATATAAAAAGATGTCAATATTTTGATTGTTTTTATTTCGTAAAAACCATAGTTTTCAATTTTGCAATGACAATTAAATTTAAATTAATTTCATTCAATTATTTTTATTGAATTAGAAAACTTTTATTCTATATATTGAATAAAAATTAAAAATTGTGAAAAAAGTTAGCTTTTATTATTGGACATTATGAATATTAACTGCAGTAATTATATTTATTTACCATGGTTAAAGGCTAAATCTAGTAATCAAGGGTTTATAATAATGTTCTAATAATACCAAACTTCCTAAAAATGACTTAATCCTATTTGACGATATATATCCAACCATTATCATCCATGGGTTTTTGTTATGACCCCATGGTGCCACATGGGTGTGAAAATTACATGTTATAAAAATTATTTTAACATGAAGGGAAATATAAAAGAAATATTTATCTTATTAATAAAATAATTTTAATTTTAGTTTTGTATGTCAAATATTATACAATAAATAATAATTGAAAATATAAAAAATTTAATACATCATGGTATTTTTTTGTTATTTTTAGACATTAAATAATTCATTTAATGTTTAACACAATAATGACCCAGTTTCTGACATATTAATATTGGAATGAAATAAATAATATTATAAATATTTAAATTTTTGTAATTTGACTGTTTTTATGATATAAAAATATTTTAGTGATTATTATGTCATATTATATTTTTGTAACATCCTTTTGATCAATGGTATAATGTTTTTATGACCTTAATAAAAATCAATTACTAATTAGTGACAAAATTGACATTAATGAGTTTTTGTAACAAATACTATTTTATTAAATAATATAATAGAACTAAAAATATATGATTCCTCAAAATGAATTATATAATGATAAAATAAACATTAATGATCCAGTTTTGGTTTTCATGGAATTTCTTAAAAGCTATAACAACTATATATTATGAAAATACAAGAAGAAATGTTATGAGTTAATGTTTTTAACTAAGGGTTAAATCCAAATTTAAAGGTTAAATATATGGTTAAAACTTGTATAAAACTTATTTTTTGAGAGGATTAAGACATATAATCATCTAATCCTAGAAATAAATCACTTTTGAGCCATTAAAATGTGGAAATAATTTTATAATAAATTATTATTTCAAGACTTCCCTAAATTTCTCCTCATCTTTCCTATAAAATGGTAACATCTATTTCTATTTTATTCACACATCAAAAGCCATTTTTCATAGCCCAATACAACCCAAAACTCCTCACAACAATGTTTAGTTCATCTAATATGACACGCATTGGGATGAAAATATACTCGAGGAGTCCTTTTTTAAAAATCATAAGAAGGAACCTGAATAAGAAGTAGTCATATTATCCCTTCATTCCAAGTTGTTTTCTTCTAAGACATCCAGTTTCTACATTGTTTCAATACCAAATTAATCTAATCATTGACAATTTTAGAACCCTAGGAAACTCTAGGGATGCACCTTCATGACAGAGGATCATTCTTTCACCACATCCTTCCCATGGAAGACATTTTTGTCATCCATGTAATTGGTTCTGTTGGAACCCGCTAATAAGAAGATTAAAATTAATTAGTGATGCCTCATTTATTGCTTTTCAAATTCGGGGTGGGGTTTTTCTCCTGAAATTTTTGGGTCTACAATGTTGGTGTTCTGCCTAAGGCTGGACAAGGCAGTTCTCTCTATGTTGTGGCAATGGCATTGTTCACTGGCCTTATGATCTATAAGAAAAGGAATATGATGTTCACTGAAGAAAAAACAATTTATATTAATATTTATAATTCCATTCATGGGAGAATCATGATTCCTTAGTCTATATCTTATGTCATTAAAAAATATAGGAGAATTATTTGAACTGATATCAAAGCCTCCCATGTTTGGCGGGAAAGTAATAAGGCTGCAGAGTACCTTGAATCATTGGATATCATTGTCCCGAGACATATTCATATTCACGACTTAAATAGTTTGAGTCTGGAAGGTATCAACAATTTTAGGGGAGACTTTTGGGGTCTTCACTATTTTAGACCACCCTAATGGTATTTTTCCCTCAGTATGTCTTTATGAACCATGTTTTTACCTGTATTCCTCTTTTTTTCTTTGAAATAAATTGTTACATGTTATGGTTATTGTTATTAGACTCATGTAACAACTATTTTAATCATTTAATCTTCCATTCGAATTATAATATCATCTGATGTGTATACGTACAGCTTACCGTCTCCACATCGTGGTGTAATTTCTTATTCCATATTACATTAATTGAATGGGTATAATAATAAGTATAACATACAGAAATAATGAATACTACATTATTATGATTGTTTATAATGAATATACAATCCTTTTACAAATCATTTAACCATTAATGTACTGATAAAATAACTTGTGCGTACATATGACCTACTCTCTCCACGACGTGAAGAGATTCATTCTCAATATTAACCAATCAAGAATGAATATAAAATATATTAATATATTATAAATAATTATGAAATATATGACATAATAATAATACTGGGATAATATATATATATATATATATATGTTTTTGTGTATGTGTGTGTGTTTATTTTTACATATATGTCATTCACATACTTTTATATGATAATAAAACAGAAACAGCCTTCATGGGCACATATGACCTACCTTATCCATGAATCGTGTATTCCAGTTCATAAATTTATATTTTATACATATTTATATTTTGAATATATATTATATATAAATCATATTCTACATTCTGGAAGTAATTTAATCATGATTTAAGAAATATGATCAAGAATAATAAGTTAATACATATACGATAATCAAATCAATTATTACCTGAAATATTTCCTTAACATTTAATTATTAATAAACAGGTAATATAATGTCATAAAGTAATCATATATGATTTAGAAAATATTATTACGATACTTATATAAGTTAATAATACTTTTCATTACCTTATATAGGGGTTCGATACACATAATAAGAGTATCAGACCTATGGTAAATGTTAATTTCGCAATCTCATTATTATCATATATTTTTTATACGTAAATTTATACTAAGACTTATTTATAATCCACATCAATGTTTCATACAATTGTATATCTAAATAATATTTAAATTCATATAATATTTTTTAATGTCATTTATAACTGGTTTTTTAATTTCTATAAAATGTTTGGAATGTAACATTTCTATCGATTTCCAAATGTGGTACAATATGAACATTTCGAAAATTTAAGGAAAGAATATTTTATTAACTTATTCGGCATGAGAAGCTATTTTATGATGTTATGACACCATAACATTTTCAAGAACCCCTTATAAGATTAATAGATTATTTCCAAAGAAAATTTTTTCTTCTATAATCACGTAGGCTTTTAATTGATTTAAAAAAGGAAACATCTAAAAGAGATTTAATGATTTTGTTAGATCACTTTCATCACTGTCTACATCTTTTTTTTGGATTTTATGCTTAATTAAGGATAATATGTTATGATACAATCAAAAGTATATAATAAAATGGTTTTATGATTTTCCTGACTAGGGATGTTCTATTTTGATATCATTCATAGCATATGGTTTATGTATTGATATTCATATGTTAGTTTTAAAATTAATGTTTAGGTTGGTTATGTTTTACCCATTTCATAAAAGGAGTCCATTGGACCTTGTATGTGTTGAGAAAGTCCCCCAATAACCCCTTGATGAATTGGTAGTCTTATTAGTCTTTTATGTTTCGGTTTTTTCTAATGTATTAACCAATTAGGTATGGTGTCCTGGCCAATCCCTTAGCAGTATTTTAATGATTTCCCCAATTATGTATTCCATATTTTTGAGATTAGATATTGATTTTACATGTGATTATTCATCAATTAGAATATCATTATGAATTTTTAAATGGAATTATCTGATTTATTCTTTCTATATAATGATGAATATTTTTTCTAAAAGGCATGTGTTTCAGTTTTATAACCTCACATAAAATTTTGTGCTTATTTATAATATCTTTTGCTATATTCTTTATCCATATTGAGCATTTGTGCTCATGCCTTTCTATTGTTTTATTTTACCTGGATTCCAAGAAGTTTTTTATGATTGATATGTTGGATTAATCTAGGGGAATAATTTAATTCTCATATGAATACTTATGATGTCTTTTTTGATAAAAATTTTAATGTAAAGTTCGTGTATGTATTCTTTTTTCCAATACATCTATACAGATTGGTCATTCAAGACCTTACTCCTTATAATCATTCCAATGTATTATAATAATACACCCCCTATTAGCTTATTAGGTTGGTACATTACAACAAATGTCCAATGATAATGAATCTCTAGGACATACTTTATCTGATAACATAATATAATGAAACTTACCAGGATACCCTCTCAAACTACAACCCGAATTGAATTTAGACATAGCCATAGTGTTTTTTCAATCCTCATATGTTGGTGTCTAAAAATTGTGAAATAAAAATAATCATGGGAATGATTTTTTCCAAAATTAACAGAAAATATTACATACATATACATGTATCGAAAGAAACAACATAAGAACACTTGAATATATTTATGTCATTATAAAAAGAGAACTACAGAAGAGATACAACTGAAATAGGTAGTAACAAATCACCATGTGAGAAGTCCAACTACAACATACTATAAAACGAAACAAATTTTTTAATATCTCCATGTGACAACTTCAAAAACTGCTCACCATTTCACCACATGAAACACAAAATGTAGTTAATAGAAAATTGCACTTCCTCTCTCTAGTTCCATGAATTTATCTTCTATTAAAGAGATTACAATGTATACACTCCAAAAAAGGGGTACACATGGTTTTCACTAATATTCCTAGTTGGGTGTCACCCATGAGTTCCATATAATGCCACTATACCTAAATATATGAATTCTTTACTACAATGAAAACTATTCATGATAATAGTTTAACGGTTTTTATATCAAAATCATGTAAAAGTAGTTTTATTTTTTTTATCCACATTTTCAAATAATGTAGTTTAATCCATTGAAATGAATTTCATATCTATATATCATAGAAGATATATAATGTCCAAATATTCCTGAATCCCATATCATGTCATATCAAGGTCACTATAATCAAAACTGTTCGAACCAAATGAAAATGAAAATGTATCACCAAGCCTAGGGTCCTTTTAGGTCATGATGGCAAGGAAAACCATAGATGACAAATATATTTATGTATGTATCAAACTAATAGATATGATTTTTGTCTATATATCATAAGAACACCCCATAATGTTATCCTCTAATAGGTCCAATAGGCCCCTAGAACCACATTCTTATGGATAAGAGGAATGCCCCATGTGAAAACCCCTTGACAGTGGATGATACATATTACTATTACATACACCTATATACCTAAGGATTGCCATGTTATTTATTTTACATATCAATTCATAAATCCATTTCATGAAACCATTCATTGATAATATTTTCAAAAAACATTTACACAATGATTGGAAAATCGTGTTCAATTTACCAAAGCATAGAGAATCCAACATATTAAAAAAACTAGTTCCATAAAAATAAATAAATTCTAATATAATTAGAGTTCATTTAATATTAATTCTTATATATAAAATGAGATATGGAGTTCACCAATATTGGCTGGACAAAAAACCACGTACCCCAAAACTCGAGTTTTACCTGATCTCAATGGAATATTCCACATGAAATGATCTAAGAATGACTATGTAGGATATTGAATCGTTCTATACATAATATAGCTTTTCCATTTTAATAGAAGGACCTGTAGTGAATATTAAATAAAATATACAGCAATAACACATACCCAACACACCACAACCAACAATGATTGGACCCAATAAATAGATCATACAAGAGATATATAAAAAAAGAGGAATAATAACTATCGACCAATAGTTATTATAATACCACACATAAGTTGTACTGTAGTTTAAAAATGAAATATTAAGAAAGTATCGCTTACTCATAGAGATGCAACGTAACATCCTGAATGCTCGAGCTCCAAATGAATCATTATAGATTAAATGGGGGCTACCAAAATCGCTATAGGTGAGCCATAAGTTTATATAAATGAGGGATATGGAAGTATTATTTAATTATAAGTTCATTCATCACCCGAAAATAAGACCTCCCAATAGTTTCATTCTTTTTAACCCCTTTACATGTCGTTAAATCCATGGGAATTAGATATGCTTACAATCCATATATTTTTAATTGAAAACATATAGTTTATCTTCACATTCAATGTAATGATTACAAGTTCATTACTACATATTGTTTTTTACACATTTAATGATATTTTCTTGGTGTCTATCTTCATGTTGTGTAACCAATTTATATAAGGTGTAATCTACTAACATGTAGATGAAAATTAAAGATTTATAAACCTAACCCCCAAACCAACCTGATATTTCCATGAACATGGGTAGAACCCCAAACAAACAATTAATTAATTTACACAAATATTATTTTAATAAAAAAACATATATAAATAACATTATTTCCTTTATCCCATCATATTTTCTCTATTATCAAGAGTCCCACATTGCACCCAATTCAAGAGGAAAAAATTAAAATAGGAGGAAAACATTTGAATAGATGTAATGGGATGTTACAAACACCCACAAAAATCTATCACTAAATTCCTTATCAACAACACATTGCATCATGTATATCAAAAAATCCAACCCTAGGGTCATTAATAGGAAAACCAAATGACTTTTTTCTATGATTATTTAATTTTCATCACTAATTACATTTATTTTAATTATATTATTTCTAACATCGTTA
Organism: Viscum album; assembly: GCA_963277665.1. NCBI lineage: Eukaryota > Viridiplantae > Streptophyta > Magnoliopsida > Santalales > Viscaceae > Viscum > Viscum album. The sequence continues at coordinate 810,485,521 of OY728130.1, forward strand.
ATGTTTTAATAAATAAAATATAAAAGAGTATTATAAAACATATGTTTATATTTGTCAAATAAAATGGAATAACATATAACCACCTCCTTTTACATAAACATTGAAATGAAAAGTTCACATTTTTACAGAATTCTACCACCTCACAAATCGATTTAATTCATTTCCCATCACCATCTCTCATACGGGGATATAATGATGATCATATAGTATATATATATATATATTATATTTGTGATTTAATTTTAATTATATCATTTTAATATCACATGTATCTTATTAACATTAAGTCCATTGGAAAACATTATCATTTCTCGTGATTATGATTGGACTACCACATCCACGATGTGATCTGATACATATTTCATTTTATTTGGATGTGAATGATCATTAAAAAATATTAAATGAATTTATATGATATATATGATATAAAAATGACTCATTAAATGTTATATAATAGTTATCAGTATATTTTTCGATTCATTGAGAAAATGGAAACATTGTTCATGAGTAAGTACAAAATGTTGTCTCATTGAATAAATTAATTTATTTAATGTTTATGATTTTTTAGATTACTATAACTATGTAAATAATGAATATATATGAAATATATATCATGGTAAAGTTTATTGAAATGATTTATATTTGGTAAATGTTATAGGACCATGAATACAAAACAAAAACCCAACTCGAAAATAAAGAATATGTTTACCAAAACTTGATTTTGAGATGGAATTATTAATGAAAGGGTATAAAAACTCATATTTACATCTAATATGGTGTGAAATATATGGGTATTATTATTTAATATATTTATAAAAAACCATATTTAATATATATATATGTGTGTGTGTGTGTGTGATATTTTATTACATTTGATGAATATTGAGGCTTGAGGTATGATATTTCTATATCATATCACCATCATAAGGAAACAATTGTTATGTTATGCAGCTAGGTTAATTCATGAGGTGTATATAATTATTTGTTGACATGTTAAATCAATAATTATTTTATTATCATAATATTTAATATTTTATTTAATTTAATTCTTTAATGGGTCTTATTATTCCCAAGATACCAATATGGTAATGGGTTATTTTTATAATCGAATTGTCTATTGGGGTTTTTAATGATTACGTTTTCAATGATGAAATATTTTGACCTACCACTCAAGAAAATAACAAATCTTATAATAATAATATTATTTAATCTAAATATATGTTTTTATATTATCTTAATTTCATTTTGTAGTAAAGTGACATAATTAAATTTTATAATGAAAAAGTACATTATTTCTCCCTTTAGTTAGAATTCATTTTTCTTCAATGCCCTTGTATTTGAAATTTTATTAAATCATGTTTGTTAATATAATAAAAATATATTTTAAATATATTTTAATAATTTTATATTTATTAAAAATGTATTAAAAGGAATTTTTTTATTATTGAATGAAAAATGTAGTATTTACATTGTATGAAAAATGAAAATTAATCTTTGTTTCTCTTTTTTACTGTATGAAAAAATTGTCCTATATATTGAACAAATAAATATTTTAAGATATATTGTATATTTCAATGAAATTTTTGAAAGAAATTGTTTCATTATATTTGGAAATTTTATTAAATTTTAATCAAGTGATCTCAATATGAAAAATGATATTTTCCATAGGAAATTTTTAATAGTGTTTTTTTTGAATTTCCATTTATCAATGACACAAAGCCTTTGTGTTTATTCTATTTAATTATGAAATGATTGAATTTTACCATAATAATTATTTCCTTCAATGTTTTATTTTTATTTTTATTGTGATGAAATGATTATAAACACATATATATTTCATAGGGATATACTATGATGGATTAAGAAATCCTTATGATAAAATAATTCACATCTTGTATAATAATTTCATTATTCGATTAATTTATAATGATTTTATACAACCTAAATGTATGAACTGTGTGAAACGTTGTATCTATATTCTTCTCTAAATCGTTGGGTACAAATTTATATCTCAAAAGATGACTTTTGGAAATAAGTTGATGTTATTGATCCATGATAGGAAAATTCGGATGTTCTAATTTTGATGTTGGAATTAATTGTGTTTTCATGATTCACTATATTAAACATGAGGTGATGCATGATATATTATTTTATATAAAATACTATATATTCATGATAAAATGTTTTTTTACATAATAATGAAATATGAGTTTTTTATATAACTATGATAGTGCCATACTATTAAGACATGAACATATGGATTTAGATTAATCAATAATGATTTTTAACTCTTATGATGCATTTTTTTGAAATGATAATTCTTTATAAATTTAATAATGTTTACGATCTTCTACAGATTTTGTATGAACCTATTAAGTGGTTGGATTATCTTGTAGTGATGTTGAAGACAATGGTTGTTTCAGTCATGGATTGGTCAATGTAGTTTTCACACATTATCCTATTCATTGCTTTCTGGTTAAACATCATAATGGATAGGTTTCTTTGAAGATTTTTTATTTTCTCTCAATGGTGATGGTGGTTTTCAGTGGATTCATTTTTTTGTATGTCTTTGGTTCTATATAGTGATGTCGAAAAATATTCTGGTTCTCCTGTAGTGTTGGGAAAGTTGTGGAAATGGTGTTTTCTTTTATGTATGTTGTGCTTATCAAGGGTATCACAGTCCATGATGATGAAGACATATTATATTTTCAATTTTTTTAATTTTAATGTGTTTGGGGTGAATAGTGATATCTGATGAATTTTGATTGTTTTATAGTGAATGAGTTTTGATATGGTGTAATTTGTGAGCTTCCTACTCAACCATTAAATTATTTTATTAATAAAATGAAACAAATATATTTGGATGTCTATACCTATTCAGCTATGTTCATGATATTATACCATTATTTTTTTCTTATTCATTATTTTATATACAATGTTTATAAATTCTGAGAATCTATACTCACCATTATATATTTCTCAATGCCATAGATTATGATTAATAGATTAATATGGGTACGTATATGTATTTTAATAAATTGTAAGACCTTAATGGAAGTTATTGATGGTATTTTATTAAATAATAACATTTTGTACCTTGTATCTAAATACAAAAAACATTTACAGTTATTGGGTTTGTATCTATTAAATGTGTTTAATATTCATCAAAGAAATATAATATTTTTGTATGAAACAGATAGGTTATAGTATATATAAGTTATTCGAGTAATGTAATAACATCTTATGGAATGTATGGTACTTATTTTATTATATATGTAACAACACAAGATATTTTAATTTATATATTTTTGAATAAAATTAACAACATTAATATATTATTTTCATTTCACACAATACTGGATAGAGATTTTTTATAAGAAATCAGTATGTTTAGAATAAATTATGTGCCATCCCATTTACAGTGTCCACTACATGACACTTCTATAAGAATAATTACATTCTTGTCTGAGTTTACGAATATTACAATATAATATTAATATTATTATTAAAATATTATTATATCTCACTTTTATCCATTAGAATTTATGTTGCAAATATGATTAAATAAATTTAGAAAATAATATTTACACCTATATATAAAATTTAACCATTGGATATCAATTAGTAAAAGTGAATGAATGAACTTTTAAAAAATAATAAAATCACTTTTATAAGAATATAGTTTTTTATGTAAAAACAAAATTATATATTCATAAAATAAACTAAAATCTATTGATTATATAATAAAATAAAATTTATATATTCTATATTCTATAGATATTTCTGATAAAATGAATATTTTTATAGGTATAAGATTTGAATGTTTCAATTTTTTATATGTATTTCTAAATTAAATTTTACTCCAATTTAATGGAGAATCCAATTAAATGATTTTTTTAAAAAATTTATAATTTTTATTTAATAAAATAAAAAACTATTCTTGCGATAAGAATATAATTTTTTATATAGGATGATTTTTTGTACATTTCTAGGATGTTTTATTTTTTGATAAATTGTGAAAACCATTGAATTGTAAATAAAATGCCTTTTTCATATAATTTATCTGTATAGTTGAAAAATTTTCTAATTTGATATTAAATTATGTTTAGATAATATATATATATATATATATATTAATATAATTTCGTTACTATAAAAATTTCACAATGAAATTTTATATTAAAAAATTTCAATCTTTTTACATTTTCACTTTAAAACCAATTTTGTCATATCATCAGTATAATTAAATTCTAATTAATTTCTTCCACTTATGTGACTATAATATAGAAAAATCGATTAATAATATAGAATCATAATAATTAATAATTTAAAATAAGTTAATATTAATTTTTTTATTAAACAATATTTGTTAAATCAATAAAAATTCATTAGATCAATTGTGAGAAAGAAATATCTTAACAAAGGACTAACATATTCACTGAAGGTCCAAAAAGACATAATATCATGTCAAAAAATACATTAGATGTTAATATATCTCCCAGAATACACCCATTTATAATATTTGGACCATTATTGGATCCACATGACTTGGGAAAACATTTGTTGAATTCACATATTAAAAATATACAGTAATGACACTACTGTACTATAAAAAGGTACTCACCCCCACCAATATATTAAAAACTATCCCAACTTTTTATATCCATAATTATTCTAAAATAATCTACATAAATCATAAAATTCATTTTATATGCATCTATTTAGATATAATCCCCTCTATGTAATCACATTAGTGAAAAAAATGAGTTACCCAAAGAAAATGTAACGCCCTTCTTCAAGATCCATTGTGTTATTTTAATTATTCACCCCATTAACTCTTCTTATTCTAGGATTATAGAATAGGATAAATATAAAAAATATATAGGTACATATTTATTACCTATTTTATACAAACACTTATACGTGCTTCAACATAATGGGTAACAAACTTACCATTCCTATGTAATGTGAACTACCGTATTCGGAAATGATGTTGTTAATATTTCCATTGCCAACTCTCATGGTTGGACATTATGATGAAGAAAATATTTATAAATAATTTATATTATTTATAAGATTAATTTAATCTTATTTAATTAATATAAAAAACATAAACTCAGCCTATCCATTTTTTATAAATATGATAACTTCGTTTGAAGATGTATTGACTACCTCCTCCTCAATGTGATGTGATTCATTAACAAATTACATGACATGTATCAAGTATGTGATTAGTGAAAATATATCTATATTTTGTATATTATAATAATTATTTATATAATTAATATGTATGATATGTAAATATTTTTATACATTATTGATATTTCTAAATCATTTTCCATGTATGATGATATAGAATAACAAGTTAAAATAGATACGAAAAACAACATTGATATGACCTGAAACATAACATTGACATGGAATTATAAATAAAACGGTAATATAAAGTAATATTAAAATAATGTAATTTAGTAGACATATAAATAGGTTTATATGGAAGATTTATAAAAAATATATATTTATTATTTAAGAGGATTTAATGTGTTCGATGAAAGTTAAGACATAAGGTAAGGGTTTCCCATATCAATTTTATTTTCTGTGAGGAAGAAGCCTTGTTCACCTTTTATTTCTTATATTTGTTTTGTATACATACCCTGATTATATTATATGATGATTGTTATTAAATTCATGGGTATTTACATATCGATTTAATGATCTCCCTTTTCATGGGGTTTATGTATCAAAATTTATGACATTTTTATAGTATTTTATTCTCAATTTTTTTGTGAGATACATGCTAGGTTATGAACCTATATTTTTCTATGGGGTGTGTATACTTACCACTAAAAACTTATATCATGAATATAATTGTTTCCATGATATTTTATGATTCAATTGTAATTATTATTTCATGGGGATTATGATTCACCGTTAATAATTTTTTAATGGTTTATTGATAAAATCACTTCATTTATCAGGAATTTTTAGGATTATGCTTCCATTGAAGAAATATTATTTTCCATATCACAAGAAAACACATGAAATTTATAATAATATTCATTTTCATTATAATATCATTAATTATTACCATTTTACAACTCCTTTTTAATAATTATATTTATGAAATTGTTTTTTTAATATGACTTTATTTCTCCTTTATATTGGAAATCTATGTAAATTTAAAACTGTGTTTTCTAAAAATATTTTATAAGATGATTAATTATTAACCAAGGATTTTGAAGTAATTTTTCCATATAGTGTACCTTCTTATAAAATGTTTTGGAAAATTGACTTCTTTATATTTTCTGAACAAGGAAATTTTATAAATTTTTTATATTGATATCGAAAGATTAGTATGTATGGACTTCCCCACTATCATTACCTTTAGTTCCATGGAGAATAAATTGTATGATTAAATAACAATTTTTTAATATAAAATTTTTAAAAATATATTAATTTTTTATAATTAATATGGATTTCAATGAATTTAATTTTAAAAAAATTGTTTTAAACAACTTGCTTAAAATATTTTTTATGATTCTGTTATTTTCTTCAAAAGGTAATTTACTATCAAAATAATTTTAATGATCTAAATATTTCATTATAATTTTTAAATCCATTATTTTATAAATAGTTCTCCAAAATTAGTCAATCCATATTTTTAGGGTTTTAATGTATTTTAAAAAAAACAGTTTTCAAAATATTTTCAAGAGTACATTATATTTTTTTGAGGAAATTATAAGGTAAAAATTTTCAAAATTTAGGTATATGTTAAATTGCCTTTCTCATAGAGGAGAATATATTTTCATCAAGAAATATTTTAGATGATATTTTAATGTATCATTTATAAAAAATTATCTTTAAATGGTTTTGTAAAAATTATTTTCAAAGAAAATATATTTTCCTTAAAAAATGTTTCTTATGATATTTAGAAAAAATTATCTCTTTACAATTAAAAACATTTTTATATATTCCAAATTATAGGGAGTATAAACTAATAATGAAGTTTATATTATTTATTAAATGTTTTATGTTTTAACGGAATAATTTTTATGACACCCATTTTTCTTCAACATGTTATATGCTCATGATTCAAACATTTGTCAGGGGTTATGATTTTATGAAATGATTATGATACCAATATATATTTCATATATAAAGACATGATCAAAATTTTATAATTCCCAATTTATTTCATTTGTTATGTTTAGACTTCTATGATTCCAATCTCCATTTATGAGTCATAGCATGATTCAAGTTTTGTTATCTTGGGTCACATGTATTCATGATCTTTTTATGTGATGGGTGGAACCAATATCTCAATCCATTTAATTGGGTAAATATTTATATCTCCTAAGATATTTATGGGAAGAAAGTCGACCGTCTTGATCCTTTTATGGATGATGGAGAATCCCAATACACTATTGAATATGGGGAAACCACAATCACCCAAGTGAATATGGGTAAACCCTATCAACTATGGAATCATTAGGAAGGATAATCCACTATGGGGTAATGGGGAAACCTGGTCACTTATAAATAAATCACTATGAATAGGGATGTTGGTATGTCATTACCAGTTGGTGTAGTCCCCATGATGTGCTTTGTTATGTATTGGAAATGGACCATGACTTATAGTAATTGATGTTACATGATTATTTGTCAGCCAAAAATTCAATGTATTATGCCTTTGATATGCTCACATGGTTTCTGTTCTTGATTATAATATATTTTAATTTCTTATTAACAAAAAATATAGAAGTCAGGTCACTTTATTATGATATTTGTATGCTTGGTATATGTTAAAAATGATATTATAATTTTTTCAAACAAATATATTCATGTAATTAATATGCATTTCCATTATTTAATCTGACTGAGAATTTGATATCACCCCATTATTAAGATATATTTCTCCATGTCATGAAGATAGGTTTTCAGTAGGATTACCAATGTGGATGACCATAAACAAAGATGTTGGGGATCCTTCACTGAAAATGTATAATGCATTCCATGTATCGATATACGCAAATCCATCATAGTATCAGAGAAGATACTTTTGTATTGTTATGAATAATGATATAAAATTATTTAATATCAATTCATGTTATTCCTAGGGAATTATTGAAGGTTTCAAAGGAAAGTATTATTTATCCTTTGGAAACTTGTATGAGAATAATTTATTGTTATCCCTAGAGATCATTATAATTATACGTCTACTTATGACTCTATGGTTAACTATACATTTATATAGATTTAAAAGTAGGTGTCATGATTTAGGAATCTCATATGACATTTTTAATGATTATGTGGTTATCTTCTATTATATTTTTTCCTCATATTTTGCATTATGGTCATTGTGAATAATGGTAATTATAAAGAACACAGATAACATTTAATGTTTTTTAATGTGGATAGTATGGGTGTTATTAAAATCACTTTCCTAGCTGGAAATCAGATTTAGTGGATTTGAATGGTGGTAATACTATTTGAAATACTTATGAAGATATAGAGACAAAAAAATACATCTGAAATGTATGTTATATTATTATATTACAATTTATATTATACTTAAGAAGCCTGATTAATCTGAGTTTGAGGAACCATATTGTAGCACCCAACCAATTTCTAGAATGTAACATGTTTATATTATATTTATGTATATAAAATATATAGTTCATCCATGAGATATTTTTTATAGAATTTTGAGAGTTTTTTGGGTATTTTATACAAGTTAATGGGGGGCGGGATGACAACTAGTTGAAACAATGAATCACATAGAGGAAACCATGAATAGTTCGACATTGGAAAAGGGGAATTATCCTGGTTGGCACATGATTTGCCCAAATCGTGGGTCCTTTATGGAAAAATTATTCCCATTGACTTTTATGTATTGTATTATTTGGAAGTGAATTCAGTAAAGTTGTTGGATGGTTTGGAGACTATTTCAGATCACTATATGAGGTATCCCTTATGGTAGTGTTAAGATCATTGTTATGGAATGGTTTTTCAAATAATGTGACAATATCGTGTGTGGGTCAAAATTTAGATCCTTAAATTTTAGGTATAATGTGTTATCATCTCTAAAATATTAAATTTTCTTCAAAATGAAAATAAAAGTTTTATTTACCTCTCAATGTCAGGAGAGCATATCCCCATCAAATTAGAATTGATTTGGAGCCATTCCATTGTGTATTGAAGCTCTATTATCACATTAAGTCATTGTTCATGGTTGTTCCTGTTGTTTTTCATAGATATACTTCACCGTTTCTCTTGGTTTCACTGATCATAATGAGTTCTGGTTTGATCTATGATTTTTGCTTAAATTTTTTTTTGGACATGGTCTTTTTTCTTATTGTTGAAGAGATATAAGTATATTCTTCGAACCTTTAACCCAGTTTTGTGAACATTACTTGTACTCCACCCGTTCATTTTTACTGCACTATAAGAAAATAAATATTATCAATAATAGAATACCAATTTTGAAACATATATAAATCATATTACAACTGGAAATGTTTAAAAAAAATGAGTGGAACATATAATGGAAAAGAAGGAACAATATGAAGTCATTTATTGAGATAGAAATAATAATGTAACAAATAACATGTGATTAAAAAAACTCAAAATTATGTTGGAAAAAACACAAATGTCACCAGAATTCTACATCAACCAACCCCATTATAGGAATATGTAGAGGATAGAAAAATCTACCGAGATAAGAAATGTGATAGTTGTTCTAGAGTGACATAATCCCAAAACCCATGACCACTGTTCATGTATCAAACCTAAAATATTTTAAAAAAATAGTTTCACTGATTGATAATTATGAAAAGGATAGAAAAATAATATCATGTAACATAAATTATATATGAAATTGATTGAAAATTAAGAAAGTCGATGTAATAAGAAATAGTAAAGCATGATGTAATAGGGGAATCCAATAATTGAAAATTTTAGACCACTCCTAATTTCCTATATATTAATAGTGGAAACACAATTAACTCACAAAACAAATATTTCCTATATCATAGAAAATGTTACAGATCTAAAATTTCAATACCACAAAAATCACAGAATCTCCCCTCTAACCATAGATCAGCTTCAATTATGTAAAACTAGAATAAAACACACTTGTTAGACGTATAACATGATGATCATCCTTATATATCAATTACATATTGAGGAAATAAATTTTACAATAATTCTGAAATCTAGAAACACTAGTATAGAAAATGAGTATAGAAATATAAATATTGAGCAGTTTCTATTGTAATAAGATATTGCAGAGCCCAAAATTGGAATTTCTATCAAGTGTATAGAAATACAGGGTGCCTATGAACAACAATATGCTTATATTCCTCTATCAGGACCATCATCAAGTGCATAATTCAGACATATATGCAACAGAAATAATGAATAACTTGAGCAGAAGTTAAGAAATTGAGCATTGAAAGTTTCATCTTCAATAATTTCTACTGTTCTTAAATGCTACAAATCCAAAAAATTGATTGTGTATCTAGTATATAGATATATAGGGTTACTTAAACAACTATAGGCCTCTGTTCCTTTTCTATAACCATAATTTCATTGGATGAAAATAGATTATAAAAGAAAACATACCATTTATGTTCCTTGATGGTATGTTTGTTTACCAAATCATGGGTGTTGTCAGAAGGCTTGTTTGTCAAAACACATATGATTTTTTCATACTCTTGCAATAATAATAGATAGTTACACCTCTTCCCCCAACACCTCCCTCCCCCTGCCATCATCCTCTTCTCCCCTCCCATCCCCCCGAACCTACCTAACACCTCCCATCCCCGCCCCTCCCCTCCCCTCCAACCTTCCCATCCCTTGTCCCTCTCCTCCTGTCCCCATGGCCCAACCTTTTTCCCCCAGCATCCCCCTCCCCAGTGCCATCACCCTCTCCTCCCCTACCCTCCCCACCAAGCAGCCCATCCCCTAGAATCAGTGGCACATTCCGCATGTAACGTAAATTATATATGAAATGGATTGAAAGGGAAGAATGTTGATGCAATAAGAAACAGTAAAACATGATGTAATAAGGTACCGGAATATCATTGTCGATGTTATTGGGGATCCCAATAACTGGAAATTTTAGACCTCTCTGAATTTCTTATACGTTAATTGTTGAAACATAATGAACTCAATGAACAATATTTCCTATAACATAGAAAATGTTACAGATCTAAAATTGTAATACCATAAAAATTACAGAATCTACTCTCTAACCATAGATCAGCTGAAATTATGTAAACCTAGAATACATCACATGTTTAATCCATATAACATAATGATCATCCTTATATATCAATCACATATTGAAGAAATAAATGTTACATAAATTCTGAAACTTGGAAACAGAAGTTTAGAAAATGAGTATAGAAATTTAAATATTGAGAATTCTCTATTGTAATAAGATTTTGCAGAGCCCAAAAATGGAATTTGTATCAAGTGTAGAGAAATACAGGGTGCCTAAGAACAAGAGTATGCTTCTCTTCCTCCACTAGGACCACCATCATGCACATAATGAAGACATATATTTTACAGAAATACAGAATAACTGGAACAGAAGTTAAGAAATTAATCATTGAAAGTTTCATCTTCAATAGTTTATACTATTCATAGATGTTATAGATCCAAAAACTGGTTTGTGTATCAAGTATACAGATATCTAGGAGATCTCGGTCTACCCTCGAGGGCGATCGCCGACCTAGGGTTCGGTGATGGCTGTCCCTACGACCCCTCCTCCCACAGCGGGGGGAGGGGGATCTTCTTCTCCTGCGCTTGAGCCTGGGAAGAGCGGCGATGTTGCTTTCCAACCCCCATTGGATACATGCTTCTTCTTTCCGGCTATCAATGTCGCCCCAAAGGTCCCCGGATGCATCTCTGGTCAACCTGTTGTTCCAGTTACAATCCAGGAATTCTCTGAGGCTTCTTCGTTGCTGTCTAATGCCTTAATTGCACGGTTCGTGAGAAGGCGTCCGCTGGTGGAGGATTTCGGTAAGTTTGTCAATGAAAAATGGGGGCTCAAGAATCTTGCGCCTGTTGGGATTCTTAGACCGAGACAAATCCTCATTCTGTTTGAGGATGATGAGGAATTGGGAAAGGCTTGGTCCCGAGGCAAGATGGATTCTGGTTTTCATCTTCTTCGTTGGACCTTTGAATGTCATATGAATCGTGACTCTCCAAATTCTGCAATCTGGTTGCAAATGTCGGGTCGTCCCATTTCCTTCCAAAATCCAGGACTTCTACGATCGATAGGTAATTCCATTGGGTGATTTATTTGCTGTGATCAAAAAACTGCTTCTTTATCAAATCCTGCCACTGCGAGGCTCTGTGTTGAAATGGACCTCTCAAGAGTGCCACCGGAGGTTGTATGGATCATCGTGGAAGGAGAATACAGGTACGCTAAAAAAATTATGTATGAATCATGGATGTCGTTTTGCTCCAATTGTTGCAATCAGGGTCATGAAACTATTAAATGCCGAAGGAAGACCCCAAATGCCCATTCGGGTGTGCCTAATGCTACTGGGAATGATGATCTGTCTTAGTCTCAAACAGATCTGAATCAAGGGGCACTTGAGAATGGTTTGGCCCCAGTGGAAGATGAATTGGAAAATGATCAGGTTCAAGTTGGTGTTTCTTCAGAAATGTGTGTGGGGAAGGAGGTCCAATCAGGAGCACTGTCGAATGGGAGTAATATGGCTATGGAGGATGCAATTCAGAAAAATGAGAACTCCATGAATATGGATAGTATAAAGGAGAAAGAAGCAATGGAGCAGTCTGATAAAGGGGAGATGAAGGCTGGTGATTTTGACTCACCGTATAGGGGCAGAGTAGTAATGAAAATTCAGATATCCAGTGTGGGCACCCTTCCAGGGCAGAGTTCTCCTGTCATGATACAGGTTAGTGCCGATGGAATAATAAACTTCTCACCAAACCATTTTGGTGTTTTAGCGGATATTGACCCGAAGGAGGATGAACCAATGGGAGAGGAGGAAATTCAATGTCCCCATTCTTATGTAGATGCCAACACTGTCTGTGTGATAGAGGACTCAGCTGTTGGTCAGCAGGCTGCGGTGTCAATGTGTAACACCATGGGCAAAAGCACATCTACCTCTCTTCCTGCACATCAGAAGGGATGGGCAGTTGAATCTGATTCTGAGAAGGAATATGGATGCACAATGTCCTCTTATAGTGATGTTGTCAAAAATGGGGGCACAAAGATGGCAGATAAAGTGTTGAATAGGCAAGTGCAAGGAAGAAGGAAGCCACGAAGAGATTACACAGATCTTCCCAAACCAATGGCGACTAGGGCATCATACAAGAAAAGTGGTGGGAAGAAATCTGATGTGACAAAAGATATTGGAGGGAAGCGTACTTTTAAAGATCAGTTAACCAAAGAAAAACTTGTCAAGAGGAATCAATACCTTGAACTTTTCAAGAGATATGAGTCCTCTAAATGGGAATCAGCCACGCAAGAAGATGATGAGGTAACTGCGTTTGGATATGGGGATGGGGATGGCTTTGACGTAATGTAGTGACTTTGCCTTGTTTTTTCTTTTGCACTTTACTTTTTTTCTAATAATAATTTGGGAGATCAGACTTCTGTCTGATCTGGACCTTTCTGGTATACAGATATCTAGGGTTGATTGGAACAACTATATGCCTCTTTTCCTTATTTATAACCATCATTTCATGCATGAAAATATATTATAACAGAAAACATACCATTTTTCTTCCTTGATGGTATGTTTGTTTACCCCATCAAGGGTACTGTCAGAAGGCATGTTTTTCAAAACACATATGATTATTTATACACTTTCAATAAGAATATATAGTCACACCTCTTCCCCCAATGCTGACCTCCCCCCTGCCATCATCCTCCTCTCCCCTCACATCCCCTCCAACCAACCCAGCCCCTCTCATCCCATCCCCTCCCCTCCCCTCCAACCTACCCTTCCCATGGCCCTCCCCTCCCCTCCCCCTACCCATCCTTTTCCCCCCAACAGCCCCCTCCCCCCTACCATCACCCTCCCCTCCACTTTCCTCCACTCCAAGCTACCCAGCCCCTAGAATCAGTGGCCCATTACCAATATTGATACCTCTATAATTGCATCAATGAATTCATGGCCATCCGCTAGTAGACCCATATAAAAACATGCCTCCATAAAAGTTCCATAAATAATGTCATTGATAGTTTTCAAATCCTCATATGTTGTGGCACCTCTGATTTTTGTTAAAAGGATATACATGTAGTATATCTATCCAGTGGTAAGAGGCACATAGTAGAGTCGAACAATACTGAAACCTTGTTTTTGGGGATGCAAATTAGTTTCTTGACTACAGAAGATGAACCTAGTCAGGTATTCTGTGGAAGTTAAAAATCTACTTTCTGGGAATGCCAAATTTGATTTAAACAAAGATGTGAACATTTTTTCAGTAACATTTACGCCAGTTTGGACATATTCAATTCTGTCATCGTCTCTATATGTCACAGTATGTTTCCCCGATAAATGATAATACATCCAGTCGATAGGTGGATATCTATAATGTATATCATAAGAGAGGATCTTCCAGGACGCCTCCCAAGTTGATATGCAGTGATAGTGGATGGTTCATTGTCACAGAATTGCAGGTGAAAAGAGGTATATTCTCTCATTTTAACCTTTCTTAGCTTAGCATTGGTAGTGAACATAGTAGCACAGTGCATTATGTTTTCAACATATCCATCCTGGCCACCATGGAAAATCAATGGATACTGTAATGGTAGATACAAAGGGTGAAGGTCATCAATTCGTTGAAATGCACAACATTGGGTTTGAATTATGTTGTCATGTTATTGGTTTAGATCTTAAAAATCTCTAAAAATAAGCATTGATATTAAAGATGTTGTCAGTAAGTTATGTGTTGCATCATGTGTATGTCTTTTCTTAAGCAGGCGTAGCATTATGTTTGGAACATCTTCATGATTCAAGACATATTTTTCTGATATGAAATGTTGAGCTAAAGCATTGATCTCATGTAGCATATGTTGCAAATTCTCAACAATACCGATGTCAATAACCGATTGAAGATTTCTGCCATCAGTGCTGGAAGAGATATTTTTGTTATAAAAATACATTGAAATGCATCATATTGATATTCATAGCAATGAATTTCAGAAATCCACATACTAATATCTTTATTCTGGAACTCATGTTCTGTGCCAAACACATATAGTTGGGAAAACCTTGGGGGTTGTCCTTCTACTAGACACAAAATACCTAAGTGATGGTATTTATTTCCATTTAGACTTAATATAATTGGGGCCCTACCATTGTTTAAATACCTATCAACCTTCCCACCCATATATGTGAATGCAAACATAGAATTATAAATATTTATATTCTCTTGAAAAGCTCATGCTTGTGAAGAAGTTCGATTGAAAGCCAACATCTGTAGGTATGGAGGAGGTGACATGAGAAAATCGAAAGAAATCTTTCCCATAGAGCTGCATAGAGAAAATCGTGAGGATTGTTGGTTGATTCATTTCCTATTTCTCTCATCATACCACATATTTGAGTGACAGTACTGGTGTACATATGTGGGGCCTCCGATATCTAAGTATACTAAATGTTGGGGAAAAGTTTATTTAATTTTTTTTATGTTTGTAGAGACTGTACTAAAATATTATTTAATTTATGATATTAATAATGTGTGAGTACTAAAATCAATGAACTTTGTTCTACGAAATGTCCATTTCTAATTAGTTTCTTGCAGAAATCGATGGAATGTAAATTCGGTCTGTGATATCCTATATATAATGTAATAATATTTGATGATCAATTGGTAAGTAAACAAACATAAGGAGTGTGCAGTTGTGCTGATGAAATCTGTATTGTTTGAAGACGTTGCTGAAATATGTGAAGGAAAATATTGCTGATTAAAATATCATTTTATAGAAACTTTATGTATTTACGATAAAAAATTGAAGAAATCTATATTAATGTGTAAAAACATATAACATACATATCAATGATGTAGTAGTGTATTGTGGTACATCAATATTTGGAATACATAATATTTACCCATAGGGTAGAGTAAGAACTGAAATTTAATTGACATGTCATATTTAAGTGTATTAGTCATGAATACTCTGTCGAGCTGAGTACTGTAGATTCGGTGAGATTGTTGTCCTCATTCAGTGGACTTAAAGGAAAATGTGATAAAAGAGTTATATGGTCCATAATTAATGGTTTGACCCATATTATAGTCATAAAAGTTCACAGACAGCAGACTACTAAAAGGTACAGGAGAGAGGGTGTGATGTAAATGTTTTTGTTTGTTTTTTTGGAAATCATTGTTGACTCCATATGACATGATCTTGGTACTATGAAAAATTAAGTAACAAATGATGAGTAGTCTTTCATAGTTGGATACAAACATCATTATATAACATTTTTAAAATGAACTTACCATTAACACATTGAGATGAAATTGGTATTCATTTGTCTGTATGTCCGACGACATTTGCTGATAGTGGCTGAATAATTGGACTGCCGGTGGACACGGAAGAAATCATTGGAGAACATACAGTACACAACAATTTGTTTTCTAAATATATTGTCATGAAACTCGTATAATTATATAAGTAGAGTTAGTAATTATGTTATTCTAAAACTAAGATAGTACTCACGATTTTCTTGACGTTGTTGCAAGATTAGTCTTTTATGGATCCTTGATTATCTAGATTGGTAAGGGGTATGCAGGGTTCTTTATGTTTTCTTTCTACAAAAATTTCTAGGTGGCATGAAAAAAATATATTATGATGAGATTATAATTGAATATAAAATGATTATCAATATGCAGACAATAATTTTACTATTAAAATTTGCAGATCAGTTTCAATGGATAATATTAACACAGTAGACATGAAAATGTAACTGGAGATACTATACATTAAAATACATGTTTTTAATATAATTACCAAGTAACAGAAAACAAAATGTACAAAGACTTATTTTAAAGCACATTTATGAAGCGATAACTTTGTGAAACAATTTGATGCCCCTTAGATGAAAGATACAAAAGGTTGTTGTCAAAGCATTCATATATTATCACCGACAAGACTGTAGCTATATGTGTTAAGTATCAACGATGGAATAGAGCAATCAAATATGTCACATATCAAAAAATAGTATATGTGGATGGAATAATAGTTAATAGTTATTCAAAAAACAAATATCTATCTATGAAATTTACCTGTCAATGTCACGTGAGATTTTGTTTTCTATATATGATGCACGCCTCTTGTAGGGCGTGGAAAAACTATTATTTCCAAAGTTAAAATATAGTAATGTGGTTGACCTTTGATGTCTCCCGATGTGGAGTGTACACAAAACCGGTTGTCACTTTAAAACGTGGGTAAAAATGTTTTACTTTTGAAAAAAAATATGAAATTCAAATGATTGAAAAAATATGATATTAAAAAGAAGATTTGGTCGGGGTTGGGTTTTTAAATTTAATTATAACATTGTCCAATTTAATTCAATACTCTTCTTCGTTGCTGATTAAAATGACCATCCACAATTGTTTCCTCTCACTTCCTTGGTGAAATTATGATGGTGAGAGAAATCCTTACCACGAACTCGGTTTGGTCAACTATCCTTCCATGTGTAAAATAGTTGTATTGAATATACTTAATTGAAATGGGAAATACCTAATCAGGATTTGTTTATCCCAAAAAAATAAAGAACATTAACTACACCTTTTACACGTACTGGCGATCGTCGAGTACTTCACCACTAAACCCTGGTCTATTCCGTCCTATATACACCAGAAATCAGTAGAGGAAGATTATGATTATTATACCATGGAAAAAATCAATAACGAAATTATTATTCACGAATGATCGCACTTGATAACAAAATCCTCTATAAGAAATTAAAATTAACTTTGAATAAGAAAAAAATTTATTCAAATTCATCCAAGAACTCAAGCATTAGAATATAGAAAAACATCCCTTCCCCGATCACTCCAAAAGTATACCCCACAATGGTAAGAGTAATCGAGATGAATGGGGAATAAGAAGGAATTACAATACTATGAAAAAGTAAAAAAAAAGAGAAAGCCGAAAAGTTATCCTTCTTGGTGTCCCGAAAGGAATGGGATGGAGAATGGGATGATTTGAGAGGGTGGAGCTCTCCTCCTTTTATAGCCAGAATTCCACCCCCCATATTGTAACGTGTTTTAGCCCCAATGAATGACATTGTAACGCATTCCACCCTTCTTGAATGTTGTTCATAATTATCTTGTACGTGTCCCCTCAAACTCCTAGCATATTTGGACATTTATTCTGAGAGTTAGGGTCGTTTTCCTATTAGCATTTTTTCTGTCCAGTCAGACTTTCCAAATCACAAACACCCCGATTAGAGTGATTTAAAGACCCCTTAAACAGCTAATTAATGTGTCCCATCCTTCATTAAGGATTCTACAAAACTCCATGCACATCCACCCAATGAATATCAAAACATTTTGACCCACCATAAATGAGTTATGAATCCCACACCAAAATTAGGAAGAACTGCAAACATTTTTCATTTTCCCAATTGTGACCATCTTTTGAGCATCCATATGGCCGAATCAGCTTTTATTAAAAAAATAGTAAAATAATCCCATGATGTGTAGAATCAGGAAAGCAATGAAATTTGAAATTTAGATTAATGTAGATAATGTTATGGCCAAACTATAGAAATAAATTAAACTGTTAAAAATCCAAAATGTCAAATTTTTACTATTCAGATCAAAATAACACCAATATCATAAAAATAAAACAATTCATCTTAGAGGAATGATTTTGTTGGATAATAAAAATCTTATTAAATATAAATTAATTGAAAATATTTTCTCTATCAATTCCCCCACACTTAGCACTTGAACTCCTGGACAAGTAAAAATCAAATCAAATCAAATCCAAAAACACATATCAATGAGATCTACCAAATCAATTCCATGAAACAAAAAAGATATCATGCCTCATAAAAAATAATTTTTTCAAGTTCTACATTTTAGATTTTAATTTATTTATACTTCAATTATTATCCCATGCACACAAAACACCTACCTCACATGAATTTTCTCTCATCTCTCAAATGTAAATACAGAACAAGGATTTTCTCATCCTAACTCACACAAGAGTCACTATAGGCTTCATAAATTCCTACTTCTCCACTCGATGTGAGTCAAGGACATGTGTTTCTGATGAGGACTTTTTAGGGTTGTTCTATGGCTTCTGGTTGGTAGGATTTAGATGTTAAAAGTTATGAGGCCGAAAAAGGAGGGTTTGGCTCTTTTTGAAGCAAAATTGCAAGATTATAATTTTCACTCAAGTATGGTATCCTTATCTTTACCTTTTTTGAAACGAAGTTCCATCATCATTCAATCTGGTCAATATTTCCTTAGAAAAAATTTCAATCTTTTCAAACTTTATTTTTCTTGAAAGCTTCAGATAGAAACAACTTTTTTTTATCGGAAGCTCCAGAAAGGCACAACTTCTCTAATAATGGAAGCTCTAGAAAGGAACAACTTTTAACAAAATGAAATATTCAGTAGGAACATAATCTCTTCAACATTTTATATTTCTTCAAAAGTATCTCCAAATGAGGTAGTACACCACAAGACATCTCCCCCACACTTATGTTCAACTAGATCATGTAATTTCACTTCAAGAGCAGGTAGGATAGGAAAAATTGGCTTGTAATGTGGCTAACCTAACAGGAAATTCATGACTACTAGGGGGTACAATTAATGATAAATGTAAAGGTGGGAAATAATGAAAAGGATTATTTTGAAAAGGGGTATTCAAACCAAATAAATTCCTCCATCATTTAAAACACGCGTACCCCAAACCCTCAAGTTTTGAAAGAAATAAATCAAATTCTGGTTTAAGCAAACATGGTATGGTTCTCTCAATAAATGATGAGAATGAAATGAATATGAAAAAAATATTAGAATCCTCACAAGAAGCTGATTTAAATGATATAGACAGAGATATATGGCATGAGATTCAAAAAACAGTGTACTTTTCATGAAATTCCAAAAGATTTGAACTCGAAACAAAGTCATTTCTGCATTCATTTAAGCTCAGTTTTATGGAATAGAATGGTAAACTCATTGAAATGGGTTCCAAAAATGGAAATGATAATAATTTCCTTTAAAAAGTTTCAAAAACACACCACAAACTAAATAAAATAAACACACATGAATTTGAAAACACACTATTTTATTTATTTTTTTAAATTAAAAAAACAAAAAACAAAAATCTTAATCTAAAAAGGTTCCCTCCCCCACACTTAAATGATGTAGTGTCCTCAATGAATTAAATTGGATTTATCATGTAAGTAGATTTATGATTGAATCACAATAGAAAGAAATTATGGAGGAGAGGTAAAACCTGATGGATCTTATTGATAAATAGGTTGGAGGAGTGCGATCTCCACCACTAGCTCTGATGGCAGGGTCAAAAGGAATTTATTCAACCTATGTGCATTCATAGTGAATGGATCCTGCTCTCCATCCTTCATAATCTACACAACACCAAAAGGATATACATCAGTAACTATAAATGGACATTCCCATCTAGAACGATGTTTCCCTGGTATCAGCTTGAGTCTTGAGTTGAATAATAACACTTTGTCTCTAGGATATAAGTCTTTTGGTTGGGTCAGCTTGTCATGGGACACTCTTGTTCATTCATTGTAAATCCTTGAACTTTCAGGTGCTTCCCTTCTTAATTCCTCTATCTCTTGCACCTTCAATCTTCATTCTTTCCCAGCACTATCAAGGTCCAAATTCATTTTCCTCATTGACCAATACGCCTTATGCTCCAATTCCACAGGTAGGTGGTAGATTTTCCCATAAATCATCCTATATGGACTCATTCAAATCGGGGTTTTGTAGGATATCATGTAATCCCATAAGGTATCATCCATCCTTTGGCTCAAATCCTACCTGTTTGGATTAACAGTATTTTCCAAAATTACCTTGATTTCCCTGTTTGAAACATCAGCTTGCCTATTAGTCTGTGGATGATAGGGAGTTGATGTTTTATGATGCACCCCATACTTCTTCAGGAAAGTCTCAATTCTCCAATTGCAGATGTGAGTCCCTTGATCTCTGATGATTGCTCTGGGCACTCCAAACCTACAAAATATGTTAGACCTGACAAAATCACAAAAAACATTTGCATCATCAGTTTTGGTTGCTTTTTCTTCCACCCATTTGGAAACATAATCAACTACTGGTAAGATATAATAATTTCCAAATGACACTGGGAATGGTGGAATAAAATCTATTCCCCAAACTTCAATAATGTCACAAAAATTCAATGGATTTTGGTGCATTTCTTGTCTCTTTGAAATATTTCCTGAAAACTGAATTTTTTTACATATTTTGCAAAATACATGAGCATCATTAAAAATGGTGGGCCAATAAATTCTAGACTCTAAAACATTCCTTGCTATCCTTTGAGGTCCAAAGTGGCCTCCAAAAGCTAAATTGTGACAAAAATCAATGATAGATTTAACTTCACTTTCAGGTAAACATCTTCTTATTAAATGATCATTTCATATCTTCCAAATGAATGGATCATCCCAAATGTAAAATATAGATTCAGCTTTCAGATTTTGAATTTGGTGACAATTGAAATGTGAAGATACCTGAGATGTTACCAGAAAATTGACTATATCATCATACCAAGGCACTTATCCTTCAATTACGTACAACTGCACTCCTTGAATTTGATCATTCAGTGGGTCTATTTTTGGAAATTCAATTTCAATAGTTTTGGGTAGTTTAATTATGTGATCATCCACTTGGTTATCAGATCCCTTCATATATTTCATTTCTATATTGAAATCATGACGCATTATCATCCATGTCACTAACCTTGGTTTAACATCACCTTTCTTCATCAAGTACCTCAAAGCTACATGACCAAAAAACACATTGATTTTATTTCCAAGAAGATATGATCTAAATCATTTTTAATAAAAAAAACTACAAAGAATTCTTTTTCCATTGTTGTGTAATTGAATTGGGCTGCATGTAATGTTCTCGAGGAATATGAAATGACTTGTGGTCTGCCCTCAATTCGCTGATAAAGGATAGCTCCAACTGCTTCGTTGGAGTCATCACAAAGTAGTTCAAATGGTTCTTCCCAATTTAGAGGCTGCATCACGGGTGGTGAAATCAATATCTTCTTGAACTCATCAAAGGATTCCCTACATGCACTATTGAAATAAAAATCATTATCTTTCAAGTGTAATCTAGATAGAGGGAGATAAATCTTACATAAAACATTGATAAAAATCCTGTATAATCCTGCATGTCCTAAAAATGATCAAACATGTTTCATACATGTATGGTAAGGCAATGAATTTATAACATCAATTATTCATTTATCCACTTCACTTCAATTTTTGGAAATTATATGACCATGAGAAATACATCTCTGAACCTTGAAATGACACTTTTCAAAATTTAAAACAAGATTTTTTTCAATGCAGGTTTTCAAAACTTTTTCATGATTTCTCAAACAATGATCAAAAGAATCTCCAAAAATTGTGAAATCATCTAAGAAAACGTCCATGAAATTTTTACTGTGGTCAGAAAATATACTTATCATGCACCTATGAAATGTACCTAGAGCAATACAAAATCCAAATGGCACTCTTTTATATGGAAAAGTACCAAAATGGCATGTAAATGATGTCTTCTATTGATCCTCAGGAGCAATAGGTACTTAGAAGTAACCTGAAAATCCATCCAAAAAGAAATAATGTGTTCTCCATGCCAATCATTCTAACATCTGGTCAATGAAGAGGATGGGGAAATGATCTTTTTGAGTGACCTAGTTCAATTTCCCAAAATCAATGCACACACTCTAGCTGTTTTGAATTCTCATATGGATTAAGTCATTTTTTCATTCCTCACAGTGGTTAGGCCAATTTGTTTTGGAATGTCATGAATAGGGATGACCCACTGCGAATCTGAAATGGGATAGATGATCCCAGCTTCTAAGAGCTTCTCGATCTCCTTCTTTACAACCTCCACCATGGTGGGATTCAATCTTCTTTGGTTTGTCTAATAGGTTTTGAATCTCCCTCATAAAAAATTATATGTCAGCATATTTTTGAGTTTATTCGTGGGATATCACCTAAGATCCATCCTATTGTCTGAACATTCTCTCTCAAAAGCTCAATCATCAATTTTTAATGGGTTTTAGAAAGATTATTAGAAATTATCACTGGACGTTTCTCTCCCACCCTAAGGTATATATATTTCAATTCAGATTGGAGTGGTTTTAGTTCCAACTAAGGTGGATACTCATGGGGTGAGACTAAATTGACGTTTTCCACTTCTAAATTTTGGACCTCTTGCACACAAGAAACCATATCATCTTCCTCATTATTTAACAAATAATCAAAGAAATCAGATTTTACCTCTCCCTCGCACATGAAGTCAGGATCCCCAATATCTTCAGAATCCACATGTTCAATGATATTTCTAAGGGAAGAAGTCTCTCCTATGCCTAATAATTCATAGAGTATACCTGATTATTCAATTGGTTCCGCACCAACATCACGAGAAAGTGAAATGGGGGAGTGATCATCTGATGGGTTCCTCATGGATTCAAAAATATTGAAATGGACCGTGCCCTCTCCAAACTCCATGGTGAGTGTCCCCTCATGGACATTGATGATTGTTTTGGATGTCTTTAAGAATGGTCTCCACAAAAAATTTGGGTGAATGTGACAGGATCCTATCATTTTCCATATTGAGCATGTAGAAGTCAGTTGGGAATAAGCGATCATTGACATTCACAATGACATCCTCCAAAACTTCTACAGGGAAAACTGTGGATATGTTTGCAAGCTAGACCACCACTTTTGTTGGCATAAATTTTCCCATATACATAGAAGTGCATAACGATTGAGGCAATACATTAATTGATTCAAATAAATCACACAGAGAATTAGTGAAATTCAATGAACCAATGGTGTGTGGAATAGAAAACGTCCCTAGATCTTGATATTTGGATGGAATTTGCGGCATGACAAGGGCTGAGACACTTCTCATCATGTTTATTATTTCATTCCCATGATGAATTATCTCTTGGGTGAAAAGATCTTTCAAAAATATTCTATACCATGGAATTTTTTTAACAGCTTCAAGTAGGGGGATATTGATTTCCACTTTCTAGAAGGTGTCCATAATTTATTTTTGATGTGATTTTTTATGCAATTTCTTTGATTCGATCATACTTTTTGTAAATGGGAAGGGTGTGTCTTTATTCTATATTTTTTTTCTTTGCATTGGTGTTTCTTATTTCTTATTCTATGGCCTATCATTCTCCTCATCCTCTTACTTTTCATTTTCTGGGTGGATTTTCACAACACTTTCTGAATCATTCTTCCTCAGAATCGGTGGTATTATTTTAGGTTCAGAGTTGGATGGAGGTGGGATTTCATTTCCACTTCTTGTTATGATTGAACTAAAATTCTCTTTAGGATTTGGCACTATTTGTGATTGAAACTTCCCAGGAATCATGGACATTATTTCAACAAGGCTTCCCACTGTGTCTGCCAGCTTGTCAACTATATCTGCTAGGCCCTCATATATGGATTGTAGCTATTACACGGAAGGTTGTGTGCTGGTGGATGGTTGTTCATATGTATTTATTTGGAATGGAGGTGGCTGAAATGATTTTTGTTGTTGGAATGGCTGTTTATATGATTTTTGGATAGGAGGGGGGTTCTGGTATTGCTGTTGGTGGTAAGGAGGTTGAATGTGGTGCTAGTTAAATGGTCTCATCTAGTTTTGTTGGTTCCCATATCCTTGTAGGTCTTGGAGTCGATGCAATTGATTTTTTTTTGGAATTTTCATGGTTGAGAGGCTGCATCACAATATTTTTTACCCGGTATCTCAGGGCACTGGACAATATAATGAGTGGAAGAATAACATAAACCATATACCTTATCTAAAGCTTGTTGTCGATTTTCTTATGTTACAACCATTTGATGTATTAAACTTGAAAGATCAACAACATTGGTTTCAATAAATGTTGATGAATCAGATGTTTTTACCTCATGTATACCCTTGGCTTCCATTCCTCTTAGTCCAAATTGTTGTGAATTTTGAGGAAACATCTTAATTAGAAATATGATATCTGCAGGCGACTTGTCAATCAAAGAACCCCATTAAGAGGCATCTAGATGATTTCGATCCTTATCAACAAGTCCTTGGTCGAAGAACACAAGGAATTGGTGTTCCTCCATTTCTTGAAGTTGGCAGCTGGAACATAGCTTCTTGAAGAGCTCTGAGTACTCATAGATGGTTTCTCCAGTTGATTTTCGTATGATGTAAATATCCTTCTAGATGGAAGTGCCCCTTGATGTGGGAACAAATCATTGCATGAAACTTATTTTTAGGTCTTCCCAATCACTGATCTCTCCTTGTTAGAGGTTTTACAACCATTCTTTAGCTGCTCTTTCAAGTGAGAAGTGGAATTCCATCCACTTAAATTAGTCTTCAGATGCTCTTCTTGGCCTAAAGCTTGAGCAAGTGTATCTAAATTCGTGCATGTGCTGATTTGGATATTCTCCTAAAGGACCATGAAACATTGGAACCACATGAATCATATTGAAACTTAATTCAAAATCATTTTTTTCAGTCAGTGAAATTAGTAGGTTATTTTTAATGGAAAATTGTGGTACACATATATCACACAAGGTTTGGTTGGGAAATATAGCCATGATTTCAGGATAAGAGTGAACACTAAGAGTTTCACATGAATCCGATAGATCTATTTCTTCAAATATTTCTGGTGTATTTCTTTTTCTTATTTGGGTTAATGTTCATTCAATTTCTGCATCAAATTTAATTAAGTGTTCTTTTGAGTTGTGGGTCATTCAATTTTGATTTTTTTTTTGTTGCAATGCCTCCCCTGAAACAACACCAAGTTTGACGGACACCTGTCATTGGGCGTGGAAAAATATTTTTTTTCTTAAGTTAAAATATATTAATTTGGTTGACATATGATGTCTCCCGAAGAAGAGTGCACACAACATGAGCTGTCACTTTAAAACGAGGTTAAAAATATTGTTATTTTGAAAAGAAATATGATATTCAAAATATTAGAAAACTATGATATTAAAAATGTGAATAGGTCGGGGTTGGTTTCCTAAATGTAATGCTATCCTTGTCTAATTTATTTCAAACCTCTTATTCTTTGTTGATTAATGTGAGTTTCCATAATCGTTTTCTCTTACTTCCTTGGTGAAATTATGATGGTGAGAGATAACCGTACCATGATCTCGATTTGGTCAATTCTTCTTCAATGTGTTAAATAGTTGTATTGAATATAAATAATTGAAATGGCCAATACCTAATCAAGTTTTTTTAATCCCAAAAAATCATGAACATTCAATGTTCCTTTTACACGTACTGACGATCGTCGAGTACATAATCAATAATCCCTGGTCTATTCCATCATATATAAACCCGAAATCAGTGGAAGGAGATTATGATAATTATACCATGTAAAAAATCCATAATATAATTAATATTCAAAAATGATCGTAGATAATATAATCCTCTATATGAAATTGTAAACAACTTTGAAGAAGAATGTTATTTATTCAATTGCATCCAAGAACTCAAGCATTACAATGTTCAAAACCCACCATTCCCCAATCACTCCAAAAGATTACCCCACCATGGTAAATTTAATTGAGATGAATGGGGAAGAATAAGGCATTATAAACTATGGAAAATAAAATAAATAAAACAGAACGCCAAAAATTTCTCCTTTTTGGTTTCCCAGAAGGAATATGATAGAGAATGGGATGATTTGAGAGGGTGGAGCTCTCCTCCTTTTATAGCAGAATTTGTCCCCCGGATGATGACGTGTTTTAGCCCCATTAAAAGAAATATTCACGTGTTTCTCATTTCATGAATGTTGTTCATAATTATTTGTTCCGTGTCCCCTCCAAATCTCAGTGTATTTGGACATGTATTCCGAAGTTATGGCCGTTTTACTCTAAGCATTTATCTTGTCCAGTCAGACTCTCCAAATTGTAAACATCCAGATTAGGGTGATTTAATAACATCTTAAACATCAAATTCATGCATCCCATACTTCATTAATGATGCTCCACAACCCATTGGGTGTCCACCCACCGAATATCACAACACTTGGGACCACCATGAAAGAGTTATGAAGCCCACAACATAACTAAGAATAACTGCAAACCGTTTTATTTTCCCACATGTGAGCTTCTATTGAGATTCTATATGGCCGATTCAGCTTTTATTCCAAAAATAGTAAATGAAGCCCTGGAATTGTAGAATGTGTTTAAGAAATAATTTCTCAATTTGGATCAATGTAGATAATTTTATATCCAATCTATAGAAATAATGTAAAACTGTTAGAAATTCAAAATGGCCAATTTTTATTATTCATCTCAAAATAACACCAATATCATAAAAATGAAATAATTTATCTTAGAGAAACAATTTTGGGGATTAAAACAATGATATTAAATATAAATTAATTGAACATATTCGTACTTTTAATATAAATGAGAAGAAAATAAGTACGCTAAAAATGGTGGGTGCATAATAAATAAGAAACTATTTCACAGTAGCAGCCATACAAGTGTCAAAATGTTATATGTTGGTATGTGATGTTATATATTATAGAATGTAGAGGCCATGTACTAATTAGGTTTTATAAATCCAAAACCGGGATAAAAAATATAGACCCAATGTTATTTGAAAACGGATATACTCTTATTACAATCGCAATAAACATGTAAAAGATGCAGTGCAGAGTGTCAGAGAATATGTTACATTTATAGTAGACAAAAGATCCGTATGAAATAAACATATACCCTACTTGTGATGTCGTCGATGAAATAGCAGTTTGGGATGTCTGTGATGGTATGCCCGAGGTCGTTTTGTAGGATGGGGATAGAAGCAACGATGATTCTGCGAACGGTATGCCGGAGGAGATAACCAGAATCATTGAGCGGTGTATTGAATCATCCTTATGTGAATCCCTAATCATAGCCTAACATGCTGGTATAGAAATCCATCTGCTACAAATGTCTTGAGCAGGTATAAGTGACTGATTGAATGGGAAACGAGTTAACGTATCGTATTGGAGACGAATCGGTGAACGATATGTGGAGGAACATTAGAGGAATTGAACATAGGTGTATTGAACTATGATTAGTGGATATCGTAACCACCACTGGAAAGAAATCTAAATGGAAGGTGTCGAGGTCATGCAGATGAATGAGGATGATGTTCATGATTGGACACCGCTGAGTCGTAACCCTATGCCCAGATAGAGGAGGATGTAAACAGAGTAATGTGGGAGGTCGACATGGATCTCTGAGAAAACATTTCTCATGATCAGCCCGATAGACTGGGGGTATTTGTAGAAGAAGATTTATATTTTGGAGGCGTGGCTGCATGTGGAGTCGACACGTCAGCACAAAATAACCCAGCTTTAGTATATATGGTGTATTTCCGTCATTATTCGTTTTCCATATAAAAAACATGTTCTAGGTGGCTAAACTCGGTTATCCTCTATTTTAAAATGAAATTACATAGTTACAAAATTATTTTTCATCAAATGTTATATTATTTTTGAAACCCTCTTGAGTGAGGGTTTGTGGATGTTTGGAAATTTGGGGTGATAGAAAACGTTTTAGAAACATGATTTTAAAATGAGGATTTGATAATAATTATTGGTTTCTATACATTTATAAATGATTTTCAAAAAATGATTTCCATTTTATTAGACTTGTTAAAAAAATTGATTTGGAATGACTAGGAATGGTTATATGGTGGGTGTTAATGTGCATTAGGATGGATAAGGGCCTAAAGTACCAATATCCAAATGATGGGATGGATATAGGAATGATGTCCCCTGGTCAATGTGGTCCACAATGGGATGAATTAGGGGTTGTATGACTCGCCACTCATGATTACAATTAAATCATGGATAAAATGCATTGGTGAACGTATTGCTGATTAGAAAGGGATGAGTTATGAAAAAAAAGATAGTTAAATTAATTTAGGATTTTTTTAGTTATTTACATGGAAAATTGATTACTTTGGTTTTCATTTTTACATTGATATAAACTGTTTATGAATTTTTTATATAATTAGTTTATATAATTATTACTAAAATGTTTATCCTAGTTCCACGAGTTGGGAAGTCATCATGGAATCCCTACTGAGTTTTAGTACTCACCACTACATTGAAACATTGATTCTTATGTAGATATCGTTTATCTAGATACACGGTATGTTTGGTTAAGTTCGATCATAAAGCAAGTGGAGCGTTGGATTCAAATTTTTTCACTTTAGTTTTGATTGTTTTATCGAACACATTTTACGTGAGGTTATTGTTGGCGCCAAAAATAGGACCCGAAAGGAAGGAGCGAAAAAGACAGCCGGCGCGCTGCCTCGCGAAGCACAGCTGCGAAGCACCGCCGCGGAGCCCGTCCGCGGAGCCCCACCGCGAAGCGCCCCAACTTTGGCGGCCCCACGAAGCTCCGGAGGCGGTAATCCACCGCGAGCACGTTTGACGTTCGCGAGCCGCCGCGAAGCTCCGGAGGCGGTGATCCTCCGCGAGCCCGTTTGACGTTCGCGAGCCGCCGCGAAGCCCCGAAGGCGGCGCACGAGCCCTGCTTCGCGGCGCCCCTTCCCTATAAATACTCGACTCCCCCTGAGTCCCCGAGACGGACAATCCGACCTTTCGGCTTCTCCTCTCCCGAATCGCGAAGCAAGCTTTGCCCCGGGAATCATGAGCTCCGCGAGGTATTTCTACTTCGCGAGACGACTCTGATTTGTTTCGTTCTGAGCCCCTCTTCCGAGAGGGATGCCCTTCGTGAAGCCCAAGGGCGTTCGCAAAGGAAGGGGATTCCCAAGGGAACCCGGGCAGCCGCGGAGCACTCTTGCTTCGCGAAACACCCAACCCATGCTAGTAATCCCTATGCCAAGGCAGGATAACTATGCATCGCGAAGCACGTTGCTTGGCAGGACCCTGCATCGTGAACCACTCCTTCTTCGCGAGGCAGCGCTCCGCGAACACTGTTCCACTTCGCGAAGCACCTCCCACTCCCACCTATGCCCCATGCTAAGGCCAAGGCACCCCACTTCGCAAAGCACGTTCCTCTGCTTAGCGATTCCTCCTTCAGTGCGACCCTCCAGGTTTGCACGATGTGATTTCAAAGTCTCATGGACAACACCTCCCGTAGCGTTGCTTCGCCCAATGCTCCTTCGCATAGGCACGCTAACGGCTATTGCTTCTTCGCATAGCCACGCTAACGTGGACCCCTCGATGGTTCCTCCCTCGACTCCCCTTTACCATGGCCTTACTGGTACCTTCCCTTCCCCAAGGACCAGAGGGTACCGGTTATGTAAGCCCTAGGGCTGTGGAGTGAACCCACCTCGTCCGAGCTGCAGGACGTTAAACTGCCAAGCACCGCGTCCTCAACACATGACGTTAAACTGTGACCCAACCTCGTCTCCCTCACGAAGGGTCCCCCCCCAGCTCGAGCATTCATCACACCGCTCGTCTCCACGGGAATGGAACTCTTCCGCACATGGAATGAGATCCTCCTTGTCGGAATGGTGTATGTTCGCAGGGGAAGGGTCGCCTCAGAGTGTAAATCCCTAACCTTTGGTACGGATGATTGCACCCGTGCATCTCGGTACTTCCCCACTACCAAGGTCAGTGGAGGACGCGATAGAGAACGAGGCACCTCCCATCATCGGACCAAGGTCCATCTTTCCCGCGCTTTGTCGCACCATGGGCCTCCATCCTGGAGTAAGTCCCAACACCATGGGCCGCCCAACGCGTAAGCCCCTCTTCGCTTCTCACGGACGCACCCTTCGCGACGTGATCGTCAGGTCCTTGCAATCTCTTGTTTCACACACCGAGCATGACTCACGTGGGCTTAGAGTGAGCACCGACCCTGGAAAACCCCATTTGAACTACGAGGTCTTTGATCCGTGTCAAGGCATGGTACGTAGGAAGCCTCCACGAGGTTCAAGCCCACCCGTCGCTCTTTCACATCGGGTCACATCCTGGTCCAGTGGTAAGCCATTGTGACCCCCCATCTGAACTACGAGGTCTTTGATCCATGTCAAGGCATGGTACGTAGGAAGCCTCCACGAGGTTCAAGCCCACCAACAGTGGACCAAGGTCTGCTTTCACGTCGGTTTACCGACAAACCACCCGTCGCTCATTCACGTCGGGTCCCATTCCGGTCCAGTGGTAAGCCATTGCGACCCCCCATTTGAACTACGAGGTCTTTGATCCATGTCAAGGCATGGTACGTAGGAAGCCTCCATGAGGTTCAAGCCCACCATCAGTGGACCAAGGTCTACTTTCATTTGAACTACGAGGTCTTTGATCCGTGTCAAGGCATGGTACGTAGGAAGCCTCCACGAGGTTCAAGCCCACCCGTCGCTCATTCACGTCGGGTCCCATTCCGGTCCAGTGGTAAGCCATTGCGACCCCCCATTTGAACTACGAGGTCTTTGATCCATGTCAAGGCATGGTACGTAGGAAACCTCCACGAGGTTCAAGCCCGCCATTAGCAGACCAAGGTCTGCTTTCACGTCGGTTTACCGACAAACCACCCGTCGCTCATTCACGTCGGGTCCCATTCCGGTCCAGTGGTAAGCCATTGCGACCCCCCATTTGAACTACGAGGTCTTTGATCCATGTCAAGGCATGGTACGTAGGAAGCCTCCATGAGGTTCAAGCCCACCATCAGTGGACCAAGGTCTACTTTCATTTGAACTACGGGGTCTTTGATCCGTGTCAAGGCATGGTACGTAGGAAACCTCCACGAGGTTCAAGCCCGCCATTAGCAGACCAAGGTCTGCTTTCACGTCGGTTTACCGACAAACCACCCATCACCCAATTCACGTCGTGTTCTACCTACGTCCAGTATGACGTTAAACTACATCCTGGTCCAGTGGTAAGCCATTGTGACCCCCCATCTGAACTACGAGGTCTTTGATCCATGTCAAGGCATGGTACGTAGGAAGCCTCCACGAGGTTCAAGCCCACCAGCAGTGGACCAAGGTCTGCTTTCATGTCGGTTTACCGACAAACCCACCCGTCGTTTATTCACGTCAGGGTTCATTATCGTCCCGCATGACGTTAAACTGTATCATTTGAACTACGAGGTCTTTGATCCATGTCAAGGCATGGTACGTAGGAATCCTCCCAGAGGTTCAAGCCCAACTCTCCTCGGACCAAGGTCCAGCTTCACGTCGGTTTACCGGCACCATCCTGAACTACGCGGACTTTGATTCCCTGCCATGGGGATACGTAGGAAGCCTCTTCAAGGCTCAAGCCCGACTTCGCTGTCGCCTCCTGCGATGGTCCCATTCAATTCTCAACCGTCTCCGCAAGACGTTAAACTCGCAACCTACCTCGTGATAAACATGAGATGCCTGAGGAAAACCTCGGATGGAACGCCTTTGGCGTAACCGTCTCTGCTAGACGTTAATCTTGCAGCATACCCTGTGTTGAACATGGGAAGCTGAGGAAAACCTCAGATACGTGTCTATGACATGTAATTCCCTACGCTCGATGTGGGATGCCTCGGGTTTCCACGCCCTCGAGAAGCCTTGTGATCAAGGATAACAGACAGACATGCCAGGTACCCCAGCATCCAGACACGCTACTGATGCCTCAAACGTGATTACTCCCCTGACCGAAGGTTGCTGCCCTGACTGGACCCTTTGGAATGTCCCGACAGAAGCAGTGTAATTAACCGACGTCCATGGAAACATGACACTGGGAAGAGTTTCACGAACTACGTATTAAATCTACAAGGGAGACCCGGACTAGGTGACGAGTTCTGAGGAGGAATCCACAGGAGGAAGAACCGACATCCCATCACCCCGTTTCGATCAAGGAGCAGACGCCCCTGAATAAGGGACGGATGCCGCTCGCCTTTGGAAAGCGGGAATGCGGGGCAACAAAGCCCCGCGTCCCCCTCCCCCGCGGACGGATGCGCGCGCGCCCCGACGAAAGCATCGGAAACAGAAATGGTGAACCCGACGTGAAATTCTTCTCCTCAGCATGGAGATTAGTAGCGTTCGAGACACCAGTAGATTGACGTGTCACCGGATTCAGATATCCGTTGCCTGGTCCCGCCAAGTAAATGGCGGGCCTGTCGTGGAACTCACCAGAAGTCAGGGTAGTAGAACGTGGGGCGCTCCGCTCCGCAGCGTGTTGGCGTGGATCCTTCTCACAGACATGGAGGATGGAAGAACGCTGGGGCACTGACTGTCAATCCTTTTCCTCTCGGTACTGATGAGTTGATCCCTTCGTTTGCCAGGAACCAGGTTGCTATTTCAGAGATGCGGTCACCATCCGCTCCTCGCCCGCGCAGGGGCAGGGGCAACACCACTACGGCCACTCCACATGGCGCCACTACCGCCACGACGGCTGCCACGTCACGGGATGCGGGACGTCCACGTCCCCTTTCCCCATCAGAGGTCATCCAACGAAGGGTGATCAACAGCCTCGTGCGCAGGTATGAGGAACAAGGGGTCATCCCGACCAGGGATATGGCTTGTTTGGACCTGGAGGCTTCCAGACCCCGCCGTCAACGCCGCCCTAACAGGCCGCGTAGGGAGCCCCCGCTCCCCACCTCGACATTCAACCATTTCGGGAGCCTATCCCCAGAACGCCTTGAAGACTCTTCGCCTTACGCCGAAGAGGCAGGCGCGGTCCGGCTCAGCCCGCTCAGGGCCCCGACCCAGGACCCCCAGGCGAGAGCTCCCGTCCGGCCACGTCAGCGCCGCCGTCCGGCCCCGCAGGAAGAACAGGCAGACTATGTCCCTGCACCACCTGCACCGGCCCGCCTGACCCGACGTCAGCGCCGGGCCCGGGCTGAGGACGCTCGCCTAGCCGCGTCCACGTCGACAGCTATAGTGGCCCGAGCCACCGCCGACGTACATTATGAAGCCCCCGCCTACATTGAGCAGGGGCACCCCTTCGCCCAACCAAGATTGAGACCCCAGCCGCCCCATGGGCAGGCCGGGTTGACGCTCCGGGTTGCAGGCCCCAGTGATGATCGTCGCGAACTAACCCGCGGTGACGCCACCCCGTACGGAGGTCCTCCCCGTACCACTACTCCACAGAGCGTGGGCCTTCCCCGCTCCGAGGTTCGTCGTGGAGGCATGCCTCGTGCTGCCCCCATCCTGCAGGAAGACCTGCCCCGGGGCAGTGATGCTAAGCGCGGAAACATTGCCTGTGCCCGCTGTACAGGGTTTGAGGTCCATCCTTCTGAAGGCACCGTCCATCCGGTCCTTCGACGTGGGGGCCCCCCCTACGTCCTCTCTGCGACTGGCGAAGGCCCTCCTCGCCCCAGCAAATCAAGGAGTGAAGGTCAGCCTCGCTCCACTCGCATCGACCATGGAGGCCTTCCCCATGCTCCTGCCGGTCCCAACAGAGGCCCCGCCCACGTGGGTACTGTTCGTGGAGGTCCTCCCCATGTACCCTTTGATATTTGCCCTGGTTCCCCTGGCACCCCGGCTGTCTCATGTGGGGGCCCTCTCCGCCACGGCGCTAGTGCCGCCCCAGGGCTGCCTGGTAGGGGTCAACCCTGTCCCGAAGAGCCACCCAGGGGCAGAAGAGCGGGTCGTCGCCACCACAAGAAGAATCCTGGGAAGGCCCAGGGGGGGATCAAACCTGCCCGCTTCTCCGATTCGGAAGCGGAATGCGATTCAGCGATGGAACCTTCTCCCAGCTCCTCTGTATCAAGGACTGGGGCAGGAACCAGACGCGTCAGCCTCGTTCTCCCGGAATTTGAGGTCCACCGGATTCCCATCTCTCTCCGCAGGTACATCCAGGATAAAGAAATCCTGGGAATTCCGCAGGTTTCGACCGCGCAGTCACCGCCACCGTCACCCGAAGCGCCCTCTACCTCTACTCGGGATCACGAGGAGCTGTTTTGGGGGTCAACGGTGGTAGAGCCACGACATGACCGGACACCGGTAACGGCAATTCCCGTACCCGAAGCAGTGGCTGTTAGCCCGTCCTATCGTGACATTGTGGTCAGGACACCTCGCTCTTCAGAGGAGGGCCCAGAGTACGGTGGCCAGTCTGCTCGCTTGTCGTATTCTCCACCGCCGAGTTTGCTATCCCAGAGGTCCGTCTCGGTACCGCTACCGGTCCCTCAGCCACCCCCGGTTGATGAGTGGGGAAATGTAGGGCCGAACCCAGAGGACGAACCCAGGAGCTTCTGGAGTATTCTTGCAGCGGACTACTTCCCAGAGAAGTTCTGGCCCACGGCGGCGCTAAATTTTCGCGTACCCGAGTCGCTTACCCCTGAAGAAGTCGGATGCTTTTGTCGGACCCTGTGGGCGACGCACTTCCGCCTCCGTTGGGAACGGGTAGTGTACCCCAGGAGTCGAGAGCACTTCGAGGAGATTGGCAAACAGTACCGCCTAATTGATGCAGCGGCGCTCCTTGCGGCCCAGCACCCCGAGTCGCCCGGTCACCAGAGTGCCCTCCAACGAAAATGCGTCCAGAGTTTCAAGGCACTCCGCAAGATCGTCAGGGAAGCCACCCCCCATGTGCAAGTCCGTGGTTGAGGACGCTATGCCGCTCTCCTCTTCAACCCCATCTGACGACAACCCGATTCGCTATGCGACATTGAGGACATGCCCTCAAGAGGGGTCACAGTCCACATGGCCGACATTGTGGATAAGGAAGATGAGCTTGAGTTCCTTGATGGGGACTTACCATCCGAGGGCGTACCGCCACTACTCGATCCATCAGGGAGAGTCACCCGTCAGCAAAGGAACCTACTAGGCCTCCCCGTACCCACCGAGTCACTGGCACTCGGTCGAAGCACTGGCAAGGGTAAGGAGCATGTCGGGATAGTCAAGCACTCCGACCCGTCCGCCTCTATGCAGAAAACGGACGAAGACCCTGAGAAGGCCACGTTGCGCCAGCAGCTTGCTGAGCAGAAGAGGATGGTCGACGAACTCTTGGCTGAACGCGCCGCAGAGCGACGACCCGACTATGGTAATCCCAGGCCGGGACATCAGGGGCAGGAACAATTTCCCCCCGGTGAGATGCCTCCGGGCAACCCTGATCATGCTACTGCCGCGGACAGGGCGGAAGCCGGAACGTACGGCAAGAGGGCGCGGTACGTCTCGCCAAACCCCCCTGAGCGACGGGGCAATCTGAAGAAGCCAACCCGGGTTCCCCCGGTCGCCCAACAGGTCGTCCAACCAGTCAACCCGCGAGCAGCAGAAGCCGTCTACCGTGTTGAAGAACCTGGCAATGCGCTTGTGGTTAGGGACCCCCGTCAAGATAGGGACCCCCACCCCGAGGACCTTATTGCGGCACTCACAGCCCGCCTCGAGGCGTTGGAGACACGGCAGGTGGCGGTCCCACCAGATGGCAAGCCTTATCCCGCGTGGGTGGATGATATGCTCGCGCCTCCGGGTTTTGGGAACCCCACTTTCTCGCCTTTTAACGGGACAGGGGACCCACCCCAGCACTTAGCTCATTTCTCTTCCAGGTGTGGCCCCATGCTGGGGACCCCGGCTCAGCAAGAAGGCGCTAAGCTCCGATGTTTTGTACAGACGTTGGAAGGTCCGACATTCGTCTGGTACAGCCAGCTCCCCATCGGATCAGTGACCGGTTGGGAGGATCTTCGCCGTCAGTTCTTGTACCAGTTCAGCTCCACCACGCGGAAGACCAGCATCGCGGACCTCTTTAAGTGCAAACAGAGGCCTGATGAGCGGGTTGCAGACTCCATCGCCCGATGGAAAGGACTTACGTATTCTCTCGATATGCCGCTGACTCAGGAGAAATTACTGACGATGTGTGTGGGGAACGTAAAGACAGAGCTGGTACCCTCCTTGATTACCCAGAACTACCCTGGGGGGTTCAGAGATTTCTCGGATAAGGCCCAGCGCCTCGAGGAGGCCCTGCAACAGGCTAGTCAGGCACGTTTGCTGCCCCCTATGATCCCATCCAGAAGGGCCGCCAGGGCTGAACCCGCCGCAGTGGCTCAAATAGAAGCCCCGAGGTAGCTGGAATTGTTACCGGCGGCACCACCCCCGCAACCCCGCAGAGGTCCTCCACCTCAAGCACAGGCTCCTGCCCAGCAGCGACCGCCTCAGAACAGACAGGTTCCCCCGCGCAACGCGCCACCGCCACCTAGGCGAGACAACCAGGCGCCGCCCCCTCGGCAGGCCCCTCCGGTCCCTCGACAGGATCAGGCCCTCAGGGCTCCTTACCCGGAAAGAAAGTACCATACCTATTCGTTTAACGAAAATCAGGTCCCTGGTTACTTCCGAAGTGCTCTAGAGCAAGGGATCGTGCGTCTGCCTGAGTGCAGGAGGCCGACAGAGGCGCATCTCACTGATCATCCCAACTACTGCCCTTATCATCGGATCCTGGGGCACACCATCAAGCGATGCTATGTGTTTAAAGACTGGATTCAGGACCAGGTCAACAACAACATAGTCAAGCTGGGCCCAGCGCCAGCGCAGGTGGCAGGCGTCTTTGCGGGATCAGAAGTCGGCAGTGACAGCGAGGGTGAGTGGCAGCAGGTCCCTGGCCGCGGGTCCCAGAAATACGACAACTGGATGGCTCGAAAAACTGTCGTCTGTGCCCAGGGTATCATCCGGGCACGCCTGAAGCAGTCGGAACCTTCAGAAGAAGTAGTTGGCGCCTCAACATCGTCTTCACAGTCGACCTCTGCCCAAAAAGGCAAGCAACGGCGACGCAAGAAGAAGCAACGTGCACCGCCAGTGCCGTCGTCATCCCGCACTCTCGGCGACTTTATGCCTCCCGAAATGGGCATTCCCCCCAGAATCCGCCCAGCGGTAGATGACTCTTCGAGTGACAGTCAAGGGTACGCTTCGGTTAACACCGTGGAGCTGGTAAAGCCCTATATGACCCCCGACGAAGGGGAACCCCAGGTAGACCGCCCCAACGTTTCCAGCTGACGTCAACGTCAGCGGAATCGCAATCGCGCCGGTCACCGAGGTATGTCAGCAGGCACTTGTGACCAAGCCGTGCACGCTACCGAGACCAGGCAGCAGGCTCAGCGCAGATCTCAGCACACGCAGACCCATCCAGCACCCTTGGCTCTACCTCCACCGTCGTTCGTGTTGCTGGATCAGGGAGAGCCGCCTCGTTCGTATCACAGCCAGCCTCGTCCGGCGACGGGCCAGCCCCCGCTGTTCGATCTTAGCCCGGTGACTACTCTCTAGGCTTCTACTAGCAGGCAGCAGGATGTACCCAGTACTAGCCGACCGCCAGTTCGGCCGGCAGGACCCGCTATGCCTCCAAATGCCGAAAAACCCCCTGTAAGCAGAGGTTCGCGTTTGGCACGCAAGTATGATGTCCTAAAGCACCTAGCCGGCATTCCGGCGAGGCTTTCCATCCTTGAGGCCCTGCGCCTGTCATCCGAGATGCGCGAGGCACTTGCCGAGGCCCTAAGGAGCCCCCTCCAGTTCGAGACGGAAGTGGCAGCCGCAGAGGCCTTACATACCGAGACGATTGAAAACGCCGAATGTCAGGCAGTTATCTCGTTCTCTGGTGAAGATGAAGACCCTCCTATACAGGGGCACATTCGCCCACTGTATATCACTGGCCACTTTAACGGTGTGGAAGTCCGTCGCTGCCTCATTGACACGGGTTCCGGAATCAATCTAATTCCGACCCGAACGCTGTGAAAGCTGGGTTTGTCCGAAGGTGATTTGACTCCCTCTGACCTCAGGATTCAGGGGTACGACAGGACAGAGCAAACCCCGGTCGGCAAGATCCGTCTGAAGACCCAGTTCGGTGGCTTAATTTCCAGCACCGAGTTCATGGTTGTTTCTCAGGACACCGCCTACAACGCATTGATGGGCAGGCCATGGCTCCATCTGCATGCAGCGTTTCCCTCGTCGTATCACCAGTGCCTTAAGTACTCGCTCAACGGTCGAGTAGGCGTGCTCCAAGGAGACGTGTCCCCTTTCGCTTCTTGTGAGGCCCGCTATCTGGATGCGGGTTATTACAAAAGTAAGGACAAGCAGATCCTGGTCAGCGAGGATGAGCCCGCCCCAATCACAAGTGATCCCTGGGCGAGCATGGACGACGCCTACATCCTCCCGATCCACCGGTTGGAGGCCACGACCCCCGACATGGGACAATGTTTCGTTGTTTCGGGTACGCAAGGAAGGCATGTTCCTGCGTCCAAGCGATGGCAGAAAATCACCTCGTACTCCTACATCAACCAGGCTCGAGTCATCCCGGAATCTCCTACCCCTGTACGGTACCGGGACGTCAAGCTCATGACAACGGCGGTGCGCCATACGTGTCTATTTCGCCGGGCTGGAATCAACCGACTCTGGCCGACACGTCACCACTACTTTGATATCATCAAGCGTGGCCCCTTAGGCCGAAGGCCGGATGGGATAGGGTCAAATGCATTCGTTGCTATGGTCTCCACAACGAGTGAGTCTCCTGATGTGATGACCGCTGCTGCCCAGGCCGGCACCAGCTGCCCCTCGGGTCTTGAGAGCCGAGAAGTACCTTCCTTCGCGGGAAATCCCCCCACGACTGGGGAGGAAGACTTGGAGGATGCTCCCCCAGCCTTTGAAGAAGGCGTCTCTACCACGGTCGATGAGCTGGTACAGGTGAACCTTGGTAGCGAGGCAGATCCAAGACCCACATTAATCAGTGCGGCCATGTCCCTCGAGAAGCGGCAGCGGTATGTAGACTTCCTCAAACAGCACCGCGATGTGTTTGCCTGGAGTTACGATGAGATGCCAGGGCTGGATCCCCAAGTGGCCGTCCACTGTCTGGGCCTCCCAGTAAAACATCGTGGGTTCAAGTAGCCTCCCAGGAAAATGCACCCTTCCCATGGCGCTATGGTTGAGGCCGAGGTTGACAAGCTTATCAAAGCCAACTTCGTTAAAGAGTTCCAGTACCCCAAATGGCTCGCCAACATTGTGCCAGTCAGGAAGAAGAATGGGCAGATCAGAGTCTGCATTGACTTCCGCGATCTCAATCGCCACTGCCCAAAGGATGACTTCCCACTTCCGGTGACAGAGCTGTTGATTGACGCCACGGCTGGGTTCCAAGCCCTCTCTTTCATGGATGGGTATTCCGGGTATAACCAGATCCGGATGGCCCCCGAAGATGAGGAGTCCACTGCCTTCAGGGCTCCCCAGGGTAGCTTTTTCTACTGGGTAATGCCATTCGGTTTGAAAAATGCAGGTGCCACTTATCAGAGGGCCATGCATCGCATATTCAAACCGATCCTCGGGACATTGGTGGAGTGCTACTTGGATGACCTTGTAGTCAAATCATATCAGTGCCAAGACCATCTCAAAGACCTTGAGAAAGTGTTCGGTTTCCTCCATTCCCGTCACCTGAAGATGAACCCACTGAAGTGTGCCTTCGGAGTCACCTCCGGGAAGTTTCTGGGCTTTGTTGTCAGATACCGAGGTATCGAGATCGACCCGGAGAAGATCAAGGCCATCAGCCAAATGCCTCCCCCGAGCAACATTCGGGAGCTTCGAGGCCTGCATGGCCACTTAGCCTATATACGCCGATTCATTGCGAACCTGGCCGGCAAGTGTAAGCCCTTTTCTCGGCTCATGAAGAAAGGTGCTGCCTACGAATGGGATGAGGAGTGTCGGATCGCCTTCGAGGAAATCAAGCAGTATCTGCTCCAACCTCCGGTCTTGATGCCACCCGTCTCTAGAAAGCCGATGGTCCTTTACGTGACCGCCCTGGAGAGATCCCTCGGTGCGCTGCTCGCCCAGAAGAATAATGAGGGCACTGAGAACAGTCTCTACTCTCTCAGTCGCATGCTTCTCGATACGGAGGTCAGATATTCCCTTATCGAAAAGAGCTACCTTGCGCTCGTCTTCGCCGTGCAGAAGTTGCGACACTACCTGCAACACCACGAGGTGCAATTGATCTCTCGGGTGGACCCGCTGAAGTACATCCTGAACCGCCCCATGCTGACCAGCCGGCTAGCACGGTGGGCGGTGATTCTCCAGCAGTTTGACATCAGGTTTGTGCCTCAGAAGGCCATTAAGGGACAGGCGTTGGCAGACTTTTTAGCTGCCCATCCATCCTCCGCGGATCAATCCCTGGACCTGGATTTCCCTGACGAGACGATCCTCTCGGTCGATCACGCTGTCCCGTGTTGGCAAATGCATTTCGACGGCGCCTCCCGGAGCCCCACTGGTAGAAGGCTCAATGACCCCAAGCTCAACAGAGTGGGTCTGGGTATTGTTTTCATTACCCCGGCGCAAGCCGTCCTGCCGTACTCCTTCCTGTTGTCAGAAGGTTGTACGAACAACGAGGCAGAGTACCAAGCTCTCATCACCGGCCTCGAATTGGCCCTTGAGATCCATGTACCCCATCTACATGTGAAGGGAGATTCTGAGCTGGCAATCAAACAGGTTAATGGCGACTACGTCGTCAGGAAGCCAGAGCTTGCACCGTTGCTGGAGTACACCCTCCTCCTAATGGCCCAATTCTCTTCTCGGCCAGAGGTTACCCATGTCCCGCGGTCGCAGAACGGCCAAGCGGACGCCCTAGCTGGTTTAGCCGCATCGCTCGCAGAGCCCGAGCAAGATGATTTGGTCATACACGTGGCCCACCGTAGAGTCATTGATCCCGTCACCCAAGAGGACCGTGATAGCCTACGGGTAAGTCATCTCACCGTCGGACCCTCCGTATCGGGAGTCCCGGGTTCGTCAGACGCAGTGGTTGAAACAACCCCCGATTGGAGAGCACCTTTTGTCGATTATCTCCAAAATGGCCAGCTCCCGGACAACCGGGCCGAGCGCGAGCGAATCCGACGCCGCGCACTTCAATTTACCCTCCAGAGCGGCCCCAGTCTTAAGCAGACCCTCTATAAATGGAGCTTTGATGGTGTCCTCCTTTGTTGCATCCAAGGAGTAGAGATACCTCAAGTTATGCAAGAGGTTCACGCCGGTTCCTGTGGCGCCCATCAAGCTGGGCCGAAGCTGTCCCATCAAATCCGGAGGCTAGGGTACTTCTGGCCCTCCATGATCCAAGATTGTATTGGATACGCCAAGAGATGCCACGCGTGCCAAGTGCACGCCAACTTCT
Source organism: Viscum album (assembly GCA_963277665.1). Lineage (NCBI taxonomy): Eukaryota > Viridiplantae > Streptophyta > Magnoliopsida > Santalales > Viscaceae > Viscum > Viscum album. Next base: position 810,527,747 of record OY728130.1, read on the forward strand.
TGCATCGGCCGCCAGAACCCCTCCACCCCACCAAGTACTCTTGGCCATTTGCGGTATGGGGACTCGATGTAGTGGGACCATACCCGCCGGCAACAGCCCGCCAGTGTAGGTTCATCCTGACTGCTACAGATTTCTTCTCCAAGTGGGCAGAAGCAGTTCCGCTCAAAGAGGTCAAGGCCCGTTCCGTCGTCGACTTTGTGAGCTCCAACATCATCCACCGGTTTGGGGTCCCTCACGCCGTCCTCACTGACAACGGCACCAACTTCCGAGCAGCTGAATTGAAGAAATTGTACGCTAAGTACGACATCCGGTCAAACCATACCTCCCGCTACCACGCACAGGCGAATGGACAGATCGAGGCATTCAACAAGACCCTCTCTAACATTCTGCAGAAGATGGTTGGTCAGAACAAGAAGAGTTGGCCGGACAAGCTCCCCAACGCCCTTTGGGCTTACCGGACGACGACTCGCAACTCTACCCAAGTGACCCCATATTCCCTGGTGTATGGAGCTGAGGCCGTCCTACCCATTGAGATCCAGCTGCCGTCGCTACGCACGGCAGTTTATGATCACCAGACATCAGATGAGGTAGCCGAGATCCGTCTAGCTGAGTTAGAAGCACTGGACGAGAACCGGCTTCGTGCCCTGCACAATCTGGAATGGCATCAGGACAAGATGGCAAGAGCTTTTGACAAGAAGGTTCGTCTCCGCTCTTTTCTACAGGGTGACCTGGTGCTGGCCCTGCGAGCACCAATGATTCCCGGAAGGAAACCGCCCAAGTTAGAACCCAAATGGGAAGGGCCTTATATCATCCATAAGGTTTACCCCAATGGAGCATATTCCTTGGTGACCACAGATGGAGAGCGTGTAACCCCTCCCACCAATTCCAGATTCCTCAAGCGATACTTTGCCTAGGGAAAAAATGGTTCTGCATGACATTAAACTGCATTGGTCCTGCATGACCTTAAACTGCGAGAGGGTCCTGCATGACATTAAACTGCATTGGTCCTGCATGAACTTAAACTGCGAGAGGGTCCTGCATGACATTAAACTGCATTGGTCCTGCACGACCCTAAACTGCGACTTGGTCCCGCATGACCTTAAACTGTATCTCTGTCCTCACTGCAAGATGTTAAACTGCAAGTCAGTCAGTTCTTCCTGACCCAGGCTCAGCCTCAGGCCCCTCGGCCTCTTTGGGCCCCTGGCCCCGTCTCCACCGAGGTCTGGCCCCAGGCCCCCCTCGTTTCTCTCCAACTTACCCTCTTACGGGATCGTACGGTACAGTGTAGGACTACGTTCTCACGTTGGGATCATGTACCATGCCGCACACATCCCCGAACGAGATACCCCTCGTCCCGCATGACGTTAAACTGCATGTCAAGAACTACGTACGGCTTGATTCCCATCTTCATGGGATACGTAGGAACGCTCGGACGCCTTGTCTTGAGCCCAGCCCCAAGCTTCTTTCTTCCACTATTCCCCCTGGGAATGGTCTCCTTGGAGGATCTTTGTGTAGCAGGGCGTCGGCTTTCTTGGCCCCGCTCATGCAACCCCACTCATGCAAAGATTGTAAAGGTCGCACCATGCGCCCACTCCCGTTCTTCTACCCTCCCACGTCCTCACCGCATGACGCTAAACTGCATGGCCTTCAAGAACTACGTATGGCTTGATTCTCATCCTTATGAGATACGTAGGAACGCCCGGACATTTCGTCCGTTGGCCCAGCCCAAAAGCCAAAATCTTCCCCTCGGGTCAAGACACGGCAGGGTGCACATTTTTGCCCCGACCCACGTCGAGCAAGCCTCGACCCGGCTGCACATTCCCCCCTGGAGGTGTTTTCCCCTTTCGTGGATGAAATCACACCCGGAGGGGCCCCCAAGAACGGCCTGGATACAAAGCCCAAGGGATCTCCAACTAATCCGGGCCAACGCCCCAAGGGTTTTCTCAAGCAACAAATCGAAACAAGTCCCGCGTTGCGAATTTGGTCAGCGGTCGACGCTCATTTGTTGCCCCCATTCGGGTCACCATAGGAACGCTGTGTTTCGAATATGGTCAACAGTGATTCATTCTGCCCCATCCTGAGGTGACAAACTTCCCCAGGTGGTGCCAGTGATCGGGCCCACAGCCCAAGATTCCTCACCCGGAGCGTACGGTGTGGTGTAGGACTACGTCCTCATTCACGTCGGGATCATGTACCATGTCGTACGACTCCCCTTCCGAGGCTCAGCCCCAGGCCCCTCGGCCTTTCCAGGCCGCGGCCCAGGACCTATCTTATAGGATTGTACGGCATGACGTAGGGCTATGTCCTCATTAACGTCGGTTTTTCGCCACACTGTACACCTTGCTTAGGGATATGTTATTCCCCTCCTCGTCCGGTATGACGTTAAACTACATTTCAAGAACTACGTGTGGCTTGATTCCCATCCTGATGGGATACGTAGGACCACCTGGATGTCCAAGATCCGGGTCCAGCCCCATTCCTCGGGAATCCTCATCCCATCTTGGCCCCCTGGCCTATCCTTCCTCCATGAGGGGATCATGTGGTGCGGTGTGGGATTACGTCCTCATTCACGACAGTCTCGTGATGACCACGCCATGCTCCCACCCCCTGCTGATTTGTTTCGTCGACCCCTCTTTTTCGGCGGTTCTCCAATGTGCTTAAGAGTACTCTGGTTCACTACCTGGAATGCCAAGCTTTACTCGGATACGTCCGCACCCGCTTTCCAGGCTTTGCGTATCCCCGAATCAGGGCTTTCACCTTCTTTCACACCCGGAGGGACTCCCAAGAACGCCCTGGATACAAAGCCCAAGGGCTCTCCTACCGATACGGGACAATTCCCTCCAGGGTTACGGACGACAAATCGATAAAATCCCGTGTTGCGAATATGGTCAGCGGTCGATGCTCGTTTGTTGCTCCCACCTCAGGCTAACGCGATACAGACGTTGTGTTTCCTTCATGGATAACAGTTTTCCTCTGTCGTCACGCCAACCCGTTAATCCCAAATGCCGGGTACACAATTCACACCCTTCGTCACTTCATCGTGTCCAAGTAGAGTCTCGGGATTCTTGGTACTTTTCCTCCGTGCACGTCAGCGCATTGGGAGAACAAGCTGCATCAAAGGCGTCCTTCGAAACTCTCTGCTGACTCCCCTTAAATGGATGCCCCAAGTGTTGCAATGAGGGTCCCCCCCTTGTTTCCCACACCGAGTTTATCTCACGTGGGCTTAGGGATTGGGCTGACACCTGTGCTTACTTGGGAGTTGTCACCACCCACGGTCCGAGCTCTAAGACCATAAACTAAGACTCTCATCTGGAACTACGTTCAAGACCCCTTGTCTTTGGACCCAGCTTGAGTTCAGCAAATTTACCTCTTTAATCTTCTCTTCAGGACCCTGATCACAGGACTGCGTGGCGCAGTGTAGGACTACGTCCTCATTCACGTCGGGTTTGCAACAACTGCACCACGCACGCCCCCATTCTGAGGTTCAGTCCTCCTATCTCCTGTCCTACATGACATTAAAAGGCACCTTTCAGAACTACGTGTGGCTTGATTCCCATCCTAATGGGATACGTAGGACCACCTGAATGTCTAAGATTCGGGTCCAGCCCCACCTCTGGGAGATCTCCTGATTTCCCGGTCACCTAGGCCACTTGGTCCGTCCCTCTCCAGCGGGGGATGTGCAGGTATAATACAAGGTTTTGGGCATCATGCCCCCCTTCCCCTGGGGATCTGCCATCTCTCGATCACCCTCAAGGTTGAGTCTCGTGGCTCCCTGTAGTGGTTCACCCATGTTTTAAGAGCACTCTAGTCTAGCACCAAGAGTGTCAGATTCAACTTGGTCAAGTTCCTTCCACTTGTCAAGCTTCGTGTTCCCCTCTATTCGGACTTCCATCATCTTTCACACCCAGAGGGACCCCCAAGAACGGCCTGGATACCACGCCCAAGGGCTCTCCTACCGATACGGGCCAATGCCCTCCAGGGTTACGGACGACAAATCGATAAAATCCCGCGTTGCGAATATGGTCAGCGGTCGATGCTCGTTTTGTTAGTCCTCATCTCAGGCTAACGCGACAGGATGCTGTGTTGCGAACATGGTCAGCAGTAATCCCCTGTCGTCACGCCAGCCCCTTCAGTCCTTGAATGTTGGTTGCATGGTTCACATCATTTTCCACCCCATCATGTCCGGGTGGAATCTCGACACTATTGGCGCTATCCCTCAGTGCACCTTTGCATGCTAGGGGGACAAAGCTGCAACCTGGCGTCCTTTGGGACTCCCATGGTCCGAGCTCTAAGACCATAAACTAAGATCCATTCGGGACTACGTTCAACCCGATTCCCATCCTCATGGGACACGTAGGACCGCCCAGACGCCCTGTCTCCGGGTACAACCCATTCAGGAAGCCAGTTTCTCTCCCTATTTCACCTCTGTATAGGCCCCTCGGCCTAAGGTTTCCCCCCCAAATGGCGTACAATCTGATGTGGGATCATGTCTCCGTCAATTGTGTTTTATAACACTGCGCACATTTCCCACCTAGCATCGTCTCTGCTACGTCTGCGCTGCATGACGATAAAATGCATGCTTGGTCCTATCATACGACCCTAAAACTGTGACATTATCGTCCTGGCCGCACGACGAAAAACAGCACCGCACTGTGGTAACCGCGCTGTAGAGGACATCACGTTGGGTACTGGCCACGCGCCATGCCATTTGTCAACGCCCATCACGGCTTGATTCTTGTGGCGACATCACGACCTACAGTTCTAGGCCTGTCGCTTCACAAAAAAAAACCCATTCACCTCAAAGAACAAACAAGATACATCAAATTCCGCTTCTTTTAGTGCAAGGGCCACGTCTGCACTTCCCCTTTCCCCTGGCATTGGTACCTTACCCTGCCACCTTCCAGAACTACGTATAGCTTGATTCTCATCCTCATGAGATACGTAGGAGCGCCCGGGTATTTCCCCGCGGGCCCAGCCTAACCCTTGAGTTCGGTCCCTCGACTCGAGCTCATTCACGTCAGGTTGTGATGTCATGCGTCCCCTGATCCCTTTTTCCAATCCATGGTCTGAGTTCTATGACCCTAAACTAAGATCTCCCCAAGGGAAAGGAATCTGCTCCCTCTCTCTAATACGTTTCGTTGACGTATTCAGATGTGTTTTGACAGAAAGCCCGAAGCATGGGATTTTCACAGGGACATTCCCCTCATCTCATGACCAAGCTTCGTGAGCTCGCTATTTGGATCCTCATCCTCTTCCACATCCAAAGGGACCCTCGGACGACGTGGATACTAAGCTTAAGGGATCTCCATGAATGCTGGACCTAAGGTCCCTACAATCGTTTCGGGCCAACGTCCCTGCGGATATTCGACAACATTTGTGACACGGTCCCGTGTTTCGAACATGGTCAACGGTCGACCCTCATTTGTTTGTCCCCATTTCAGGCTAACACGATAGGATGCTGTGTTGCGAATATGGTCAGCAGTAGTCCTCCATCGCCACACCGTCACCATCGCGATCTGAATCTCGAGCGTCATGATTCACACATTTCCACTCCCTCATGTTCAAGTGGAACTCCACCATACATGGCTCTTTCTCTTCGTGCATCTAGGTGCGCTGAATGATCGTGTTAGTGTCATTGGGCCGGTAGTCACCGAGCATCCCTTTGCCCCAACCTGCCCCTCTCTGCGTCGGGAAATTCCCACCACTACTACTTGTTTCCCACACCGAGCACGACTCACGTGGGCTTAGTAGTTTTGGCTGGATGTGTACCGACACGGTTAGGCTGCTCCTCGTCCAGTACGACGTTAAACCGCGCTTCCAGAACTACGTGCGGCTTGATTCCCATCATCACGTGGGATACGTAGAGACGCCCAGGCATTTCGCCTAGGGTTCAGCCCCAGGAATCACAAAATCCTGTTCCTCCCCATTTCCAGCCCTCTGGCCTGACCCCTCGGGGAGAACTATGTAGCTACAATTTTACCCTGAACAAGTTCAGGATGCCCCAAGATCCCATTGGGAAGCGATAGATCCCCTCGCCAGAGAGGCCCTGTCCCAAGAAGGAATGATCCGTGATCAGGTTGATGCGCCCATCTGGCGTACTCCCTCCGCGGTGGTGCAACTACCGAGGTGTTGGATTCTGTTTGAACAAGCCACCACTCCATGTTCCACGCTTTGCGTGTCCCTTATTCGGACTCTCGTCCTCTTTCATGTCTGAAGGAACCCCCTAGCGGCCTGGTCTTGTGCCGCATCGGCTCACCTACCGTCCTGGGCCAACGTTCCGGAAGACTGGTCATGTCTGGAAGGACCCCCTAACAGTATGGATGTCCGACCTATGGTCCACCAACTGTCTTGGTCCAACGCCCTGAAAGATTGATCGACAACAAATTGATAAAATCCCGCGTTGCGAATATGGTTAGCGGTCGATGCTCATTTGTTGTCCCCATTTCAGGCTAACGCAGTAAGGATACCGTTTGTCCGCCACGGTTAGCGGTTGTCCTTTATTGTCACGCCATCCCCGCGGTGTTCCGAATTCGGGCATCGTGATTCACACTCCCCATTTTCATCTGTTTGAACCGATTCGGGCGCCCTTGGCGTTGCCCTGTCCGTGCATAAGAGCACGTTGAAGAAACAGTGGTTCGGCTACCCTGGAAGTTCCCCCTCCGATCAAGCCTTCCCCATCTTTCGGGAATCTGGACTGGTTTGAGGGAATTGTCGTCAAACGTCCCGCAAACATTGCAGGGATGCAACAAGGCAATTCAACAGTGGAAATCGTGCGTGCTACGGAACTCAGAACAAAGGAGAAAGAAAGAGTTGGAGCACAAAAGTGTTAATAAAATCTTCTTTCGAGTTCGCTACAATACTCGGGGGTTGACTTCCCCCATGGACGGGTTGACTCCGTCAAAAGAGCGTTGCAGCTCCGCCACCCGTTGACTTGCGGCGTCCAGAGCCTGTTGCCGCTGATTTAACTCCCGCTCCTCTTCAGCGGCGGCGGGGCGTAATCCATCGACCCTGGCCCGGGCCCTTTCCACCTCGGCCTGGACGACATCCATCCTTCCAGAGGTCTGCTCCATATGCTCCTCAGCCTCTGCCAGCTGGGCCTTCAATCGTAAGACCAGCTCAGACTGTGCATCGAGAGTGGCCGAAAGCTCGTTGGCCCGGATCTGCATCTGTTGGACCTCGCCTTCAGCCTCCTGGAGCTTCCTGATGCTGGTCGCCTTCCTCCGCTGCCATCCCACGCTCATCCCACGATCATGCTCCCGGATCTTCTCAGCCATGAGGTCTCGGATGAGCGCGTGAGGGCGTTGGGCATCCACTCCCCCGGCACACAGTTCGCGCAACCGTGAGTGGAGCCTATCCATTTCGGCCAGCCATTGCGCTTGGGGAGTGTCCCTGATAAAGCGCGTGATCAGCTTCCACGACCGGCGGCGGACTATGCTGCTGTCTTCCTCATCAGAGGCTGTTTCGTCCTAATCCGCGCGGTCAGCGGGCTCGTACACAGGATATGCCTGCAGGAATTCCTCAGCGGGATCCGCATCTGGTGTTGAGTCTGGTACGACACCTAACGCCGGCACAGGCACGACAGGACTGGGACTGACCGGTTGATCCTCTTCCTCGGAGTCCACCTCGATGACTTCAGGTATGACCCTACTGGTGGTCCCGCCAGTGATGGTGTGCGCCGCAGCTTGAGGAGGTGAAGGGACTATCGACACCATCACTGGCATGCCCCTGGGGGGACGCCGCCAGACATCCCAACCAGCCTAGCTGCAGCAGCCCACGCCAGTTGGAGAACTGTATGACAGAAATAGACATAAACGTTAGTTGGCATGGCCCACGTGTGGTGACGCGGAGGCCGGTGAAAGAGACTTACGAAGATTGACCTCCGAGCGCTGCTCCCGGACCGGTACCGATGGGACTCCAAGACGAGGCCCCCCGTATACTGTTGGAAGGGCTGGAGAGTCCAGAGGAGCCACCTCAGACAACCTGGTCCCACCAGATGCAGAACTGGACGCAGCCATAGGCGCGGGTTCTGAAGGTCCCGCATCGTCACCCGCCAAGGAGAGAGAACGAGGCCTACGAAAAAGTTCCTCCTGCATGACCCAAACATTGGTAAGAAGTCCGTAGGGATTCAAAAACAGATTGTAAGAAGAGAAGTTCGGAATGTTACCTCGAGAGCCTCCGCGAAGTCGTCGGATTCTGAGCTTCGGTCTCCGACCTCGCCCTCCTCCAACGGGCTCCCTCCTCCAGCCTCGTCCCCCTGAGAAGAATCCCCTGATTCCTCCGGCAAGGGGAAGCGCTCCCTCAGATCGGCAGCCGATAACTGTGGGGGCACCGTCTGATTCAACAGTACCCTCACCCGATCTGTCATTGGGCGAGGAACACCGCTGGAGTGGACGTAATCCTCCAGCTCGTTCAAGTATTGCTCCGCCTCCGCCGGAGACACCGTGAATCCGGCCCGAACTGGGCCTATGCCCGGTAGTTTCATCCCGAGGCGGTTCAGGTGGTCCCACATCTCTGTTGGGCTGAGGAATTGCCGGTTGACGTCCTAGACATCCCAAGCTTCCGGAAAGACAGCATCTTCTGCCATGTCAATGTGACGCAGCCGCTTCCCCAGAGCCTGAGCGGACACCCGACGGAATCCCCTCGGTGGCCGCCCCTCCGGATGACCCTGCTCTCCCGGAACCATCGGATCCGCCGCTGCTGCCGTACCCTCGGCCGGTGCGGGTCTCTCTGCCATGGCAGCCCCGCTGCCACGGGCGGCCCTAGCTGCCCTCCGACCCCGACCTCGAGATAAAGGAGGCCCACCGTCACCAACCCGGATCGTTGGCTGCTTCAGCATCTCCCCAGGATAAGCGGCCTCCCAGCTAATGGCGTACTCCTTCACTAAGCCGAAGGCGGCGGTGGATGGAGGCAATGTGATCTGCATCTTTCCATCCTGACGTGTGAACATGAGCCACAGCTGCCTCATCACACACGGGTGCTCCTCGTGACGCACCTCCCAGTATACCTGCGGGGTCAGCCGCTGGAGGCACCGGAACTGCCTCGCAAAACGGTGTGGGGTGTACGGTTCACAGATCGGCTCACGATCTATCCGAGCCACCAAAACTCCACCTCGGAAGGCTAGGAGGTAAGCCCGATGCTCTTCCGTTCCCTGTCCATCATCAGTAAGCCTCCCCGTCGGCAGTGGAAAGGGATGAAAGTTGAACTCGTCCGCCCTCCACACTCTATTAAACACCATCGGAACGGCCAGTTTGAATGGGAAGCTCCCAACTGCGTTCAGAATGGAAGGGCGAAAGTCTGATCCCGGCGGCGAAATGGGGTTTGGATACTCGTAAATCCCCCTGATGTGCGCCGCGATCCACCCATAAAGGAGGTGGAAGGGCCCGCATATTCTTGGCGGCTTCTTGCCCTCGCTGATACGTCGCAGCATTCGGTATAACTTGGCGAGCATCGGGATCCCCAGGTTGATCTGCTGCCCCATGGCCAGCATCGATGCCATGATGAACGAGCTGGGCCGTACCCCCATGCTTGTATCTCTCACCGGCAGGATCCACCCACAGATGAGAGCCGCGATAAACGCCGCCAGCCTGACTACTGGCTGTTGCTCGGTGCTGACGCTGAAACCCCAAGTCTTCCATTGGCTGTCCTCCAAAACCCGCAAATACGAGTGCCCCTTACCCCGCTGGGCTGCCCTCGGACAAGTTCGAGCCCTTGGAGGGAACTCTCGATTCTCTGGAAAGTTCAGGAAGCACATGAACCACCTCTTGAAGTGGACGTCCCTCACGGCCTCCTTGTCCTCTCCAGGGACAAGCGCCATCAGCGCTGACGCCAGCCGTGGCATTTGCTCAGCATCCCCCCACGCACTGATGACGGGGAGGAACTCGTCGTACATGGCCCCCAAGATCGGGACCCCAGAAACCTGGTGGACATCCCACAGGCTGATGCCCACCTCCCCGTGATGCAGATGAAAAGTGTTGGTCCTGGACGACCATCTACTCAGCAGTTCCGGCATCAGCTGCTTTGGCTGGTAAATGTGGAACTGGGAGGCCCATGCCGCCTCGTACAATCCCACTCTCCTTAGCTCAGCCTCGAACTCCTCGCATGAGGCGCCTACCCAGTAGGCCTAGGCCCAGTCGTCGGTAAAATTGCCGCCCTGGCGCAGGTCCCACTCATCGGACCATCCCTTCTTCGGATCCTGCAGAGCCGCCTTCAGCATGGTGCGGTAGAGAGGAGGGGACGTCTCCGGTTGCAGTGGCCTCCCGTCAATGTCGTTCACATGATTGTAGAGACAATCGGCGGTGACGGGAGTGGGATCCTCCCGCGCGTGACCATCGGCCGCCCTGAACCATTGGTGTTGGCACGGTGTGCTCCTGAACCAACAAGCTGGTTCATCCCTTCCCGCCTCAGGGATGAAGACGTCATCCCTCAGCCCGAAGCCGTACAACAGCAGCTTTTTGCACTGTGGATAATCCTTCTAACCTTCCGACAGCAGATCTGTCAGAGAAGTGTGGTCTGAATGGCTGCGAACCATTTCCCCCAAGCCTGGACGGTTGGCCATCTCATCCCGGCGAGCAGCATCTGCGAGCACTCCCAGCACAGCTTCTTGATGGGCCATCTTTAATGTCGACCCTTAGAAAAGTTTTTTTTTCTCTCCCTGGATCGCGAAGCTCGGCCGCGAAGCTCGACCGCGAAGTCGGATCGCGAAGATCGGTCGCGAGACGAAGCCGCGAAGTCTGGCCAGGGCAGACAGAGGTTCGCATGGCGCGGACGCGGAGTCGGAGACTCGCGGTTCGCCGCGAAGCTCGATTCGCGGAGTGCTATCGCGGAGTACGCGGAGCTTCACCAAATCGAGAGCGCACAAAAAGACAAGACACGTGAAGAAAAAAGAGGGCGGACCCCCTATTTATAGGCGATGACCCCAGAGCATCGCGGCGCGCCTCACCCACGCGAAGCATCACGGCGCGTCCGGATCCGCGGCCCCGGCGAGCATCGCGGTCCCCCTTCGCGATGACGCATCGCGAACCACCGACAGTTTTTGGCAATTATCCCTCAGACTTCGACCCTTCGCCCTCCGCGGCTCCAAGTCTGAGGGGGGGCATTTGTTGGCGCCAAAAATAGGGCCCGAAAGGAAGGAGCGAAAAAGACAGCCGGCACGCTGCCTCGCGAAGCACAGCCGCGAAGCACCGCCGCGGAGCCCGTCCGCGGAGCCCCACCGCGAAGCGCCCCAAATTTGGCGGCCCCACGAAGCTCCGGAGGCGGTAATCCACTGCGAGCGCGTTTGACGTTCGCGAGCTGCCGCGAAGCTCCGGAGGCGGTGATCCTCCGCGAGCCCGTTTGAGGTTCGCGAGCCGCCGCGAAGCCCCGAAGGCGGCGCGCGAGCCCTGCTTCGCGGCGCCCCTTCCCTATAAATACTCGACTCCCCCTGAGTCCCCGAGACGGACAATCCGACCTTTCGGCTTCTCCTCTCCCGAATCGCGAAGCAAGCTTTGCCCCGAGAATCATGAGCTCCGCGAGGTATTTCTACTTTGCGAGACGACTCTGATTTGTTTCGTTCTGAGCCCCTCTTCCGAGAGGGATGCCCTTCGTGAAGCCCAAGGGCGTTCGCAAAGGAAGGGGATTCCCAAGGGAACCCGGGCAGCCGCGGAGCACTCTTGCTTCGTGAAACACCCAACCCATGCTAGTAATCCCTATGCCAAGGCAGGATAACTATGCATCGCGAAGCACGTTGCTTGGCAGGACCCTGCTTCGCGAACCACTCCTTCTTCGCGAGGCAGTGCTCCGCGAACACTGTTCCACTTCGCGAAGCGCCTCCCACTCCCACCTATGCCCCATGCTAAGGCCAAGGCACCCCACTTCGCAAAGCACGTTCCTCTGCTTAGCGATTCCTCCTTCCGTGCGACCCTCCAGGTTTGCACGATGTGATTTCAAAGTCCCATGGACAACACCTCCCGTAGCGTTGCTTCGCCCAATGCTCCTTTGCATAGGCACGCTAACGGCTATTGCTTCTTCGCATAGCCACGCTAACGTGGACCCCTCGATGGTTCCTCCCTCGACTCCCCTTTACCATGGCCTTACTGGTACCTTCCCTTCCCCAAGGACCAGAGGGTACCGGTTATGTAAGCCCTAGGGGTGTAGAGTGAACCCACCTCGTCCGAGCTGCAGGACGTTAAACTGCCAAGCACCGCGTCCTCAACACATGACGTTAAACTGTGACCCAACCTCGTCTCCCTCACGAAGGGTCCCCCCCCAGCTCGAGCATTCATCACACCGCTCGTCTCCACGGGAATAGAACTCTTCCGCACATGGAATGAGATCCTCCTTGTCAGAATGGTGTATGTTCGCAGGGGAAGGGTCGCCTCAGAGCGTAAATCCCTAACCTTTGGTACGGATGATTCCACCCGTGCATATCGGTACTTCCCCACTACCAAGGTCAGTGGAGGACGCGATAGGGAACGAGGCACCTCCCATCGTCGGACCAAGGTCCATCTTTCCCGCGCTTTGTCGCGCCATGGGCCTCCATCCTGGAGTAAGTCCCAACACCATGGGCCGCCCAACGCGTAAGACCCTCTTCGCTTCTCACGGACTCACCCTTCGCGACGTGATCGTCAGGTCCTTGCAATCTCTTGTTTCTCACACCGAGCATGACTCACGTGGGCTTAGAGTGAGCACCGACCCTGGCAAACCCCATTTGAACTACGAGGTCTTTGATCCGTGTCAAAGCATGGTACGTAGGAAGCCTCCACGAGGTTCAAGCCCACCCGTCGCTCTTTCACGTCGGGTCACATCCTAGTCCAGTGGTAAGCCATTGTGACCCCCCCATCTGAACTACGAGGTCTTTGATCCATGTCAAGGCATGGTACGTAGGAAGCCTCCACGAGGTTCAAGACCACCAACAGTGGACCAAGGTCTGCTTTCACGTCGGTTTACCGACAAACCACCCGTCGCTCATTCACGTCGGGTCCCATTCCGGTCCAGTGGTAAGCCATTGTGACCCCCCATTTGAACTACGAGGTCTTTGATCCATGTCAAGGCATGGTACGTAGGAAGCCTCCATGAGGTTCAAGCCCACCATCAGTGGACCAAGGTCTACTTTCATTTGAACTATGAGGTCTTTGATCTGTGTCAAGGCATGGTACGTAGGAAGCCTCCACGAGGTTCAAGCCCACTCGTCGCTCATTCACGTCGGGTCCCATTCCGGTCCAGTGGTAAGCCATTGCGACCCCCCATTTGAACTACGAGGTCTTTGATCCATGTCAAGGCATGGTACGTAGGAAACCTCCACGAGGTTCAAGCCCGCCATTAGCAGACCAAGGTCTGCTTTCACATCGGTTTACCGACAAACCACCCGTCGCTCATTCACGTCGGGTCCCATTCCGGTCCAGTGGTAAGCCATTGCGACCCCCCATTTGAACTACGAGGTCTTTGATCCATGTCAAGGCATGGTACGTAGGAAGTCTCCATGAGGTTCAAGCCCACCATCAGTGGACCAAGGTCTACTTTCATTTGAACTACGAGGTCTTTGATCCGTGTCAAGGCATGGTACGTAGGAAACCTCCACGAGGTTCAAGCCCGCCATTAGCAGACCAAGGTCTGCTTTCACGTCGGTTTACCGACAAACCACCCATCACCCAATTCACGTCGTGTTCTACCTACGTCCAGTATGACGTTAAACTACATCCTGGTCCAGTGGTAAGCCATTGTGACCCCCCATCTGAACTACGAGGTCTTTGATCCATGTCAAGGCATGGTACGTAGGAAGCTTCCACGAGGTTCAAGCCCACCAGCAGTGGACCAAGGTCTGCTTTCACGTCGGTTTACCGACAAACCCACCCGTCGTTTATTCACGTCAGGGTTCATTATCGTCCCGCATGACGTTAAACTGTATCATTTGAACTACGAGGTCTTTGATCCATGTCAAGGCATGGTACGTAGGAATCCTCCCAGAGGTTCAAGCCCAACTCTCCTCGGACCAAGGTCCAGCCTCACGTCGGTTTACCGGCACCATCCTGAACTACGCGAAATTTGATTCCCTGCCACAGGGATACGTAGGAAGCCTCTTCAAGGTTCAAGCCCGACTTCGCTGTCGCCTCCTGCGATGGTCCCATTCCATTCTCAACCGTCTCCGCAAGACGTTAAACTCGCAACCTACCTCGTGATAAACATGAGATGCCTGAGGAAAACCTCGGATGGAACGCCTTTGGCGTAACCGTCTCTGCTAGACGTTAATCTTGCAGCATACCCTGTGTTGAACATGGGAAGCTGAGGAAAACCTCAGATACGTGTCTATGACATGTAATTCCCTGCGCTCGATGTGGGATGCCTCGGGTTTCCACGCCCTCGAGAATCCTTGTGATCAAGGATAACAGACAGACATGCCAGGTACCCCAGCATCCAGACACGCTACTGATGCCTCAAACCTGATTACTCCCCTGACCGAAGGTTGCTGCCCTGACTGGACCCTTTGGAATGTCCCGACAGAAGCAGTGTAATTAACCGACGTCCATGGAAACATGACACTGGGAAGAGTTTCATGAACTACGTATTAAATCTATAAGGGAGACCCGGACTAGGTGACGAGTTCTGAGGAGGAATCCACAGGAGGAAGAACCGACATCCCATCATCCCGTTTCGATCAAGGAGCAGACGCCCCTGAATAAGGGATGGATGCCGCCCGCCTTTGGAAAGCGGGAATGCGGGGCAACAAAGCCGCGCGTCCCCCTCCCCCGCGGACGGATGCGCGCGCGTCCCGGCGAAAGCGTCGGAAACAGTTATATTTCCTTTTGTTGTCGTACTATTTGGATAGTTTTGGTATATATGGAATGTTTGGATTATATTTCATTTCTATCATGCATATGTTAGGATTTATTTGGCTATGGTTTGATGCTTGGTTAGCTATCATTAAATGGATAATCATCACCCAAAATTTAAATGAATCCCTCATCATTGTTTCCAGCCATTGGCGTATTGGGTATGTATATTAAGGCCTTGTAACTTCTAACCACTCTCTGAATCTATTTAAAAGTGGAGGGAAATTAGAAATGGAATTTTCTTGGTCCATTCCATGTGGAACAAGTAGTCATCAGTAATGTTGGTCATGGAGTTAAATTTAATTCTTGTACATTCCTTGGGATATGATCCAAGAAATGAGGAGGGCTATCAGGACATGAAATGTATTGAATAAAAAGACATAGTTATCCTTTTTTATAATTAAATTAATATTACTATGCATTTGGATACATATGTGTTTGGAATAAACATATAGGATTTGGAAATCATATTGTCCTAGGATTATCTACGGATATGAGCATGTCATACATTTGAGTAATGAATAGCCACTAGGATTTCATATTTCATTTTGAGTAATTATTTGTGTTTTGGTTCAAAAAATAGTATATTTTTGAAAACTAATGAAATTTATTTCAAATAATTAATTTTAAAAAATTATATGATTTTGGTATTAGGAAAATAGTTTGATTTTCAAAATAATGTAATGTTTATTCAAAAGTTTGTTGAAAGTGGAAAATAATGATTTCAGGAATCATTAATGTATGAGTTTAATTGGTATAATATGAAATTATTATGCCTTTAAATAACAAAGAGATAAATTTATGGGTTTTTTTCTATTTAGTATTGGCACCGGGTAGAAAACGTAGGATTCAATAGGAGGAAGCTACAAAGATAATGGTTACACCTATGCCACAGTTGAACCAACTACTATTTTAGAGTATCATCTAATTATTATTTATGGATAAATGGAATGAGTGGAATGACTCGAAGAAAGTGGATCATTCCATAATATTCCTCAAGTAGAATGCACCGATATTTTGGGGTGATTCAGAATAAAAAAATATGCAGGTGTGGCTGAATATATTGAATAATATATTCAATTTCATCAGCACACTAGTGGAGTTGATAGTCAAACTAGAGATATATATTCCAAAAGATCTTTCACAATAGTGATGGGGTCTAGTGGTGTAGGATAAATTTGATCCAAGCCTTGGTTGGGAGGATTTTGAGGAATTTTTCAATAAATAACTATATCCTTCCACATTATTGATTTTTTGGAGAATGAAATTCATTAGCTCGAAGCTGGAAATCTCTCTATCATAGAGTACACATCTAAAATTTTGAATTTATTGTTCATTCCACCATAAATTGATTCTTGTGCTTATTTTAAGGTAAACAACTTTGATTTTGAGTTAAAAGAGGATATTCACATCAGGATTGTTGTGATCTATATTACTAACAATATAGTGATGGCAAATAGAGAGACACCTTCTAAAGGGGAAATATGTAGAGTTATTTGAGGAGTAATTATGTTTATTACACCAGTAAATGGTGGAAATAAAAATACTAGGTGAAAGAGGAAGTGAGAAACATATTTCTAGGGAGGGATCATGAATGAAAATTAGACGACAAGATTTGTGAAAATTCTTCTATGACCCCATATCAGAGAATGATGTTTCCAATGTGGTACACCTTACCATATAAAGAACGAGTTCATGATACAACCTCGAGCTTTCCACAACCAAAACCATATAGTAAATATTCAGTGTTATTTTGAGAGTGCTTTGAGGTCACGTGATCATAACACTTCTCAAGTGTCAAAAGTATCATATGATTCAATCAGAAAAGGGAAAGATAATAAATATCATCAGCATTATAGAGCTAGACATGGTTATTACATGAATAAAATAACCACTTAGGAGGGAAATCATAAATGTTCAATAAAGAGTTGAGTTTTGTGAGAAATAATTAGATGATGCTGAGTAGGTGATTGTGGATGATATGGCTAGACTATCGATAATGAGAGGTACAATCTTGATAAATTCTTATCATATTCAAGTGTTGTTTAATACTATTAGATCAAAATCTCTTACATTATATCAATCTATTGATTACATGATTTTAAAACTCAAGATGATTACTTCTATGATGAAACATAAAAATCCACTTGGGTAAAGAGAATATAGTTCCTTTCTGTGTTTAACATGTTTTATAATAGTTAATAGATACATGTTGAAATAATACATTTCTCTACAAGATATTTATTTATATGGCCTAATACAAGGTATAGATTGTTGAAAATGTTCTAGGATCTCATATATTATTATATAATAATTGTATATTTATTAAATAATGATGGTGTAGAGTATATATATATATGAGAAAATAATGTGAAGACAGATGAAACATGAATGTTTCTACTAGTATTTATAATAATCTACTAAATTTTGTGGCCTTGTCATTAGAAACGATGTAAGAGAACAAGAGTAACAATTTTATAGCAGTGGTGGATCAATGTCCATTTTGTTTCCTGGAATTTTTTTTAGGGTTACCACCTACAATAGAAATGGAGATTACGATTTATCTCTTTGTAATGACTAGTCCTACTTCAATTTTTTTTATAGTATGGAACTGATTGAATTAAGGTAGTAAAAAGTGTAGTTAGATGTGTTATAACGTAAAGGATTCATTAATCCCAGCAACCCTCTGTGGGCCGCATCGGTCTTGTTCATGAAGAATGTAGATAGAATACAAAGGTTGAGTGTGGATTATAGTACTAATAACCATGTTGCAAAAAATAATTGGTAACCAATTCCCCGAATTTATGATCAATTCTATCAATTTATGTAGGATAAATTTTTCACTGAAATTTTCTTGTGGTCTCGATATCACTAATTGCGAGTTTATAATGAGGAAATTATAAAGTAATATTTTAGATGTAGGTATGGACCTTATGAATATGTTTTAATTCCTTTTGGTCATTTAAATTCGCCTACTGTATTTGTGGAATTGGTGAGTCGTATATTTGAGTGATATTTGGATTCTATTATTGTGGTGTTTATGGATGATATACTGGTGTATTCAAGGAAAATGGATGATCCTTAGAAATACTTGGAGATAATTTTAAGATTTTTTTTGAGATAATCATTTGAATACCAAATCATAAAATTATGATTTGTTTAAAAAATTCATACATTTTCATGGCCGTGTAATTTCTAAAAGAGATTTTTTAGTGGATCTAGGGAAGATAAAAGCTTTAATATCAGGGAAAAACATATAAAATATTTGAGATACATATATTTCACAGTTTAGCGGGTTATTGCCGATGCTTAGTGTGTGGATTATCACAAATTGATATCCAATGAAAAAATTTACATAGAATACTATATCATTAATATTGAACAGTGAATTCTAAAATCCATTCCAATATAAATGTTATCCTTACAACATCATCTATATAGATATTTCTAGAATCTTGAAAAGGGTACGTGGCATATTGTGATGCTTCAGGATCTAGGTTGGGGTGTGTTCTTGTTAAAAAATATTTGGTTGTTTATTATGGTTCATGGAAGTTACTACTGTAGTAAAAGAACTAGAGAAAACAATAATTACAGTTAGATTTTGTACTACATGAATTTTAGATGTGGCATAATTACCTTTTTGATGATAAATTTACTATGTTTACAGTTCCTAGAAGGATTATTCATAATTTATCACAAAGGGATCCAAATATGATATAATGAAGATAGATAGAGTATGTATAAATGTTTGAATTTATCTTGATGTTTAAAATGTGATCAAATATAGTGGTAGAGGCATTTAGAAGGAATTCATATTGTCATAATTACCTTTTTGTTGATAAATTTACTATGTTTACAGTTCCTAGAAGGTTTAGTCATAATTTATCACAAAGGGATTCAAATATGGTATAATGAAGATAGATAGAGTATGTATAAATGTTTGAATTTATCTTGATGTATAAAATGTGAAAACATTTGGTGGTAGAGGCATTTAGAAGGACGTCATATTCTGAGTTGTAAATGAGGACTCTATTGAAATACATTTGATGTATGTCCTAGACAACATGCCTTTGGAATGTTAAGGTCAAGGTGATGTTCCGGTTTTATTTATAATCTATTTGATTCATGATTTAATTAATATTGTTAGAGTCATAGACATTCAATACATAATATGTTTCTATAAGGTCAAAACTCAATATAAGGGAGAGAATTCAGGGTAGGAGGTTACATGTGAGTAGAGTGTTTTGGTTCAACGATAATATGGTTGTACTAAGGGATTGATAGGAACAAAATATTCATGATTACCACCATTAAAGATGGGATCTTCTTCCAAGAATTTAAAATATGTATATGTTATCGAAATAATATTTTGGATTGTTTGTAATGATACTGATGATGACGAAGTTTGTTTTCTTATGATTAACTTAATAGAAGGCTAAGGTAGAGCATCATCGACGAGTAGAAATTTTATGATCTTTACATATCCCTACATGTAAGTGGGCGAATATATCTATGGACTTGGTAATAAGTATCCCATGAATTTTTTGGAAACAATATTCTATATAGGTGATATTGGATTAGCTTACAAACTATTCTCATTTCCTCAATATTAATGAATATTATATGGTGTAGGAATTATCAAAAATATACATCAGGGATCTTGTAATGTGGAATGGAATACATGTTTCCATACTTTCAGAAAGATATATGATGTTTATGTCTCATTTCTTGATATTCTTTCAATAAGCCCTTGGGACTCTGCTGACCATGAGTGTTTCCCATCAACCATAGACAGATGGGAAATCTTAATGGACAATAAGAACACTGTATGACATGATACATGAATGTGTAATGAATTTTGGTGGCTTAGGGGAAGATAATTTTCCATATATGGAGTTATCTTATAATAATTTCCACCAAGTATTAATACATGTGGCTCATTTTGTGGCATTGTATTGGTGTCCTTATTATTATTTAATATGATGGGCTGAAACATGTGATACATTAGTAGTCAGGCTTATCCTCGAACAATAAACAATACTGAAGATTCAGTTGATAATGAAATTTATAAGAACGACTCAAAAATTTCATAAATAGTTTACAGATCATCATTGACATCCATTTTCATTCATAGTGAGTGATCATGTTCCCTCGAGATTTTATCCAAGGATTATAAATATGAATTTTTGGAATTTGATAATGTTATCTCCTTGATACATAAGATCTTTTGAGATACTAGAATTTGTTGGTGAGGTTTCATATTGTTTGTAATTACCACCATTTTTCAATTAGTTGAATAATCTGTTCCATGTATCTCATTTAAAAATGTTCCAAAATGATCCTAAAAATGTGACCATTTGTGATCACATTGACATAAATATAAATTATTCACTAGGTCATATCCCAATGAGAATTTTATAAAAGTAAATGAATGTATTTCATGGAAAAATAATTCGCCTACATTGGGTATTGAGTAAAAAAAGTATGTTTTCATTGGAGACATTGGAATAATTGATGGAAATTAAATATCAATAGAAGGAACACTTTAAATAAATCGATTTTTTCATATTTTTAAGGATGGAATGTCTAATGGGGGGCGGGGGATTATCACCCTTAGTGTCTGGTATGTAATAATTTATTTTGTATTTTTATGTATATATGGTTTATGGGGGATGTTTGGGATAATCTAGATAACATTTTTTGAGTTTCCTAGTATTTTCTATAGGTTCACAGGTGATACATGGTTTTTTTACACCGTTGAAGACGTAAATTAATCCATTCCCAGGTATAAAGGATGAAAATGGAATGCACATGGGTTGTGAAAAATTTTCACAATTCATGTTTCCATTTAGGATAAACTGTTCACTTTTAATTTTGTCTATGGTATTTTTAAGTAGTTCTTCAACACAGTTGGCACATCGTTTGGTGACCATATGATATGTCTATGTGAGAAATCCCTTATTTTAGAAGTCAGATAATGGTTAGTTCGTAGTTTCTATATCATGAAATTGAATATTGCACGAGTCAATTTTCATTTCCTTAAATCGTGGATCACACATGTTTTGACCTCATAATGCTACATTGTTGGCCCAAAATGGTCCTAACACAGGTTTTCCACTCTCAATGGTTGGAGATCCACTCCCCTATGTAATTGATATGGATTGAAGGATAGTTGATTATCTAAAAAGGGAACACCTTCCCCCAAATTGTAACCGGATCTCATTCCATTTTTTTCTTTCCTTTGGCTACTAGGGATATCTCTTAAGGTATAGTAACATGTCATCACCCTTTCAAGGAAATGATAAGGGGTGGGATGTTACATTTAAAACATTATTTTCATATTATAATTATGGTAAAAGGTATTGTAGAACAGGTTGTTGATGTCTGTGTAATGGTTTAAATAAAAAGTTGTATGATTGATGTGTATAGTTATTTTTAATTGAAATATTATTTTCATTGAAACAGAAAATTTATAAGTAATTTTTAGACATGTTTTTTATATAAATTTTCCTATATTTTTTTAAATGATACACATGACTTAAAAGAATGATTTAATTAAAATGATTAATTAATTAAAGGTATCCTTTATATGGTTCTTTTGGATGTGAAAATGATTTTTGGTATAGATAAATGGATGATGATATGGATAATGTAAATTCGATATTATTTATGACATCAAAACCAATAAATAATTTTTTGAAAAATTGGTGTAAGCTATAAGGGATAATGTTTACATCCACATTGATTTAAATAATATATCTAATAATATTTAGGATATGGAACAATTCATCTTCTTGAAAAGGATTTATTGTAATTAAGGTTATTACAATGATTCAATAGAATATAAGATGATGATATTCTAATGTTTTTATTGTGACAAAAAATATATACTTTATGATATATGGTGTAGGTGTTTTAATCTGATTTAGTATCAAATTTTATAATCATTTGGATGTTCATATTTTGGAAGGGTCATAAAGTTAACTATTTATGAAATTTTTATGTTACACATTAGATGACATTTTTTGTGTTTAAATACATGTCACACCATATGAGAAAATTTTCATATTGAATAATCCTTGTTAATTTATCTTATGATTCTAACTATACTATGATATATTGACATATAATTCTACTTCATGATTTGTTAGTACTTCAGGAATATAAAATTGACCTGTATATCTAAAATTAAGAGGTGAAATGGAAATGGATCCAAGAATAATCAATTAGTGAGATTGATCATAAAAGAAGAAATAAAATCATTTATTTATACATACTTATGTTATTATATAGTGAAATATTTACTCAAATATTGGAGAATGAATTTGAAAAATATTCATCAGAATATTGTCATTTATATTAATTTGATAGTCTTATAAATCTTTATAGTTTTATAGTGATGAGGCCCTAAACATTCCATTTATCACTAAACATGTATTCATAAACTCTCTTTATAAATCTGTATAAATATTCCAACTTTTTTCCATGTCTAATCATCATATCCCAACTATTATCTCATATGTAGAATCCTAGTAATGTTTTACATTGGTTAACCATTTTGGTCGAAGCATTCCATTTTATCAATGATGATCTGTATTGAGTTTTTATATGTGGATTTATATGAACAAACCATTCAGGAATTAAACCATTGACAACTGATAATAATTACAATGGAGAACTTTATTTTATGTTTGAAAAAATGTAAGTCCCTAAGATTCAGTGGGTTATTTTTCTTCGAATTAAGTTAGTAACATTGATATTTGTTTCATTTCTCACTACACTGAATATGGATTTTGATATATGAATAAAAAAAATTATGGACTTATATGAAACACCATATTAATATTTCTCTACACATACTACATTAATAGCTTTCCTTACAAGAATGACTGAGTTTTATTGAACTACAAGACACTTTTAATATGATTATTAATGTATCATCTTATTGACATCCTAATCATTAGAATTAGAGTCAAAATCAGATTTACTAAATTGTGAAAATATTATATTCACATGTACATAAAATTAATCCTTTGGTTATCTTATAAGTGCATGAAATAACTATCTGAAAATGAACAAATTACTTTTCTATAAAAATGTTTTTTTAGTTTCGAACACAATTTTATGTCAACACATTTTTTATACAAAATTGATTAAAATTTTCAATAATATTTATATATTAAATATTCAATCAATATTTTTGTTACTCATACAATATATATGAATGGTATAAGATAATAATAAATCCAATTATATTAGAAATTTTTTTAAGACAATTTTACTTCCATTTATTGTTGAAACAATATTAAATATGATTTTGACACCTATATAATTTTTATTCGAAAAAATAATCATAATATAGATAATTGAAATACCAATATTTAGGTTGGATTATGTTTCTGAAATTTTATGAGATGTTAATTTTTTTGAAAAATAATGAAAATACTAATTTTTAATTAAAACTACATTTTCATCTAATTAATTTATAATGTAAAATTATATTTTAATTCGGATTTGATGTAAAATTATATAAATAATAAATCAATAAATCAAATTTATGTGATTTTAACCAATTTCATTATCAAATTTGATATAATATCATATCAATCTTCTAAACTATTTCACTTTAATAATCAACTTTGTCATCCCATCGATGGGGTTAAATTAGAATTATATATGATAGATATGTGAATAAAATTTAGAAAAAATGGATTCTATGTTTGAAATTATTTTAAAATATAATATATAATAATTTCAACAAATTTTTATAGAAAAATATTAGTGAATGTGAAAACAATTATTATAGCAATTAAGATAAATATTATTCTAACTCAGAACTAAACCTTAATCATATGTCCCAGAATGACCTAGAAACATATGTAATATATATATATTTTTTTGAAAAATATCATCCAATTATACTAATTTTGACATTTATTGGAGTGGCCTGACTTGGGAAAATGTCAGTGGAATTCTGTTTTAACCCAATATCAAGAATACCGCTCCTCCTCCACTCTAAAATGGCACCCTATTCTCCACACATTCACACCTCTAATACACATAGGATATATTATAATATACTTAAATAAGATCCAAAATTATCTCAAATACTCTTAGAATCATCACGCTTTTCATTAATCCATCCATGGAATAACATTTGTTAAAACAAATTAGATACCCAAAGAAGAGGTAACACCATTATTCCGGATACTTTTTTTTTATTTTCAATATCCAACCCCTAAATTATTCTTATTACATTATTATCTAATAACCTTATATTCATAATTATACAATGTTTTTTATTATATTTTTTCTATCTAAATATACAAAAACTTACAACTAATGGGTAATGAACTTCCTGTTCTTGTTTACGGTGAACAATCGCCTCATGAAATGATGTTGTTACATTATAATTTAACACCTATCATGGTTGGATATTATGATGAAAATTCTGTTTTTATATGATATATATGATATTTAGTATTTATATAAACTAATTTAATTTTAATACAAAACACAACTTCAAGCTTTCCAATTTATATAAATACTATATCTTCGTATGTTGATGTGTAGATTAACACCTCATCAAATTGATGTGAATCATTCACACATTACATGGAATGTAGTAAAGAATAGCTTTGTGAACATATATGACATATATTCCATAATATTTATAATCACATTATGTTATATATATACTCATATATGTAAAATGCATTCTTTTTTTTAATATGATAAAAAAAGGAAATATTGTTCATGAGTAGGTACAACATACTATCACCATGAACTGTGTATTAAGTTATATACATATATATATATATATATCATTTAAATATTATTTTAAATATATATGTAGAGAATTATTAGGATATATAAATATTTTTTACATTCTAAATATATGTAAATAATTATCTGTGTTATAGGACGAGGAATTTGATGAAAACCTGCATAAGAAAAAGAACACAATTATCACCCAAAAATTTACGTAGAAATGAAATTTTTAATAAATGCCTAATATAATGTCATAATAAAATAATATAAGGCATTATATATAATAATATTGGTTTTTAGATTGTTTATAACAAAAATATATTTATTATATATTATTTTTACACATGCGCGATGAAATTCATGTCACATGGTAAGGGTTTTCTCATATCACTTTAATTTTTGTGTGTAACACAAGCCAGGTTCATCTCATATTTATTATATGCGGTGTGTATACTACTAATTATTGTATTATAAGATTCATTTATTTAAATTTATGTGTATTATAATTTCCAATTTATGATCATTCTTCCATGGGGTTCATGGATCACACATTTACATATTGGTAATGTAATTTGGTCTCAATTATTCTTCTTTAAGATACATCACATGTTATACTCCTATATTATTAAATTGTTTGAAAATACTAGAAATTGAAATTGTATATCTAAAATTTCATTATTTGAATGATATTTTGTGATTAATGTAAATTTTTCACTCATGGGGATTATGAATTATTGTTACTAATGTGGTAACAATTTATTGCTACACTATTATCATTTATCTAGATTAATTATGATTTTTCTAATACTAATGAAATTTGAAGATCCATATCTCAAAAAAAAAAATTAATTTTCTCCTAATATGGTTATTCATGATATCTCCATGTATTATAACAATTTTTAACTTTTTATTAATTATGATATTTAATATTTGTTTTGAAAATATGACATTACTTCTCCTTTCGGTTGGAATCCTATGTTCATTCAAACCCGTAATTTGTTAAAAATTTATTATTTTTAACTTTTACCATAAGATATTTAATGTATTTTTTAACAATGTTTTTCTTTATAAAATATGGGATTCAAATTAAAATTTTTGTCATCTTACGATCAAGGATTTTTTCTACACATTTAATGGAAAAATGCGTTATTCTGCATGTATGTACTTACCATCCGTCATGATTATCAATTCCTTGGAGCTTCCATTTCGACTTTACAAGGATATTTTTAACGAAAAATCATTCCTAATATTCTATTAATTTCTTTAATTTAATTTTTTTAGTAAAAAAATATTTTAGATGATTATTTATGTTTAAAAAGTGTTTTAATTGAATTTTAAATCATAATTAATATGTTTTCAAAAGGTTGTTTTCAATATATTTGTCTAAATTACTTCAATTTTAATTTATATGCGTTTGAATACATTTACTGTATATTTTTTTGTAAATTTTCTTTATATAAATCTTATTATGTTATCCATGTATTTTGAGGAAAATAGTTTCGATATTCCATTAAAGGTTTAAAATTCTATTTTGAAAGTTTTTTTTAATATTATATGTTTAAAAAAATCACAGAATAAATGATATTTTCCTCAATCAATTTTTTAAAATAAATTTTATTTATTTATTTATATGAAAAGAATAGTGAAATGGTTTCATAAATATTATTTTAATTTAAATTCCATTTTACTTAAAGAATGATTCATGTGATCTTTCCCAATAATTATCCATATACGATGACATAATTTTATTAATATTATTATTTTACAGATATATTATTCATGAATACCATTCGTATTTTTTTAAATGGATTATTCTATAAGGGAATGATATTTAGGTATTCTATTATCTTCCCCGGGTTATATGTTCTTGAAACCTGATATTTTTTCATAGGTAATGGATTTAATGAAATGATTATGATAACTATATTATTTTAAAGGGTAATTATATAATGTCATATTTATTTTATCATTATGTTTAATGGGTCATGATATTATGTTTATGTGAACCATCTATTTTTTTGGGAAATGATATGATGAATGTTTTTTATCATTATGCACCCATATAAATTATGTTTTTATGTAATGAGGGATACTTATATCTTGCTCCAATGAATTATGAAATGATAAATAAACCATGAAATAATATTTTGAATCATTTTGACTAGATTTATCTATTATAGAAAATGTGGAAACTAGATCCAATATGGAAGATGGGGAAACACGATCCAATATGGATATATGGTGAACCCCAATCAATATTGGGAAGATAGGGAAATGAGATTCACTATGTGATGATGGGTAATCATGATACATTACATGGAAATGGTTGTGATTTGGGATGGTGTTGTGTCCTACCTAGTTGGTGTAGTCCCTATGAAGTTCCCTATTATATTTTGTTAATGCACACTAACTTATAGAAAATGATGTTACATCTTTATCTTTGAACAAAAAATATATATCTTATTCATTTTATATAACCTCATTGTTCATGTTCATTATTATATTATAATATCATATAGTATAACTCTAAACATTTAATTCGTTTCTCTCGATTATTATATTTTTATGTCGGGTATTATATTCAAATGTTATGCTCTTCTGCTCTTTCCTATATATTCATTGTATGCTAACATATTTTTGTTGTCTACAATTACTGAGCCTCTAATATAATCACATTTTTATGTTTACATTACCTCGGTTATATTTAAATAATTTATTTAGTATTACAAAAGTGGAATATTATTAATTATGTTGTTAATGATATTTCACCAAACTAGAAGAATATGTTCCATGTTTCTAAAGAAAATATAATATAATGGTCATCGGGGATATATTTCTATTAGGTGTTGATTAACCATATAAAATTATGTAATATAAATTTATATTATTCTAAATTTTAAAAAATATAGTCATGGTTGATGAATATTTTAAAAATTTGTATGAAGAAAAAAACTGAATCATTTGGTTAAACACTATACATATTCTTCAAAATATTTAGCCCACATTACATTTTAAGTCCCCTAAGATTGGACTTATTCCAAAAATACGGACTCTAAATCTTGGATGAGGTTCCTATAAAGGTATTTGGATAGTTATTGGTTGATCAAAAATTATTTTAATGTGTGATTAAACGAGAAGAATATGATTCATTTTATAATTTAGGGGACGTGCACTCTTGAAGTTCCCCAAATTATTAAATTCATATAAATTGTGTTTTATGTCTGAATGAACCAAAATCAATAATAATAAAATATATAATATAAATATATAAAAGAAATCATTAAATAAAATATTTCAATATATGGATCGCAATTTTACTCTTATTATTGGTTTTGACCATTCATTAACCCTTTTAAAAATTATGAAGATATCAATGTTCTTTACCCATAAAGGGTGAATTCGGTTACTATAAATGGATAACTAACACAAAAATTGAACATGGTTTATTTCATGAACAATGTCCCATTTAGTTTTCTTCAGATAAAATTTAAGTAATAGTAAATCATCTAATAAAATATAAATTTTTTAAGATAACATTAATATAAGTTTTAGAATTATAAATTCTCATTAACATTAATGATATCAATACAAAAAATGAATTAGAATCTCATTCACATTAACTTGAATAATATTTAGATATATATATTAAAAACATTTTTATTAAAAAATATATATTAATCATACTTTATTTGAAAATATTTTATATTATTTATTGTATTTTACTTGTAGTTAAATAATTAGTACATCAGTGTTTCAAAATATTTTAAGGTAATTATATCATAACTAAAAATTATAAATAAATTACATCAAAACAAATAATATATATTTAATATTAATATTTATAACCTCACATACCCCATATTTATCCCTACGTTTAAAATATTGTTTTTAGAAAAGAAAGTGTTTGGTAGATTTGTATTTATATTAAATTAAATCTCATAAATGTAAAAATTGGGCCCAAATAAAAAATGATATATATTGGACTATTAAAATATTATTGATGATATATACTCATATATTATAATTTAGTAATGCTTAATGTTCACTTATATGTCTGTATTATATGAATTTAATATATCTTTACATGATTTACACAGTACATTGGAAAAAAGTACTAAGATTGTTATTCTCATTGATTAAAAATAAGAGGGAAATATTTAACTAATTTGATACCATTGATTAAAAATGTGGAATATATTTGTTCAAAATCAAAAAAATACGTTCATTATTTTAATAAAAAATTATAAAGTAAAAACATAATGAAAAATTATTTTTTAGGAAAATTCAATTTTAAAGTATAAAATGATTTTGTACTAATTTAATGTATAAAATTAATTTCAATAACCATACTTGGATCATTTTTAATCCTAGGAACTGATTGAATTTTAAATATAATATATAATTTAATTTGAAATTTTACAAGTTATCTATGGTTACAATATATAGATGGATCAATCAAATATAGAGGTTACTGAATATTGTCCTAGACCAACCACAATGACTTTGATCAATAGTTTTATATTTTTTGTTGGATATTATAGATTATATTTTGTTCATTTCATAAAGAAAGCTATAATAAATAACATTTTATATCAGAAGAAAACCATATCCCTTTAGATAGATAAATGTGATGAAAAATTGAATGAACTAATGAGAATGTATATAAATACACCTCTATATTACATTTCCATATATTGGAGAAATGTTTATATTTTTAAATGATCCATCAATGAAAGGATGAAAATGTGTTGTCATTCAAAACAATATGGTGACAGATTATGCCTCATTATAATTCATGGTCCTTGAGAAAAAATAACCAACTCCAAATTTGGAGTTAAATTTAGTGGTTTTAACATAAAAGTAAGGGAGGAATAATATATATTGAGAGAGGTGTTATATGTATAATGATTATTAATTATTATCCTACATACTCACATAGAAGGTGTTTAATATTTTACAGAGGGAAATGTTTCAAATGATTAAATACTATTATTTCTCAATATAGTACCACCCATTGAATGAAGAAATGGTGGCCATTAATTTTTGTCGAAATGATCATGATAGCTTGTCTATGATAAGGATTAAAATATATCTATTATTAATATATATTATAGGATTGATATGTAAATTGTGAAGGAAGGGGTTAAATATTATCATTCTCAAACACTTATTTACCAATCATCCTATTTAATTATTAATGAGGAATAAAATTAAGGTACAAATATTTAGGAGGAGGTATTACATTTTACAAAAATTTAATATTATAATGAATGAATTATATGATATAAGAACCATAAAAATTTCCCACCAATTCCTGATTTAAGGAAGGGGTTTTTAGAGGATTCTCAAACTTCTTCATTCTCTATACTTCATTATTGTAAAAATATGTATATGTTATTTAGAAGTTTATTTATGGTCAGATTAAATAAAGTGGTATATTGAACCGTATTTATCTTGGTTTTTTGTATGTAAACAAGTTCTGATTGAATGAAGGAAAACATTTTTTATCATATAATATTACCCATACCAATATGTAAATGCTAAATACTCATTGTATATTTTCTCTTTAGAGACCCCAAAAAATATTAAGGGAAATATTATTTAGGGATAGTGATCTATCTCCTTAAAACGAATTCATAATTCATTACTATCATAGAATATTTCTCTCTAGATAATTTTTTTTGGATTTAAAAAATGGAATTATAAATTATTCATGAATAGTAGAATCATTTTTATAGAATAAGGATATGATGTTCACATTACTGCATTAGTGACATCATTAAAAAGAATATGATACTAAGTTTATTTTCATTATGTTGTACTATCCTTATAATTATGGTCATTATAAAAGTAAAATTCAAAATATATAGGATATTTTGAGTTCTTATTTTATGTATTTCAATGGTGATTGAGATAAATACATTCGTGTAGTCATAATTTCATATAAAAATATCATTCATTGGGGAACTTTGATGAATCATTATCAGGAAATATCTAAAAAAGTATACAATTTCCTTTTTCTAGATTGAATTTAGATATAAATAGATATTGGGACCATATATATGTATAAAAATTGAAAAAATGATATCATTTCAACAACACATAAAGGAATCACAAATATGATGGAAATATTATAAGTGTACTAGTTAATGTGATATGGAGTTTGAAGTTAGTGTCAATGAATTTACATGAATTAAATAATGGAAAATGGTATTGAGATTTAAGAATACGAGAAATATTATCCTTAGGTTTATTGGAACCTTCGTGATATGTGACCTAGTATGTAAAATTACTTATCACTTAGTTTTTCTATATAACATCACTCAAGTAAATGTTATATTCCATGTATCCCTCTGGGTGAAGTACATACCTAATCCTTTACATGTAAAAAAAATAAAAAAACATAAAAATGGATCATGACTATTCCATGTAAATGAATACCATAAATATTCTAGATCATAAGGAGATGGTGGTATGAAATTAGGTTAGAAACCTGGTTAATGTTTTGTGAAAAAACCATTATCATAATGAAACTACATGTTAATTAGAGGATATGATGAGGCATAAGTATCATCAGTTATATATAAAAAAATGATAAATTTTCTAGGGGAAAATTTATTTTAAATGTCATAGAATTTAAAACCATAATATTTTCTGAAATATTTCATAAATATAAATTTAATTTCTATGATTTCATGAGTTACACAGAAAAACTATTTTTAACAAAAAATTATATGTTAAGAAAATTTTAATACATACATGGTCATTATAACATAGCCAATAGACATAGGTGAATAAAAATGAAAAGAAGGTTTTAAAAATAATTATAGTTGTTTTTATATAATTTAAAAATATTAATAAAAATGTACATAATTTTTAGAGAATTTTTATATCCCTCGAAATACGTTTTCTATGAAAATGATTTTTTTGATTTTTTAAAATTATAATAAAATTTTTATTTTCATCCTTTTGAATATATATATTTAAAAATTAATGTTATATTCGGAACCAACATGTTAATATTATACTATGTGAAATTCTTTTTATTTTTTTTATGATATGTTTTTTAATGATTAAGGATAAATAAAGGTTTTTATTAAAAAAATCATATTCATTTAAATGTTTTAAAATGTATTATATTTTTTTATAAATTATTAAATATAAAATTATTTCAATTAGCTTGTATTTATTTTTATTTAGTTTATATTAAAAAATTAAATTTTAAATTTGGATAATTGAAAATATGAAACATATGGAAATTTTTACATTAAAAAAAATCCATCTTTTTTTGGGTTTTTAATTATTGAGGACCTTGTTATATTAATAATATTAACCCTATTTGGCTTATTCTTAATTGTTTCAAGAAAATTTGATAGTAAATTATTTTCTAGATAAACTGTTATAATTAGATAAGTGATAATTTACATATAATTAAGAAAATTTATTGCTATTTATATTGATATGAAATATTCAAAGGCATGATACAATTTGATCTACCACCAGGGACCTACCAGCAGATCTACCTACCGATATTTAAGATCACCATTCATAAATTGATTCTACCACCTCCCAATTGAACTATCATTTTATATTAGCATAAGAGTGAATGTAACATTAAAAATAACTATTGTTAGATCGATTTATGACCAGTGGAGAGATGATACCAAAAGAAATCTAAAAAATTTACTATAATAAACGA
The DNA here is from genome assembly GCA_963277665.1 of Viscum album. Lineage (NCBI taxonomy): Eukaryota > Viridiplantae > Streptophyta > Magnoliopsida > Santalales > Viscaceae > Viscum > Viscum album. The sequence continues at coordinate 810,560,021 of OY728130.1, forward strand.
TTTACCTATATAAAAGATAATATTATTGTGATATACAACCTCATATGAGCTTTTGTATATATACATAATTTATTTTGAAATTAATTCTCTAACAAGTAGTTGAATGAATTAAATGAATGAAGAGACGCGAAAATATTTGAATGATTTTTATTATAGAACTGCAACGATAAATTAAATAACAATTATGTCATACTATTTATACAAAACAACATCTAGATCCTTGTTATTCTAATATTCTTCCTCAATAAATATTAAGTCTCGAAGACATGTAGATACAATTTGGCTCCCTTATTTGTGACATAGTAGTGAATTTTTGTTGTAACATCACATGCATGAACAAACACTCTCATGATTAAAACAAGAGTAATAAAATTCATATTTAGTTTAAGATATTATGAATTCATAGAAGAAAACATGGAGGCATTTTTAGACTAACATTCCCAAAATTTGATTTATGTTTTTTAGAAAAAATTTTGAATTCCTTTTGAATAAAACTTAAATAAATCAGGAGAAATTAAATATATTGTCACTAGGTAGCAGTACATTTATTAATAATAAAACACTTTCCAATTAACTTTATCAAGTATATTGGAGTTTTTTATTATCTTTCTCATCCCAAATGTTTACATTGTCTCCAATACCAAGCTATATAGTAATTGAAAAACACTCACTATTTTATTAAAAAAAATTCTAATGAATAATTGTGTAAGATTTCATGTGTGGCCTATGATTGTTTTTTATTACATGTAATAGTTTAGTGACTTTTTATCTCAAAAACTAAGTGAGTTGTTATCTGAAAAACACGATCCAGAAATTGGATTAGTTTATTTTATAATAACGCTCTGGGAATAAAGAGGTTTTTTAGTGGATAAGGTTATATCCTAGCCTGTCACTTATCCATAATATATTTGTTTTGATATATAATTTTAATTTATTATTACATATCCCAATGTCTATTTTAATTTATATTTTTTTGAATGAAACATTTATTTCTATATTTAATAATAATTTCTATACTATATATAGTGTTTAGATATGTAAATTTGTTTCAAAATGTCACATGTCGTCATTATTATTGTTACTATACCAGGATCTTTCTTTTGAAAAAATAATAGAAATATAAATGTATATATTTCTACTATTATTATTATCAATGTTATTTTACAGGATTTATGTATTACAAGTCCATTTTTTATAAAAAAAATTTGGATTGATAACCAATTAAACTTCAATCGCGATTTTCCACTAATACCCGAATATAGTATCATATCTAATTCAAAATATTTATTAAATGTGATCTAGTTATATTTAATGATCTTAATTTCTTGTTATGTCAAAATATATTTGTTTATTTAAAATAATTTATATAAAGGAACATCCAATAATTAGCATCATTATTTTTATGGGAATTATTTTGAATAATGGAAGATTGAAATGAGAATATATTTTGGCAGAGTGGAGTGAGATATTTTTTTAATCGAGGAAATTATGAATTACATAAAGCTATTAGATGAGAATCGAGGGAAACCACTAATGCTTCGTATGATTGTAACTGTATAGTAATGAATTATTTATACTCTGCCTTAGGAGATGGAGAATTTAAAATAATATCTTCCTATAATACTACATTATAAATATTTGATACAGTTGTTGTCTCTCATAATATAAGTACCAATGATAAATAAATTTAACTATAAATATATACTATAGAATATGATACATATAAGATAAAACATGATGATCCTATTATTGATTTGTATATGAGTTTAAAATATATTATAAATGATATTAATTCTCATGGGAATGCAATTGATTGTAAATAACATGTAATGATACATATCATTGGTTTACTAGAGAGATGGTGAGTAATCTCGGTATTGATAAGAGAATCATGTGGCTTAAGTAATCATCCAATTATATATCATATTGTAATGCTTAGGATTTTTGTAAAGGAACATAGATTGAACTAAATAGATGTTTTTAATCCAATGATGTAATACCACGACATGGATTAGCCTCAAATTTGTAGCTGTACTTCTCCCCACATGACCTCAAGAACGTCCCTCATAAGCCATAGGTTTCGGACTTGTAGTGAGGTTCTATGGATAGTTTTTATGGAGACTATACCCTAATATTCATTATGAACATATTAAATAGATAATAAACTCATTAAACATGAGAAGTATAAAAAAAATATTCAACTAAATATTGAAAATTTCCCGCAATAGTTAATACAATTCATGCATGTCATGGTGATACAAATGGGAAATCTGTAAGCAAAGGACCATGCTATACATTCCAATATAGAAATAATGAAAAGACTCAAAGCCTCAAATATGATCTCCAAGAGCATCCCGGGATCCATCTAGGTCATTTTATTATAACACCCAAGTACAAGTAACAACCACAATCAAAGGTCTAGAATCCAGCAAAAATGAATGTCTACTCAGACACACCAGTGCAATGGCGCCCCATGTAGGGTGTGAGATATACATCTTAGTAGGTCGGGACTATCAGTTTTGTAGCTCACCCTAGAAAATTATAAATAAATAATGGTTTACATATATTACAAGCGAATAACAGAACTGAATAAATATCTAAAAACCCGTCCAGGTTCCAAGGGGAAACCTGACGACGATACTTGCTTTATACCGTAGCTGAATTAATAGTTGAAAAAATAATCATAAAAGCATATTTATCAATCACAAATACCTTTCAACACATTACCAATTATTATATATTTAATCATTTATTGTGTACACGGTTCCCATAGTATACCGTACCTTAATTAAAACTTCAACTTGTGCCAGAATTCGTGATCAGTCTTAGTAATTCCGGATTTAATCACATTTAATTACTGCTTGATTCACATATTTCATTCATTTAATAATTAATTCGTATATTTTAATATTTGTGTAGAACGTCATGCATAACACCTAAAAACCTCATTCATATATTTATAATATTTGTGTTATAACTCAGTTTCTAATATGTATTTCTCATTTGATGTACATCATTATGTCTAACGGTATCACATCTAAGCGTTTAGATAACTATTGGGGATTAACTCCATGTCCAAGTCCCAACATCTATATTGTCCTAGGAAGCTATGTTTAGCACCACATTATCATTCATTCATTTGATAACTATTAGGAAGGAACACCATGTCTTCGTCCTATCTAATATACTTGTCTATAATGACATGTCTAGCACCAATTTGTTCATTTATCTACATCCTTTACATACTAGTTGGGAGGAACACCATGTCCATGTACCAACCTCAACATTTGTATAGAACACCATGTCTAGAATGAAAAAAAATCCCATCCATTTAATCATTCCATAATTCCAAAGATATATCCACAAAATTCCATTACTAATACAATGATTAGTTAATTATTTCAAATTACATTAGTTAACTCAAAAATTAACTGATCACATAACCCATTAATTTATTCATCAATTAAATATTTAATCAACTCAATTCTTATTCCATAATTAATTCTTCACTATTAATTCAAAATTATTAATCTATAATTAAATAATTATTACACCATTAAATAGCTAAATTTATTTAATTCATCATATAATTAATAACCCACTAATTAATTATCTCAACTATCCAATTCAATATCTTAAAATTAATCCAACTATTAATTATCTATATTCAAATTTCATTCACAAAATTAATTCCAATTTATTTTTTCCATTCTAAATCTCATCTTTCCATAATTAATTCTTCACAAATAATTATTAAAATCAAATTTAAGTACATCATAATTAATTATCACCTTTAATAATCATTAATAAAAAATGCCACATAATTAATTCACAATTAATTATCTTATATATCCAGACAAAATATCATAATTAATTTCCCCCAATTAATTATCTTAACACAACCAATTCAACTTCTTAATTAAAATTCTCATGGATGATAATTAATTATCTTAACATATCCATTTAAAATCTCATATTTAATTCCCCAATTAACTATCTCATCTTATCTCACCCAATACTCATAAATTCTACATAACCTGAGTGTTTCAATATAAACTGTATGATATAATAATTTACATAACTGTAAGCTAAATGAACATGTCACTTTATTCACCATATTTTTTCCTTGATGGCAGTTCACCTCTGTTGGAGGGGTTATTATTACAAAAAAAAAATTTGTATTCAATCAAATATTTTTATACCAACATGAAATTTTATCTAATACTTCAGTGAACTTTATGAAAAGGATTAGATAAACATAAACATTATTTTTCTAAATAAACTCAAATATGATGACCCTACCATAAATAATTGTATTAGATAACACTTTCTAACTTAAACCCCAATAATGTTACATACACGCTCCTCCACAAAAGTGAATGCACACCCAAACTCATCAAATCATCCTAAAATGATAACTGGTACCCACAATTAGTGTGGAAAGGATCAATGTGCTTCCTATTTATTCACTATAGCTCAAAATACACAATAATAAGCTAATTAAATGGTTAATAAACCAATTAACGGGTATAAAACATTACCTGAATATGACATAGGTGAAACAAATTGAGAAAAAAATGTGATTCTGTTGTCATCAGTTTTCAAAATATGGACTAATGGATCTCAATGCATCATCTTCACTACCTAGAATTGGAAGAGGGGAAGAACGCAAATTATCCCTGGGGCTTAGGTTTTCAGCTTAATGGAGACCGGGTAAAAAGAGCTGAAATGGATGATGCCACAAATGAAACATGTGTGAAATACTTACCTCAATGAGATAGAGAACTTCTGTGAAGGAACCACAACGATATGGTGTGCGGAGAGGGAGTCAGGTTCAGTAGTAGAGCACCTCCACAATTGGATTACAATGGGATGGGGTTTCACCTAACACTATTGTGCGCCTCTCACTTATTTCCTCCCACAAATAACCACAGTTAGTTTTATAATAATCAAAACAATAAGAATAATAATAACAACAACCGTATAATTATTATAATTATAATTTACATGATTATTTGATAAATCACATAACCCCTCCATTACACCTCCTTTAATTAAATTATTTTCCAATGAATTTCATTAAATTATTACTCTTCCTTAACTCAATTAATTAAATTCCCTTCAACATATTTAATTAATACCACTCAAACACATTATTTTTAACTAAATTCCTCCAACTTCAAATTTACATAATTGATTTGCACCGCATTTCATTAAATAATTAAATTCATCTTATCCTTGAATTTAATTAGTTAATCCCCAAATACTATTTAGTTCTTGTTTAATTAAATACAATTGTCTTGGATCTAATAAAAAACTACTCCAACACATTATTATTTATTTAAATTATCTAAATATTAATTTAATTAAATGAAACCATGTTTTGAGTGAATTAATTAAATTCCTTTTATCCATGAATTAAATCAATTAATTATCCCTTTATTCTATCATTTAATTAAATACCTCGTAGATATGAACGTATTAAAAATAATTAACTACAAACCCAACAATGAGTAAGCCGCACAGTTGGCTTGCATGTTCTTAAAAACAATGTTCCCACCATGATGAATCTTCGTTATATGGAACCAACATCATATGGTTTTCCCCCACATGTTTTTCATAACCATGCATAGACTGTAAGAGTACCTCTATCTCACCATTATCAAGCTGCATGGTATGACCCACATAGTATGACCAACCATGCATGGCCTATGTGAAATCCATTTCCAGGTTTGCAGCTCCTAAAACACATTGTGCCACCTGTAAAACTCCTTGAACCTTTAACAGATCCCATTATTAACACATTTAAATGTTCCTAAATCACGAAAGATCAACTTAAAGCTCATTTTTAAGGAAAACCTTCCACAAAAACAAAAAATATAAAAAACATTTATTTTTTATCCCAGTACAAAAACATCGTACATTAAAATTTACCCACTATAAATACTTCTGGTCCCCAAGAATCCATCAAAAGATACTGCCGCACATTCTAACACACCGAGCTCAATAAGTCTCATTTGTATAGTCTGGTTGCATTCGCAAACATGCAAAAAAACTTTAAGGCGCCCACACTCTTTACCGTTGGAATTTGGATCCCATTTATCCCATCAAAATATGTATTTATCATTTTACCTTTAACATCCCTTTTTTAATTTTTTGAAAACAAAGGTTACCCATTTCGGAGTTATAAGTTTCCTATTAACCATAATACCGAAACTGGATCCTATTATAAATGAAACAAATTCATGTTCTTTTCATGCAACCATTAACATATCAAAATATCTTTTTAATTTCTTCATAAGAAGTAACACATCAACATGCTATAACATATAATACTTTTACAACAGAATAACTACTACTAAATTAGATGAATAGAATATAATCAACCAAGCATGTTTTATCTATAACTGAACCATTCTCTCAAGAGGGGCATGAAAAATAAATTCAAATATTAAATTTATTCCAAGGCATACAATAAAAATTATACAACATCATACTAATGAAATTATATGTCATGTTATATGAGTGGAATATCAATATATATGTGCCTTTGAAGATGAATTAAATGGAATTTTATTTCCATCTCAGGATAAAGAAAAATTTCCAATATTCTCATAATAAATATGTAGTGTAATGTACACTATTCACTCAAGGTGAAATCATATCAACTATAACAAAAAATAGTATCAACGTCAATTCAAAATGATGGCCACTTTGTCATTTCTCTTACATGTGGGGATCAGTCCTAGGAACAACTATTAACTAATCGCCATCATATTTCTAGTCTCCTATCTACAAACAAAAATTAGAATGAAAAAGGAGAGAAAATAAAATCAAAGCCTTTGATACCACTTTGTAACATCTCTACCCATCTTAACCATAAATTGGTTTCCAAACCGGTCACCACATGACCTCAAGTGCATCACCCCCATATTCCAGATTCTAGAAACAAGCATAGAGGGTCTACGAATAGCTTGTGTGGAGAATATATGCTCATATTTAGAGTGAAAAATGGAAATTGATAATAAAATCCTAAAATAATATATTCATATAATGTAATATCGAACAGAATAATGAAAATGTCCAACACCAGTTTATACAATGAGTGAGATTCATTGTGATACATATCAGAAAGCAGTAAATAAAACAAAATTCAATACATTCCAATATGGAAATAAAGAAAAGACACAAAGCCCCATAGGCAATCTCTATGATCATCTCAACCTCTTGCTCGGTCCATTTCTCCTAACTCCCATGTACAAGTAACAACCACATGAAAAGGACCACAATCCTACAAACAAGAAAGTATACTTGGGTACTACAGTGCGATGAAAGCCCAAGTAGGGTGTGGGATATACCTCTATATAGTCTGGGACCACTTTTTTTCTAGATCAACCGAAATAATGAAATACCAAAATATGTAGTACAAATATAAAAAGGAAATAACAGAACTAAATAAATTAACAACAACCATTCCAGGTTCCAAGGGGAAACTTGACGCCAATACCTAAATCTGCCTATATCCAGAATAAGACTATACAAATGATTCATACTACCATATTAGGGATCATAAATATCATTCAACGCAATACCTATTATTCTCTATTTAATCATTTATCAAATCCATGGTTTCAATAGTAAACCGTACCTCATTGCTAACTTTGGATCATGCAAGCATTATAATAATTTTCAATCATTATTGTTTTAATAAAATTTAATTATCATTTTATCAAAATATATCATTTATTTCATTATTCATTCATAAAATATACTATTGGTGTAAAAAGACATGTCTAGAACCTAAAAACCACATTCATGTAGTTTTACTATCAGAATTAGAATTCCATGTCTAATGCCTATTTCTCATTCAATGTAGATATCCATGTATAATACCCTTACATCTATGCACATTGATTACTATGGGGGAGGAACAACATGTCCTTGTCCAAACATTAATATTGGTCAAGAATTCCATTTCTAAAACCACCTTTACATTCATTCATTTGATAACTATTGGGATGGAATGCAATCTCCAAGTACCGACTAATAAAATTGTATACAAAACCATGCCTAGAACCTGCATTATCTTTTATTTACAAATTTTATTAACTATTTTATAGGAACAACATGTGTAAGTACCAATATATAAATTGGTCTAGAACTCCATATCTAGTTCCACAAAAATCACAGATATTTAATCATTCATTAATTTACAATAATGAACAAAATAATTCCATTACTAATCCAATGATTCGTAAAACATTTAAAATACCAATAGTGGACTCAAAAATTAACTAATCACATATCTCATTATATAATTTAAAAAACAACTCAATTCTTATTCCATAATTAATTCCTCACATTTTAATTCCAATACATTACTACAAGAGAACATATGTAATAAACCATTAATTATCTCAATTTTTCTATTCATCATATCACAATTAATATACCAATTAATTATTTCAATTATCCAATTCAATATCTTATAAATAATCGCATGATTAATTTTCTATATTCCAAAGTTGAGCACATAATTAATTTGTAATTAATTATTCCATTCTAAATAAAATATTTCCATGATTAACTCTTCATAATTAATTATAAAAATAAAATATGAATATATCAAAATTAATTCTCAAAATTAATTATATTTGATACAAATTACGAAACACAATTAATTTTCCATTAAAAAATTGACATAGACAGACATTTTCTCATAATTAATTTACCCTAATCAGTTATCTTAGCAAGACCAATTCAGTATCTCTCGAAAAATTATCTAGGTTCATAATTAATTCATAAATTATTTATCATAAATTATACAATTAAAATATTATAATTCATTCATTGATTAATTATCTCAACTTATCCTGAATAATGCCCATAATTCTACACAACCCAAGTGCCTCAATATAAAAGGACAAAAAACCAATTCACATCACTGTAATCTAAACAAATCATGTCACATTAAAAAAATGTTTTTTACCTTAAAGGCAAAAACCCTCCATTAGATGGGATTTAATAAAAAAAGTGATTTTGTAATCTAACAAATTGTTTTATAGAAATATACAATTTTATCAAATATTTCTATCAACATAATCAAAAGCAGTCGATTAACATAGACATCATTTTTACAAATGAAATCAATGTTGAGGAACCTACCTTAAGAAATTGGATGAACGAATGGATTCTAACATAAACCATAAACATTACACAAACACACACCCCTCTAAAAAGGGTGCACATAATAGAAATTGGTAATATCTCAAACAATGATAATGGGTACCTACAATTAGTAAGGAAAGTACCAAACCACTCCCTATTAATTGACCGCCACTCAAAATTCACTTTAAGAATGTAATTAAAGGGGTGAGAACCCAATTAATATGTATAAACCCTTACTCAAGTATGATCGTAGTAATCGATGTTGAGGGAAACTATCATAACATCGGTAGTGGTTGTCAAAATATGGACCAACGGGCCTTGAGACATCATCTAGACCACCACAAATCAGAAGCTAGGAAGAAAACGAATTAACCTTAGGCTTTAGGTTTTGATCCTAACAGAGATAGGGAGAAGAATATTTGAATTCGACCATTTGAAGAATGAAATTTGTGATGAAGGACTAACCTCAAAGAGATATAATAATTTAGTAAAGGAACCATCGCATTCCAGCGTGTGAAAAGGGAGCTGATTTGGGGAATGGTGCACCACAACCATTCATAAATTAGGGGAGGGTTTTAGGCCTCACACTATTTTGCGCCTCCCTCTTATTTTATCCCTCAAATAACCATAATTAGTTTTATAATAATATATATAATAATAATAATAAACACCATATTATTTTTATCATTTTCATTTAAATTCTTATTTGATAAACCCTACTACTCCACCATTACACATCAGTTAATTTAAAACTACTCCAATGAATTAAATTAAATAAAACCACTTCCTTTCATCATTTAATTGAATTCCTTTCATAAAATTTAATTAATTCCACTCCAACTCAAAGTTATTTAATGAAATTATTCCAAGCTAAAATTTAAATAATTTATTTCCTCGACATTTGATTAATTAATTAAATTCATCATATACTTTAATTTAATTAGTTAAAACCCAAACATCAAATTTATTCTTCATTTAATTAAATTACATTGACCTGGTTCTAATTAAATTGAACTCCATAACATTATCATTTAATAAAATTATTTCAACATTAAATTAATGAAATGAATTATCATTTTTCTTCAAATAATTAAATTCCTTTTACAGATGAATTTAATAATTTACACATGCCAATATTATGATTTATAATTAATTCCCTTATATCCAAAAATTTATTTATGATAAATTTATCCAAAATAAAAAAATGGCTAAGCCGCACAGTTTGGCTCACACTTTCTATATAAATGTTCTCCAATAGAAGATGAACTTTAATATAGAGAACATAATTCCCACGTTTTATACATCATGGTTTTCCTGACTGTGCATAGACTGTATGAGTGCCTCTGTCTCACCATTTGCAAGCTGCATGGTTTAACCCACACGGTTTGACCAACTGTGTACAACCCGTATGAACGCCTCTACTAGGATTTGTGCCCCTAAAACCAATTATTCCCCCAATAAGTCTCTTTGAACCATTACCCAAGCCATTATAAATATTTTTAAATGATCCAAACTCACAAATATCCACCAAAATCTTGTTTTTAAGACTCACCTCTCCAACAAATTAAAATGTTCAAAAATGATGTACTTTATCCCGGTTAACCACGTGGAAATTTACAAATGAAACGCTCAGTAACATTTATGTATTATTATTAAAATTAAACTGAATTGATCAAGGCTGAATGTTATAGTGATTTTAAATATCATAAGAGAGATATAAAGAAATTTTTCATTTATACATATGATCTAAAATTTAAGGAATAAACCTTATAACATTGTATAATCTTGAGATGAGTCAATAAATGGACATTAATTCACATTGAGTATCTTTTCTTGTTTAGAGTATTAAATTATTACGCCATTATTAATAAAAACCATCCCACGATCATACCAAAGTATACTACCATAACAATATTCATTTTTCCACCATACAAATCCCTTTAAAAACATGATTTAATTTCTTGATAAAAATCATCTTGACATCTTCATTTATCGTACTGATCCATATACCATGTGAAACAATTTCATAAATAATGTGGGATGAGCATAAAAGACATGTAAGAGATAATAAAAGGAAATAAAAATTTAGTCTTTTAATATTTATAAACACATGACTTCATAAGAATCATGAAAATGTAATTGGAATCATAAATCATAACGTTAACTTGTGGAATCCATATTACACATACATTTTAGATTTTATAGCCATAAAAAGAGTAACCTTCTTTGTTTTATTTGGAATACACTTCATAGTATATCCTCTAAATCTCTTATGATAAACATTTACGTTTACCTCTATCATGTTACCTAGTGCATTGGAAAGCTATCCCATGATCAACCACCATAGGTTTATCACAGAACCATCCATATACAAAAAAATTCCAAAAAACAAGAACATAAAAAAAACACATGAACAAGCATAAAATACAAATTAAATTTACAAATTAAATTTACAAATTACAATCATAATACACCATTTAAACATATAGATATAATGATTCCATTTTCAGAATCCATTTTCAATACCTAAATACCTAAATACATAACATCATATTAACTTTTTTAAAAAAAAATTACAGATTTTAGTGGAAAAAATACCAAATAATGATATCAATAATGGAAAGGATGTTGTCACCATGTACATTAAAAAGAAACATTCCTTATGTAATTTAGTAACATAATTTGTTAAAAAATATTCCTTTTGAAAAGAATTAAATGAAATTAAATGTCAATCAAGTTGATTATACGCCGTATAAATGAAGGTCTCATATATATATATATATATATCAAAATATTCTTCAATGAATAGAGATTGAGATGAAGAACCTTACAAAGATCATATCATTAAATTAAGGATAAGTTAATTATACAATTATGTTTTAAAAGTATCAGATTTACCCAATATAAGTTGATATTTAGTGCAAATAAATTAGATTTTATCCACAAAAATTTCATTAAAAACATGTTGACGCTCCTTTCGTCACAGAATCTAAAGATCGGAAAAGGGAATATCTGAGCTCAAAGTAATTCAACCTTTGAAAAAAACATCAAAAATCGACAAAGGCATGAACAATGGATTGACAGCAACTGAACCGCGCAAGTTTTATCACTGTCGCGCAAGTACACTTGCGCGACACCCTTGGTCGCACAGGTGACTTGCGCGACCTATGTGGTAACCGCCCGGTAACCGCCCGGGGTTTTCTCCTGCCTATAAATAGACCCTATGGGCCCCCCATTCACGAGGATTGTTTTCCAGAAACTCGGATTGAAGCTCCCGACGCCCAAGTATCTTCTCAAAGATTCCGGAACACTTCTAAGGTAATTTCTTACCTAGAAGGGAAGATTTAATGAGAAAAAGGAAGGCCTAAGTGTTGAAACTCATCAAACACTTGCGCGCCGACTTATTTCCTTCAATATAACATGCGCGTCCCTTTTCTGGAAGAACCTCAAGAAAACTCTAATTGGTTTAAAAGAGAGTTGCTCAAGTATTTCAATGCTGGTGGAAAATTGCGCAAGTACACCATGTGGTGCGCAGGTATACCTGCGCGACCATACTTGCGCGCCCACGGAAAACATACGCGCCTTGCAAGACTTGCGCGCCCCTATCTTTTTGGGTGCCCATCTTGCCCATTTTTACCCCTCTTAAGCCATTTCACCTTTCCTTTTCAAGATTCAGTCTTCAAGACACTCTTCAAAGCCATTTATTGCATGATTTCTTGATTTGACTTCCTTATCTGAAAGGAATTCTGTGGAATATCTCTCAAAACCTAGGGATTTAAATATCCTTATGTCACCAAAGATTGAGAGTTAGTTCATTTAACCTCATCCTTTAAAATGAGAGAATCCCTAACCTGGGTCTCCTTTTTAGGAATAATCCCCGGTTATAAAAACCTTTAATTTGGGAATCTTTCTCAGGAGTAAGCCCCAAATTCTTAAAGTTCCCAATCTTGGGCATCCTCCTCAGGAGTAAGCCCCAATCAAGTCCTCTAATTATGGGCATCTTTCTTAGGAATATGCCCCAACCTCAAATATGGGCATCCTCCTCATGAGTAAGCCTCAAACCTTAATCCCTAACCTGGGTCTCCTTTTTCAGGATTAAGACTCAGTCATAACCTTGGGCTTCCTTTTCAGGAGTAAGCCCCAAGTCCCATAACCTGGGTCTCCTTTTCAAGAATAAGACTCAGTCATAACCTTGGGCTTCTTTTTCAGGAGTAATCCCCAAGTCCCTTAACATGGGTCTCCTTTTCAGGAATAAGACTCAGTCATAACCTTGGGCTTCCTTTTAAAGAATAAGCCCCAAGTCCCTTAAAATTTATCTTAACTAGTCATAATTTACCTTTGATTTGTGTTTCCTTTTTAGGAGTAAAACCCAATCATAAGTCCCCTCCTAACTTGGGCATCCTCCTTAAGAGTAAGCCCCAAGATTAGAGTATTCAAATCTCCATGAACCACATATAACTTTATGGACCCTGTTCATGGATTTTCTCCCTAAAAGTAAATCCTAAACCTTCATCTATCTGGGCAGTCATCCATACATAAGCCCCAAACAAATTCTTATGATTGCATCTTTCATGGCACAATTGTCTAATTTTTACAAATACCTCTTGTTTCTCACACAGAGCATGACTCACGTGAGCATAGAGTATAAAAGTAATTATGACATTCATCTTTGAGCCATCAATCATAAACATCATACTCCATAACTCGAACTACGTGGGTTCTGATTCCTTTTCCAAAACAAAGGATACATAGGTAGCCCATTTATGGGTTCGATCCCAACATTGAAATAATATCTGTCCTTCTAAATGACGATAAACTTCAAGTGCCCCACTGAGTGTCTTTAAAACCGGCCTGGTTATCATAATGACCAAGAGACTTTTCTATAAATTTTTTGAAGGATACCATTGACCAAGAATCTATAAACAGATATAGATGATTCTCTATTGATGAAGAACCTCGAATACATATAAAAGATTCTCTAAATTTCTTGCATATTTAATCATTGATTGTTAAAACTAAAGGAAAGCTCATTTTTTACTTGGTAATATAATAAGGATTCACGAACATAACATAAATCTATAAAGAGAGTCCCGGAGTAGACAATAATTCCCCTCAAAAAGGTGTGATGAGTCCGACCTCCCATCCTCTCAACCAATGCAAATTCCTAAGCCTCATTAGTCCACAAGCTAATGGCGCCTGCCTTTGGAAAGTAGGTCCAAACGGATGTGGAATCATTGGATGTTTCCGGTTCTACGAACAAACCCGTTAGAAACTGATCGGAACGTTTGAATCTCCCGTCCAGGAGGTCATCCCCGGATTCCGTGCGAAACAAAAAATGGTGAACCCGACGTGAATCCTTAACCAAGTTAAAGTGATATTCTTCTTATTTGTTAGGCCCCTTGTGCCAACAAAGAAATCATTGACATATGCTCATCCAAAAGATGCAGTGGCCGGATTCATCTTGATTATGTCTGTTATATGGAACATGCACTCTTTTCTCAAGATCTTCTGCAAAATGGCTTTCCTTAAATTCACCCCTGTGAATACTGCTGCTGTGAACACCTCTACTGTGAGGTCTGCTGCTGTGAAAACCAATGCTACTACTCCTGCTGGAACGTCATCCGCTCTGAGGATGACATCACCAACTCAGCGTCTTCAACGCTGGGTTTCTAATGCACTGGTTAAGGAGTACCGTCGCAATGGTACTATCCCAACTCTGGAGGCCACTCGTCAAGCCCTCCAAGTTAACAACTATACCTGGTCGTCCGGACAACGGCGGCCAGCGATCAAGAAGCAGGCGGTGCTGACTACTGTCTCCAACCGTTTCGGGTCGTTATCCCTGGAACGCAATTTCCATTCACTCCCTTACTCTGAGGAAGTGAATGGGCAGGTCCCGCAGGACCTTAATTCAAAAAGACATGAGTCCTTCTCAAGGGATCCCATCAACAATCGCCGCCAGACTCGTGTGGTAGTGCACCCTCAACATGATGAGGGTACCGACTCTAGGCATTCAGCTCAGGTTCCTCGAACCCGACCAGGCACGATGAACCGCCAGAGACAGAATCCGGTTAACAATAGGCAAGTTGTCATCCGTGCCATCTCCGGAGAAGTCCACCAACCTAACTTGGTGGCAAACAACGAGCAGGCATACACACCTGTTCGTTTTAATTCCGCTGTCCAGCAGACTCGTCTGGAAGCATCAAACCTATCCCGCCAGGCAATTCCGGCGGAGTACCATAGGCAGGAACATACACCTGCTTATACATCACCATTTATTCAGCAGGATCGTCTGACTATATATGATGGATCTCGTCATCCACGTTTGGCGAAGTGTAATCAGCAAGCACATACACCTGCTAATACTAATCAAGCCTACCAACAGTCTCGCTTGGTAGCGCACTGAGAAGTCTGTCGGAAAGTCCCGATGACAAACAGGGGGCAGACTCATCTCTCTGCTTCCACACATGAGTACTGTCAGGATTCACTGTTAGGAAAAGGAGGACAGGAGCAGGCACATACACCTACTCCAAGCCCGGAATGGATGTATATCCCCGTTCCGGCGGCTGAAGTCACCAGACATATTTTGTCAATGGTGAAAGAGCAGAAGCAAATTCCTGCTCATATTCTGGATGCTTGCCAGGATATCATAACAGCTTTAGCATCATCTCAGGGACAGAAACATAAATCTATCCCTAGCAATGGAGTGACACATCAACGATTCAATCCGGAACAGACACACACATCTGTTCCAGGCCAAGAGGGTTATGGGGCATACTCCCCCATATCATACGGACAACCAAGTCAGGCACATACAGCTGATTTGAGTGGAGATCGTCAGCCTAACCTGACCATCTTTCCTGATCAGGCACATACACCTGCTCAGAGCAATCACTTTCGTCATCAAGTGGTTTCTAATGCGAGTAAGATGGCATCTAAGAAAAAGATTTTCCCAGCACAGTCAGGAGATCAAAGGCCAATCTGCAACAAGGCCTTGATCGATGCTGGAGTTCTTGAAGCCCTCAGACATTTATCTGTCGGAATTCAATATTCTACTCCCTCAGTTCCCAATAACGGGAACATTAATTCTGAAGGTCTTCAACAGACACTTCCTCATGAAGACTTGCTTCATGAAAATTCGGTCAATCTTGAAGTTTCTTCTTCAGATGAGAGCCACAGGAACCCTCCATGTGGTCAGAAGGCCAAGGAGAAAGAGATTTCATCTTTTGCTGTAACCCATCATGACGGTCCTCCTCATGGTGATGAACTTCTCTGCGAAGGTTCTCTCCGCAGTAGTGATTCACGTTGTCTCGAAAATTCATCAGAAGGCAATGTAGTGACGAGAAATCCCTCCTATCTCGAGGCACTTGCAAACGTAAAACCAGTCATGTCTGATGCTTTACTATCGGCAGGTGAAACACTTTCTCCATCAGAAGATAGCCTGGGGTTCAGGTTATTCTCTGAACCATCCCTGGGTCATTCATCTTCCATCATGAATAGTGATTTCTCTACCAATCTTGTTGAATCCGATGAAGCAACAAAGAAACAACAACTCTGGTCCAAACAGGTAGAAGAATCTTCATTTAATGATAAAGAGGTAATGTTGAACATGAGGAAAAAACTGGAAAAAGGTGAAGTACCAGTCATGTTTTGGCCTTTGGCTGACTCCCAGTACGACATTCCAAAGATGTTGACGGATGATGGAATCCATGATATTCTTCTCAACATATGGAAAACTCTTTGTCAATTAAGAAGAAGGTATTATCTTACGATGAATACGAAAATCATCTTAAGATAATAGAAGGGCTACAACGTCAGATTGATTTGGCATCTCTATCAGTCTCTCGGTATCCGAAGGCTGAAAAGAAACAGAGAACCCTTCAACGTTCATGCCTTGGCGCACTAAGAAGATTGCGTCAGTTAATTGCCAATGCTCCATTTGATGTTAATATCAGAGGATGGGGTGTTCCCGGAGCACTACATTTCACAGTTCTTTCCGGTCAGCAAAGCCCGCCGAAAATGGTCTCATGCAATGTTATTGCCCTTGGACGACCACAGTCAATGGGCTTTGTTCATAATCAAAAGCTTGCTCAAGAACAAGCTTCAACTAGTTCCTCTCAAAATAAAGTATATAGAGAACAAGTTGTTGAATTTCTCCTACATCAAGCAGGCGAGAATATTGCACAAGCCTCTCGTCTTGAGCAAACACGTCATCAAATGACAGAAGTTTCGGAAATCATCCAATGATCTGTTGAACCAGGTGATAAAAGTCGATACAGTTTAATGCATCAAGCTAATTTCCAAACTAAAATTCGCGAGATCAAAAGAGATTTTAATAAGATCTCAGACATAGCATGTCAAGAGACACCCCAGCTTGTCAGACTGGGGACTTCTCTAACCCAACCCTCAGAGTCAACAAATGGGATTCGAGGAGTTGAGTGGAAGCAGCAGGAACATCCCCAGTCCACCGGACTGTGGACTTTTTCAAATCCTCAATCCCTCCCTCAGAGAAAGTCAGTATTCTCTCGATTAGGGAATAATCCTCAAGAGGAACGAAGAGCCAAGCTGTCAGGTGATTATCTCCAAGTGACGGTTCTCCAAGAAATTCCTGAGGGATCAAGTCAACGAAATGCCATGTCTCATCATGGACATAGAAGAAGACAATATCACAGAAATCCTGATAGAAAGGATTCCATGAAATATGCATCCATTAATGTCATCAATGCCGTTGCTGCCGATTCACCAGATGAGGCTCAATCAGAAGGATCAGACGAAGAGGTTACTGCTCAAGAAGTTGCGCACACAGACCTAAATGAAGAAGGTATGCGCCCATGTAATCAAAGGCTTACCCAAAATCTGGGTATTCCTTCAAGTAATCCACTTCCCCCTCTCCGAAAAGGATCCAATAAGGGGAAAGGAAAGAATAAGGTTACTTCTCACCCTTCCTCTGAAGGAGGTCAATCGCTCTCATTAGAGAAAAGGTTTGCACAACAGGAGGTAGAAATGAAAGAATTAAGAAGGTTGAATGCAGAACTACTTCAGAGTAGTCTTCTTCTTAAGAATTCTGAAGTCCGACAGCCGAAGGAATTTGTTGTAACTACTGAGATGGATCAAGAATATCCTCCTTTATCAGTACACCCTCATAAGTCTAATCCTACGGGTCAAACGCAACAACGGTTGGCAGTACTACCATCAGTTGCAGCACCAACCATCACGTCTGTCCAAGCTCCATTCATTGCACCTACCCAAAAACAAGTTCAACCTGATGTTTCTCAAAAGTTAATAACTACTATTGAGTCATTAACAGCTCAGTTAGAAACTATGGAAGGGAAACGGGCACAAGTTCAACCTGAAAAGAAAGTTTACCCTGAATGGGTAGATTCAATTTCTCCTCCATCCAGTTTTGGAAACCCTGTTTTCCCTACTTTCAATGGATCAGGCGACCCTGAAAAACATTTGACGCATTACGTATCTTGTGGTGATCCTATGATGGGAACTCCAAAGCAGCAAGAAGCAGTGAAACTCAGATGCTTCGTGTGAACCTTGCAAGGACCAGCTTTTGTCTGGTATACAAGCTTGCAATCCCGGTCTGTCATCGGATGGGAGGATCTTCGTCAAAAATTCCTTCTTCAGTTTAGCTCAACTTTGCCAAAAACGATAGTTTTCGATCTTACAATCTGCAAGCAAAGGGAAAATGAAAGAGTCTCTGATTTCATTGCTCGTTGGAAGGGATTAACTTATTCCTTGAGTTTAGCACTCCCTCAGGAGGAACTGTTGCCAATCTGTGTGGCAAATTTGTGTGACAAATTACGCATGACATTGATCCCTGTGAAATACACAGGAGGGTTTCGAGACCTTACTTCAATCGCTCAACAAATTGAAGATTCCCTTATACAGGCTATGGTTAAATCTCGTGTAATTCCATCAGCTCCAGGAAGAAGAATGGGTAAATCAGAAACTGCTATAGTTATGCTTAAACAAGCACCTGTACCTATTTCTACTTCAAAACCTTCATCTTCTCAAAGGGCTCCACCTCCTGAACGCCAACAAAAAGGCTGTTTCGTCCAAATGATCAAAAAGATCAATGACGGAAAAAATTTGAGGATATGAAGAGTAAAACATACTCTTTCCGAAGTGAGAAAGTTCCTGGTTACTTCATTTCAGCTCTGGAAAATAATTTGGTTCAATTACCAGTGCCCAAGAGGCCAAACAAGGAAGGAGATGAAGACCGTCCCATTTATTGTCCCTTTCATCAAATGTTGGGGCATCCCATCCAGGAGTGTTTTGTCTTTAAAGACCTCCTGAAAAAGATGGTCGACTTGGGACAAGTCAAATTGAAGGGTTTTTCAGCTCATGTAGCGTGTATTACCACTACAGATCCAGAGGAAGGAGGCGAGTGGTAGGAAGTCAAAAGCAAAACTGCGAAAAAATATGATGATTGGATGGTCAGAAAGACAATCAATCGGACCCATTCCATTTTGCAAACACAATTGAAGAAGCCAATTGTGTCTCCTACAAAAGCTGCAGTAAAGCCTCCATCAAAAGACAAATCCTCAAAAGGGCAGCGCAATTCAAAGAATAAAGAGGAATCAGGAGAAGATGAGTATGTAGCAAAGCCTAAATTGTCTTCGACTCTGGCTGATTTCATTCCATCTACTTCGAAGCCACGGGCACCGTCCCACCAAACGGCACAGCCTAAACAGGCTAACCAGGCAGAGTCTCTATCAGATGAAGAGTTAATCTTTGGTTCTATTAATATGATTCAATTAATAGATTCATATTCCTGTCTTGATGAGCCTGAATTCCGTGTATCAAATAAGGGAACCCGAGGAAGTTCTAGAGGTTCAGGATATAGGGGAAGACGTGGATCTTTCCGAAGACACTACTCTAATTCTACCCCTGCTAGCACTGTATATGCAGCAGAAACTCGTGGTAGAGCCCTTCAGCGAGCTCAAAAAGAACAAGCAAGTTCTTCTGCCAATGGCCAACTCAGTTTCGGCACAGTTATTTTGGAAGACCGATAAAAAGTTCCATCTTCTTTATCTCAGCATGTAAATGGATCTAATCAGTCTAATCTTCCAAAACCAAGGATGTTTCCAGCTTCAATACAAGATGCATCAGCTTCCAAAGCATCTGCTTCGAAGGTACCTGCTAAACCGCATATTCCTATTGGGAAACGCAGACCTCTAGATAAAAAGTATGATATATTGAAACACTTGGCCCAAGTACCATCCAAGTTATCAATTTTGGATGCTTTGAATCTGTCAAAAGATCTTCGGGAAGCACTCATCGAAGCTTTGTCAAGTCCTCAGGAGTTTGAAGCTGAAATTGCTGCAGCTGAAATGTATCACATAGAGAATAATCATGCAGAATGCCATGCAGTGATATCTTTTACTGATAAAGATGAAGATGATGTTGTGCATGGGCACATAAAACCTTTGTACTTATCTGGCAAAGTCAATGGTATAGATGTTCGAAGAGCTTTCATTGACAATGGTTCAGGAGTCATCCTCATGCCCATTCGTACACTTCGTCGATTGGGCCTCACAGAATTTGATTTATCTCCTTCTACCATGATGTTGCAAGGATATGATAAAAATGAACAAGAACCACTGGGAGAAGTTACACTCAGAACTCAGTTTGGAGATCTTGTTTCCAATTCGGATTTCATTATTGTTGACCAAGACTCAGCTTTAAATATCTTGCTTGGAAGACTCTGGCTACATAGGCATGCAGCTATTCTGTCATCATACCATCAATATCTCAAATACTATTTCGATGGTCAAGTTGGAACATTGTATGGTGATAAGGCCCCGTTCAAGACATGTGAGTCACAATACATTGAGGCGGAATTTTATCACATGAAGGGAAGAGAAAAATCTACAATGAAGGAAATTACCAAAGTTAATGCTCCATATGGTTTGGAAAAAATTCCAATAAATCCATTTTCACATGTGAGTAAAGATTATGTGTTACCTATCAGTCAAATTGACAAAATAGGCCCAAATCAAAATACTCTTATGGAAAGATCCATAATGTCAATTACGGCAATCGAGCCAGACAACATGGGAGAAATTGGTAACTTACCAAGCAGTGATGAAAGCATAAGTGGTGACGTTTTCATTTCGTCTGCTGAAATCCAACAAGTATATACTTCGCTAATCAGGCCAGAAGAAGTTATAGCAACACCAGAGGTGAATAATGATGTCGAATCTCAATCCATCATCTCCTCTTTATTTCCCAAAGAAGACCCTTTATCATCAATAGGGTCGGAAATGGAAGCTTCTTCTTCAAAATGTGAAAATTTTGACATCTCTTATGATCATGAGAATTTCGTTTTTTCATCTACTTTGCAAGTAGAAACGGAAGAAATAACACATGATGAAGAGGAAAAGGAAGATCTTAGAGATGCTCCTCCAGCATTTGAAGAGGGTATCTCTACCACTGTGGATGAACTCAGAGAAGTAAATCTGGGTACAGAGAAAGATCCACGCCCCACTTTAATTAGTGCGGCCATGACCCTTGAAGAGCAAGAGATGTATATTTCTTTTCTAAAGCAAAATAAAGATATTTTTGCTTGGAATTATACAGAGATGCCTGGCCTTGATCCTGATGTTTCCACCCATCATTTGGGATTGCCAAAAGAACATCGAGGATTCAAGCAAGCCGCGAGAAGAACACACCCAACCTATGCTTCCAAAATTTAGGCTGAAGTGGATAAGCTTATCAAAGCTAACATCGTCAGAGAAGTTCAATATCCCAAGTGGTTGGCTAATATTGTCCCTGTAAAGAAGAAGAACGGACAAATTAGGGTTTTCATCGATTTTAGAGATCTTAATCGGTATTGTCCTAAAGATGATTTCCCAGTTCCGATTACAGAACTCTTAATTGATGCGACGGCTAGTTATGAAGTATTTTCTTTCATGGATGGATATTCTGGATATAATCAGATCCGAATGGCCCCAGAAGATGAGGAATATACAGCCTTCAGAGCTCCTCAAGGTGTGTTTTGTTACCGGGTGATGACCTTTGGTTTAAAGAATGCAGGTGCAACATATCAACGCGCCATGCATCGTATCTTCAATCCTTTTCTAGGGAAGTTTTTTGAATGCTATGTAGATGATTTGGTGGTTAAATCCAAACAACGTTTTGATCACTTGGCTTATTTGGAATTCATATTCCACAAGCTTTGACAACATAATTTGAAGATAAACCCCTTAAAATGTGCTTTTGGGGTAACCTCAGGAAAATTCCTCGGCTTTGTTGTACGCCATCGTGGTATTGAAGTCGATCCTGAGAAGACCAAATCAATCCTTGGTATGTCACCTCCTCAGAATTTGAAAGAATTAAGAGGACTTCAAGGACACTTAGCATATATTCGGCGTTTCATCGCCAATTTGGCAGGCAAAAGTTTACCCTTTACCAAATTATTGAAGAAAGGAGTCACTTACCAGTGGAATGAAGAATGTCAAAAAGCATTTGATGTTCTCAAGAAATACCTCTTGAGTCCTCCAGTACTCATGCCACCTGTTGAGGGTAAACCTCTTATCCTCTATGTGATATCTTTAGAGCGATCATTGGGTGCGTTTCTCGCTCAAAAGAATGATACTGGGAATGAAAATAGTCTCTACTATCTCAGTAGAACTATGCTTGAAGCAGAAACCCACTATTCAAGTATTGAAAAGTGCTGCCTAGCATTAATCTTTGCAGTTCAGAAAATGAGACACTACCTGCAACATCATGAGGTCCAATTGGTATCTCGTAATAATCCGCTCAAATTCATCCTTAGTCGTCCAATGCTTGCAGGACGTCTGGCAAGGTGGGCGGTTATTCTACAGCAATTCGACATTCAGTATGTGTCTAAAAAGGCAATTAAGGGCCAAGCTCTGGCTGATTTCCTGGCTGAACATCCTTCAGTGGAAGACACGTATTCAGATATCGAACTCCCTGATGAGGAAGTTTTCTCTATTCAAGAGAGTCCTCAAACATGGGAAATGTATTTTGATGGTGCTTCTAGAAGTCCAACAGGGAGAAAATGGAAAATCCTAAATTCAACAAAGTTGGTTTAGGAATTGTGCTCATTTCTCCAGATAAGGCAGTGTTACCTTATTCCTTTTTGTTGTGGGAAGGTGGTACCAATAATGAAGCTGAATACCAAGCTCTCATTACGGGCTTGGAGTTAGTGCTTCAAGCACAAGTGAATCACTTAAAGGTGAAAGGTGATTCAGACCTGGTAATCAAACAAGTCAATGTGGATTATGCCATCACAAAAGAAGAATTAATCCCTTTGTATGATTACGTCAGAGAGTTAATGTCGGAATTCCCTTAAGAACCGACATTTTATTATGTCCCAAGATCACAAAATGCTCAAGTTGATGCACTGGATAATATAACCACAGCTTTAGCAGATCCAAATCGGGACGAGACAACCATCTGTATAGCCCACCGTCGTGCAATTTCACCTTATGTTCAAGTCAGAACAGATGAAAATAATGAAATTAGTCCCATTCCTGAACCGTATGGTCATACTACAGGATGTATGTCACCTATCAGGGAATACCTTCAAAATGGAACACTTCCACCTGATAGAGCCAAGAAAGAACAAATTCGGCGATGTGTGGTCAATTTTACTCTTTATGATGGCCCAAACCACCTCGAGAAAATTCTCTACAAACGTGGTTTTGATGGAGTTCTCTTCAGATGTATTGATGGTGAAGAGACAATGGCTGTCATAAAAGAAGTGCATGTAGGAGTCTGTGGTGCCCACCAGTCTGGACATAGACTGTCTGATCAAATTCGAAGGCTTGGATACTTTTGGCCTTCAATGATACAAGATTGTGTTAATTTCACAAAGAAGTGTCATTCATGCCATGTATATGCCAACTTCATTCATCAAACTCCAGAGTTGCTTCATACAGCTAAATACTCATGGCCATTTTCCACATGGGGAATGGATGTGGTGGGACCTTACCCTTCAGCTACGGCCAAGCAGTTTAAGTACATTCTTACTGCTACTTATTTCTTTTCCAAATGGGAAGAGGCAGTACCTCTCAAAGAAGTCAGTTCTAAATGCATTGTTAGCTTCATCAAGTCTAACATCATTACTAGATTTGGTGTCCCTCATACCATATTGACAGACAACGGCACCAACTTCTGTTCTTATGAGGTAAAGAAATTGTATCAAGAATACAACATTAAGTCCAACCATTCATCTCGATATCATGCAGCGGCTAATGGCCATATAGAGGCCTTCAACAAGACTCTTTCAAATATACTGCAAAATATGGTGGATAAAGATAAGAAGTCATGGCCTGATAAACTCTTTCATGCTTTATGGGCTTATCAGACTACCACTCGCAATGCAACGCGGTCTACTCCATATTCATTGGTATATGGAACAGAAGCAGTCTTTCCAATTGATGTTCAATTGCCCTCACTCAGAATAGCCATTTGTGATCAGTTATCAACAGATGAGCAATCCCAAAAGAGGTTGAATGAATTGGAACAGTTAGATGAGAAAAGATTGTGCACTTTGCACCACTTGGAAATCTATCAGAATCGGATAGCACGAGCTTTTAACAAAAAAGTTCGTCTTCGTTCATTCATTCAGGGAGAATTGGTATTGGTTCTCAGAGCACCAATGATTCCAGGAAAGAAGCCTCTCAAGCTTGAACCAAAATGGGAAGGACCTTATTTAATACATAAGGTCTAATCCAATGGAGCGTATTCTCTAATCTCAATGGATGGAGAACACATCACGACTCCAACTAATGCCAGATTTTTGAAGAAGTATTTTGTATAAACACAATATATTGTTCCCAGAGCCAAAATAGTCACATTGGTTCATATATTGTCCCTGCAACATGACATTAAACTGTGCAACACCAACAGTCCTAACTGCAAGACTTTAAACTACATAGTCCCTGTTATATGTCCTACATGACACTAAACTGTATAATGTCCTATCTACATGACATTAAACTGTACAGAAGTTCCTTGATATGTCCGAGATGATATTAAACTATATTGTGTCCTAGCAACATGACATTAAACTGTGTGGCACTTCCAACGTCTAGCATGACGATAAACTGTAAAAAGTCCCCAGAACTGATATCCTCATATTGGTTCACCTTATGTCCCTGCAACATGACATTAAACTGTGCAGCACCAGTTCATACTTGATATATGACGTTAAACTATACAGCAATGGTCCAGTATGACTTTAAACTGCAACTTCATCCTACACGACATTAAACTGTGAAAAAGTTCCATAAACCGTCCAGCATGACCATAAACTGCATCATCCCTAGTCCATGTATATAACCATAAACTATTTGCAAATCCCTTATGTCCAGCAAGACGTTAAACTGTGACGTCCTAACTACATGACGCTAAACTGTATAAAAGTCCCTCACGTCCGAAGAGACGTTAAACTATATAATCATCAAAGGTCCAGCATGACATTAAACCGCACCATCCACGGTCCATGAATATGACCTTAAACTATTCGCACTTTCGTCCAATATGACGTTAAACTATATCATTCCCATCGTCCTAACTACATGACGCTAAACTGTACAGAAAGCCCTTGATATGTCCTACATGACATTAAACTGTTATTTTGTCCCTGCTACATGACACTAAATTGTGCAGCACCAATAGTCCTAACTGCATGACTTTAAACTGCATAGTCCCCTTTTTTATGTCCTACATGACATTAAACTGTACATCGTTAAGGTTGTTATTACCTCTTGTTTCTCACACTGAGTATGACTCACGTGAGCTTAGAGCGAACATCAACCATAACACTCTTTCTGGGCCGCTATCCATGTGTAAGTCCCAACAACATTTTAAATGGATCATTGTCCCCAAGAACAACTTGATCATTAATTCATTCTTTAATTGAACTACACGGACTTTGAGCCTTGCCCTCCAGGCTGGGTATGTAGGAAACCTCCAAGGGTTCAAGCCCAAAAACAATCTCTTCACATCGGTTCACCACCATCTCATATGATGTTGATTCGTGAAACCGCCCCTGGAATCAATATATTTACATTGATTCACTTTCGTCCTTGTTATATGACGTTAAACTATACAACACTTTTGTCCGTTACGACAATAAACTACAAATTTCTTTGATTTCTTCATTTGAGAAGGAACCATTATTGACATTGATTTTTTTTAAATCATGTTTCATTTTCAAAAGACTACGTGCATACATAGTAATGCCTGAACTTTTTATCTATGGTTAAACCATCATTGCACTAAAGTCCCCTTTCACCCTTCACATGTACGAACCAAATTTGTACAAAGGGTAGTTTTAGAACTACGTGGACTTGATTCCCATCCTTATGGGATACGTAGGAACATTCGAGTGTCCCTCGAATCCAGTCCCAAGTCTTTTGGGCCTAACCCCAAATTTCACTTTCAGTCCCTTGGCTGAAAAGTCCTCATGAAAACACACACTGTGTATTCATTATTATGGTCCGAATTCTATGACCCTAAACTAAGATCACTTATACTTTCGTCCTGCACGACGTTAAACTGCATTTCAAGAACTACGTATGGCTTGATTATCATTCTTATGAGATACGCAGTGAAGTCTAAAATTTCAATTCAGGACCCAGCCACAACATGATTATGGTTTTCATTGACCTATGTATCTCTATATACATTGGACAATACCCATCTTTATGTATTATAATCCTAACCTTAAATATTTTCAGATCTTCATAACCCTTTTCATGACTTCTAGTCACAAAAATGTCAAACTTATGAGAATTCTTTTGCCTGACTATGCAGCACGTGCCCATAGGTGGCCTTGCATAAACAGTCCACATAACAGACTTGTTAGCCAAAAGATGCTATTTATTTGACCATACAGCCAATTCCCATAGGTGGCCCTGCATGTTTCAACCCCCTAACGGGTTTGTTAAATAATGGTAACTTCATTCTTGGGAAGAATGCCTCTTTTGTCCTTATTTTTCTTAAAACGACAGTATGTAGGGATCCGCAAAAATAGCCATCCTTAACATATTTGTCCCATATCCTTTTTCATGATCTGAAAGTATTCAAGTCTATGGTTTATTCTTCTTCCCTACATTTGGGTCAGACCTTCGTAGGAGTGATATTCATCCAGTTCTTCGATATTCTCGTTCGGAAATATCTTCTTCATATTCAAGTACCCCTTTCCATACAACAAACTCTATACTTTATAAAATTTGAATCTCCATAAACTTTCACTGGCTTTTAGCACTAGGAAAGTAAATTTCTGGGAGTTCTTTTGCCTGACTATGCAGCATGTGCCCATAGGTGGCCTTGCATAAACAGTCCACATAACAGACTTGTCAGCCAAAAGATGCTATTTATTTTACCATGCAGCCAATGCCCATAGGTGGCCCTGCATATTTCAACCCCCTAAGGGGATTTGTTAAATAATAGTAACTTCATTCTTGGAAACTACTTCTTCTAATGCCTTTTAGCTCTTTTTCATATCATTCCTCAGATTCAAATATTCTTAAGCCATAGTTTACATTTTTTCTCTCATACTTGAGTATGGTAATATATTTTCAGATAAATTGTCAAGGAATTGAATCCATTTTTAATCCATTTAGGTCAAAGATATTTCGACCTTAAACATTAGCCCCATTATGTCCGGCGTGCATGACTTTAAACTTCCCACACAAAAGACAAAGGAACTCTGAATAAAATTCAAGTTCCAGCTCACTAAATATACATTTTTTGTATGATTTAGGTAATATTGAGCAGTTAAAAGGTTCAAAGTTTGTAGGATTATTTTTAATAATCCTAGTAAAAATCAAACTATGCTTACTAGGCCCATTGGCTTAAGTAAATTTGAAGCAGGTAATGAAAGAATGCAAGTACAAATGATTGAAGACAAAAGTGTTTTTCATTGATACACAAGAGTTAGAAGGACATCCACAGACTGGAGTCTCTTCTCTTTTTTCGAGAATTACAAGAGGCTTTCAACATAACACTTCATTTGATTTACGGCATCCCGAGCTTCATTAGCAACCACCTGGAATTCATTCATTCAACTGGATACAATAAGAGATGCAGTGATATTAGCTCTTCATGGAACAATTGTAAAAGGATGTTCTTGAGTGCGGTTTGAGAAAATTTTCTGCTGATCAAACAGTGACTCTGTTTCTGTCCAAGAGACTTGGAAGAAGGATACATGGATTTGAGAATGGAGCATTGGAAGTAAAGAACCATTTGGAGAGAGTACTCTTTTCAGATATTGCTCTAATACCATGTTTGTCTTCTCTCCACCAACCATTAGTGGAAAACATTTCAGCCCATGGATTTGCCATTTTCATATCTGCAGGGGAATGACATGGAGGAAGAATTTGAAAGTTCACACCATTGTTGTTACTCTTAATGCACAACATAACCGAAATAGAGAAGTAGCAGTGCAGCTGCATCTCAGGTGTATAATTGTTTGCATTTGGAACATTGACTCCTTGCAGATGACCATGAACACACAGAGACAGGTAGATGCTCTGTGGGAAATTATGATGATATTTCATCAAGTACTTATCCAAATCTGGGAAAGTGCTGTCGCAGATATCATAGTAATCATGGCCAATAATGTTCATCATGTCATCAATCCGCTTGCTAGCCAGTTCATCAGCCGTTCCAATTCCCTCAGGAGCCATTGAATCTGCACAAAAGTTGAACAAATTTAACACTTAAATGGGTTTATTTTTCATAAAATTTGTGAAAGAATTCGGAAAAAATGGCTAAGGCATTTAAGTCATGCAAGTCAAAACAATAGAGCGCAAGTATTTCGTGTGCCGCACTAGTTTTTGACGCGCAAGTATAAACCGCTCAAGTACGAATACCTTTACCGGAGCGCGACAGAAAGGGAACAGTGGAAAAGAGACTTGCGCGGCTTAGGTGACCTGCGCGGCGAGAGCTCGAGAAGGGATGAAGTCCGGAAATCTGGATACTTATACGGAGGTGAGGCCGTGTATTTATAGGCCAGGAGGCCTACCTACGCGCCGTACCGGAGCGCTTAAGGCCTCCACGCCGCAAACTGGCGCGCCGCCCTCTGTGCACTGCAGACTTGCGCGCCTCCCTTTTCCTTTGGAGGGATTCGATTTCCTCAGAGTCAAATCCTCATTTCTCTCCGGATCCAACCCTGAGGGGGGACATTTGTTGACGCTCCTTTCGTCACAGAATATAAAGATCGGAAAAGGGAATATCTGAGCTCAAAGTGATTCAACCTTTGAAGAAAACATCAAAAATCGCCAAAGGCATGAACAAAGGATCGACAGCATCTGAACCGCGCATGTTTTATCACTGTCGCGCAAGTACACTTGCGCGACACCATTGGTCGCGCAGGTGACTTGCGCGACCTAAGTGGTAACCGCCCGGTAACCGCCCGGGGTTTTCTCCTACCTATAAATAGACCATGTGGGCCCCCCATTCGCGAGGATTTTTTTCCAGAAACTCGGATTGAAGCTCCCGACGCCCAAGTCTCTTCTCAAAGCTTCTGGAACACTTCTAAGGTAATTTCTTACCTAGAACGGAAGATTTAAAGAGAAGAAGGAAGGCCTAAGTGTTGAAACTCATCAAACACTTGCGCACCGACTTATTTCCTTCAATATAACTTGCACGTCCCTTTTCTGGAAGAACCTCAAGAAAATTCTAAAGAGTTTAAAAAAGAGTCGCTCAAGTATTTCAATGCTGGTTGAAAATCGCGCAAGTACACCATGTGCCGCGCAGGTATACCTGAGCGACCATACTTGCGCGCCCACGGAAAACTTGCGCGCCTTGCAAGACTTGCGCGCCCCTATCTTTTTGGGTGCCCATCTTGCCCATTTTTACCCCTCTTAAGCCATTTCACCTTTCCTTTTCAAGATGCAGTCTTCAAGACACACTTCAAAGCCATTTATGGAATGATTTCTTGATTTGACTTCCTTATCTGAAAGGAATTCTGTGGAATATCTCTCAAAACATAGGGATTTAAATATCCTTATGTCACCAAAGATTGAGAGTTCGTTCATTTAACCTCATCCTTTAAAATGAGAGAATCCCTAACCTGGGTCTCCTTTTTAGGAATAATCCCCAGTTATAAAAACCTTTAATTTGGGCATCTTCCTCAGGAGTAAGCCCCAAATTCTTAAAGTTCCCAAACTTGGGCATCCTCCTCAGGAGTAAGCCCCAATCAAGTCCTCTATTTATGGGCATCTTTATTAGGAATAATCCCCAACCTCAAATATGGGCATCCTCCTCAGAAGTAATCCCCAAACCTTAATCCCTAACCTGGGTCTCCTTTTTCAGGAATAAGACTCAGTCATAACCTTGGGCTTCCTTTTCAGGAGTAAGCCCCAAGTCCCTTAACCAGGGTCTCCTTTTCCGGAATAAGACTCAGTTATAACCTTGGGATTCCTTTTCAAGAGTAAGCCCCAAGTCCCTTAACCTGGGTCTCCTTTTCAGGAATAAGACTCAGTCATAACCTTGGGATTCCTTTTAAAGAATAAGCCCCAAGTCCCTTTAAATTTCTCTTAACCAGACATAATTTACATTTGATTTGGGTTTCCTTTTTAGGAGTAAAACCCAATAATAAGTCCTCTCCTAACATGGGCATCCTCCTTAGGAGTAAGCCCCAAGATTAGAGTATTCAAATCTCCATGAAGCACATATAACTTTATGGACCCTGTTCATGGATTTTCTCCCTAAAAGAAAATCCTAAACCTTCATCTATCTGGGCAGTCATCCATACATAAGCCCCAAACAAATTCTTATGATTGCATCTTTCGTGGAACAATTGTCTAATTTTTACCAATACCTCTTGTTTCTCACACCGAGCATGAATCACGTGAGCTTAGAGTGTAAAAGTAATTATGACATTCATCTTTGAGCCATCAATCATAAACATCATACTCCATAACTCGAACTACGTGGGTTCTGATTCCTTTTCCAAAACAAAGGATACGTAGGTATCCCATTTATGGGTTTGATCCAAACTTTGAAATAATCTCTGTCCTTCTGAATGACGATAAACTTCAAGTGCCCCACTGAGTGGCTTTAAAACCGGCCTGGTCATCATAATGACCAAGAGACTTTTATATAAATGTTTTGAAGGATACCATTGACCAAGAATCTCTAAACAGATATAGATGATTCTCTATTGATGAATAACCTCGAATACATATAAAAGATTCTCTAAATTTCATGCATATTTAATCATTGATTGTTAAAACTAAAGGAAAGCTCATTTTATACTTGGTAACATAATAAGGATTCACGAACATAACTTAAATCTATAAATAGAGTCCTGGAGTAGGCAATAATTTCCCTCAAAAAGGTGTGATGAGTCCGACCTCCCATCCTCTCGACCAATGAAAATTCCTAAGCCTCATTAGTCCACAAGCTAATGAGCGCCTTCCTTTGGAAAGTAGGTCCAAACGGATGTGGAATCTTTGGATGTTTCCGGTTCTACGAACAAACACGTTAGAAACTGATCGGAACGTTTGAATCTCCCATCCAGGAGGTTATCCCCGTATTCCGTGCGAAACAAAACAAAACCCATTCCATGGATTTATAACTCAATTATTGTATATTGAGTAATGTGAACCATTTCTTTGAGTTGGAATTATCTGGTATGTTATTTTATTTAGTGAATAATAAACATAGGTTAATTTATAGATGTTTCATAACAATTTTCCTGGTTTTATATTAATTTTATATAAACTATTACCATGTTTAACAACTAGTTAATTATTTTAGTTCATATCAGATGTTTTATTGATGTTTTTTAATTGAGTAAAAAATGAACATTTTTTTAATTTTCCATATTATTATAGTTAAATAATTTCCATATTGATATTAATTATTTAAATATAAAACATATATAATATATATTTATTTATTATATTTCATAACATTTGGAGATAATAAATTAAATTCAGCATTCATGGAGAGAATAGGCAGTATGTACACATGAACACTACTTTAATTTCTTTGTCAAATTCAAATACAGAAAAAATAATGTTGCACAATTGAATTATAAATATATCATAAAATATAGGTTAAATATGTAACATAAATTCATTAATTCTATCCTTTATATGTTACATGTTTTTCATTAACGAGTCATATCACTTTGAAGGGGTGGTAGTCGACATTTACTCAATGTAAATTATCATATTTACATATTATAGAAAGAATTAATGTTTATTGTAAATAAATATTAAATAAAAATAGAGAAAATTCCAATATAATATATATAATTTAAAAATATAGTTCTATAATAATATCCTCTATGATCGGTGGTAGGAGAAAATTGAAAAATCATAATTTCGTGAGGTTGTGGTTCTCCATACATAGAAATAGTATGTTCCATATCCATTAGATTGAGGTGTCTGTATGTGTAAGTCAAAACCATATCTTAATAACATTAAATTATATTGATGATATTATTGTTAACATAAAATAATGAAATAAAGAGAGTTTAGGGATAATATAATGAAAATAAATGAAAGGATCTTGAGAAATCATGTTTTCTTCTAAATCAGGTAACACCATTTTGATTGAGCCAAAACTCTCCCTTGATATGATTTCATCACAAGGTAAAAATTTCAAGAGTAATGGAAGGATTCTCAAAGCATATTTGTGCACAATTTGGTGCTTCGAAGGGGCTTGAGAGAAGTGATTAATTTGGTATAGGTGTTGGCCTTTTATAAGAGGGAGGTGAATAACTATTGGAATTTATTGAAATATTATTTTATTATAAAATGTGCTTAGAATTATAAGATATTAAAAGTGATAATTTTAGATCATAAAGTGACTATATGTCTATATCCTTTCAACAAATTGTCTTTATCATGTTTAGGTAACAAATTTAATCTTATCATTTTGCCTAAACCACTAAAAATAAAAATTTACTCATACCATGTCTTGACGCATTTTTACACTATATGGTTAAAATAGTTACTAAAAAATTACAATATAACCTAAAGTGAATAATTAATGACATTTGTAACATTTTATATTTAATTTTTCTATATCTATGATTTTCATTACAATATTATTTTTTTAATAAAATATATTTTTTTTAAAATCTTATATATAAAAAATTTCACTCTATTTAGTAATTGATTGCTGATAAAGTCATAAAAACTGATTAATTTAGAGGAAAAAATTAAATCAAATATAACAAGTCATAATTTTCCATAAAATTCATCTATGGAATCAAAATTTAAAATTAAATATATATAAATATATATATATACATATAATATTAGTGAAATGAATCTTTCATTAAAATGTAATCAATACTTCATCACGGTGTCATAAATATATTTTTTATTTCATGTCTAAAAAATATAAATAAAATACATTGATGTAGTAAATATTTTTATATTTATTGTGACTCTTTTCAGTCAATGTGATAAATTATATAACCCCACCATAAAATTGTTTAAGTAAAATTATACATATTTTTGTTATATTTCCCATTACATTTAATGATTTATTATAACATCTCATTATCAAACCCTTGTGGATCCATGGTGTCATAAAATCAATTTAAGGAAGACTATGGTAGGACATATCTTATATAATATTATTTAGACACATGTTAGAGTTTTTTTATATTTGTATAATATTATTTTTTATCCTTTTTTAACTGATGTGCCCTTTAACAATGGTAAATTAAAATAATTATTAAAGATACTATACACAATTTCACAAAAATAATATGTACATATCTACACAATTTAGACCTTTTTATTCCAAATATAAAATCAATATTTCCATATTCAATATCATATATGTTTCAGTAATTAATTTACAATTAATTCAAATTTTAAAAACCATAAAGTGTGTTTTTAAGAAGTACAAACTATCAGAAGATTGACATGTGATTATGTACAATTTAATTTCCAAATTACATAAAATTACTAAAATTGGATTCCAAGAAATAAAATTAATTCATTGACAAATTATATTTTTAAAAAAAATATATTATATCAATATAAATAAATTTGGAGAAAATGTAGTTTCGAAATAAAATGCAGCATTTTTTACTATTCATTAGAATTAGAATTTCATAAGAAAAAAACCAAAATCTCCACCAAGGTAAATTTATATGTTCTGATTTCAAATAATGAGTCTATTATGTCATATATGGACTAAATTAATTTTAAAAAATTTATTTAAAACAATTTCAATTAAAGGTAGGAAAACAGTTAAAAAAACATTATTTATCATAATGATTGACATTGTTCTTATATATTATATAGGAAAAATATAATATTAATTTTAAGAATTATATTCAATATATGACATATATTTTTCAGTAAATAAAAATCTATAAAGCGTGATATGATTTTATGAACAAACATTTTCTTTATTAAAAAGGATTTTCGAAAAACATGTCCATTACATTCAAATGGAATTTAATCTCAATAATTCTAAATTTGTTAGCCCATGAATAATTATTTAAACATATATTAACAATATTTTCATAATTCTGTTTTTAGTATTCACTCACTCCATTCCAATGGCTCTGTTAAAATTGTAACATTTAAATTATTATATTTTGTTGTTCATTTATGCTCGATGTAGCATATTGTGTACTCTATTGAACAATGTGTTTTTTCATAAAACTCAGGATGTTTCATCATCCCCCATTTTATAATTTCTGTCCTTATAATTAAAATTGAGAATCGGTAAATGTGTTATTACTCTTTAGAATTCCATTATTACAATCCCACATCAGAAAATGGGTTAATAAAACTTCCACTTTAAAAGATAGAAAGGGAAGTACAATTTCCCCATGAGATAACACACATAAGGCTTCCATATAAATAACATGGATATAAAAGAAAAACTATGTGTTATGTTACAATTAATAGTGATAGAAAAAATTATAAGTATGGTTTGATTAAACAGAAAACCCCACACTTGTGATGTGTTGTATGGTATTTGATTTTGATGTTGGAAATTTAAAGAAAAAACTTTTTTTCATTAAAGTCCATATCTTAATTTTTATGAATATATTTACTTTATTGAATAATAACATAAGGAAACATGATAAATTTTCATTTATAGTTTCATCCTTTAATAAATTTCTACCCCAAGTTCTTCTTTTATCCAAATGATGAGTATTCAAGATGACTTGGTCACACATGAAGAACTAGTATCAACATATAAACAATCACATGACCCACCAAAGATTAAATATCTATTCATAATGTAAGGAAATATTAACCAAAAACATTATTTCATGGATTAAATAGGACAATTCCCCCTATGTTATTAAGCATTGTTTGAAGGTGAACTATATTAACATCTCCAATATTCAATTTTAATATCAAAAGATTAAAAAAAGACAATTTGATAAATTACTATCATTTAAATTTCACAATATAATCAAAATTAAGATTGAATCCCATAAATAAGAAGTATTATATAATATATTCTTCAAGATAAATTATAAAAATGATATCTAAATAATGTCAAACACTGTTAAAGTCTCATACAAAAAGTAATTAAACAATTAATGTTTTCTATAAGATATGTTAATCACTTCCATAAATAACCCAAATGACTATAAGCCCATAAATAAAATAAGAATTAATCCAAAATAAAGTCAATGAATTTCTCCTCCACTAAATCCTTATTATATTCTATTTATCTTAATAATATAATGTTTCCAAAAGAAGGAACATCATGTAAAATAACATTAATCAATTAATCACCAAATCATTTTCCTATACTAAATAATTAAATTTTAAAAAAGATAAGCTCAAAAAATCAACTCAGTCTTAATAAATGAAATAATTTAACTAAGAAAATAATTCATACTTGCGAGGGACTTCACATAGGCTAGTGGTAAGTGACAATTCCTAGAAATACTTGTGTAGTGGGTTTGATTCCTACAATGTAGTCCAACGTTATGGGAAGTCCCATGGTATGCAAGTTGTTATTTTTCAAAAACTATATAATTTTTTAACATTCCTAAAAATGATATATAATCCTCAAAACTAAACATAACATGTCTTACCATCAAATGTTATTCAATAACATTAATTTATATCTCCAAAATTATTAACCTATAAATACCTCATGAATATGTGACTCCAAATATATTTTTAATTACCATGAAACTTCATTACATAATCCACAAAAGGGTATTCTATGACATTTATCATATGATCGAACAAAAAATTATAATCCCATGATGATATCCATAACTCTTTTGAAATCATCATAACTCCAATGATATCTAAACCATCTTCTCATACCAACTATAAGGCAGTAGTCGTAATACATTACATAATCTTGAGATGAGCCAATTATTTGACATTAATTCACATAGAGAATATTTTAATGAAAATATTTTTAAAGAAATATAAAATTATTAATCAAATAATCCTATAATCATATAATATGATACTATCAATATATTATCCATTTTCCCACCAAATAAAACCCTTTAACAAATAAGTTATATTTTTTTGATAAAAATCTTCATGACTTCTTCAATAATATTACTCATCCATATACCATGTTAAATTTAAAAAAAAACATTGTATGAGCCTAAAAACTCTCTAACTGATAAAATAAGAAAATAAAACCATAGTCCATGAATATTAATAAAAGCATTAATTTATAAGAATCGTTAAATTACCATATAAATCATAAATCACAATGGATAATTGAAAAATCAATACCATTCTTTATTAGTATATTTCACATCCACACATGGTGTAACCATCATGGTTACATTTGGAATACCCATTGTACTATATTCCCTAAATATCTTATGAGAAAACATATCATTTAACAATTCCTTATAACCCACTGTGTTGAAGTGCTTTCACGGGCTCACCATCAAGAAGTTTATCATTTAACAACCTTTATACAAAAGAAAATCACTAGAAATTTATCATGATACTAACACACAAACTAGCATAAAAAATAACATTTACACATTACAATCATAATACATCATTTCAAGATATTGATATAATCAATCCATTCTCAATACTATTTTCAATACAAAAATAACTAAAAAGGAATATGGTATTAAATTTCCTATTTAAAAACATTATTTATTGATGATGCATATGAATATGAAATAATTCTTGTGGTGATGAAAAAGACATTTTCAGCTCGTATGATAAAAAGAAACATTTGTTTGGACTTTTAGTAAAACGAATCATAAAAAAGATTCATTTTGGAACTGTAGAATATGTTTATATGTTGAATGGTTTGATTATAAATAGTATAAAAGAAGGTCTTATAAAAATCAAAATATGCCTTAATGAAATGAGATTGAGATAATGTAACATACAAAGATAATATCATTACATTAAGGATTGATCAATGATAAAATTATTCAATAAAAATAAAAAGGAAACCTATCATATGTTTTTATTATTTTTAAAAAAATTATAGTTCATTCACACATATTATTGGAAAAACAAAACCAATGATATGGATATTTAACTCAATAATTGATGATTGAGTTATGTTTTCCAATAACATTATGTTTTAATTGTCTCTTTCATTGATTAATTTCATGAATAATAAAAGTAGGGTAATTTATACTTGAATCAAAACTTTTTTAAGATTAATTATTTATATTATTTCACTTATTACCATATGCTATCAATTAGTTAATTATATGAGATCATAACAGATGTTTTGGGGATGTTTGGTAATTGAGTCAAAACTGAATTGTTTTATTAAAATTGATCACATGGTCATAATTATATCATCTCTAGAATAAAATTACAGATTTTAATATCACATATATATATAATATATGTATCTATATTAGTCCAAAAAATTTGGTGACACTGAATAAAATGATCTGTTCATGGATACAGTATGTTATAGGTACCCCTGAACTCCACTTTCATTTCATTGTTATATTAATGAAATAAAAAAATATACATTTGTATACTATAATTCCAATATAATATATATGATACATAATTTCAATAACACCATCATTTATACATTCCATGTATGGAATTAACGAGTAATATTACTTTTAGGGGGAAGTAGTCCACATTTTCTCAAATGAAAGTATTGTATATACACATTACAGACCCCATAATGGTATGTTATAAATAAAAATTACATAATTACAAGAGGATATATAAATATAGTATATATCATATATAAAAAACGTTACTCATAATTTCTTCTATGTTAGGTGGAAGGGTAAAATTAAATAATCAGCATTCTGTGAGGTAGTGGTGTTTTGTACACAGAAACAATATGTTCGAAATACATTCCATGGAGGTGTGTGTATGATTAGGCCAGAACCATAGCATAAAATAATTATAGTATGTTTAATATACTTTTTTGGTATAAAATAATGTAATAAATAGGGTATAGTTTTTTGGAAAAAGAAAATAAATTAAAACATCTTGAGAGAAGACGTTATAGCTAAATCAGGTAACTCCTCTTGGTTTGACTGAAATGGCTTCCTAGAATTAAATTTTTCCCCAAGTAAATATTATTGCACGAAATTAATGTATTCGGGGCATAATTATAGTAGATTTTGAAAGATATAAGGGTCTTTTGTGGTTTGATTTTGTGGGTATAGTTTGTGGCCTTTTATAAGAGAGAGGATGGGAACTGTAGGAATGTATTAAAATATTATTTTATTATAAATATGTTTTTGAATTATAATTGTTAATAATTTATAAAATTAAGGGATAAGATTATTATGGGTATAAATCCTCTCAAAAAATATGTTTTATTTATTATTAGGTCACAAACATAACCATATCTATTGGCTTTAATACTTAGTTAAATAAATTAAATCATACAATGTATTCTTGTATCATTTAATTATATGCCTATTATAGTTACTATTAAATGCCAGGATAACCAAAAGTGGAAAATTAATGAAATTTTTTACACTATCTATGTTATTTGGTAAAATATAAGATATTTATGATTGTGATATAATTTAATAAAAATTTATTTGTTTTTAAAAATCATTTATGTAAATTTTGAATCTATTTATTAATTTATTTATTTAAATTCAAAAAAAACATGAAAAATTCAAAAAACATAAAATAATTAAAAGATAAAATTACATAATAATCTATAAAATTAATTTAAGGAAAATAAATGTTACCATTAGATTTATTTTAATATTTATAATATCATTTATTTGAATCTTTCATTAATATGATAATCACTACATCAACATTATATCAAACAAAAATCTATTTATTAAATGATTAAAAATTATAAAAAAATGATGTAGGAAATATATTTAGAATTTTAATTACTATTTTTATTCAATGGGGTCAATTATATAACCCAACCATAAAATTTTTTAAGTAAATTGATACATGTTTTTATTATATTTTTCCTAACATTAAATTAATTATTACATCATGTAGTTATCACACCCATGTGCTTCCATGTAGTCCCAAAATATACCAAAGTATTCCAATGGTTTTCAATATGTCATCCAATTGGATTTAGACATGTGATAGTGTAGTTTTATATTATTATAATATTATTTTTTACACTTATTTACTTGATTAACCCTTTAGCCATGGTAATTAAACATAATTACTAATGTTACTATTCATAAGGTCCAAAATATAAGAGGTACCTATTTAAAAAAATAGACCTCTAATTAAAAATATAAGATATATTTTTCAAAATTGAAATCCCATAATTTTTAGTAATTATTTTAATATTTTGTCCCATTGTTAAAACCACAATGTTGGTTTTATGATGTAAAATAATAATATAGTTGACATCTGTTTATATCCAATTAAAATTGTAAATTAATTAAAATGAACAAATTTTTATTAAATGATTAAAAAATAACCTCATTACACTATAAATCCACTTAAAAATATAATCTGACTATATAAATAAATTTTGAAAAAAATGATGTTTTGAATTAGATGCAATATTTTTCACAATTCATTAAATTATGATTTTCATCTAAAAAATACCAAAATTTATTCCATGGTAGAATTTTATGTACCTGTTAGATATAAGAAGTTTATTATGTTAAATATATCCCATTAAATTGTAAAAAATATTTTTAAAAAATGGTTTCCAATCAAAAGGCCATCAAACTGTATTTTTTTAACAATATTTTTTTATCCGAAAATTTGAATTTATTATAATATCATATATACAAAATATATAAGATTAATTGAAAACAATACATTAAATATATATAATCTATTTTTATTATATAAAAATCCAAAAATAGTTATATGATATTATTAATACAATTATTCTCTTTTAAATCTCTTTTAATAGAAAAACATTCTTTATATTCAATTGGTTTTTATTTCCATTTCAAATAAATTTTGTAACCAATGAATCATTATTTAAACATCTGTAAAACATATTTTCATAATGTAATTGATATTATTCGCTCCCACCATTCTACTGAGTAAGTTAAAATTGTATCATTTAAATAATAATTTTAAGTTTTTTGTTTAAGATTGATATAGTGTATCATGGAATCTATTGAACATAGTGATTCTTTTTTA
Organism: Viscum album; assembly: GCA_963277665.1. NCBI lineage: Eukaryota > Viridiplantae > Streptophyta > Magnoliopsida > Santalales > Viscaceae > Viscum > Viscum album. Next base: position 810,600,718 of record OY728130.1, read on the forward strand.
AAACTCATGATGATGAAAAATAGTTTTTTAAAAAAATAAAAAATTATTCATGAAATCCGATTTCAATAAATATATGATAAAAACGGAATTAGAGAAAATATTGGAGCATAGTTGATCCATACAATATCATAATCATATTATGAACGTAAAAGGAAATGACATTGATTGTGTTCCTCATTTTTGTGATGTTGGAAAGATAATTGGTCACTCTATAATGAATTGTAGGATGCTTTAAAAGAATGTTAATGATGTTCCCAATGAGAAGGATTGGAAGGAGGATAATCTGAATAAAAATAATAATGTGTTTGTGGAAAAGGAGGGCCCATAAAATGATATACCTTGTCCTTTTAAAGTAATAATTACTTCAATTAAATCCAGGGCAGATATCTATGATGATTTTGACCCTGGTAGGATTCATGGAAAACCAGTTCCACCTGCTACGAATGGTCATGAAATGGGTAACTATGGTGGATACATGTTCAAATAGGATCTAATTTTTGAACAGAAAATATCTTCGGAGATTTATAACATTTTTTTGAAAAGGATACATATTATAGTTGATTGAGGGTAGATTTGGAGGAAAGTATTTGTGATACTATTATCTCATTATAGGATAGTAATAAGCATCTCTTGGCTTTCATTTTCTATTTTTTTATTGATTTGATTATCTCCCCTATTGCAACTGTTAGTTCCCTAGTTTAGGTGGCTAGAGTTTATTCCATGTGTAATAGTGTTATATTGGATAGCTTGATCGCGGATCATGCTTCTTCCAATGAATATTCTTCTATAAATGGGTGGAATTATGGTTCTTGCAACATCCATTGACGGTTCTTCTATGCTGGAAGGGGTGATTGGTGATACTATTTCCACTTGTGTACGAATCCACATGTTGATGAGACAGTTGCTCCTATTTCATCCAGTGGTAATGCTATATTGTACGATATGGGGGTTCATTATTTGTCCAGAGGACCAATTGACTCTCCCTCTATTATTGAAAAAAATAAAAAATAAAAAACAAGTAATTTTTATATAAGTGATCTATTACATGGGGCCTCTGTTCCCATGTTATTGTTTAGATGGCCTCCTAAGTCAGGAAAGCACATAACTATAAGGGTTAAAAAACCCAGAAATCATCATGTTATTTGTTTAAAATTAATAATATATTCTAGAATTTCTAGGGACTGACCAATCATGATACCATGAGGTCCCTTAGGCTCTTCATTCAAAATCACATGCACATTTTCATTTGTTTGTCCAAAACAAAAAGAGTTTTTTAGCATTGTATTTCGAGGATTAAAAATCTAGTCTTTCTCTTTGAGGATTTAAATATATGTTCATCTGATGTAAAAATATTATGGTTTTTGGTTAATTATTCCTTAACTAATATTTCCTTGATGGAAAATAGTGATCAACATGTCATAAGATCCTTTAGTTTTATGGTACATTAAAATATCTTATCAATTATTTATGCTCATAACTATCATTAGGACCATAGGAATTTATGGATAAATATTAGATCACTCAACTCTTCCATCTCTAGTCCATGGTCCATCTGCGGTGATTTTAACACCTTCATTAATTCTGATAAGATGATTGGATCCATGACTAATTTTATCTCTTCAAGTGATTTAAAATCGTGCATTGATGTTAGTGTGTTGATTGATGTTAACCTTATCAGGAAAAAGTACACTTGGTACAAGAATGTTTTCGAGAGATTTGTTGCAAGAAGAATCAATGGGGCTTTTTTAATGAAGTGTGTCTTTATTTCCAGGGATCTATTTCATGAATTAATATTTCTATAATTAATTATTATCATAATCCCCTTTTGGTCATCTTTGTGAGTAAGGATACAAAATTTACTTAGCAATTTATATTTAATAATGATTGGTTCAATCATCCTTAGAGAAAAACAATTGTTGAATAGACCTGGAGTTATTGGAATGGCAGGGATAAGTATTTCACTTCTGTCATCATGCTCAAAATTCTTAAAAGAACTTTGAAATTAGGAAGTAAATTTCTTTTAAGCTCCCTTGAAATTAAATTTTTTTTTAGGAGGAATCACTTCAACACATGCGGAATTATAATTCTTCAAATTTATTCTATAATGATGTTTTCTGTGAGACTCATCTTGCTTCCATGAATAATAATTTTGTCGAATTTTAAATATGCTTTTCAAAGAGACAATTTTAATGAGAATTGGTTGATAGATGGTTATAGAAACTCTATATTTTTTAAATATTTGTAGAGTAAGGGGAAGGTTTCGAGGCGAATTTCTTTGGTTAAAAATGGGAATATTGTCATTGACAACTAGAATGATTTTTATGAAAATATTGTTACTTATTATTGGGTATGTCCTTCTTACTGATCTAGTGGAGAGTAACATTCATAGTTTTATCAATCATGTAGATAATTCCATTCTTATATATTTCCCTTTAGACATTGAAATAATGGAAGCTATATTTAGTATAATTCATGATATCTCCCTTGTTCTAGATGGTTTTGATAATTTGTTCGTTCAAACATATTGGGATGTCGTTAATGTTTATATTTGTAAGTTTGTGCAAGTTTTTTCATAGGTTTCTCTCTTACTTAGGTTTTGAATTCTATTTTCTTTCCTCTGATTCCAATTATGGAGAATACTAAAGTGATTGATTTATTCCGGCTAGTATCCGTGTTCTACATAATTTTTAAATTTTTTTGCAAAATAGTGCCCACGAGGTTGTCCACTATTTCTAGTAAGATTGTTTCCCTTAATCAGTTGGGATTTATTAAGGGTAGGTCTATTCCTGATTGCCTTATTACTACCTCATAATGTGTTATCCCTCTTATGAAATCTACATGGGGTGCTAATATTGATCTTAAATGTGATGTCAGGAAACTTATTGATACTATTAATTGGAAATTCATTAAAACAGTTCATTATTCATTTGGTTTTGATTGTATTTTCATTAATTTTGATAAAAACATTTTTGAGTTCTCTTGTATATATGTCCTTATTAATGGATCCCCTGAGAGATATTTTTCTTGTTCTAGTGGTGTTAGAAAAGGAGACCCTGCCTCTGCCATCATTTTTCCTACTGTGGAGGATTATCATTGTAGATTGCATTATATCATGGCTGGAAATGGGAATCTGATGTCTATTCATGTTGGTAGAGAAATTGTTTCTCTAAATCATTTTTATTATACTGATGGTATCATTATATTCACTAAATGGGATAATATATATATTAAAAATATTACACAGTCCCTTTGGTATTATAAAAATGACCAGGAAAGGAAAATAGTTCGAGTATGCCCTTCGTCTACATTGGTAGGTATTTAACCATTTAATTAAAGATGAACATTTCTATGGATTTGGGTATTCATGACGTAGTACTTCCATTGACATATTTTGGTGCTCCAATATTTTTAGTTAGGCTTAAATCTTGTTATTTTTATGATATACTTTGTTAAATCAAAAGGCATCTTGCTACTTGGATGGTCAAGTCTCTCTCCTTGGCAGATCATGTATGTTTGGTCAGGGATGTGATTATTTCAATATTTTTTTATACATTAATTTTCTATATGTGGTTAGTATCACTGACCAGGAGCATTAATGTTTATATTAAAAATTTAATTTGGAGTTGTAACATTCTAGAATGGGATGTAGACATGGTGCATTTGAATAATTTTTGTAATCTATTTGAAGAATGATGTCTTGGTATTAAATATATTAATCTATTTAATTATTTTTTACAAGCATCTTCCACAAAGAGGCTTTTCAATAGTAATTATGAGTCTCTTGACTATATCAAAAAAAAATTCATGGATTGACACATGAATAGGGTTTTTAATCATCCAGATTCATCTATTTGGCCTTTAAAAAAAATCAATTTTTCTTCTATTAATTGTCATGCCAAATGGCTTGTTTCAAGGAAATAATATTTATCCTTTTTGAAGTCCAAGTAGAATATAAATCTACATCTTTATTCCTTGATGAATGAGGAATTTAATACTGATCTAGAAGCCACAATTAAAGACCCGTATGATAATATGGTGCGTCTCCAAAATATTATTTTCAATGATATCAATAGTCATTGTTTCTCTAACATAGAGGGTTTTTGGGCATGGGAACCTGCTTTCAATAGATTTTATTTCTCTAGAAATTTTTATAGACATTATTTATAGTGAAATATAAGTAATTTGTGGATGTTGTATTTATATATTAACATTATTTGGGCTTCTTGGACAGAATTTTCTTGGAGACTGACACATGGGATGCTTCCTTCTAAATGATTCCTTAGAAATTTTGTATTTCACTCCATTCTTTAGGTTTGATTTTTCATAAACATAGGAATGACATTGATCAATTGTTTCTTAGTTTTGTAACTTACTCATACAATTGGAAGACTATTTATGATATTTTTGAAATCCCTATTCCATGTATGTCTTCTATATAATAATTCACCCATAGATGGAATTAAAATGCACTTTCTCTACAATTTTGTGATCATTTTTGTGTCACTTACAATGAAATTCTTCATTTTATTTTGTATTCATGGAATAAGTTGATTCATGGAAGTGTTTCACTATCATTATATGTGGTTTTATCTTCTATTCTTTCTATTGAGTGTAATGTAAAAATTCTGTGGAAGCATTTTTTTCTAAAACTCGGTTCATGAAATGTCTGTACAGAACTAGAAATATGTCAAGGGGATATTTAGGCCTCTATATGGATAATTTGAAGTTTTATTAGAAGGAAAAAGTTTTGGTTGGTTGAAATTTAATTCTAATTTAGCTTCTAGATGTAATATGGTGCACTCTAGATATAGTCCAGACTTTAGAAATCATATATTTGATGTTCATAATTTTTTTCATGGTTACTCCGGCCTTTCTTCTTCATAGGAAGCTGAAATTCTAGGCATTTTCTCATACCCTTCCTTATACCCTTTGAAAAACATTTCAAAAACATACAATTAGCATACAAATCTCAGTAACTGTTACAAAAAAAGGAATGAAAACATTAGTCCATCAATACATACAAATAAATGAAATCATACATTCCAAAATTTAACATACCACACAAAATCATATGTTTTATGAATACCACATGGAAATAATAAATCATTAAGGAAACATTTTGAATCCATAACATACAAGTTTTTTTTCTTTCACAGTTACATAGGTAGTTACGTTTGGAATACACATCACGGTATATTAGCTAGATCTGTTATGAGAAATGTCATCTTTTACCACCGTTACATTACCCAATTCATTTGAGAGCAATCTCAGGATCACCTACCGTGGGATTATCATTGACCCTCTCGTATGTATAATCAATTCCCATGAAACATAACATAATCCAAACACATGAATAAGAATAAAACAAACATTACATTTACTCATTGAAATCACAATATAACATTTTAATATATTTACATAAGGAATACATTACCAAAACAATTTTCAATACCAAAATATGTAAAATGAGTATCTGGTATTTATATTCCTTTTAGAAACATTACGTCTTCTTAAAGAATCCAAATTTAAAATAATGTTTGCAGTGTCCGAAAGGTCGTTGTCACCATGTACATTAAAAAGAAACATTATTTCTATCCTTCAGTAAAAATTTTCATTGAGAAAAGATTCCCTTTGAATGAAATTAATTTTTAAAGTGGTTTATACACTATATTATCTAATGTCTTGTATAAATAAATATATGTATCAATAAAAGGAGATTGAGAAGAATTCCCTTACCTCATGTATGGCTTGACTTGTTCATTATTTTATCTCATGAATAATATAATAATTTCAATTTAAATTTTCTTCAGAACCATTTTTCAATTTTATTATTAATATTATATCAATTGTTACCACTTTATAAAAATTACATAGTAATGTATCTTAATAACGATAGTTTTTTTAGATTTGCTACATCGTCAGAATAACCTTGTTAAAATTACAAATTGTCCATGTGGTAAAAATTACATTATCTACAAAATTATATTCATGATTTATATATCAAAATTTTCATATATATTCTGTATATATATATATATACGTATTTATAATAGAATAAAATATCTGGAAATAATAAATTAAGTGTAGCATTCATGGAGATGGTAAGTCGTACGTACGCATGAACTCTACATTCATTTATATTTCAAATTTAAGGGAATGAAAAAAATGATACATAGGTAATTATAAATATAGTATTATTTGGTATATAATTTCATTAACTCCGTCCTTTATATGTTCCACGTATATCACGAACGAGTCATATCACTTTGAGGGTGGGGTATTCCATACATCCTCAAATGATATTATCATTTTAAACCAATATGGAAACTCTAATGGAATGTAATAAATGAAAAATATAGAATCATAGAAAATATATAAATATAATAGAAATCACATATAAATATAGTTCCATCATAATGGCCACTATGAGATGCGGTAGTAGATAATTGAACAATTGTCATTTCGGGAGGCAATGGTACCCCATCCAGAGAAACCGTATGTTCGCATCCATTAAATGGATGAGTGTGGATTTGTATTTAGAATATGCTTCATAATAACATCATAATATATTTATTATGCTATATTTTTTATAAAATATTGTAATAAACATTGTTTATGGGGTTGGAGAAGGAAAGTAAAATAAATGAACTTGATGGAAAACGATGCCTTTAAATCGGGTAAGTCCCTATGGGTTAAAGCATAAGGCTTTTTTTTCAATTTCCTTCTACATATGAAAAGTATTGTAGATGAAATGGTGGGATATTGGTATCTTCTTGGAGTACTGTATGGACAATCCAAGGCACCTGAGAGGTGTGTGTTATGGGTAATATCTAGTGGCCTTTTATAAGATGGTGGAGGGGGTCATTAGAAAAGTTTGAAAGTATTATTTTATAATAAAATTAATTTCGTTTTCAAAAGGTCAAAAACATATTTAATTCTAATATACGGTGCCAATAAGTTGAAGTAAAGTTATCATAAAATACTTTTAAAGTGTTTGGATCTTTTTTTAATCATTATCTCTTTGCTTTAACCCTTAGTAAACTAATTGATCATTAACCAAGTCCCCTTGTATATTGTTATTATATGGTAAATATATTCAGGATAAAATTACAAGAAATCCAAAATAAATCGTTATTGGAATTTGTAACATCATATATGTCAGTTGGAAAAACCATATATTTTTTGGATTATGTTATCATTTAAAAAAGTATTTATTGTTTTAAAATATCATTGAAGTTAATTCAAAGCTATTCATATCATGACTTTTAAGAAATCTATAACAATTTGATTATTTCAATAAAACAGAATTATATAAACAATAACAAGCCATTATTATATATTTAATTAGTGAATGGAAAAAAGGTTACAAAATAAATTTAATTTTACATTTATAATCTCATTTATTTAAAACATCCCTTAAAAAATAAATAACTACATCATCATTGTGTCATAAATTAATTATCTTATATGAGGTAAAAATATAAATAATATACCATGATATGGGAAATTTTTTTATATTTACAAAAAATATTTATAATAAAATATTTTTCATATAAAACCAATATAAAAATTGTTTTAGAAGAAGATATTTTTTTGTTATGTTTTTATTAACATTAAATTAATTTTTATACTGTGTCATTTTCACTAACAAGTGCCACTATGGGGTCCCAAAAAAGACAGATGGATTCCCATGGTCGGACATTAATCATCCAATAGGTTTATGACTTGTTTTAGGGTAATATAATATTATTCTAATATTATTTTTACACTTATATACCAGCTTTTCCCTTTAACCATGGTAAATAAAATATTTACTGAAGATACTATTAATATTGTCTAAAAATAAAAGTTATATGTTTAAAAATATGGACCTCCTTATTCCAAATATGGAATAAATTTTTCCAAATTCATAAAATTGAGGTTTCAGGAATTAATTTAAAATTAATTCCCATTGTCAATACCAAAAATCCTTCTTTTAATAAATTATTACTATCAAAAGATTGACATATGTTTATGTCTAATTAATGAGTGAAATTACATCAAAAGAACAATATTGGATTTTATTGTAAAAAATATTCTAATTAGACTTATAAATAGTTAAAAATATTATATAACTATATAAATAAATTAGATTAAATGATGGTTTTGAATGAGAATGTAGTATTTTTCACTATTCATAACAAATATACTCTATCAGAAAAATACAAAAATTTACCCAATGTAATATTTGACGTCCCGTATCTAAATAAAGAATTTATTTTGAAAAATTTAACATATGAAATTAATAAAAGATTTAAAAAGGATTCTCCATCAAAAATCTATAAATCAACATTTTAATGAACATTAGAGTATTTCATGCTGAAAATCGGAATCACTCTTATTTTAATCCTGTAAAATTTATTTGATAAAAGTATTATATATTAACAAAAATGTGTAATTATAATGTAGTTAGTTCTTTTCATTCCATCCATTACAATGGCTAGGCATTAACGACCATTTAAATAATAATATCATTAAATTATTTTTTAGTATTACTCATTGCTGTGTAAATCGTAAGATTTCAAATAAAGATGTTGTTGTGTGTTTTGTATGCTATCAGACATAGCATCCCATTTAATGAAAAATTATAATTTAATTCACTAATATTAATAAATATCAAAATTTCATATTCTTTATTTACATGGGATGTCACATCCTTCCCCTTATTTGGAAATTGTGTCCTCTCAATTTTAAGATTGGGATAAAAAAATTTCATTGAATGTCCCACATTGGAAAAAGATTCAATGAAACTATCACATTAAAAAAATGAATGGGAATTAAACAGGTCATCTGAGGTATCCAATTCTATGATTTAATGAACACACGGTATTAGTGGAAGAACTAAGTGTCATGTTCTGATGGAAAATTATAGAAAACACGATCAAGAGATATATACCCACCAGAAAACCACAATCATGTGATATGTTAAATGATCATTGGTTTCCCGAAAAATATATAAATGGACAATTTTATTGTTTTATGATTCAATTAATAATTTTGGATAATTTATTTATGAGATTGACTATGGAAAAAAGTAAATATACATGCTTTTCCAGTAGATCTTCATCTTTTAATAAGATTTGACAAAAAAATAATCTTTTCTCCAAAACGATGAATATTCAAGATGGCATGGTCACACATAAAGTGATATAATCAACATCTTATGAATCATATAATCCAAAAAAGATAAACTAAATATTACCCATGTCTTTAGACATTATCCAAAACAAAAAATGGTTAGTATAAAATAAAATAATCTCCAAAAATTGATAATTTATAATAAAAATAAATATGACTCTTAATCCCCAAAAATTGAAAAACAATAACCAAAGTTCACCAGAAACCATTCAATAAAGAAATATGCATAATATTCTTCAATGCAACACAAACTAGGATCAAAACCAAAAACGAAGAAGGATTTAGTTACATATTCTACCAAAGAAAATGTTACCTTTTATGTCCATATAAAATCAACTACTCTTAAAGTCTCATACATAAGAATAATTAACATAATCACATATTATCTATAAATGTTTAATCATTTCCATAAACATTTCATCTTTCTAAATGTCCAAAATAAAAATATTGACTATTCCAAAAAAAATTAAACCATTACACCACAAATTAGATCCCCTAGTATTAAATTTTCCATTAACATATAGTGTTCCCAAAAGAGAGAACATCTTCAAAAATAACCTTGATCAAATAATCACTAAATAATTTTCTTATAATAACGATATCCATTTGATAAAACATGTGTTTCCATAATCAACATAATATCGATCTATTAATCCATCTTACTAAAAAGAGTTATTCATACTATCCATGGACGTTTGGTAATCTTGTGGTGGGAAGTGAATCCCAATCGCACTTGGGTTCTTGGTTCTATTCCCGCAGCTTTGTTCAATGCGATGAGTTGTGACATGGTGTAACTGTTTTTCTTTTTAAAATACTATATAATTTTACAAAATTTCCAAAAATGGATATATTCCTCAAAAAACCAGAACATATTTTAACCACATATGTTATCTCATACCTCACATTTTCATCCCAAAAAGTAATAACATATAATTACCTCAAATTCTAGGATCATACAAACCCAAATGGTTCTTTATAACTATATCCACAAAATGAAAATAATTGTTCCCAGAATGAAATTTTCACATATCAATCTAAAGGATTACACATACTAGAAAAAAATTTCTTATGTATTCCCATTATCAAACGATCAGTAATACATAAAATAATTTCATTTTCATAAAATCTAGCATAACTCTTGAATCCCTTAAATGTAGAAATCTTACTAATTCAATGTTCTTCATGATCCATTATCCATTATTTCCCAACATATTCCATAATACTTATTTCCTACAAAAAAATCATTAATCATATCCTATTATCCAATATGGTCAGAAGAAAAGGCAAATAAATAATCTGAACATTTTATTAGTCATTTTCAGTTTGTTTATCCTCAATGGGAATGGAATTAAGTAATGGTAAACATATATATATGTATGGTCCTACTGATCCCATTCCTGAACATTCTTCATACAACATATATTTGTATAATAACCACGCACACCACATTTAAAGCATTCTATTGATCCCTCGAGAAGATCCTCTTTCCCTTTCCTTGAGTTAATTGGACGCTTCCTTATTCCATGATAGCATCTCTCATTATTACCTTCATTACAACATCTATATCATGTTCCCATCCATTTGAATCATTTTCCTAGGTGATACATTCCTCATCCTTGTCACAGATGTTTTTAATATACTTAGAATTATGATTATTACTTGATCATCCTTAGGGATTTGTTTCTTGCATAAACAATGACTTTTAAAAATAACCATGCTTTAGGTGGTCAATCATCAATCCATATAGATGGCTAAAAATAACCACAAGATATCTCAATGAAGAACCCATTTTATTCAATTGCTTATTAAGAAGACTGTCACAGTTTTCTTCCCATCCATTATCACATTGGTGACTAATAGATCTAGTCGTTTACTAAAACCCAAAAGGTCAGTGAGAGTATATCTGTAAAATAATCATATAATATCTTATAAGGATGGTAAATATTATGATATATTTATTTATGGTATATTAATCACATTCTATTTCTCTAAAATAATTATTATGTTTTATAATATTCTTACAATTATTGATATGTCACTTATTCTTAAAGAACACCGTAACATATAATGAAATCTAAACAAACAATTGATTCCAACTATAAGGCCCCATCCTTAAACATTACATAATATTTAATTATGATAATTATTCACATTGAGGATTATTTCAGGTTTAGATTTTTAGATAAATAAGACATTACTATTACATTACATTTACAAAATTATAAAGTAGACACTTCTACTCTATCCAAATTTTATAACAATAATAAAACACTTAAAATAATAAAAGAGTTCATTTCATGATATAAAACATCTTTAATTATTCTTTTGATGTACTATTATTTTCTATTTATAATTTTGGGGATCAGGTTCTTCCTAATCCGAACCATTCTTGGTATTTGAAGGCATGAATGTTTTCATTATGGTTTTAATGGTGATCGAATATTTGGTATACTCTTCCTTATACCCTGTGAAGAAAATTTCCAAAATATTGTATTTGTTTAAAAACTCATTAAGGGTTATACATCCTGGAAGGAAAACATTATTACATCAATATATACAAATCAATGAAATCATACATTTCAAAATTTAACGAAGAAAAAAATCATATGTTTAATGAAGAACACGTGTAAATCATAAATCATAAAATTAACTTGTTGCATCCATAACATACTAACATTTTATCTTTCACAACTACATAGGGGGTAACATCAGAAATACCCATCACAATATATTACCTAAATCTCTTTCGAGAGTAATCAAAATTTAAATCTCTCAAATTAACCAATTCATTGGAGATCTATCTTAGGCTCACATTACATAGGTTTATCATAGAACCACCCACATGCATATACAATTCCCAAGAACCATAATACAATCATATCACATGAACAAGAATAAATGAAAGATAACATTTTCATATTGTAATCACAATATTACATTTCAATGCATTGACATAATAAATCCATTACTAAATACATTTTTTTTAAAAAAATATGTTAATATAATATATGGTATTTATTTTCTTTTCAAAAAATTATGTCTTGTTAAGTATGCCAAATATCAAATATTGCTCGCGGCGGTGGAATGATCATTTTCACAACATAAGTTAAAAGGAAACATACTTTATGTTGTTCATTAAAACACATCATAGATAAAATGTTCACTTTGAATGAAATTAATAGTCAAAGGGGTTTATAAACCATATAAAATAATGTCAGGTATAAATCAAAGTATGGAGATTGAGATGAAGTCCCTTACCTCAAGTAATACTTGACTCGTTTATTCATTAATCTCATGTATAATAAACTAATTTTAATTTCCCATTATTACATGATCTTTTTAAAGTTTAATCTTAATTTTATATAATTTGTTACCATGCTATGAAAATTACATAATAATTTAAGTTAATAACGGTTGTTTGGTCGATAATTGGTACATGAGTCAAAATAAACTTGTTAAAATTAGATATTGTACATGTGGTAAAAATTCCATTATCTCTAGAATGATACTCATAATTAATATATCATATATATATATATATATTTATATCCATTATAAATATTTTTATTTATAATATTATATAACATTTAAATATTAGAAATGAAATGAATTAATTATGGAAATGGTAAGCCATACATACACATGAAAGCTACTTTGATATTTATTTCATATTTAATGGAATGAAAACATAATGATACATAGGTATAATCTTATTCCAGTATAATATCATGAATAAATTCATTAACTCATTCCTTCATACGTTCCACGTATGGCATTAACAATTCAAACCACTTTAAGGGTACAAAATTCTGCACTTCCGTAAATGATATTATCATATTTATCCATTATGGAAACAATAATGGTATGATGTAAATGAAAAATATAGAAGCATATAGACTATTTAATTATAATAAATATCACATATAAATAAGGTTCCATCACAATGGCCACTATGGTAGGCCATAAGAGATAATTGAACAATCATCGTTTCTTGAGGTTTTAGTTCACAATCCACATAAACAGTATGTTCGTATCCATTATATGGAGGTTTGAGGATGTGTAGATCAAATAAACCACATAAAAACATCTTTTTATAATTATGATAATTTTTTATTTATAAAATAATGGAATAATTAGAGTTTAGGGGGTTGTAGAATTAAAATAAATGAAAATAACATGAGATAAGACCGTACCATTAAATTGGGTACTTCTATTTGGTTTGAACCAGATGGATTTATTAAATTTCCTTCAGCCTTGGGGTAGGATTCTATTAGGAAGAGAGGGATATTGGTAGATTTTTAGAATATCGTATGGATGATCAAAGGGTATTGAGATATGTTTGTAATCAGTTAGAGTAGGTGGCCTTCTATAAGAGGGAGGAGCGGATCTTTAGGAATGTTTGAAAGTAGTATTTTATTATAATATCATTCATAGATTGAAAAGGTCCAAAACATATGTAATTAAAATATAAAGAGAATATAAGTTGATGTAAAATCATCCAATAAAAGATAGATAGGTTTTCGATATTTTTTAATCCTTATCTTTTTCCTTTAACCCATTTGTTTTCTAATTTAATATTAACATGTCCTCTTTTATATTCATATTAAATGGTTAATATATTTATAATAAAATGCCACCCAACCAAATATATTTCATTACTGAAATTTAAAATGTATATATGTCAGCTGGAGTAATCTCAGATTTTTTGGATAATATAATCATTTATTAAAATATTAATTGATTTAAAAAAACGTTTAAGTCCAATTTTGAACTATTTATATAATTTATTTTGAATAATATACAACAAAATTATTCTATTAAAATAATTTCATTAATTAAAATATAACAATAAATTTTTTATATCTAAAATTAGTGGATAGAAAATATTTTTAAAAATAAATTTATTTTAATATTTATAATCTCATCTATTTAAAACATTCATTAAATAGGAAATTACTACATCATCATTGTGTCATAAATAAATTTATATATTTTTTGTATCAAATTTATAAATAAAATACAAGGAAGTGGGAAATAAATTGATCATTCCAATTAATATATATAGTCAAATAGATCACTTATATTACACCATATAATTTTTTGTAAAATATATATGTTTATGTTTCATTTTCCATAACATTAAATTAATTTCTATAAAGTGTAATTTTCAATTACTAGTGGCTCAATGGTGTCCCAATATCGATGCAAGGATAGAAATGGTCATACATGTATCATTCAATTGGGATAAGATAGGTGTCAGGGTAATTTAATATTATTTTAATATTATTTGTTATCATTATTTACATGATTAACCCTTTTAAAAGGGTAAATAAAATATTTGCTGATGTTACTATTCATAATGAATAAAAATAACAATAACATATTTACACAATTTGGACATGCTGATTCCAAATATAGAATCAGTTTTTCCATATTCAAAACCCAGATTTTGCAGAAATTAAATTAATATTAATTCTTGTTGTCAAAAACATTAATAGTGTTTTTAAGAAATAATATCTATCATAAGATTGACATGTGATCATGTCTAATTGAAAAGTGAAATTAATTCCAATTAATAATATTGGTTAAAATAATAAAAACATATATTAATTACACTTTAAAACAAATTAAAAATATAATATATATACAAATTAATAAATTAGACTAAATGGATGTTTTAAAATTAAAATTCATATTTTTCACTATTAATCAAAAAAAGAATTTTGTCAAAAAAATTCCAAAATATTACCCAAAGTAAATTTTGATACCCAATTCAAAATAAAAACAATATTTATTCAAATATAACATATAAAAGTGATGAAAACTATATTTAATAATGTTTCATAATCAAAAGGCTGTAAATCGACCATTAAAAGAATATTAGAGTATTTCATGCTTAATATTAGATTCATTATTATTTTAATCCTCTAAATTTTATTAAAAAAGTAGAAAAATTTAAAACACATGAGCAATAATATTTTAGTTATTTTTTTTATTTCCATCCAATACAATGGATACGAATTAACTACCAATAAAATAATAACAATAATATATTATTTTATATATCACTCAATGTTGTGTGCAACATAAGATTTAAAAGTAACCCATGGTTTCTTGCTAAGTACGCTATCAGACATAGAATCCCCATGAAAGTAAAATTAATATTTAATTCCCAAATATTAATACATATTAAAATTTCATATTCTTTATTTACATGGGATGTTACAGTCAATATAATTGACTTTTCATGGAATGATGAAGTTCCTGATGATCTTCTTCTTTATTTGAAAATGAATTGAGATAATTCTCCCATTTTAATTCATGTGCAAGCTGTATTTTTTTATTCAAAATAATTTGGTTTTAAAATTTTATTTTTGGTGTTTTAATACAAATTTATATATTCTTATATTTTCTGTTAAACTATTGATGAATTTGATATGTTTGATTGTTTTTTTACAGTTCTATGTTTTGAAATAATTCTTTATGGCATGTTTAGTAAGTATTTAATTTTTTCAGCTTCCATGGAGTTGCCTGTTTCTAATATTTTTTCACCAGAATGAAGTGGAATGTTTTCTAATCCATGATTATAATTTCCGTTCTGGATATCATGATGTATCAATTTCTATGCTACATTTGGAATACATGGATCAGTTTGAGTCTCAGATGGGACCTCTTGTGGTGAAAACATCAACCTAGTTTTTTGAATTCATGATCAAGAATTCCAGGTTACTCTTGCTAGAGTGATACCTCATTAATTCCCAATTAGTGGACTGCAATTGTGACAAGATTTCTTTCTCCCAACATGATTCTTCATTGATGCACAAGGAGTTTCTTGCATCGTTTCTAATAATGGAATTGAAGGAGTGTACATGGATTTCATAAAGAATCTTGATTATCATACTTCTTCTGGAAAGCAGGGGTTTTCCTATTGATTGACATATAGTTATCACCCCATCTTCATAATGTTGTTCATGTTGTTTTTAATTATAAACATTGTCTTTTGAACGTCAATAATGTAACTCTTTCATTGTGGCTGTTGGATGTCCAATGATTGTATCTATATCCTATACTGTTTACTTTTTCATTAATATAATTCCATTCAACAGAATGAAATTTTGAATAAATTAAGAAACACCCATGGTAATATATAAGAAATAGTATTATGATGATTATAATAGATATGAAAATTAAATTAAATACACTCGGGGTGCTTTGTATGATAGCTCATGTTATTTAGACAAAAGAATAGAAAACAATTGTTGTGAAAATATGTGTTTTATGAAAATCACATTTAAGGAAATATTATTGAAATGTTCCAGTATACATGAATAGTAAGAAGAGAGTAGATTTTATAGAATAATTGGAATAATGTACTCATGATTTAGGATTGTAGTAAATTTTATTTTTCTAACATCAGTATTGGTGACAACACCAAATCATATATAATTTGATGCATCCAAATTAGCAAATCATGTACAAATTTTAATTAATTTTTTTTTGTAAAATTATTAAAGTAAAATCATCATAGAATTTCAGAATTGTTTGATTATTGTTAAATAAAAATTTTAAAATAAATATGATAATTTTTTTTATTCTATGATTTATTTTTTTACTATTATGAAAAATGATAAAAATAATGTAATAGATATAAATTATTTGTTTTTTGAAATTGATACTTGTTCATGTTACTTTCAAAAATAATATTGTCTTTAGAATAAATGAATTACCATTTCATTATTTACTCTATTAGAGTGATAATTCAGAGTTATTTATTCAATTATCTACATAATCTACATTTCCCAACATATAATGAATATAATCATATTCAAAAGTGGAAGTACAAAAAACAACTTTTCAATCAAATAAAAATGTGTCAACATCTCAACCAATATATTTGGATCACATGTATTGACATTTACCATTTTGAGTTTATATTTTAGTAGAATTTTTTTTATTATGTTATTGTTTATGATTACTTAAGTTATACATAGTTATTTTACAATTCCCTTAAATGAGATGATAATTACTATTTTATAAAATAGTATAGATCAATAGAAAATCATCATATTATTATAATTTATAACTTATAAAAATAAAGTGTCTTAATTTTTACTCTAAAAAATATAAATAATCATTACTTATCATCTCATAAGAACTGAAAACTGAATAGTGTTATGGTTATAAGAAATTTAATCCTTAAATATAATTCTCAGATGATGGTCAATGATAATGATTTTCCAATTTTTAGATGAAATATATTTATATATTTTTTTATATAACCTATAGTTTTTAAATTATACCAATTTTTAATAAGACCACTAATGAAATATGGAATGGTAGAATACCAAAGGTAAATTTATATAGAGTTTCTAGTTATAAAATAGTTATAATAAACATAAAAGAGAATGGATACATCTTTTTATCCAAGAGAGAAGAGAAAAATTCCCTTGCCTATTATATATCTAGAAACTAATATATGATGATTGATGAATGAACTAATATTATAGAATAATAATAACATTTTATGTTTTATGAGATAAATGAAAAATATTCACATCTATTTAACAAATCATTCAGATCAACATCCTTCTCTATACATAATTTCCAAACTGGGTGATAATTATTCAAAAGCTCGAGTAAATAACTAATTTTTATTGGATAAAATCCCAAAACCAAACATGTAGATTAAAATGAGTTGTCGAACACTAATTTTCTTAGATATATTAGGAGACATAAATATTATCACCTAAATTATTTCATTTTTGAATTAGTTAGTGGAACTATGTCAATATTTTTTTAGAAACCATGTTAATAATCAATATTTCCTCACATAATTAATACCTAATAACAACAAATATGAAATTATTGAAGAACAATAGATGATAGCCATTTAAAAAGTAATAAATCTATTTAAAAGAATCTGAAACTAGAAAGTATTTAAAATACAAAAGGAAAACCTAACCATTGGCGCTAAATGTGTGTGTAGAAACAATGATGTTGATGGGGGAAAATAATTATATAAAATTAATGATTGGTTTTATAGTTATATGGTCTATAATAAGTGGTTGAATTAGAGGACACATTTGAATACTAACTAAAAATTAATTGATAATGGTGTTTCAGTAATATATTTAAAACCTGAATTTAAAATTATATCAAATTTATCTGAAGTTATTATTTTTTATTTGATATATTATTCAGTATTTTCTTCGTTGAAAAACAAATAATATTCCCTAAAATTCACATTCTATTCATTTTTCTGAAACGAAAAAAAATTATATGGATTAAAACAGTCTCCTTGAGCATGGTATGATAAGCTCATCTCATTTTATATTTTTAATTGTTCAAGAGAGGAAATAGATAAAATTTCATTGTTTGAGAAAAATTTAAAATGATTTTTATATTTATAAAAATAATATTGATGATATTATTTTTGGTTCACCACAAATTATTTTTATAATTTTTCAAAAAATATTACAATGTATATTTTAAATGATTTTAATGTGTGAATAATAATTCATTCTTCAATTTTTCATTATTTAATATATAGATGGAATTATTTTAAATAAAAAAAAGTAAAACCAATATATTTAAATAAATTTTGGTATGAATATTACTAAAGGTAGTGATAATTCTAGGAGTACTAGATTTAAATTTTGTCATTATAAAACTATGAATCCATTTTATTCGACCAATTATAGAGGTATGGTTGGATTTTTATTATACCTACCTAATAGATAAACATATATATTATTTTTTGTGTCTATCTATTTTTCCTTTTAATAAAACCCAAAAGTGTATCACACAATTTCTGTTTTTTTTCTTCTGAAATACATCATAGATACAACCAATTTTGATTTTATATTCTACTAGCCAGAAATTTGATATAATTAGTAACATATATGATGACTTTGGTGGTTTTAATTTTGTTTGGGAATGAAAATCGATAAGGTGTTACAATTTATAAATTCTATATTATCATAGTGTAGTATGAAAAAAAAAATTTCATTAACCATTATTAATGTAAATTAACTTGGTTAATGTACTATTATTTAATATATTAATTGGGTGAAACAAACATTATTACACTATGGATGTAAATTTTTAAATTCATTTATATATTATGATAAATAGATTCTATTATGATTTCCAAGAACCATATATATTTTAAGAACCAAATATATTGATGTGATGGATCAAATTTTGAGGGATCGTTTTAAAAAGTGTCATAAAAAATTAAGTTCATAGGTACTGGGCATCATTTTCCTGCCAAATTCAAATAAAATTAAATTTTGGTTACTTATCAATATGAATTTTTTTTATTAATTTCATATATTGGATAATATTTTTTTCTGTATATTTAGTTTTAGTATAAAAATATCAAAATTTGTAGATTCACCATTTGTGATGACCAATTCATGAGGAACCGTTGGTTATCTACCCTTGGTAATCATTCATTGGTGACCCATCATTAGTGATCCACCATTGGTTATCCACCATTGGTTATCCACCATTATAGATACCTCAATGGTTATCCACCATTAGTAATTCACCATTTGTGATTGACAGTCAGTTTCACCATAATGGAAATATTCTAGTAATACTATTTGTGAATAAATATTATGAGATTTTTTGAGATACTATTATTAATAAATTAATTATTTTTTAAAATACTAATGTGATAAGATTGGCTATATATTAAAAAATGACAATCTTATTCTTCATTCCACCTCATTTGAACCCTCTCTTATATTTTCATTCTTAGTTTATAACCATACCACTTCTTATATATTCATTATAGAAACATGGATAGAAATGGAAATATGAAAACTTATTGATTTTTCATCTCATAATGAATCATGTACCACTAATAAATAATAAGGTGAATCATTCAGATCTGTTGTTTTCAAATCATTGAAACCCCACCTCGTAACCCGATCTAAATTTTTTTTCAATGAAATAAATTTTGAATGGTTATTCTTATGAAAATATCATGTAATAAATGAGATTTATGACCATATATGGAATGAATTGTTCACAAAGAACAACTGGTCATTCTATCCTAGAATGGATCCACATTTTTTTCAGTTTTAGCTTATGATTTTTTTTGTAAAAATATGTTATTTAAAATATGATGTATAGAAAAGAGTTGATATTTATTTGATGAAGTTGTCTTGATGAATAAATATTTCTCAAAATAATATATTTTATTATTCCAAAGATCAATTCCCAAAAATAGTGAAAAATGTTTTCATGATGATAAGCTACTTGAGATCAATGAAAATGATGATGTTGATAGAATATGGATGAAGATATTTAGAGAGAGTTTAAATTTTTATTCATGTTTATATTGAACATGACATATCCACAAATGTGGGAATATAAATTAATGAGGAACCTTGATCATTTTTATTTTTATTTATTATAAGATGATATAAGAAGTATTTGTGATGAAATTTTATGGTATATTTTATTAAAATGTGAACTAAGTCCTCTTGATAAAATTATTAAATCCACCCAAAGTTTATTTCATCTTTGTAACGAGTAAATCATATAGTTCATATTGGTGAAGAAATGGTAATAAAATTTGGTGGATTATATCTAATATAGTTTACCTATAATAGAATGATGATTAATTTGAATCCTTGGAAGAAGAATTGGGTAGATGAATAATACATTATTTACGGGATATTTAATACATTGATACTAACTACCAGACCAAGAGACAAGATTTACCCCAGGTTAGAGGTAAATGAGGTTTTGTTTTATTTCTATATATTGGATGTTAAAGATGATGAAGAAGTAAAAGATTTCAGAACTAAAGAAGAAGCATCATATGTTTTTTCAGATGAGGGGGGAGGGGAATATAATTTTCCTCATATCCTTGTATTATTTTTTCGAGTATATAGCAATCCCCCCTTTTTCCCAAAATAATGTTATTATTGATAGATGACAATGCGATATATGAGAATGTGGTCTGTGATGGTCTTCAGTTATATTAGACTAATATTTATACAATTGATGATTCAGTAGTTTGATCAGATGACTTGCAGTATAATGTAGATGTGCATGATGATGATGAGTAGTTTTAGCATTTTTAATCTGATTCATAGACTAGTAAATATTCTCGTGGGGGTGGGCAGCTATATAAAATTCATATTTTTCAATTCATGCATCAAATGATAAATATGATCAAGATTATCTAGAGTCTTCCAATCATGTTGAGAAAAAATCTTCTATCAGTTTTGAGGATAGAGAAACTGTCAAGGGGGATAAATATTTAGGATCTACTCTGTCTGGGTTGTACTATTCAAAGTTAAAGGATGATGGTGATGATGATTAGGAAAGTCTAACAGTGCATTGGGATCATAAATTTCATTTCGTGAAAGTGATATTGAGGGATATTTATTATATTGTATTGATGAGGCAGAATACATAGAGGACTTTCTTTTGAAGATACATGCTTTCAAGACTGAAATTTAGTATTTTGGTTTTCTTTGTTCGAAGAGAAATCCTCATCCTCCTAATCATTTTAATCATTATTTTAGGTATGATTCAATATATTATAAAAATTCTATTATTGAATTCTTATTTATAAATGAATGTTGTATTCTAAAATCTTATTTATTTTAGGGTACCATACTCAGGGAAGAGGACACATGGTTGACATACACCTTAGTTGTTACTTATATCCAACCCATAATGTTCTTGATAATGAAACAACAAGAGAATAAGAATAATAGGCTAGAATAAAATATTGATTTGAAACATATAAATAGAGAGATTATGAGTGGTAGACTTATAAAGTGAGGTATCTCTATTTTGTTGAGGTTTGAATCACATACTACATGTTGAGAATCTTTCTCTAGAGATCTTCCTCCACCTATAGATACTTTTTGTAGGATGAAGATTTGATAAAATAAATAGTCATGGAAGAGATGAATACAATGATTTAATCTCTTTATTCTCATCAACATGATGAGTTTGAGAAGATCAGATCTCATACTAATCATTTTTTTAAATTCGTTGGTATATTTTTTTATGATGAAAGAAAATATAAAGATATTATTACTAATAATATTTAATATTATCTCTAAATTAGTTATACATAGAATGATATATTTTAAATTTTAAATTATGGGATGAAAACTAAATGATTCCTCTTATGAACATGACATTCATGATTTCGATAATTCAACTGAAGATTTCGACATTCCTTCATAGTATTTTCACGTAATAGAATGATGATTTATTCAAATTATTATATCACAGTGAATGCATGATTACCTAGATCATAATTATGCGTACTTTTTTTGTATATTTCTTGGATAATAGGGATATATCCAATAAATCATCGAATGGCTATACACATTACTGCATCCAATTATACACATATTCCTTCCCCTTTATAGAAAACATGTATTATTTTATTTACTTTGAAATCACTAATATAGGACATTTTATATATTATTAACTTGTGGTATCTATTGGAATTATCTTTTTCCTCCTGCACCCCATTTTCATTTTCCATCTCATATATCCTCTTGAATCATTAAAAGGAAAAGTGATAATTGATCATGCCTCTCATAGAATGAAGG
Organism: Viscum album; assembly: GCA_963277665.1. NCBI lineage: Eukaryota > Viridiplantae > Streptophyta > Magnoliopsida > Santalales > Viscaceae > Viscum > Viscum album. Next base: position 810,623,493 of record OY728130.1, read on the forward strand.
ATTGATATTTATATTCTATTCTCCCTCGGATAAATATAGTTTTAACATGTAATTATTTTTGGGTTGAAATATAAATACTTTTATATCTATTTAAAGTCCACATTTATTCATATGTTTCCCTAGTTTTATTTCATTTTATATTTACATTTTTGAATATCATAATAAGGGGACTAGTTTTTAATGATTTCATTGGAGTTACTCTATTGAACATTATATATTACATAAAATTATCTATGATATAGAAATATAAAAATTTAATATTTTATTTGAAAATTATTCATATATTAATGCCATTATAATGATTATAAATTCCCTGATTTTTGACCATCAAAAAGTGGGAAATTTTTTACAACTAACCTATTTTAATTGTTCCAAATATTTTTTTTATATTTCTATGGATTCCTATATATTAAGATAGTAATATGTTTTAATGTTAAATTATTAGAAGTTTCTAGGTGTTGTAGTAGTGATAGTTCAAAAGTTACACCACTAGATAAATGGATTTATATATAGTTAATAACTAATATTGTTGGAACTAATACTAAGGGCCAACCACTAGATGAGTATACTACTAGGTCAAGTCTATGTTCATCATGTGATGTCGCAAATAATCAATTCTACCATTAGTATGTCATACCACACAAGTTTATATGCCATTCAAAATATGTACCATTATAAAGATCAACCACCACTACATACATACATCTTGAATATGTCTTCTCATACAATACATCTTCTATTAGAATATATCTTCCACAAGATCCTATCTACTGCAAGTAATGTGATATAGCTATGGTGAAACCATAGGTTCCTAGAACTAATTTCAAAATTAATTCTGCTATGTTTAGATGATGTATTGTTATGTAATTATACCCATGAATGTTTCAGAATGATTATTATTAATCAAATTTAAGCCATCAACAAATTTAATGTTATAAATTTATATATTTTTCAACTATTATGAGGATATTTATTATTATAATAATATCCCCGAATCATTATTTTGAAATATAGAACAACAAATATAGTGTATCTATATCATACGTGAAGTAGTAGTGCAATATTGATATAGTAGATCCTGAAAAATAGAATATATCTTGATTGAATCAAGATGAATAAGAGACACAAGTTTATGTATTGTCTTAAAATGACAAAGAAAAAAAACCAAACATATTTTTTAGGCTTCACATACCTTATCTTACTGTATATATGTGAAGATTGTTCAAATACCTTCCAATGAAAACACCAAAAAATGCAGAACAAATAAAAACATGAGACTGATAATCACTAAATTCATTCATATCCATGTTATTTCTAATTATATTTATGATTTATATCCAAACTATGTGTAGTTATTATCTATTTACCATTACATAGTATCTATAAAAAATATTCTCAGTTTATAATTAACTATATCTATTTTCATTATTGTTATTCATAAAAATAACAATGTAATAGGTTATGGGTGACATGTGGTAGTTTTTCCAATAAAAAAATAGTTGATTAGTCTTTTTCATCGAAATCTGTGTATGATATTTATATAAAAAATAATCCCTATATTGAATTTTTTATTATATAATAATTTTTTAGAATGTAGGTGTTTTCCAAGGGGAGGGGAGTAATTCTGAGATTGAGACCAAGCCCGTTTTTGAATTTAGGCAAGCGGAATTATATTATTAGATTTCACAATTTATCTCAAAAAATATTTCTATTGATTATTTTGAAAACAATATTTTACTCTGAAAGTTAATTTTAATTTTGTGGTTTACATATAATTTTTGGTTAGATAAATTAGTTTGAAAATATTTTGTAATTATATATTTTATTAACTAAGCGTTGATATCGCATTTGAGTAGCTATTTAAAAAATATTATATATTATTATTATTTTGAATAATTGGGTAATTTTATTACGGAGTGGATTTCAATGTTTAATTCTTTTAATCATTATTTATAACAAATAATAATGTAAAATTAACTTTTTATATTTGATAAAATAGGTTCTAGAATTGGAATAAAAATAATTTATAACAAATAATAATGTAAAATTAACTATTGGACAGAAAAATTGAAATAAAAGTTAAACAAAATAGTTATGGTAATGTTTTAAATGGTGTTTGGTTTGTTACATAAGAATGTTTTAAAAATAATTCTAAACTTAATTATTATCATTAATTAGGAAATTATATTTCATAATTATAATATATGGGGTCAACAAATATAATTATTCTCTTTATGTTTTTTTCCTAATAGATAAATTATCTAGGATAATAAAAAGAGAATATTTACTATAGATGAAACATCAATCGAAAAAATGAATAATAATATATTCTAATGGAATGAAATATTTAAATTTTTTGTGTAGAGGTGTTTCATGAAAATATAATATCTAAAATCCCATATTTGTTATTTTTTAGGCACATGTTGAGAGAGTGACTTCCCATTATAGAATAGTTTTTTGTGTTTTTAAACCAATTCCACTCCACCTCAACTATAAAAGTGGAACTCCTCCCTCATTTATTTAAATGTACTAAGACTTTTTTCTCAACCAACCCCAACCTAAACATCTCAATAAATTAATTTTAAATATTATATTTCTTTTAGATTTCTAAAAATTCCAACCCAGGTTTTCTCAATAAGAAAACCAATGTTGGGGTTTTCTTGGAAAATTTAATTTCCTTCACTAGCCTCTTTTTTTTAAATTTTCCTCATTCCACCATCAATCATGTTTTATTAAACAATTTATAATTTTAAATTTATAAAACATATGACGATACTTTTTTATATCAATGTAATAAACTATATCCATCAACTCTTCAATGAAATAGGAAAAGGAACTTCCAATCATTTGTACAATAGAAAACTGCCTTGCCAACTGATGTAATTCATTTTACATCAAAAACTATCATGGATGGAAATGATGATGTATTTATAGTGTGTTTATGTATTATTAATGATATATATATTCTTATTTATTCATTATATGAAATATACAATATGAAATTACAATCTATTGGAAAATTATGACATCACTCTTGCGTACGTGTAACTACCACATCCACAAAGCGATGTGATATTTTTTAAAATCTAATTAGATGTGGATGGTAATAAGAATTTTTTTATGAATTTATATGATATATAATTTATATTGGAAAGATGAACTATTATATATAGTTATTTTTCTCCATTCGTTGAGATAATTGAATGTGAGTTCATGCATACGTAGGAACTATAGTGTCCATAATGGTGTAATTATTTTTGTATTTGTAGACCCAGGAAAAAGCATCCCAATAGTTTTCCAAATTCCTCCATAAAAGATCCATGATCATATAACTTTTCGCAAGATTCGATTTGGTAGGTCGTAGGGCCCGAACGGATCTACGGATTAGGAGTTATGGACATTTGAAGTTGGGACTGGAAAACTGGTTTGCGAAGCCCATTTACGAAGCCCCTCCGTGTTCGCGGAGCGCCACCACGAAACAATAATGTGGGAAGATCTGCGAACCTTTTTGACATTTGCGACAGGCTGCGAAGACCCTCCGTGACACATAGGAGGTGGGATGCTCTGCGAAGAAATTTGACGTTCGCGAACCTGCCGTGCAGGAAAGGAGGCGGGATGCTCCGCGAACCCCTTTGATGTTCACGATCCTCCGTGGAGCAAGCTCCATATTCGCACCGCACGAGCTCTACTTCTCGGCACCCCATGCCAATAAATACCCAGCTCGCCCCCCCCTTCTCTGTATCGACGTCCACGACCACTTCGCCTCTTGGGCGGCCAATCTCCCAGTCTGCGGAGCTCCGCTTTGCAGCTCTACGAGGCCATGTCCATGAGCAGCTTCCTTCGTGTTGCTGCTCCGCGAGTCCCTGCTCTGCGAGCATCTTCCTTCGTGTTGCTGCTCCAAGAGACTTTGTGTAACATCCCAAATATGTAATGAATAATAGATATTTTTATCTATGTCTATTAATGATTAAGATAGTGTTATAGAGGCTTAAAATGAAAATAAATAGAATCTTATGCATGGAATACACTAATATTCTTACAAGATTGTTTTGCTGCCTTTTGATGGCAAACCATTTTTGAATCTATATTTTGACAATTTTATAAACTATGTTTGTCAAAATAAACTTATTATTTATTATTGGGACATCAAAATTTAGTTTGTGTGAATTTTTGGTATTTTTCGGACAATGTTCATTTTTTAATGAATAGTGAAAAATACTGCATTTTACATTAAAACTGCTTTTTAATCTAATTTATTTATATGATTAGATTATATTTTGAATTGTTCTTAATGTGTAATATGAATATCTTTTTACCATTTTATCCAATGGTGGTCATTGGAATCAATTTCACTTTGAAATTGGACTTAAACTAGTGTCAATCTTTTGATACTTATTGTTTCATAAAAACACGCTATTTGCTCTGACAGCGGGAATTAATTATTAATTTAATTAATGTGACTTATATTTTTTGAATTTTTTAAAATATATTTCATTTCTGAATTCGTAATATCAAATATAGCTTTGGGTGAATTTTTGGTAATTTTCTGAAAAACTCCAATTTTTGATGAATAGTGAAACCACTAAGTGGTACTTATAAAGACTGATTTTCCGTTTAAATGAAATTTTGCCATCATTGTGTTTTGAATTTCAAAAATCCAACATACATGGTTGTCATTAAGAAGTAAAATGTGGTTCAATGAGATTAAATTAATTTTTTGGTGAATAGTAACTTATTAAGTTTTTAATCGTGATTAGTGGTAATTAGGGTAGTTTAAGGTATAAATAATGCTTTAATAATATGAAATGACCTAGACACATGTCCAAACCTTATTGGTTGTGTCATGGACGACCAAGACAAGCCATGGGTCAACTTGGGGACCCCATGGATCCACTTTTGTTGGGAAATGACAAAAATAACTTTTTATTTAATGTTAAAGTAAAAATGACACAAACATAATATGTTTTACGAAAAAAACTTTACGTGGGCTTCTAAAGATCAGATTTTTTATTATAAATATTAATTGGAAAGATAAAAATATTTCCTACATCATAGTATTTTTTTATAATTTTTAGACATTAAATAAATTCAATTATTTATGACATGATAATGATGCAGCGATGACATCATTATTTGACGATTTAAATAAAATGGAAAGATAATGTAAAATCTATGAACTACACATGTCCAAAACCAATTGGATGAGTGGATGTCGAACCCTTATCACCTTATCCACGAATTATATCAATGTGGGACCTTTTAAAACCGAAACACATTTTCAAATAATGTAATATTTCTTTACTTTCCAATAGTGCCCCTCCTCTCCTTTTATAAAAGGCCCCCACCTCTACCTCATTTCACACACTCCTCAAGCCTTTGGCTCGACCAACCCCTGCCCATTTACTCTCTCCACATCCATCTCCTCATCCTAGAGGATTCCCTTTGGGCATAATCCTTTCAAAGGAAGCCTTTAGGCTCAAATCAAAATGAGTTACACTTTTAAAGGTAATTCATTCTCTCATGTTCATTTGTTTTATTTTGCTTCTCCAACTCCCTAAACTCTTTTTATTTACTTCTTTTGTAACAACACCAGTATCTTCAATGTACTATGATGTTGTTATAAGATTTATTTTAGCTACACTCTCAAACAAATACATCAAATGGTTAAAGAACATACGGTTTCCGTGAATGGCGAAATTCTGCCTCCAGAAACGATGATTGGTCAATACTCATTTAACACCTTCAAAGGTGGCCATTATGATGTCACTATTTTTATATATGATATATAATATGTCTATTTTTTCCTTAATCTTCTGTTTTTTTCATTTTTGGCATACATTTATGGTTTCCATTATGGGTAAACACGATATCTTCATTTTAGGAAGTGCGGACTACCGCCCCCTGAAAGTGATTTGATTCGTTAATACCATATGTGGGATGTGTAAAGGATAAAGTTAATGATATTATATATGTTATTATACTGGAATTATAATATACTCTTATATCATTATGATTCCATTCCAGAAAATATGAAATAGAAATGGAAGTAGCGTTCATGCGTACGTACGGCTTACCGTCTCCATGAACGGTGCATTTCATTTCTTACCTCTAAATGTGATGTAATATTATAAATACATGTATATGATGAATATATATGATATATATTTTATCCAAATCATTAATAAAATTCTGGATATAATGAACCTATGACCAAATTAAAAACATATAAGTGTAAGAAGTCTATTTTTGACTTAAGAACCAAATACCGACAAAATGATCATTATTAACTTAAATGATTACATGATGTTCATAACATGGTATTAAAGGAATAATGAACATGAAAAATATTCTTAAGCAAGTAGAGATTAACTCAAGTTTATTATTCAAGAGATTAAAGAACGGTCGGGTCAAGTCGGATACGAGGTATGGGACTTCGTCTCAATCTCCTTTCATTGAGGCATATTTTATTTTATACACAACTTTCATTTATACGGTGTATAAACCCCTTTGACTTTTACGTTTATTCAAAAGGGATATTTTTTATACGAAGAGTTTACTAAACGACAAGAGGGAATGTTTTTGTCATACGTATGTGGCGACAACGGCTTCTCCTCCGTCGTGACCGTTATTTGAGTTTCGGCTTCCTCTACAAGCCATACCTTCTTTTTAAAAGAAAAATAAATACCATGTTTTACTTTTATTTTATTTTAGTATTTAAAATGGTTTTCATAAAGTTTTTATATCAATGTGTTGTATTGATATCTCGTGATTGAAATGTGGAAATTTTATGTTTCCTTTATGCATGTTTTATGTGATATGATTATGTTATGGTTCTTGGGCATTATTATGAAGACGGGTGGTTCCGTGATAAACTAAGGGCAGGTGAGCCCGTTATAGCTCTCCAATGCATTGGGTAACGCGAAGGAGTGAAACGTTAAGGTTTCTCCGAAGAGATTTAGGGAATATACTGTGATGGGTATTCCGAACGTAACCAAGAGGGTTACTCTCTATGTAAGAATGTTATGAATGCCTCAAGTTACCTTTATGTCTTATGATTTCTATGATTTATTCATGATTTTATGAGGTATGTTAAAGTCCCTATGTTTTATGGGTAAAGTATGATTTCATTCTTTTGTATATATGAACTCATGTTTCCTTTCCATGTTTTTTTATAACCCATACTGAGTTTTTATGGTCATCCCATGTTTTTGAAATGTTTTTCACAGGTCAAGGGAAAGGTACATGATAAGATGATAGAGTCCAGAATGTGTCAAGAAATAATCCATGTTTTATTTTAAATGTGTTTCCATTGATGGTAATGAAGAATAATATCTTTATGTAACCACTTTGTTTATATGTGGAATGTAATGCAAGTTTTATGATCTAATTCTCTAAAACTCTAAATCCGAAAAGATCCTCAATGTGTAAACTTGTAATAACTCAAGATTAAGTAAGGTTTAAGGCTGGGGCCTTATAGTTGGTATCAGAGGTCGGTTTAGATAACATTAGGAGTTCGAAATCTATTAAATGATTATCCAAATTTATTTATTTATTTTTTTTGAAATGATATAGCATTTAAAGATTACCATGTTGCTTCATCTAAGACATATTTGTTCAGAATGGTTTTCCGCAGAGGAAACAGGGAAGCAGTGCTAGGAAGGCATACAGAAGGAAATAACCTTCCGAATCAGCATCCAAAAATGGTCAGAATTGGAACTGAACAGTTTGTTTCAGTAATGGCGCAGTTGACTCAAGCGATAAATGGTGGTGGTATCCATGCACGAGATCAGCCAGATCAACCACAGAGGAACATGTCAGTGGTGGAACATTTCATGAGGCAACATCCACCATCATTCAGAGGATCATCTAACCCTGTGCTAGCTGAAGGGTGGATTAAATAACTGGAGAAGATTTTTGATGTCATGGGGTGTTCAGACAATCAAAAGGTTAGTCTTGCTATTTACCGTTTGGAGGGTGAAGCAGATCAGTAGTGGTCTATGGTTAAAAATATCAGGGACGCCGATGAGATTGATGCTCTTGACTGGGATGAATTCAAAGGTATGTTTCTTGAGATGTATTTTCCTAAGGCTGTTTGACTTAGGATGGAAAATCAATTCTTGGAATTGAGGCAAGAGGAAGACTCAGTGGCTGCATATGATGAAAGGTTCACTCGATTGGCAAGGTATGCTCCAAATTTTATTCGAGACCTTGATATTAAAATCAATCGTTTTTACTCAGGATTAAAGCCAAAATATCGAAGGGCATTAGCTTCTCGAGAGTTTAAAAGTTATGAAAAGCTTGTTCGATGTGCTGAGAAGGTGGAAATAGAGTTTTCTGATGACCAAGTGTTCTATAACAACCTGCAGAAGAAGAGACCGAGGTGGCAGGAGAAAGGTAAGAATTCTCCAAAAAAGTCTGATGGTAAGATAACTAAGTTTCCAGTTTGTGATAAATGTGGCAAAAGGCATGCTGGGGAATGTTTTCTGAATTCTGGGAAGTGCTACTGATGTGGTAAGATGGGACATAAGGCTCGTGATTGCACTGAAAAGGATCAAGGTGAAGGTAAGAACAAATTTTATTTACAGTTAGTGAAATGTTATAAGTGCAATGAGATGGGTCACTATGCAAACGAGTGTCCGACAAAGAGCTTGAGTGATGGGAAGCAGTTAGACTACAAGCAGAAAGGGGTGGTGAAATCCTTTGCAACTACTTCAGCAGATGTCGGGCTATCAAATGAAGTTGTATCAGGTACTTTTTTTGTTTTTTCAGATTATGCCAGTGTGTTGTTTGATTCGGGGTCTACACATTCTTTCATCTCTGAAACCTTTTCTAGTAAAATGGGAATACCATCTCAAGAAATGACTCCTGAAATTTTGGTAAAAACACCTGGGGGGAATGTTGAGGCAAAAAGAATTTATAAGAATCTTCCTATCCTTATCTGTGGAAAGAACCTACTTGCAAACCTTATTGTTCTACCTCTAGTAGAGTTTGATGTTATCCTGGGTATGGATTGGCTCTCTATTTACCATGCTAAGATTGACTGTAGAGCTAAAGAAGTTTCTTTTCCGAAAGACATTCAGTTTGTTTACAAGAATGAACCCTTACTTTTGATAACATATCAAGAGGCCGAGAAACTTGTAAAAGATGGAAATGAATGTTACCTTGCACACGTCGTTGAAAATAAAGGAACTGTTCAGATTAATGATGTGCCAGTGGTAAATGAGTATCCTGATGTTTTTCCTGATGAGTTGCTTGGAATAATACCAGATCGGGAAGTTGAGTTTACTGTTGACATAGTTCCTGATGCTAAGCCAATTTCAAAACCCCCTTATCGAATGGCACAAATTGAACTTTTAGAGTTGAAGGAGCAATTGCAAGATTTATTATAGAAAGGTTTCATTAGACCTAGCACATCACCATGGGGTGCTCCTGTTTTATTTGTTAAAAAGAAAGATGGTTCTATGAGACTTTGCATTGATTATAGAGCCTTGAATAATATCACTGTTAAGAACAAATATCCTTTGCCTCATATTGATGATTTGTTTGATTAGCTCCAGGGAGCTCAGTTTTTTTCAAAGATTGACTTGAGATTGGGGTACCATCAGCTGAAGGTAAAGGAGGCAGATATTCTGAAGACCGCGTTCCATACGAGATATGGCCATTATAAATTTGTAGTAATGCCTTTTGGGCTATCCAATGCACCTGCTGTATTCATGGACTTAATGAATAGAATTTTCCATGAGTTCCTGGATAAGTTTGTGGTGGTTTTCATTGATGATATTTTTGTGTTTTCTAAAAGTAAAGAGGAGCATGAACGACATTTAAGGGTTATCTTGCAAACCTTAAAAGAAAAGAAACTGTATGGGAAATTCAGAAAGTGTGAGTTTTGGTTGCAACAAATTTCTTTCCTTGGTCACACTGTTTATAAAGATGGAATAACTGTTGATCCTGCAAAAACAAAAGTTGTGGAAGAATGGCCAAGACCCACAAATGTAACCGAGATTCTTAGCTTCCTTGGTTTGGCGGGCTATTACCGAAGGTTTGTTAGAAATTTTTCACGGTTATCTAGTCCAATGACTAAGCTAACTCAGAAGTGTGTTAAGTTTATCTGGACAAAAGAATGTGATGACTTTTTTTAGGAATTGAAAAGAAGATTGGTGAATGCTCCAGTTTTGGCACTACCTTCCAGGAATGGTGAGTTTGTTATATACAGTGATGCTTCATTGAAAGGACTTGGTTGCATCCTAATGCAGAATGATCAGGTAATTGCTTATGCTTCACGACAGTTGAAAACTCATCAGGTAAATTTCCCTACACATGATTTGGAATTATCTGCTGTTGTTTTTGCTTTAAAAATTTGGAGGCATCATTTGTATGGAGTAAAGTGTGAAATATATACCGATCACAAAAGTTTAAAGTATATATTCACTCAGAAAGAGATAAACATGAGACAAAGGAGATGGCTAGAATTAATCAAGGATTATGATTGTACAATTCATTACCATCCAGGAAAAGAAAATAAAGTGGCTGATGCTTTGAGTCGAAAAAGTAATGCTTCATTAACAATGTTGCATTTGGAACGTGATCCTTTGGTTAAGGATTTGATGAAATTTGGCATAGAAGTTGTTGGTGTAGGAAGTCCTTCTGTTTTGTTTCAGGTATCAGTGAGATCATCTCTATCAGATAGAATCAAGCAAGCACAGAAGCAAGATTGTGAGTTGCAGTAAAAGGTCAAGCTGGTTCAGAAAGGTAAGTTGCCTGAATTCAACATTGATAATGATTGTGTTTTGAGATTTGGGAAGAGATTGTGTGTGCCTTGTGATTCATAGTTGAAGAGAGAGTTTTTATGTGAATCTCATAGTTCTCCATTTTCAGTTCATCCAGGCAGTACTAAGATGTATAGAGATCTGCGGGAGTATTACTGGTGGGATGGAATGAAAAGAGATATTGCTGATTTTACTATGAAGTGTTTGACTTGTCAGCAGGTTAAAGCAGAGCGGCAGTTACCGAAAGGGATGCTTCAGCCTTTACCAGTGCCATAGTGGAAATGGGAGAATATATCCATGGAATTTGTTGTTGGATTACCGAAAACATCTCGAGGTAATAATGCAATCTGGGTTATTGTTGATCGCATGACCAAATCTGCTCATTTCCTTGCTATACGAGATACATGCTCTCTTGATCAACTTTCCTGTTTGTATCTTAAAGAGATAGTCAGGTTACATGGAGTTCCTCTCTCCATTGTATCGGATCATGATCCCAGGTTTACTTCTAACTTTTGAAAAGGCCTTCAGAAGTCGTTGGGTAATGAATTAAATTTTAGTACAACTTTTCATCCTCAATTAGATGGGCAGTCAGAATGAACAATTCAGACATTGGAGGATATGCTACGAGCTTGTTCTATGGATTATCAGGGAAGTTGGGACCAACATCTTTCTTTGGTTGAATTTTCATATAATAACAGTTATCATTCCAGTATACAGATTGCACCATTTCAGGCATTATATGGGAAGCGGTGTCGAACTCCAGCTTTCTGGGATGAAGTGGGTGAAAGGAAGTTGATGGGACCAGAATTGGTAGAAGAGATGGCAGAAAAAGTTCAGATGATTCAGAAAGACACGAGAACAGCTCAGAACAGGCAGAAGAGTTATGCGGATAACCAGAGGAAGGATCTATCTTTCGAGGTAGGTGATCATGTTTTTCTCAAGGTTTCTCCTTGGAAAAGCGTGATTAGAATTGGTAAGAAAGGAAAGTTGAATCCAAGGTTTGTTGGACCATACGAAATTCTAGAGAGAGTTGGATCAGTTGCATACCGAGTGGCTTTACCTCCGAGTTTATCTCAGGTACACAATGTTTTTCACGTTTCGATGTTGAGAAAGTATATGCCAGATCCATCTCATGTTTTGAGTCCAGAGATAGTTCAGCTGGAAGAGAACCTATCTTATGAGAAACAACCAGTCCAGATTCTTGACAACAGGGATCAAGTGTTACGGAATAAGGTGATTCACCAGGTAAAGGTTTTGTGGAAAATCCACATGATTAAAGAGGCAACATGGGAATCTGAAAATGCAATGAGGGATAAGTACCCCCATTTATTCGATAAGTAAATAAATTGCGGGGACACAATTTTCTAAAGGGGGGAAGGATGTAACATCCCAAATAAGTAATGAATAATAGATATTTTTATCTATGTCTATTAATTATTAAGATAGTGTTATAGAGGCTTAAAATGAAAATAAATACAATCTTATGCATGGAATACACTAATATTCTTACAAGATTGTTTTTCTGCCTTTTGATAGAAAACCATTTTTGAATCTATATTTTGACAATTTTATAAACTATGTTTGTCAAAATAAACTTATTCTTTATGATTGGGACATCAAAATTTACTTTGTGTGAATTTTTGGTATTTTTCTGACAATGTGCATTTTTTAATGAATAGTGAAAAATACTGCATTTTACATTAAAACTGCTTTTTAATCTAATTTATTTATATGATTAGATTATCTTTTGAATTTTTCTTAATGTGCAATATGAATATATTTTTACCATTTTATCCAATGGTGGTCATTGGAATCAATTTCACTTTGAAATTGGACTTAAACTAGTGTCAATCTTTTGATATTTATTGTTTCATAAAAACACGCTATTTGCTCTGACAGTGGGAATTAATTATTAAATTAATTAATGTGACTTATATGTTTTGAATTTTTTAAAATAGATTTCATTTTTGAATTCGTAATATCAAATATAGCTTAGGGTGAATTTTTTGGTAATTTTCTGAAAAACTCCAATTTTTGATGAATAGTGAAACCACTAAGTGGTACTTATAAAGACTGATTTTCCGTTTAAATGAAATTTTGCCATCATTGTGTTTTGAATTTCTCAAATCCAACATACATGGTTGTCATTAAGAATTAAATTGTGGTTCAATGAGATTAAAATAATTTTTTGGTGAATAGTAACTTATTAAGTTTTTAATCGCGATTAGTGGTAATTAGGGTAGTTTATGGTATAAATAATGCGTTAATAATATGAAATGACCTAGAAACATGTCCCAACCTTATTGTTTGGGTAATGTCCGACCAATACAAGCCATGGGTCAACTTGGGGACCCCATGGATCCACGTTTTTTGGGAAATGACAAAAATAACTTTATATTTAATGTAAAAGTAAAAATGTCACAAACATAATATGTTTTACGCAAACAATTTTTACGTGGGCTTATAATGATCAGATTTTTTATTATAAATAATCATTGGAAATCTAAAAATATTTCATACATCATAGTATTTTTTTTATAATTTTTAGACATTAAATAAATTAAATTATTTATGACATGATAATGATGCAGCGATGACATCATTATTTGACGATTTAAATAAAATGGAAAGATAATGTAAAATCAATGAACTACACATGTTCAAAACCAATTGGATGAGTGGATGTAGAACCCTTATCACCATATCCAAGAATTATATCAATGTGGGACCTTTTAAAACCGAAACACATTTTCAAATAATGTAATATTTCTTTACTTTCCAAAAGTGCCCCTCCTCTCCTCTTATAAAAGGCCCCCACCTCTACCTCATTTCACACACTCCTCAAGCCTTTGGCTCGGCCAACCCCTGATCATTTACTCTCTCCACATCCCTCTCCTCATCCTAGAGGATTCCCTTTGGGCATAATCCTTTCAAAGGAAGCCTTTAGGCTCAAATCAAAAGGAGTTACACTTTTAAAGGTAATTCATTCTCTCATGTTCATTTGTTTTATTTTGCTTCTCCAACCCCCAAAACTCTTTTTATTTACTTATTTTATAACAACACCAGTATCATCAATGTACTATGATGTTGTTATAATATTTATTTGAGCTAAACTCTTACACAAATACATCAAATGGTTAAAGAACATACGGTTTACGTGGATGGTGAAATTCTGCCTCCCGAAACGATGATTGTTCAATACTCATTTAACACCTTCAAAGGTGGCCATTATGATGTCACTATTTTTATATATGATATATAATATGTTTATGTTTTCCTTAATCTTATGTTTTTTTCATTTTTGGTATACCTTTATGGTTTCCATTATGGGTAAACACGATATCTTCATTTTAGGAAGTGCGGACTACCGCCCCCTGAAAGTGATTTGATTCGTTAATACCATATGTTGGATGTGTAAAGGATAAAGTTAATGATATTATATATGTTATTATACTTGAATTATAATATACTCTTATATCATTATGATTCCATTCCAGAAAATATGAAATAGAAATGGAAGTAGCGTTCATGCGTACGTACGGCTTACCGTCTCCATGAATGGTGCATTTCATTTCTTACCTCTAAATGTGATGTAATATTATAAATACATGTATATGATGAATATATATGATATATATGTTATCCAAATCATTAATAACATTCTGGATATAACGAACCTATGACCAAATTAACAACATATAAGTGTAATAAGTCTATTTTTGACTTAAGAACCAAATACCGACAAAATGAACATTATTAACTTAAATGATTACATGATGTTCATATCATGGTATAAAAGGAATAATGAACTTGAAAAATATTCTTAAGCAAGTAGAGATTAACTCAAGTTTATTATTCAGGAGATTAAAGAACAGTCGGGTCAAGTCGGATACGAGGTATGGGACTTCGTCTCAATCTCCTTTCATTGAGGCATATTTTATTTTATACAAAACATTCTTTTATACGGTGGATAAACCCCTTTGACTTTTACGTTTATTCAAAAGGAATATTTTTTATACGAATCATTTACTAAATGAAAAAAGGGAATGTTTTTGTCGTACGCATGCGGCGACAACGACTTCTCCGCCGTCGTGACCGTTATTTGAGTTTCGGCTTCCTTTATAAGACATACCTTCTTTTTAAAAGAAAAATAAATACCAAGTTTTACTTTTCTTTTATTTTAGTATCGAAAATAGTTTTCATAATGTTTTTATATCAATGTTTTGTATTGATATCTCGTGATTGAAATGTGGAAATTTTATGTTTCCTTTATGCATGTTTTATGTTATATGATTATGTTATGGTTCTTGGGCATTATTATGAAGATGGGTGGTTCCGTGATAAAATAAGGGCGGGTGAGCCCGTTATAGCTCTCCAATGCATTGGGTAACGCGAAGGAGTGAAACGTTAAGGTTTCTCCGAAGAGATTTAGGGAATATACTGTGATGGATATTCCAAACGTAACCAAGAGGGTTACTCCCTATGTAAGAATGTTATGAATGCCTCAAGTTACCTTTATGTCTTATGATTTCTTTGATTTATTCATGATTTTATGAGGTATGTTAAAGTGCCTATGTTTTATGGGTAAAGTATGATTTCATTATTATGTATATATGAACTCATGTTTCCTTTCCATGTTTTTTTTATAACCCATACTGAGTTTTTATGCTCATCCCAAGTTTTTGAAATGTTTTTCACATGTCAAGGGAAAGGTACATGATAAGATGATAGAGTCAAGGATGTGTCAAGAAATAATCCATGTTTTATTTTAAATGTGTTTCCATTGATGGGAATGAAGAATACTATCTTTATGTAACCACTTTGTTTATATGTGGAATGTAATGCAAGTTTTATGATCTAATTCTCTAAAACTCTAAACCCGAAAAGATCCTCAATGTGTAATCTTGTAATAACTCAAGATTAAGTAAAGTTTAAGGCTGGGGCCTTATAGTTTTCTCCGAAAGCTGCCCTTGCTCCTCAATAGGACCATGCTCTGTGAGATCCCTCTACTCCGTGAGTCCTTTGCTCCGCGAAGCTACTTCACGAAGACTTATCCTTCACGAGCTTCCTACCTTTTCTATCGTCACAAACCCCCATGAAAAATGGAGAGTCGCACCGTGATCATTTCAGGCCGGGAATCTGGGATTTTCAATTTCACCCTTATGTGCACCCACCATCCACCTACTGAATTCCATGATATGAGATACTCCTCCACACACCATGAAACACCTTTAGGCGACATATTCCTCTTGGTTTCATTCCCATGTCATGAGTTGAGATTCCAATCATCAATTTCCCGAGTACCTTGAGATGAACCATTTCTCAGTCAACTCCTCCAAACCCTATCAATTCGCTCATATGCCAGGTTGAACCAGAATGGGCCGCCCTTGTGTAAGACCCAACACCATCCATTCCCAGGCACCTTACACCTAATAGTCCTACCTACAAAACTCGATACTGTAGTTCTCCCTTTGTTCAAATCATAGGATGCCTCTTTCTTAATACAAGATATACCTCATGCTCCTAGCATGAGATGCCAATAGTCCTATCTATATGACTTTAAACTGTAGTAATACCTATGTTCCAATCATAGGATCCCTCTTGCTCCAAATAAGAGATGCCTTATCCTCCTAGCATGAGATTCCAATAGTCCAACCTACAAGACTCTAAACTATGGTACGCCCTATGTTCCTAACATAGGATGCCTCTTTCCCTATACGAGATATGCCTTATTCTACAAGAATGAGATTCCAATAGTCCTATCTACATGACTATAATCTTTAGTGATCAACCTATGTCCCAGACATAGGATGACTCTTCCTCCAAATAAGCGATGCCTTGTGCTCCAAGCATTAGATGCTAACAGTCCTCTCTACATGACTATAAATTGTAGTTCAACTTATTCCCCAGACATTGGATTCCTCTTCCTCCAAATAAGAGACACTTTGTGCTCCAAGAATGATATTACAATAGTCCTATCTACATGACTACAAACTGTAGTGATCTCCCAATGTCCCAGACATAGGATGCCTCTTGCTCATAACAAGATATGCCTTATCCTCCAAGCATAAGATGCCCAATTCCATGATTATAGTGGAATAATTCCAATTCCCCTTGGCATTATCCCACATGTGCACTAGTGCATAGGTGAAGGCCTCAATTCACCATTGGGTTGAGATGCCCTCACTACCAGAGATGAGGAAGACACTAGGGCAGCTTCCTAGCGTAAGCCCCATTCCCCATTGCTGCTCCATAGCAGCACCCATGCATCTTCCTAGCATAAGCCCCATTCACCATTGTCACTCCATAGCGGCACTCGGGAAGAATCCTTGCTTAATCCCCATCCACCTTTGCCGCTCCTTAGCGGTACCCGGGCAGCTTCCTTGCGTAAGCCCCATTCACCTTTTCCGCTTCATTGCGGCACCCGGGCTACTTCCTCGTATAAGCCCCATTCACAATTTCAGCTCCATAGAGGCACCTGGGAAGCATCCTTTCCTAAGCCCCATCCACCTTTTCCGCTCCTTAGCGGAACCCAGGAAGCTTCCTAATGTAATCCCCATTCACCTTTGCCGCTGCATAGCGGCACCCGTGCAGCTTCTCAGCATAAGCCCAATTCAGCTTTTCCGATCCATTGCGGCACCTAGGTTGCTTCCTCGTGTAAGCCCCATTCACCATTTCCACTCCATAGTAGCACCGAGATAGCTTCCTTGCATAATCCCCATCCACTATTGTCACTCCATCCAGTGGTAATCCGTTGTGATCCTATTCAGTGGTATGTCATTGACACCCAATCCAGCGGTAAGCCGTTGTGATCCTATTCAGCGGTAAGCCGTTGACATCCTTTTCAAGAGGTAAGTCGGTGTGATCCCATTCAGTGGCAAGCTTTTGATATCCTGATCTAGCAATAAGCTGTTGTGATCCTATTCAATGGTAAGCTGTTGACATCCTCATCCAGCAGTATGTCGTTGCGACCCCAATCAAGGGTAACCCATTGTGACCCAATCCAGCGGTGAGCCGTTGAAATCCCCAATCGGTGGTCAGCCATCATCAGGATAACTACGTGGACTTTGATTCCCTTCCATGGGAATACGTATGATGCCTCTTCAAGTCTCATGCCTGAAACCATCGTCATCCTCATGACGTTTCCACCCCCTTCACCATGACATTTCTGGTACCTTCCCTCCCCCAAGGGGCAGAGGGTACCAGTCATGTAATTCCTAGGGGTGCGGAGTAAACCCACCTCGTCTAAGTTGCATGACGTTAAACTACCAAGCACCTTGTCCTCAACACATGGCGTTAAACTGTGACATAGCCCCGTTCCTCGCACGCAGGGTCCCCCCAGCTCGAACATTCTTTACACCGCTCATCTCCACGGGAATGGAATCACCCACACATGGGATGATATCCTTCTTATCGGAGTGGCGTATGTCCACGGGAGAAGGGAATCCACCTTGGTGTAAGCCCCCTAGCCCATCTTTCAGAAGGTATCACCCATGCACATCTGTACTTCCCCACTGGCCAGTCCAGTGGAGGGAGCGATAGGGGACAAGGCACCTTCCATCGTTGGTCGCAAATCCCTCTCCCGCTGTGCTTTGCCGCACTTTGGGCCTCCATCCTGGAGTAATTCCCAGAACCATGGGCCGCCTATGCATAATCCCCTCTCCACTTCTCACGGACGCACCCTTCGTGACGTGATCGTTAGGTCTCTGCTGCCTCATGCTTATCACACCGAGCATGACTCATGTGGGCTTAGTGTAAGCATTGACCCTAACAATGCCCCCATCTAGCATGATGTTAAACTGTATGCCATCGTCCAGCATGACATTCAACTGTATGCCATTGTGCAGCATGACATTAAACTATATGCCCTCATCCAGCATGACGATAAACTTTATGGTATCGTCCAGCATGACGTTAAACTATGTGCCATCATCCAGCATGACGTTAAACTGTATGCCCTCATCTAACATGACGTTAAACTGAATCCCCTCGTCCAGCATGACGTAAAACCACATACCTCTATCCCGCATGAGATTAAACTGAACATCCATTTTGAACTATGTGGCCTTTGATCCATGTCATGGCATGGTATGTTGGATGCCTCCATGAGGATCAAGCCCACCATCCGTCATTTCCTCATGTCAGGTTCCACCCTCATCCCACATTACGTTAAACTGCATTCCGGTCTGACGGTAAGCCGTTGTGACTGTCCAGAACTACGAGGACTTTGATCCATGTCACGGCATGGTACGTAGGAAGCCTCAAGAGGATCATTCCCACCCCCATCGGACCATGGTACATATTCACGTTGGTTCACTGATGACACACCAATCGGACCAAGGTCGACCTTCACGTCGGTTCGCTAATGACACCCCCATCGGTCCAAGGTCCACCTTCACGTCGGTCCTCCGGCGTACCAACCCGAACTAATGGGTCATTGATCCTTGTCAAGACATGGTACATAGGAATCCTCACGAGGTTCATGTCCACCCCCATCGGACCAAGTTCCACATTCACCTTGGTTCACAGATGACAACCATCGGACCAAGGTCCACTATCTCATCGGTTCGCTGGCAACACCCATCGGAGCAAGGTCCACCTTCACGTCGGTCCTCCGACGCACCATTCTGAACTACGAGGACATTGATCCATGTCAAGGCATGGTACGTAGGAAACCTCATGAGGTTCAAGACCAACACCCATCAGACCATGGTCCACCTTCACTTCAGTTCACCGACACCATCCCGAACTACGCAGACTTTGATTTCTTACCACGAGGATACGTTGGAGGTCTTTTCGAGGCTCAAGACCAACTTCACAGTCACCCTTGCGATGATCCCATTTCATTCCCCCTCCACTTCATTCTTCCATCCATCACCCATCCTGATTCTCACCCGGGCCACCACATCCCTGTGGGATAATGTCATCCACCTTCTCGCTACTCCTAGTGGCACATGGGCCGCTTTCCACGCGTAAGCCCCAGTATGTCTCCGGGTCATTGTCCTATGTGTACACCTTAATTTATCACCCCTATGAACTATGTGGGTTTTGATCCCTGTCCTCTACACAGGGTACGTAGGAAACCTCCATGAGGTTCAATCCCAACCAATGGTAATCCTTGGTTTACCCAATCCGGGTGTGTAGTTCCCCTGATCCGCCCTCAGTGGGGTTCAGATCAGCCATTACAGTGTGACATCTCCCCTCTATGGGACACACCACCTCTGATCCATCTATATAGGGTGTTCTGATCACCCTCATTCTATCTCCGTAAGACTTCCAACTTGTGTCCTACCTCGTGATAAACATGAGATGCCTGAGGAAAACCTCAGATGACATGCCTTGGGCATAACCGTCTCTACTAGACGTTAATCT